>JARHVA010002644.1:0-722500 GCA_037957365.1 Torreya grandis
AAAATAGGAGATTTTTTTGTTTTGTAATGGGTATAAAAACTAGAGTTAAAACATGTTTAGTAAGGAAATATTATAATCTGGGCAAAATTGGAGGGGGTAAAGGTACTTTTACTATTTTTTTGGTATAGTGGGAGTATGATTGACAAAGGTGAGGGAAATTTCAGAAGTAAAAATGAAAAAACTAAAAAAATTATCAAAGAGGGATAAAGGAGCAGAAAAGAGAGATGAACACTATGGAAATTTTTTGAGGCAAATGGACAAAAATAGAAGCTATGGCAAAACCCAAAAAAAGGGAAAATTGAGATTTACAGGAATTAGGAGTGGAATCGGGATATGGGACCTCAAGGAATAAATGTGGAGAATGGAATTTTAGGTGTCTGGATAAAGTTTGAGGATCAATGAGGCTACAAATGGAGAGATATAACAAAAAAACAAAAAAAAAATAGTAGTTTTTTGGTTTTTGGTTTCTATCAAATGTCTGGCTATAAGTCCTATAATTGAGAGTCTTCTAATACTTTGTTGTTAGTTTTTTGAAACTGATAGGATTAAGATTTTTTAGTTGTTGGTTTCTATCAAATGTCTAGCTGTAAGTCTTCTGAGAGTCTTCTTAGAATATTCTAAAACTAGTATGGCAAGTCTGTTGATACTCTACTGGTAATATTCAAAGATCTGATATGGTAAGTTTTTTGATACTCCACTAGTAATATTTTGAAACTGATAAAAATGGGCCCCAAGTTTTCATGGCTACCTAAGGTTTTAAATATATCTCTCTAGACACCAATGACATTTGAGCAAGTATTGCTCTCCAAAAACATTTGGCCATGGATTTACCCCTAGATGATAGTTCTTGGTTTTCTTCACAGGTGGGAACTAGTCAATCAGGATGGGGTTGTTGCCCATTTCATTGGCAGGTCCTCTTAATGGGCTAGCTACTTTGGGTTCTTGTGGTACTCCTCATAATGATTTTTAGGGATTATTCCCAAGAAATTCCCATGGTTATGTAGATAGGTATTTATCCTGATCTAAAATAGATTATTGTGATACAAAAAAATACTTAAATAAATTATGCAGTGGAATAAAAAAACACTTTTAAGAGAAAAAAATTGGCCTTGGAAAGTTCTTTGATACCATATGAGAGGATACTCCTAAAAAAATTAATGAAAATGCATGAGATAACATATTTATTTAATATAAAATCATGAAATAACATATTTATATAATTAGCATAAACACTGAAGAGATTATATTGATCACAAGCCACTTCGAGGGGGCAACCTCCTTTGAGTAAGATCAATACAATAAATTCATAGATGCCTTCATTGATCTTAGCACCTACTTATATAATAAGTCTAATCTAAAAAAATTCTAATTCTCATGAATGTGAGATAAAACAAAATTTTCATGGGACAACTTAGAAAGCATATGCATCCATAACAACTAATATACTAAAAAAGTAAAGAAAAGGGGTAACATGGGTTCCTAATAGATGAGGTTTGAAGACAAATGAAATGTTCATAACATGTAATGTGATATAAGGGTATATTTTAACTTGAAAAAGGAGCATCATTGAAATAAATGCCTTTCCTTGATCCCCTTCAATCATCAAAACCAATGAAGCATTTACAAGCCTACTAAGAACTTTTACAACCACCTTGTTTTCAAGAATCCAAGGAAATATGTAATGTTTGCATTGGATTTGGTGATTAGTATGGATAGAGGAAGTGTATAAGAATCCATGAATGGAATTGGAATGATTTGGAATGCTTTGAAGTGGATCAAAACATGAAAATATACCTATAACCATGTAAACAATAAAAATGCACTTAAAATTAGGAGAAATTGGCATAATTGGAAGGTTTTGAAGGTTGACCATGAAAAATTAATGGTTGGAGGAGTTGAGGGGAGTTAGGGAAAACTTAAAATAGGTATTATTTTGTCTTGAAACACCACATAACTCTCTCCATTAAATTATTTTCTCTCTCATCCTACTCAAGCCTGCACTTTTGCAAACTAGGGGTAGGAAAGCTCGCAACTCACCTAACTCAAGTTCTAACACATGAAATATCTTGAAGATTTGTCATAAAACTTGTTTTAATGTTTCCTAAAGTATTTTTGTGGTTTTTAGGTGGTAATATATTGATTTTTATGATCTATAGGAATGTAGGCTTGCATTAGGCCTAATTAGGCCTAATTGGGAAAGGTGGGTATTGAGAAAGTAGGTCTACCTTAAAAGTTGGACCCTAAAATTTTGGGTGAAGATATAAGGAGATAATGGGTACAATAATATGTTTTTAGTTTATAAATAAGTGTTGTGTATCTTTAAAAAAAATATCTTTGTATAAAAATAGGGCTACAATGAATAGGCCTCCAAAGGAGCAAGTGTGAGAATGATGAAGAAATTTGAAGCACAAAGGTAGAAATATGATTCATTGATGATGTTCAACAAGTTTCCAAGAAAGTTATACCCCAATAATATGACTGGTCATCTCATAATCACTCCAAATGTTTGTTTCATGTGCTCAAAGGGTGAGTCACTAAGCCAAGCATTACTCTTATACCACCTTGCTTAAGTTATCATCAAATAGACCACACACTTATTTAAGAAGGAATTCATAGTTGTGATTTGGTAGTTGATTCTTGTTTATAACTTGTTCCATGATTGATTCATATCTATCATTGGTTCTTGACACCTCTCTCTCTCTCTCTCTCTCTCTCTCTCTCTCTCTCTCTCTCTCTCTCTCTCTCTCTCTCTCTCTCCTCTCTCTCTCTCTCTCCTCTCTCTCTCTCTCTCTCTCTCTCTCTCTCTCTCTCTCTCTCTCTCTCTCTCTTCTTCCTTCTCCTATATGTATGTCTAATTTTGGCATTGTTTAGAATCCTTTTGATAGATATAAAATAGACTTGTCCAAATGAACACTTTTACTTTGCCTTTGAGATGAATAACGATGAGTTATAGCCTTTTTTTATGCTTTTAACAAGTGTATATTTCATCTTAGTTGATGAATGCTAGTGATGGTGTATGCAACCTCTTCTCATTTATACTATCTTCTTACCTACTTATAGGTGTTAGTCATCCTTTTAGTTTACATAGAGTGATTTTAATAGTCTTGTATGGATCAAAAGTGGAAGCATTCATTAGTGTTTTTTATACCTCTTGATCATCCCCTTAGTCTATGTATCATGTTATAGCCTCTATGTGAAACACTCCTATTTGGAGACTCTATTTAAGTTGTGTAATTAGATTCAGTCATAGTTCATGATAAGCAGGTGGAGGAGATAAATTTGGTGCATCACCTCCCTAGTTTAGTTTTTTTTAGTTCCCTTTCTCTTTCCCTTGTAAGTTAGTATATTTAGTGATATTTATTAAGTGATGCATCAAGGGAGCTAGCCTTATCTAGAGGTTCTCTTCAACTGTAAGGTCACCCACAACCTTTGGATAGATCCCATGCTATCACTTAAGTGAGGAGGTTTGAACAAAATCCTTAAGGGTGAAACTTTTGATGATAATATGAGCCTATTCACATATGTCTTGGGGGATTTTAGGTAAAATTCATAGAGTTGATATCAGATGATGAGTTAGAGGTAGAGGAACCTGAACCATAAATTAAAGTAAGAGTTTTAAAATCTAAAATAAGGGAAGGAGATAGTTTAGGAGGCACCCTTGCCACACTTATTTTAAGAGGCACTCATGCCACAAATTTTGGTGTACCTAAATATTACCCTTTCTGAGTTTGTGGAATTTTGTAAGGTCATGAATTCACAATGTTGATTGATAGTGTGGAAACCCACAACTTTATAGATGAGGGAATAATATCCAAAAGAGGTCTAAAAAATAGAGGATGTTGATGGGTTCTGTAATCTACCTAAAAGTGGTATTTAAGTGATAAGAGTGCTACTTGAGACAACCTATTCATAGATTATCCCTAGACGTATCTTAGAGCCTAATATCATAATTTTTAGCCTTTATTCAAACTACATGCATTCCTAATCAGATTAAACATAGTATTAGACCCTCATTTCCCAATCCTAGCCTTTTGTGCCTAGTAGCTTACTAGCTAGACATTAGTGCCACATTAAGGACACTAGAGCCACATGGTTTTAGTGTCCCCAAAATGGTGTTAACATCCTTTACCCTATCTTTCCTGAATGGATATATTTAAAAATTTAAACCCTCCTAAAGTCAGCCTAAGCATCATTTATTGTCTGCACAAGCTACATAACCCTATAAATACACAAATTTTAGATATCTATGCATTAGATGGAAATTATATGCAAAATACCTATTCAAACATGAAATAAGTTGAGCAAAATCAAGGTTATTAATCCCTATTCGGCCTACTTATGCATACAACCATCTACAACTACCCTAAGCTCAGATTTTATAGATTTCCAATCTCAAACACACTCAAGGCATTTGAGACCACTATCATTGTAGCATCACTTGCACTTATACTATAAATTATGTGGGGACAACTACATTGGAATTGATACCTCCTCAGATTATTGGTATGTATGATACTCTCTTCACAGTGGGGTGTCGAGGATGTTCAGACTATCTTACTAATAAACACATTTTTCAGTTCATGACTTAATTGTAAGGAGGATTAGGGTTTGCATAACAAATAATATATTATATTAATAATATATATTTTTAGACTTCATGCATGCAAGAATAGAACCCATAAGCACAGGCATAGGTACATCTAGAGGTTTAGTGCAGTCCTACACAAGAGACACTAGCACCATTTTCAAGACACTAGAGCCATTTTCAAGACACTAGAGCCACATGGCACTACTGTCTAGATGTGGTGATACTTTCTAGGAGGGGTTTTGATATAGGGATCTAGCTTATGATACTTATACCTATTCATATCTTAGTTTTAACACTCAGATCTCTCATATCAACTATTTTATAGATAAGTCTTTATTTACACATATTTATTATTAATTTTATAAAGTCAAAGCTAGTTAAAATATGTAACAAATTTATGGATATTTTATGCATATTATTTCACTAATTTAGACTAATCTACCATTTAATCAAACATAGGATTTACATAGCTAAACCCTAAAACATTTAAACATTTGGTGAACTCAACATACTTTGAACATTGCTCAAACCTTAACCTTAGATAATCCTAAGTTTTACATATCCAACATTAAAATTCTAGATCCATACATTTTATGATTTTATTTGATATAATCATGATCATAATGATAGAAGAATTATATCACTTTTTATTTCAAAGTTTAATACTTTCATTTGCATGTTTGTTTCCTTTAATTTGAAATGAACTCAAAAAAGACATAAACACATGTATAGATGATGCTTTATATCAATTTCAATATATGTCATATCTCATATCATGTAATATTTATCCTATGTGTGTTTTCATTAACAAATAAACCCTTTCAAACATAGAGGATTTATCATATAAGCTAATAACTATGTTTCAAGTTTCAATGTCATATCTTACACACATGAAATAATAGCCTTCTCCTCCTCTTCTTAATGAGGGTGATAGCTAATTTACCTATAACCAAGTCCATGTTATCACTCCTCCATGAGATGAAGCATTTAATAATCCCCATACTCAAATTATTCACACCTCTTCCCTATAGGGTGTGTGCCTATATGTTTAATTAGAAATAGTCAGGGTTTGCACTTGTGAGACTCTATGTGATCAAATTATTAGTATAAGCAAGATAATTATAGGTTTGAAAAATTATAATCAACTATTACATAAAAATATTACAACATTGGAAAATCAATTTACAAGAAAAATGCATTTAGGGCACAATAGTGTAAATAATGTATATGCATCTTCACCTAGTCAATTTAAGGCAAAAAATGTTACATATCAAAACATGAAATCACAACAAAGTATATATACAAATAGTGATTTGAAAATAAATCAAAGGTCAAATAAGAGTTCAAGTGAGGTATTAAAAGAACTGATTAAATCTAAGTTGATTCACCTACCCCCTCTGCAACTAGTAAGGATATCTAAATACTATTGTGCATACCATAAAATACATATTCATCACACAGATCCATGTTTAGCATTAAAAAATAAAATACAACATATAATGGATATAAATGACTCACATAATGACACATCATCCACACAACATACAATGACACATCTACAAATTTAAAATGGGTTAGATTCAACAACAGTACATAAATGGCTACCAAAGCATAACTCAAAACAACAAACGGTTTCAAAAGCAAAATCAAAACAAAAAAATGTATAATAAGCACAAGACAAATAAGTAAAAGAGACACATATACTCTCTAAAATGAGACTCAAATGTCAAAATGGTATGATTTTGGTCACAAGTATCTATAATAGTTTGTTTATCATGGTCAAGGTTTGGGCAAGCAAGCCCAAAACACCACTTTTTCTATTATAGCAGTTGATAACATTAGGGAATAGGGTTTGGGATTTATTAAATATCCGAAGGCACATCAGTCACATATTCATTTTATCAAGGCAAAACATTTAGATTCACTAGAAATGTTCTAGAAAGAGAAATAACTTAAGTTACAAAGTCAAAATCATGTTAATCTAATAAACATTCTCAAAAGAGGCTTTCTAGTAAAAGAGCCTCCACAACACCATATGTCTATAATAAGCATGGTTTTTAAGGGCTAAATCACTATCAATCTTCCAAAGCACAATTCATAAAGGTCAAATCCACAATATGAGGTAATTTCCTCTAGCATCCTAGGTTATTATGATTTTGATGATGAACAATACTAAGATTCTTACTGCAACAACATTCAAATACAACATAACAATCACCTTACATGAGAGATTATCATTTATATTTTTGACATAGGTCACAGTGATAATGAGTCTCCCATGAGACTCAATAGCTAGTATGGTTTCTTTTTCTTGTGCATACTATATTTATCCCTTGTTCTTTGTTCATAGTTCATTTTCATTTGCTTGTACATAGCTTATTTCCAAAAAATAAAAAAATGATACAATATGTCAAAAACATAAAAGCATTTAAATAATTAATTAGAAAAACATAAAATTTATGGATTATATGCATTACTATGTTATCATTTATTATTTTTTCTAGACACTACATATGCTAGTTATCTTAGTATAGTTAGTTTTATCATACATACATGTTTCACTTGTTCTTGTCAAGTGCTTGCAGATTACTTATAGGACTCAAGTCCATTACATTGATCTAAACTTGTTATCATCTATCCATTGGGGGAATTTACGTAGATCTATGATTATTCATTTGACACATTGTCCCACTTGGGGCATCTTATATGAGTTTCTATTACTAGTTTATATCTTTAGATTCTATACATTCTAGTTTTAACATTATTAGATCTTAATATTAATCATTGATACTCATACTAAAAGTTTTTGTTGACTATTACTACTTTAGACTCAATATATATACATCCTCTCTCTTACATAGATTTGTATTACATAATTATGCATGTTTTCATTTATAGCTTTCATAGTTTAGACTTAATTAGATTTCTATGATTCTTCTATTCAATAGAATTTGAATATACCATTGTTATTTGGATCTATACCGCTTCTATCCATAATATGTATGCTTTGGACATGTTCCCACATCACCTATATGCACTTTCTTGATTGTGTATGCAAATATTTAAACATGTACGTCTATGTGGATCTAATCTAATTTTTTTTTTGATTGCGTAGTGGACATTTGAACATGTACCTGTATGTTTTATTTTCTTAGTTTTAGTGACACATGCCCATGTCCCTTGTATTGTGGCCCCTTGGCATACTTTGCATGCCTCATGTGTTTTGTATGTATGCATCATGGCCATGGCACTTGTATTTTCTTATTACACACATGATTTTTTGATGCCATGAGGGACCTCATGCATCTATCCTTCCTACTTGGGTGCCATGATGGAAATCATGCCCTATCTCCATAGGAAGCTACTCAATCTACTTAGATTTATTGTTATATACATTTTTTACATCTATCTTGACACCCTTGTGCAATGCTAGACATGACATACATCTTACATTACATACTCATGCTCAGATTATCTTACATTATAAGGTTATGTTTAGATATTATATTAGATTATCATGTAGTTATCATATATTCTCTAGCCAACACATATTTTTCAGAGCTATTTCTTTTGAGGACAGTTCTTGCACAAGTTCAAAAATTAACCTTAAAAGAAGGGTTATTCAAAAGGGTTTATCACCATGATCATGCTGCTATACTACATTCACAAAATATTTTTAAGCATACAAGCTTAATTTTAGAAAATTAGACATAAGTAAACATAGAGGAAAAATAGGGAATCAAAAATTAGTATAGTGACACATATTTTTAGACCAAACAGACATTAGCACCTAAATAGGGACATTAGAACCACATGGTACTACTATTTAAGATGTGGTTGTATTGTCTAGTATCTCTAGTTTTAGGATAGTTTAGATTGGCTAAAATAGTACACTAGGTATAATATAGGTTTGCACAGATTCAACTATAGGTTTGATAGTTATGCTCATATTTTACTCATATTCACACTAGTTTAACTCAAATTCATATCAGTTACTCAGATTGGGGGAAACACACATGACATGATCATCCCCATATTTAGTTGAGATACTTAGATATAGTTATTATAACTTAGTCTAAAATCAGTATACTTATATATCATATTAGGGGCATGTGTGCAACATGTTAGGTTGTGGAGCTAAAAGCTTCACTGATGCAGACATGGAGGAGGTTGCAGGAGAGTTGCAGAAGTGTCACGGAGACTGGCGTTTGGTCTGGCCAACTGACGTCGGCAGTATTGGACAGGAAGGCAACCGACGTCGGTCATAGATCGGCCAGCGTCGGTGACCCCCAGGCAGACAGGGACCAAGGTCGGTCGCCTGTGTGGTTCGGACTGTGCCTATTACGGGCAGTTAGCTAACGAACCAAGTGTTTGCATGAAGAGATCTATTTTTAGACTGAGAGCTACGGATCTAATTATTGTAATTAGATGTCTAATCATTGTTTGGATGAGATCTATATAATAGACTCATGGTTGTATTGGAAAATTTGTTCTAGTTTGAGTTGAGCAAAGTTTGTTCCTTCTGTGTGTGAGGTGAGCAAGGGTGTTCCTCCTAGTTCCACAGTACCAGGTGTAGGTGCTGGATTGGAGAATCAACAGGGTTCTTCATGTATGTAGGATCTTGGTCACAGTTGTATGGCCTATATAGGAGATCTACATGGTAAGTAAGATCGTTGATCTGTAGGTGTATGCGTGTGCAAGGTCAAGGTTCACAGGGGAGCAGAACCGTGTTTGATTTGCAGGTGTGCAGGATCATATAGACAGCAACACAATAGGGAGCAGTATCAGGCAGGATCTACTTGGAGTATAGGTGTGTACTCCGATAGAGCAGAGAGGAAGGCAAGGGAGTTCCTTCCATAAGTATGGTCTGTTGAAGTGCAGGTTATTGCAGGTTCATGGGAGATCTACTTGAAGTACGTGGAGTACTTGTTTGAGTGTGTGGAGCACTTGTGGTGTGCGTGGAGCACAGGAGGTGAACACCAACTCTGTATTTTGAGTTGGGTGTTGGGACCTGAGAGGGAGAGCCTTGGGGAGAAGAATTATTGTTCACTTGAGGTGTGGGAAACCTCTGTAAGGTGGTGGAGAAGAAGTGGCATCTTCTTTATTGTATTCTTTTCTGTATAAAGTGTTAATACAAGTTGTGTATTGTCTCTCATATCATGTGTTATTCTGAATTCTAGTTACTTGGTGAATCTGGTTAATTTCTGCATATTAAGTTGCTTGGTTTGGTAATCAAATTGTGTGCTTCTAGTTTATTATCCAACAAGTGGTATCAGAGCAAGGTTGTTGGCTCATAGCTTGATACCACCAACAACTGGTATCAGAGCTAAGGTTGCAGGAAGCAGGTTTTGTGTTTGGTTACAGGGCACTCTCAGGGGTTTCTGTTTGAGTGGGAGTAGAGCAACAGTAGATCAAAGTAAGCTAAAAATGGAGGAGTTGAAAAGCACAGATGGTCACTCACGGTCCAATGGAAAGAAAGAGCAGGTAAAAGATTATTGTTGGTTGGTAGCAGATCAGCATGAAGGAACTGAAGAAGCAGATGTTGCAGGTGTTATTGCACAAGATGTTCTTGGAGGTTTCTTGGATAAAGTTGAATCTTGGATAAAAGATTCGGTTGCCTCTTTCCATGCAGTTCCAGGTAGAGGAGCTGGTAAGCCTTGCCAAATACTTGGCAAAGGGGAAGTGAAGCTGAAATTGCAGGCGGCCAACACACAGGTGTTGATGAAGGTCATGCAGGTCCCAGGTTTGGAGATATGGCTAATTTCTTCAGAAAGATTGGGTGATGAGAGATGCACAAGAACTCTCACAGTGGATGCACTTGAATTAGCTGGTGGTAAGAAAATAGGTACCCTTTATCTACTTGTTTATATTACTGATTCTTCTTTTGTTGCAAAGACGTGGCTTCGTAGGCTTGGTCACATGAGTAGGAAGGAGATGCATGTTCTTAAGCGGAAGACAGATATATTTGACAGGCTTAAGAACTGGAAAGCCTTGGTGTTTATAGAGGAGATGGCGGACAGAACCCAGTGGATGTGGCTGGATACTTCTGAGCAGGGCAGTTTAGACATGGGTTTTGATTCAAAGGAGCTCACGGGTAAAAAGTCATCACTCACAGGTGAACACAGGTACCGATGTCGGTCAGGAGGAACCGGCGTCGAACAGACAGGTGCCGATGTCGGTCATGTGCAGACCGAAGCTGGTGATGTCGGGCAGGGTAAGACCGACGTTGGTCATAAGACCGATGTCGGCAGTATGTAAGACTGATGTCGGTCAGAGGACCGACGTCGGCATCAGGGACACCATAGGGTCGGTAGTCAGGGATAGACGCATGGGAACCGATGTCGGTCGGATGCAGACTGTGGGGTGACCGAGGTCGGTCATTGTAACAGATTTTGGGTGGATAGCACACTGTCAAGGAGTCTCAAACACCCATATGGAGGACTGAAGACGTAAGTAGGCCCTCAAATTTGTTGTTCCTCTTCTTTATACATGTTGCTGATTATAGAGCAGGAAGGATCCAGGAAACAGGTGTGAGCTCGGCATGGATGAGGATGTGATTCCTTGGAGGAGAACCAAACAGTTGTGTTTTTGGTAGGGTTGCCAGCTGGTATGAAAGCACAGAGACGAATGGATACCTTAGTAGAAGAATAGAGAGAACGGATACGTGAGACGGAAGACCAGGTATATGGTCTTGAGGAGCTGCAGGACAGTGGTACAAGTTTTGACAGGTGGAGGACGAAGCATGGCTTTAGTCAATGTTAGGGTAACTACTGTGGTTTGACTTACCAGGGGGATGGTGATTACAACATCATTCTGTTGCTGTATGTGGATGTACGCTAGCTAGCTGGTTTTGTACATACAGGGTTTTGCTGAGCTAAGGGTAAGATTAGTTCAGTGGCATGTCATGAGGAGCTTGGAGCAGTGAAATTCTTTGACATGGGAGGCATGGAGATCACAGGTTGATTTTGTCTTGAGTGGGAGCTGATGTGAATCAGGTGTTGGCGAGGTTTAGGATGCAGAGCCAGAGCACACTAAGGGATGGACAGGTACAGTGTCCGAAATCACATGAGGTCTGGTATAGACCTGAGTATTCCCATGCAGTGGGAGCTGTCAGAGAGTTAGGAGCCAATTCGGGGAAGTGAGTTCTCAGGTACTTGAGAGGGACCAGCAGTAGGTATACATACAGGGATTCATGCTATGCAGGGTCAGGACTTCACTAGATGTATTTGTAGGTTCGGATGTGGTAGGGTACTCAGATGACAGGTGGTACATCACAGGTTGTGTGGTGGGTTGTCTTCAGGGTTGAGCTTGAAGAGGGATACAAACCAGGAAACAGATTAGACAGAGTACAAGTACAGGTACAGTGCAGCTGTTTATCTCCAAGTGGGAGATTGTTAGGTTATGGAGCTAAAAGCTTCACTGATGCAGACATGGAGGAGGTTGCAGGAGAGTTGCAGAAGTGTCACAAAGACTGGCGTTTGGTCTGGCCAACCGACGTCGGTAGTATTGGACAGGAAGGCAACCGACGTCGGTCATAGATCGGCCGGCATCGGTGACCCCCAGGCAGACAGGGACCGACGTAGGTCGCCTGTGTGGTTTGGACTGCGCCTATTACGGGCAGTTAGCTAACGAACCAAGTGTTTGCATGAAGAGATCTATTTTTAGACTGAGAGCTGTGGATCTAATTATTGTAATTAGATGTCTAATCATTGTTTGGATGAGATCTATATAATAGACTCATGGTTGTATTGGAAAAGTTGTTCTAGTTTGAGTTGAGCAAAGTTTGTTCCTTCTGTGTGTGAGGTGAGCAAGGGTGTCCCTTCTAGTTCCACAGTACCAGGTGTAGGTGCTGGATTGGAGAATCAGCAGGGTTCTTCATGTATGTAGGATCTTGGTCATAGTTGTATGGCCTATATAGGAGATCTACATGGTAAGTAAGATCGTTGATCTGCAGGTGTATGTGTGTGCAAGGTCAAGGTTCACAGGGGAGCAGAACCGTGTTTGATTTGCAGGTGTGTAGGATCATATAGACAGCAACACAACAGGGAGCAGTATCAGGCAGGATCTACTTGGAGTACAGGTGTGTACTCGGATAGAGCAGAGAGGAAGGCAAGGGAGTTCCTTCCATAAGTATGGTCTGTTGAAGTGCAGGTTATTGCAGGTTCATGGGAGATCTACTTGAAGTACGTGGAGTACTTGTTTGAGTGTGTGGAGCACTTGTGGTGTGCGTGGAGCACAGGAGGTGAACACCAACTCTGTATTTTGAGTTGGGTGTTGGGACCTGAGAGGGAGAGCCTTGGGGAGAAGAATTAATGTTCACTTGAGGTGTGGGAAACCTCTGTAAGGTGGTGGAGAAGAAGTGGCATCTTCTTTATTGTATTCTTTTCTGTATAAAGTGTTAATACAAGTTGTGTATTGTCTCTCATATCATGTGTTATTCTGAATTCTAGTTACTTGGTGAATCTGGTTAATTTCCGCATATTAAGTTGCTTGGTTTGGTAATCAAATTGTGTGCTTCTGGTTTATTAGCCAACACAACATATTATTTCCATATGCTCAATTACACACAAGTTGATCAGATGGAATGGAAAACTTCATGATATTAGCTATGATGTATACACTTGACATGATATTCTAGGTTATCACCAATTTCATGCCTTACACCATATGTAGTGGTTAACATTCCTGAGTGGCCCATAGCTACCTAATGTACCTAAGTGGCCATGAAGCTATCATACATTTAAATATACACAGTTAGATATTTACATCACTTTTCATAGTTTAGTTTTAGAGGCATGTACTACACATGGGTGGGCAATGATGGAGTCATAGCCTACTTGAGTTCTTGAGCCACCCACATGAGAGGGTTGGACACATTATTAGTCCAATCCAATCTATTCATAGGTCATGATACACTAAATAGGGGTGGGAAATGATGGAGTCAAAATTGGATTGAGTTCTTGAGCCACCCTCACATGAGGATTGGTCAAGGTATCAAATCACTCCATGTTATTTGATGATTTGATCACTATATACACACACACACATAGGTTGTCACTAGGTTCATGCATTATTTTCCATACCTAATGATGTGTATTCATTCATTTCCTCTTTCCCATCTCTTTACTCAATTTTACTCAGTTATTTCTTTACTTGGCATAGTATTTTGCATTTGATATGTCTTAATTAAGTATTGATTTATGCATGTTTCATTTTCAGGTCATGCATTAGATCATGCTTCACATATGCAGACCCAACTTCACATACTCGGACTTAGCTTCATAGGCTTCACTTCCTACGTAAGTCCAAGTATGCTTATTTTTATTTTATACTAATCATTTCACTTTATTGCATTTATAGAATAAAGGGGGGGGGGGGCAGGGGGTAAATGTAATCATCTAAAAGTGGTATTTGAGTGTTAAGAGTGATACTTACAAAAAAATATTCATAGATTATCCCTAGACCTATCCTAGAGCCTATTATCACACTTTTTTAGACTTTGTGTGGACCACATGCATCCCTAGTCAACTTAAATGTAGTCTCAGACCCTCATTTCCTAATCCTAGCCCTTCATCCCTAGTATCCTACCTGCTAGACATTAGCACCACATTAAGGACATTAGAGCCACATGGTGCTAGTGCCCCCAATATGGCACTAATGTCCTTTACCCTATCTTTTTTGAACAAATATGTTTTCAAAATTAAAACCCTCCTAAGGTCAGCCTAAGCATCTTTTATTATCCACACAAGTTATAAAACACTATAAATACATGATTTTTAGACCTCTAACCACTAGATGTAAATTAAATGCAAAATACCTATTCAAACACAAAACAAGTTGAGTAAAATCAAGGTCATTAATCCCTATTCTATCCTTATTTTGCGTACTACCATCTATAACTACACTATGATCATATTTTCCAGATTTCCAATCTTAAGCACACTCAAGACATTCAAGACTACTATCATTCTATCATCACTTACACTTGAAACAACACTTAGGTGGGGATAACTACATTAGGCTTGATCCCTCCTCATAGTATTGGTATGTAGGCAACACTCTTCATAATGGGGTGTTAAGGATGTCCAACCTATCCTACCAATGAACACACTTATTGGTTCATACCTTATTTTCAAGGAGGATTATGGTTTATATCATAAATAATCTATTTTATGCATAATATAGAGTTTTAAACTTCATGTGAATAGGAACAAAACCTATAAACATAGGTGTAGGTACACCCAAAATTTTGGAGTAGTACTACATAGGGAAGACTAGCACCTTTTTCATGATGCCAGATCCACATGGTGCTAGTGTCCAAATATGGTGCTATTATCCATGGGGGGTTATGATATAGGGATCCAACTTACAACACTCAATTATCTTGTATCAGGTGTTTTCTAGATAAGTCTTTATTTACACATATTTATTACTATTTTTAGAAAGTCAAAGCCAGTCAAAATTTGTAACAAATTGGTGGTTATTATATGCATATTATTTCACTAATTTAGACTACTCATCCCTTTAATAAAACATAATATTTACATAGCTAAACCCTAAAAGGTTAAAATAGGTTCAATGTTATTGTAGCTCATGGTTTTACTATTCCTTGCATAGTTAGAATTCAATAGTTGGAGGTTACACTTGGTAAACATAGGGTGTGTGATGACTCATAATTTGTGGGCATAAGAGAAACACATATGGTTTTATGGGTGTATTGGCTACATTCCCTTAGATAATTCACACATAATTATTAGACTATGGAGTTGAAACTCAAATCAAAAGGAAAATAGGCTGTACTCCAAGGTATTGCCAATGGATTTCCTATAAGTGTCACAACCAAAAGGATGGAAAGTCATTTTTGTAAAAGACAAGTAGAAGGGGCATCTATATGTTTAGATCTAGAAGGCATTCATACCTTCACATTATTTGATATTTGGTCTACTTTGGATCAACTTTGCATGGTTTTTTAGTTTGCACTTTTAAAATCTCTATTGAGTAAAGATTAACATCAAGAGTTGAGGAATTGTGTTGGATATATCCTTCCTATTGAGGAATTTATGGGCACCACAAGAACAACTCAAGGATAATTTCACATGAATATTAAATTATCATGACATAATCATGGTGGAGCAATTTTAAATTTGGATATTTATGCAAAGGATCATCAACAAGATATGTAGGAAATAAATGGTGATAGTATCCTATCATCAAATGTTATAAGGAACACACTGAGGGGAGATATGAGTCTAATTTTCAGCCTTGATGCTACTGTCATCACCATTTTAACCACCTTATTTCTAATTTAGATGAGATTCTAGATAGTTTTTTACTACTATAACTTGTTTCCAACCCATACATAGTCTGATTTATACCATATTTTAGAAGGTACATCTTGTAAAATTATGGGAGGATCAATTGGAAATTAATGTTTTAATTATGAAGTTGTAGTAAGATTTCCAGTTTCTTCGTCACTTTGGATAAACCAAGTAGGGAAACAAAAAAATGATGGTGAGTACATGCGGTAATTATTGGCCTTGTGATAAGTCCAAATATGGAGTTGTGAATTTGCAAGGATGATTTGGGTTCCAAGTATTGAACATATAATCATATTAGGTGAGTCAAAGGAGTTGAACTTGTAATTGCTTGAGGGCAAGAAATTTAAGGAAGGGCAAACTGGCATGTCCACTTTTCAAAATATTTAATGAGGGAAATAATTTAATACTAATTCATTTATGTTGTCCAATTTATTTTATTTTATAATAAAAAAAGGAAACTTAGGTGTTATTATTTTTAAAAGGGGCCAAAAATCAATATTAAGTACATTTATAAAAATGAAATATTTATTAAATGGATAAAAAGGTAATAATTACCTACAAGTGTTTTAAATGCTCTTAGGGTTAGGATGAAATTGGAAAAGTGGTTATAAAAGGACAAGTGGGGCTAAAAATATAGATTATTTGTTATTCACGATTGAAATCAGAATTGGTTCAACTTTTAAATTTAAGGATAGAAACCCTCCATTAGAAATAGGTTTGAGGATGAAAACCCTCTAATCTTTAGAGGTGACTCCATATAGGAGTTATGATTGTTCAAATAATTAGGTGATTTTTGAATTTGTGTTCATTGGAAGCCATAATCAGTTTGTAGGGTTCATGAGGATGTGTACGGTAATAAAACTTATAATTTTTAGCATTCCATGCCTATCATACAAAGGCATCACAATTATAAGGTAGATTGTTTCCCCTAGGATAGAAGCGTACCACTTCAAGGGTAGATCATGGCCATTCAATAGTAGTGAAATCATTTTGAATGTCATTCTTAACATTCACTTCCATAAGTGACCTGATCTCTAACTCTTGAGATCCTACTATGCCAAAACCAACATAAGTAATACATCTACAGGCTACACCCCATCAAAACTACCAATGTCATACCTGGACCTGTCATACTATTTAGAAAAATCTTCAACTAGTTTTTTTTGGAAAAACTCAATTTTTATACTTTATTATGATGTTTTAGGTTAGGATTTTATAAATTCTCAAGGAATAATTGGTATTCAGATTTTATTATGCTATATGTATCTTATAGGATTAAATAAACAATCATTTTTTTGCTTATTAGTTTGTATTATGATTTTAGTTGTTATTTTATATATTCTATATTTGAATAGAATTTCAAAAATAAATAAAAAATAAGATTCAAAGTGATGATTTCATAGGGTAGCTAGGCAAAAATATCCATAGGCATAAAATTTAGAAATTGCACAAAAGTAATCTTCTCTACTAATTCTAATTGAATGAATAAAATATTAAATAAGAGTTTTTAAATAAAGATCAATTATAAAATGGAGTTAACATGCAAAATTTAAAAAAATACCTAAAGCTAACTGACCCATGCAATTTTTATAAAACTGTTATAGTTAGTAACTTTCATCTTCTAGAAAATTTTCAACCTCTATTTTTAGTAAGTTTTGCATGCAAGATCGTATGGGCATAAAAATATCCACATATCTTTTAAACACTAAAATTAACCTAATGTATGAAATTTAACTTTAGTTCATGTCTAGTTACAAAAATATCCTATTTGTAAAAATGGAAAAATCCCTAAAAATATATTAAAATATAGTTTCAGACCCTTAGATGGTCACATATGGATTTTGAAAAGTTATAAAAACATACCTAACTAAATAGGATAGGTTATGGATGAATTAAAAAAAAATTAAGTGATTGTTTTGGTGTAACTTATAGTTCAAATGGGGTTACAGATCAAAATTTATGGCATTCAGAAGTCCAGCCTTTGCATCATTCTCCTCTAGTTGAAAACAACTAAATTCTTATGAGTTGCCTTGATTGAAACCATACCATTTATTCTTGTCAATATTTTCATTTCTCATTCTGAAATCCAAGTGTTGTCTTCCTATTTTAATCCTTCCCACTATACCAACTACATGTTATAACTTCCTTGCCTTGTGCGCACAATCTTTTTATCCATAACTTTTTCTATCTTTTCTTTCTTGTTATTTGGTACCTATTAATACTTGAGAGATATCAAAATTTTGTGGTAAACTCACTTCATAAGCATTGTCATTGATTTTCTTTACAATTTTGCACGAACCAATTTTCTTGTACTTCAACTTGTTGTATGTGCATATTTAAAATATTTATTTCATCAAGTAAACCATCACTAAATATCATTATTTAAATAAATTTGAACTTATTTTGACATTTTTTCTACTTTATACTTCTCATTACTTTCTCCTCACTTCTTGTAATTGTTGTATATGCTCTACAAATATTTATACATCATCACTAAATCATTATGTAATTGGTAATTGTATAAAATTTAAAACACCCATAGGATTTATCCCATAAACAATATAAAATGGTGATTTTCTTATTTATATTTTCACCAAACTATCATTTGTAAACTCAGTCTATGATAAATCTAAGTCTCATTGCTTGGGATTCTCTCCAACTATGCATCTCAACACATTTTCCAAGCTTCTATTTACAACTTATGTTTGTCCATCTATTTGTGGGTGGTATGCACTACTTAATTATAGCTTAGTTATACACTTCTTCCATAAATTTCTCCAAAAATTACTTATAAATTTTGTGTCCCTATCTGATGTAATAGTTTTTAGAATACCATGCAATCTCACAACATCCTTAAAAAATAGTTCTATAACTCTAGTGACATCATTACTTATTTTACATGCAATAAAATAAGTCATCTTAGAAAACCTATCTACAAAAATAAAAAATTTAATCATTACCTCTCTGTGTGTTTGGCAATCCTAACACAAAATCCATATTTGAATATGTCCATGGTCCTCTTGTAATCAATAATGGCATGCATAACCTTATATTATGTGCATGACATTTATCCACTTGTTTCACTAAAATTTTGTTTATTTTCTTAGAAAAAGTGAGAAGAAACTCAAAGAGGGTATGGTAGAAAAACCTGATGCGTTGTGCACAAGTTGATCTAGATGATTAGGGAGACTCCTCTTTGTCTAGAGATGATTGACCTATAAATAAGAAAACACTAAATAAATGGTTGATTAGCTAGATACTAGGGTGGCTTGCTTAGCATGAGCTAGATCCAATAAGCACAAGCTTCCTTGGATTTTATCAATCCCCACTTTTAAAAAACTAAATTCTAAAAATAAATGATATTTTTTTTTCATAAATAACAGAGGATATTGAAATGAAATACAAGAAGTGCTTGAATGGGAGATAGATTAATTTGACTAATTTTAGTAATAAATGATTAAATATCAATGCTAGATGTATCAAACATGGTTCAAAAAATAAAGTGATCCTTTGTGATAAACAAAAAATTAGAAGGTGGAATATGGTTAGAGTCTAATAGGTCAAATCAGCTTATTGTTGAAAATTTATAGACAGTGACCATAAATGGTTAAGGTCAAACCATCGGTGGTTACTATAATATCTGGCTTATGAAGAGAATTTTGGTGAGAAGGTTGTAGGAAAGTTTTGGATGGTGAGTTTAGGTCAGATACTGGTTGCAAGATAGAGAGTAATGTCTAGAGATGTTTGGTTTAGGTAGAGGGTGTTTAGATGATTGAAAGAGGTTGTGGGTAGTCTTGGGGGAGAGAAGAAGTGTCTAGAGTTGTAGAAATCCAACACAAGAAAGTGGGATGGAAGAGAAAGTGATACAAGGAATGAAACAAAGAAACTAATTTTTGAATCCTGATAAGAAATAGATAATTAGCTTTATTGTTGCTAGTATGAAGAATGTTGAGGTTGGATAAAAAGCTTTTTATAGATTCTGAAGTAATTTTGATAGAGTGATAGTACCTTCACTATTGATTGATGAGTTACAATAACACTTCTGATCTCTATCCTAGTTACTGGTTCACTAGAAGCTAGAAGAATACCTTCACAAGAAGATCTGATCTCTTGCACCCAAATTTTTTTCTCTTTCACCTCCTCTTCCTTTTTTAATATAGAGGAAAGACAGTGGTGAAACAAAGATTTCAATAAGTTGTCTAACAAGCTGTCTAATTTTAGCCTAACATGCATTAATTATGTAAGTAATAGATCAAATAGCTATTAATAAAAAGTAAGCTAGAGTTTGAGTTAGAATTAACTCCTGAGGCAATTAAGGGAAAACCATTGATGGTCAAGGTTAACCATCAGTGGTTAAGGGTCGACCATCGATGGTTAGAGTCATAGTCAAGATTGGCTAAAGTTAGCCATTTATACTAATTAATAATAGGGTAAATGGTCAAGAAACAGTCCCAAAGGGGTCAAGGGGTGATTTAAGGGTCAGTGCGATATCTAGAACCATATTGTATAGTTTTCTAGTGTCTACATTTTTGTCCTTTTTATTATGTAGTTTGTATCTCACAAGCTACAAAACAAAAAAAACAAAATGTTGATAGAGGTGGTATGCCTCAAATATGGGAGAAGGTGTTCCCCCTTCAAACTGGGAATTGATGAGGTGAAACTAAGTTAGGTGCAAGTTTGATAAGCAGGTAAGTGGGTGACAAAGGTGTTAGGTTGGGCATTAGAGTGTAGATATGTGCACAAAATCTATCTAAGTGTGATAGCATAGATCTTGCATAGTCTAGGATGCCATAGTTGAGGTAGTTTGTAAAATAGGTGCTACTAAAAGGACAAGTGATAAGTAGACCAAGTGACCACATTTAGGCATGGCAATTATGTTACACTCATAAATTCAAGTCTCTTAGGAAATATCAATGTATTCATAGGTATCCAAGGTAGGATGTGATCCCAAGAAGACATAAATGGTTGGTGTACAAAAGTAGTGCAAATTCAAGTTGTCAAAAATATGGCAAAGTAGTTGTTATTGTCAAAAATGACCAATGCAATGTTATCTTAAAAATGCAAAAAATAGGCCAAAATGAACAAGTCAGGGTGATTGGTGGAGAAGAAATTGATCTCTAATGGTTGGTAATGTTATTATGGTGATAAATTTATGGTTGTAATGGTAAAAAATTAAAATCATTGACCAACGATGGTCAAGGTCAATTGTTGATAGTTACGTAGTGAACATCGATGGTCAGACATAAGCCCTAAAAGGGTGACCATAAAAGGTCAAATGAGGGTTTATTTCCTCATATGTAATTGTGTGACCCATGGTGTTTGCCTTTAGTCTTGTGTGAAAAATTGGTGATGGTTTGAGTTTATGTGCTTAGTTGAGTGAAAGAGGGTGTTGTTGACTGGTGAGTTGGAGGTTTGATCAAGGTGAGCCAAAGTAGAGAAGATCTAGTGAGGATGTAAAGAGGCAGATGCAAAGCATGGGGACAAGTGGTAATGGTAGTGCTAATTGAACCACCACAATGAAGGTAAAATAATGAAGTTGGTTGAGTAATTGAATTAGTATTTTTTTTGTTTTTCTGCTTTGTATGGTTGTATGGGTAGGTTAGTCAATTGGGGGGTTTATTTTAATTTATTTTTTTTATGTGAAATTTGTAGAGGGGGGATGAAAATTAGTTGATATTACTAAGGAAGGGGAGGTTTTAATAATTTTGAGGTAGGTTATTAAGATTTATTTTTATTATTGTGAAGGTTTTTAGGTTTTAAACATAGGGTGAGGTTACTAGAGGTCACACATAGTGACTGTGGGTAGTCAATATCAACCATCACCAATCAATAGGTGACTGTCGATGATTAATAGGCAACCATAAAAGTGGTAAGTAGAGATACCATTGATGGTTCACCACCAAACCATCAACGGTCAATGATTGATCGATGATGGTTCCAAAAGGAACCATCATCGATCAATAATCAATCATTGGTGGTGGCCATAAGGTAAAGATAGGTTTAATGTAAGGTAATAGGAATGGGTAAAGGGGTTAAAAGGGTATATAAATAGTTTAAGGGTATAAGGTATATAAGGGTGAAGGGTGGTGGTTTTTCATATGAGAGAAGGTAGGATAGGTGGAGTTGAAGGTAAGTCTTAAGTGTAGGTCAGATTAGGTGAAGGTTATGTAAATGAGGTGAATAGGTTAAGGTGGGAGGTAGGTTAAGTAGGTAGTATTTATAGGTGATGCTATTAAAGGTAAAGTGCACTCAAGAGACCTAAAAACACTTTTTATTGACTTAAACTTAAACCTTCAACTTGAAATTTCATTAATACACCTGCGACAACCTATCACACATCTGAAAAAACTCACCTATTCATACATGCCTTGGAAATTGAATCTCATGCCTCATTAAGCCATGCTCTTACCACCTTACTTTGTACACCTGATTCTTCACACCTCATTAGGCCTTGAACTAACCTTTAAACCTCTTTTTAATCTCTCAATACTTCATTAACATGCTCACACAACATTTCACATGCTTAAACAATTTCAAACATCCTTATACAACTTTATCTCACCTTGCAACCAAGATTATGCCTTCACATAAGATCTCTTCATGCTATAACTAAGCTTTAAAAGATGCCTTATCCTCAAGTACACTTGATATCAATCTTATATAACCTTTATAATCTTGATAACATCCATCTCATCATGCACAAGACTAGACATCCTATACACATAACTTCTCAAGACACTACTAGGCTCAAGCACTTGATAACTTTGACAACAAGGACCTTCCATGCTAACCTACCCATCATTCATGTAGACATAAAAACATATGCCAATCATATATTACACTCCTAAAATCACTACAAGATTAATCAATATTCTCTCTCATAACTACACTCATAAATGACCTCATGAAGACCTATGACCTCATTACCATGCCAACTGACCTTCAACACTTTAGCTTGTTACAACACACTAGTCACTAAATCACCACTAAGACATCAATGCCAAAAATAATGAAAGTCACATGACATCAAACTTCATAATCACCTTTGAAATAAATCTTTGAAAGAGTACCTCTGGGACAATAAAGACAATAAATGATAATAACAATGATATCGATCTTCTCAAGAACCTTTGACATCAATAACAACATCAATTCCAAAATTTAACAACAAGAATAATGATCAACACATTATAATATACATTAGTGCATTAAATTACCCCATTAATTACCCCATTCTATATTGGAGATCACCATTCCAGGTGATTTATAGATGTATCAATAATGTAAACATCTTGAAGCAAAATATGAGATATATAATTATCATCTTGGCCTAGAGCACATTCCTAAAAAGGATAAAGATGTAGCCTTTCAACCTCCGGAGTCAAATTATGTGATAAAATAACCCTTACATCTACTTCATTTACACCACAACCTCAAATATCCTCCCATTTTACCATTAAATACAAAATCCATGGTGAATACCAACTTGGCAATGCTTTTCATATAGCCAAATTAACTGAATCACCTAAATCACATGGAAGGCCCAAAGTGAAGAGTGTTAGAATATAATGGTGTAAAAAGGCTGATTCTCTTACACAAAATACCTATTGCTTTTGTCATAAATACTTCACAAGACCAATAAAAACTCAAAGGTGATGATGATTCATGGTTGTATAATGACAACTTCACCACTTGCTACCAAAATAAGTATCCTATTCAAAATATAATAATGGATAATCAACATTATGAAGGAAAATCCCTAAGGGTAAAATAACAAGGTCTTATTGAGCTTATATCTTCTACCAAACACAAAATAACTTAAGGTATTTGATATGTTATGAAAATTAGTGTTCACATGTTATTTGGTAATTTACCTTATGGTAAATATTACTTACAATTATGTAGGTTAGTTAATTGTATATAATTGTTTAGAGTTATATTGTTATGAAAATACAATATAACCTATATAAATTTAACATGGTTGGGAATATTTTTATGGATATTTGGTTGAGATATTAGGGGAGATATAATCTTCATAAATATAGGATTGCCTTTCTTATATATTTTTAATATCCCGAATGGATTCATATAGTGTGAGTAATAGAATGTGAGACATAATATTATTTTATGTGATTAAATTCTTTGTGTTCAATCCATTGTTAATTTAATGAATTAAATCAATACATAATATCATTAGATTATTAATAGTGGTATCAGAGTAGGGAGGAGGATTCTTGTGAAGTATGTCCTATTAATCTATGAAGGGGAAATTCTACAATTCCTTGCTTTCCTTGAGCTATGAGATCCTATGAAATCTATATTTTATAATAGTGTTTAGTATGTAGTTTTGTAGAACAATTTATATAATTTTTTTCATTTTTTCCTGTGATAATTTTTCCTAAGTGGAATGCATTTATGGTAGCTAGCATTTTCACAATCGACACAATGATATACTTAGCCTTGGCAAACTTGATTGTAGCTTGCATCAATAATTTGATGAAATTTGTTCTCAAATCTAGTTCCACTTGATCAAGTTTATAAGGATCTCAAAAACATCTCCCATCCACTCAATTATGATTCCAAAGTTTCAAATATTTGATTAGACCCACATTGTTTTGTAATGTTCATGCATTTTACAACTATCTCAGCTGCCAAACCTTGACCTTGATCTTGGATCCATATATTATGAGTTTCATTATGTCAACAAGTGTAAGTAGATAATTGGCATAGAATCATGCATCTTTAGCCCATCAAAGTCACAGCCAAGCTACCAAACTTTTGATTTGCTAGTTTGTTAGTTGTTCATGTATTTCCTATTTTTAGTTTATGCACTATAGTCTGCATAACCTACAAAGATACGACCCACTTTGGTATTCTATTTTCATATTCTTGATCTCACATTGATAACATATACATTGACTCAAAATATTATGGTCAGACTCATACTGAGACTCATGCCCTCAATGGTTATATTCATTATTTGTTATAGTTGGGTCTTTTATTTTGTCTCATTCAAGAGTCAAAATTGAATAGGTGTCAAGTTATGTTTCTTGATATAATTTATATTTATAGTTCATAACTATAATAAATATTAAAATTTTATTTTATTTAAAAATAATCTTTTATATAGTTAATTGAGTCATTTGATCCAAAGTCTTATTTTTGGTTTATATAGTCTATAAGTGTTTGTTTATGTCCTTAGTTAAATTTGTAATTATAGACTTTAGCTATATTATAAATTTAATTATTTATAGATTTAAATTATATTTTTTTATTACAAGTCAAAATCAAAATAATAATGAGTCATTATCAAAATTTGTCATTGCATATGGATGTTATCTCATCAAAGTCAGTAATAGTGACACCAATGTTAAATTTTGTTATTGTAATGGATGCATTTTCAGCGAAAACCAACATCTTATAAAGTTCCACCTTATGAGGGGGAAGTTATGAAAATAAATAAAATATAAAATCATTTGAGCTTCATATCCATATCGACTGAGTAAGTAGCAAGACAAAGGAGGTCAGAGCAAACAGAAGGAGGCTTTATATGCCTATCAATAGCCATTAACAATGGGTTGAATTTTGCTTTAGTGGAATTTTGTTTCAGTTGTGTGGTGTGGTAGATGAATTTATTTTTCAATGTGTTTTGTAATAATAATATAGGTTCATTCGTGTTCACTTGTATATGTGACTATTCCTAATGCAGTCTTCTAATGTAAACATATAGTGGAAAAATGAAAGCACAAAAGACAATCAACATAATGATACTTATAAAGGTTTAATAGTAATATGTGTTATTGTTCATTCCTAGGTTAGTGGTTAAAATTTGTAAAACCATTTGTGTAAGGTTATTGGTGAACCTGCAAAATCATTTGTGAAATGTTATTGGTGAACCTACAAAACCAATTGTGTAAGGTTGTTGGTCGAAGCCAATTAAAACCATTGGTATATAGATGTGGAGGATGAATATAAGTTTGGGTGCATATTCATACTTGGACAATCACTATATCCATGCATGAAATACATTTATGAATATATAACATGTTTGGTGTTTTGTGTAAGCCTGACATTGCACAATTGTATGTGAAAACTCAATGCATCACATGTGTATGCGAAGATCATGAGTGACCAAAGGTGAGAAAGCTATAGAATAAGTGTGAAAGTTTTTTTATACCATATAAACACTAAAGGTGGGAATGTTAGGAAAATGATTGTTTACATGTTATTTGGATATTTACCGTATGGTAAATATTACTTACAGTTATGTAGGTTAGTTAGTCATATATGATTGTTTAGAGTTATATTGTTATGAAACAAAAATATAACACATATATATTTAATATGGTTGGGTATATTTTTAGGATAATTGGTTGAGATATTTAGTGAGATATAATATCCATAAATATAGGAATGCCTTTCCTATATATTTGTAATATCCTAGATGAATTCATATAGTGTGTGTAATAAAGTGCGAGACATAATATTATTTTATGTGATTAACTTCTCTGTATTCATCTCATGAATTAAATCATAACATAATATTATTAAATTATTAATAGGGTACAAACCACATGGGGGTGACCCCTCATATCTTGATAGTGATATTACTTTAATGTCTAATAATGAAGATGCTAACAATGATGTAGAGTCATATTATAACATCTATAATGAGTTAGTTGATACCACAAATTTTAATCCCAATACCATTGCACTATCACTTATATCACTTCTAATTCCCCTATTTTACTCCATCATTCCCATTTGATTGACTAGGTCCAACAAGATTAAATTATATCATTGGAAAAATTCCTGAATGACGAGGCAATTTATGAATTCATGGGCCTTAGAGATGGTTTTCTGATTGGTGATCATAAAAAATTATTTTCTACTACATTTGTCCCTACTACCTATTTTAGAGAGTAGGTGAACTTACTTGGTCATAAATAAAAATAAAATGAAACATTGAGGTCCCAAAGTGAAATCCTATATGAGGCACTTTTGGACTAGAAAAATAGTAAAGAAAAAGACAAGTCCTATAGTGAAAACCTATTTCAAGTGCCATTAGATGGGGAATCTGATCCTCTTTTGAAATAATCCTAGGTGCCTCCAAACCAAAAATATCACATGGATTAGGCATTAGTTTAAAAGATAATAATGTATTTAAATAATTGGTCAAAGACTTCATGCATACATTAACTAAGTGGCCTTTATTATCCTTGGGTGATTCAAATTCTTCTTTCATGGGTTAGATTAATGATCTAGTTGAGCCACAAGATGACAAAGAATATCAATGCATCTCAATGATAACTATTTTAGAGGATGGTTCCACACTACTTAGGGAAGACATGACCGATGCAAACATTGGAACACCAGATGATCCCAAATGGATTAAAATTCAAACATCCCTCATTGAAGAGGAATGAGATATCCTTACTACCCTCCTTTGGATGTTTATTGATATTTTTTATTGGTTATATTTAGATATGCCTAGCTTAGATCCTTATTTTATTGTAAACCACCGTGTTGTACACTTGGATTCAATTCTAGTCAAACTAAATCTAGGAAAAATACATCATCACATTGTCATGATACTAAAAAAGGTATTGGAAAATTATTGGGGGCAAGATGTATTTATCCCATAGATTATTTAAAATATATATCCAACATCATCCCAGTTATCAATAAACCAAAAGGAATCTTCCAATGCATAAATTTTAGATATATCAATAAAGCATGCCCAAAGGATGATTTTCCTTTGCCAAGCATTGATATGATAATAGATTATCCATCTGGGTACAAGATGTTATCTATTATGGATGGATTCTTAGGATAGAATAAAATAAAAATAACACCTCAAAATTAACACAAAACAACGTTCACCACTCTATTGGGGATATTTTACTATCAAGTGATGTGATTTGTCCTCAAAAACACATGTGCTACATACTAACATATAATGACTATCATCTTCCATGACATGATGTATAATATTATTTGAATGACATTATGGGAAAATACAAGACCATTTTAGACCATCCATAAGTGTTACGAAGGATATTTGAAAGGATTTGTGAATATAAGGTGCATCTTAATTATAATAAGTGGTTATTTGGTATCACTTTCAATAAATTTATAGGTTTAATTGTCTCTCATAGGGTCATTGAAGTTGATCCAACCAAGGTTAGGTCCATTACATAAATGCCTCATCCTTATATTCTGAGTAGTTCTATAGTTTGTAGCAAAAAAATCAATCTATTCAACATTTTATTTCATAATTGGCAAATAGATGTCATCCTTTCACTCGCATTTTGAAGAAGGGAACCACCTTTTCATGGAATTACAAATTTCAATAATCATTTGATCATTTGAAGGATTATTTGGAAAATACACCTATCTTATCTCCACCAGCTCATTGGAAGCGATTACTCCTCTACATTTCAATAATAGAACATGCCTTGGAGGCACTTTTTGCATATCATGAAGATAAAGGGAAAGAAAGAGTAGTGTATTATTTAAGTAGTTGAAAAATACTTATTAGAGATGATATTCACATACTAAAAGTTAAGACATTACATGCTAAAAAACAAAACCATTATTATTTCCTAAGTGGGCCCACTCATATATCTTCTCTAAGGTAACTTTGGATCGTCACATGGCTAGATGGGTCATGATATTGAGTGAGTTTGAGATTAAATATGTACATATTAAAGTAATTAATGGGTAATTAATTTTAAATCAACTTGATGAAGCACCCTTATTAGATACTAAATAAGTCACTTTTAGTTTCTGATGAGTAAAACTTGACTCTAGATGAAACACCTTTCTGAATCTTAGTAGTTGACACTATAATTTAATAGTTCCTACACATCTCATGGATCTAGAGTTGGAATTATATCCATAAAATTATAGGGATATCCTAATCCTAAGGCTTTCCATATTGGTTTCACTTGTAGCAATAATATGGAAAAATATGAATCACTCATTGTAGGGATTCACCTAACAGTATAATGGAATATTAAGCAATTGCATGTTTATGGGGATTTTTAGTGAACTATTAATTAAGTTATAGATTAATACCTAACAAAGGATGAGAAGCCTATACCTTACAAAATCATAGTGGACAATGTTAAGCAAAACTTTGAACATATCCAGTTTGAGCATATCCTAAGGGTTAGTAACAGGACATCATACACAACGGTAAAATTTGGCTCAATGATAGAGATTGTAGATCATGTCCAATACTACTAATCCCTTATTGAACATATTTTGAAACAAATTCATGATAATTCAAAATCTAAGATGGTATGTGATATTTTTAGTCCCAACTCATCTTGGTACCCTGATTTATATGATTACCTCTACAACCACATTCTTCCTACCAATTTTTATCATAATCATCAAAAATATTTTACTTGCAATGCCCCCTATTGTACCTTAATCGGTGATAAACTCTATTTTAGAGGTTATAATGGAATTTTATTTCATTTTTTAACTTTAGAAAAATTTGTATTAGTGCTTAAAGAAGTACATGAAGGTATTTGTAGGGCCTACACTAGTGGAATGGTATTTGCCAAGAAACTCTTATGAATCAGGTATTATTAGCCCACTATAGAAGTATTAACATGTGCATATGTCAAAAAATGTGTACATTATCAAAAAAATGCTAACTTAACTCATGATTCAACATGATCACTTTAACATATCACTAATCCTTGTCTATTTCCAACATGGGGACTCAATCTTGTAGGGAAAATCGATCCTACTTCTTCAGATGGCCACATATACATTCTCATTATGACTAAGTATTTTATGAAGTGGTTCAAATAAACTCCCCTCACTTACATAATTGGTAAGAAAAATTACAAATTCATTCTGAATCACCTCATTTTATTCTATGGCATTCCTTGTAATACCATTTTTGATAATGGAAAGTCATTCAAAAATAAGGATGTAAAGGCACTCTATGCATAATACCATATCAAATAATAATTTTCTACTCCTTATTTTACCCAAGGCAATGTCCAAACTGAAGCATCTAACATGACCATTATCAATATTATTAAGAATATTGTCATTATTATTGGTCATGATTGGCACTTTTAATTATTTCCCTCTTTCTAGGCCTACCATACCAATAACCTAACCCTAAAAGGAACACACCATATTCCCTAACCTTTGTCACTGAAGTTATTCTCCATATTGAGATCAAGTTTCCTTCCCTATGTATTTCATTGTAGCATATCATCAAAAATGAGGAGTATAGAGTAGCTCATTTACAAGAACTAGAACTGCTCTATGAAAAATAGGTAGCCACCTTGAATAATCTCCAAACATATCAAAACAGGTTACATCGTAGCTATAATAAGTGCATCAAACCTAGATATTTTGAACTTGGTGATCTTATGTTGAAATAGAATCAGATAAATACCAATGTAGAGCATGAAAAGAAGGAAAATTATGATCTTCCTTAGTTGTAACCATTCATTATTATGGCTAATTATGGGTCTAAAGTATATATGTTGGCTATACTAGATGGGAAAGACCTATATGATCCAATGAATATTATGCATGTCAAGTACTTTACACTTGATTTTATTGAACATTGTCTACGAGGACCCTTGATTGGGGGCATTACTTATTATATTTCCTTAATTTGTTTTTCAAACTACATCAGTCCCTCTCTTTCCCCCCATATTATTACCATCTTGATCTTGATTTTGATCTACAAGTACAATAAATAGATTCAAATGCTAAATTTAGATAAAAATTTAGTAGGTAATTTAGATTTGTTCATCATCAACACATCCTTGAAAGTAGTATATCATAACACTTAGGCATGGTTTTTCTATGTAGTGGTCACTAAAATTGCAGCTTTCATCTTTTGTTAAGTCTTAACCCACTAATCCCACTCTATTATCTTCATATCCCAACCTGTTATTGATTAGTAATATCTTTCACTATAGTTTGAACTATAGTGGCTTGAGGTCCATTCAGCCTATGTAGGCAGTGCTTAGTTTTTGAGGTCATATAGGCCCCTATCATTCATGCTCTCATTATTTTATAATAAATTATAAGCCATGCTCTCTTCTTTTTTAATCAATTCAAGACACACTATCATTGTTCTTCAAATAATTTAAGCAACGATCTCACCATTGTACGAGTTAGAAATTTGAGCCCCTACCCAAGGTTGTTTTTCCTTTGCTAGATGCTTCCCTTGTACATTTGATTATATCCCCTCAAACATCCTACTTTCCAAATATTCTTATAAATATCTTATTTTGAAAATCCTAAACACTTCAAAATTTGAAAACTTAAAAATAAAAAAGTTTGGCGGGGGGGCGGGGGGGGGGGGGGTTAAAACCTCCATGAGAGATATAAAGCCATGAAATCCTAAATGGCCTTGTATCTCCAAAATATATATAAAACCACAAAATATTTGAACATTTTTTCATCCTGTTCATTAGTGGCCCTTCCTCTTAGTCCTATTTTGGGTGGTACTATTTGAACTCTAGTGTGGGTAGCCCTCTTTATGCATTTAAAACACCTCTCAGGTGGGAAACTCTTATCCAATCATGATAATTTCCAATAAACATCATCATTTCTTCATTATACTCCCACTTATGGGATAGCTAGATTAGCCTAAGGTTTTCACAAACTATGTAGGTAGCACTTAGATATATTGGTATCTAGGGATAGCTCAGCTACTCTTATCTTCATTCTTTTATATCATTAGGCTGATTATGAACATACATAAGATAGAGGAATGTTTGCATATCACATCAATGAACACTCATCTTTTATTCCCTTCATCTTTATTATCACCATCCTCCTTTCTCCATAAATTTCACACTCTCATTATTTTGCAATCCAATCAATTCAACATTCTCACCATTTTTAAGCTAATCAAGTTATACACTCACCATTTTTCAAGATAATAAATTCAAGACTCTTATAATTTTATGAGCAAATCATTTAAATGCTCTTTCCATTTTATGAGTCCCTCCCCTTTTCTTCTATTAAATGTACCTTATCTCTTATCATTACCCTTCTTATTATCCCATTTTCTAGGAGAACTACATTTGACCTAAAGTCTATAATGGACTATGTAGTTAATTCTTAGATATATGGGTCATCTCAAGTCATCTTGATCACTTATTTATTATTCTTATACCCCCCATACCAAAATTGTTAAAATCCATATCTAACATTTCATTTGCCTTTGGGGTAAAACTGAAGAGTAACGACTTATTTCCACACATGCACACATGGTCAATTAGCTATTGGCATGTTACTTTTTTATTATGTCTTTATATCCTTTCTTGATTACTTGTTGGTGTGTTTTATTTTAATTTCCTTGGTTGCCTTTGGTTTATTACACTATATTTTACATTTAAGTCTCGATAATTTAGATCTTGACCCTAAGTTGTTTATATATGCATTTAAATCAAGTTATTATGGTTATGAAATCCAATGTTATCATGATTCATTTATAATTATGGTGCACAATTTTAAATGGAAAATAAAAAATTAAGTATCAGAGGTATAATAGGCAATATCATAGTAATAAATCTCCTTATCTACTACTCACAACACAATCAACTGAATAACATGACTAATTTATATGTTACTCATGAAACATATCAACCAATGAGTGTATATTAAAGGTCATACATATTTTACAACATTATCCAATATCAATATCTCATGTCAAGTCATATCATTTCATATATGGAGTGCAATAGATAACATCAATCACATTTGCTACTAATCCATATCTATAATGTTAAAACAACAAAATCATGGTAAATAAATATTTTACAAAAACCATCCATATTAACATGAATAACAAACAACCTAAATCTAAGCACATGTCATATTCTATCATATCTATTCTATCATCATGAGGAAATAAAAATACTGAATCAAAAATAGCACGTGCACATACCCACACACACACATCACAATAATTTTAGATTCCATTTACATCAGTAATATAAAAAATGAATGTCATAAATCTCAAAACAACAATGTCATATACATCATGAATATATACAAGTCATAGTTGAAAAAATATAAAGATCTATTATCACAAGTCAACTATCTTTAACTCGGATCCCCATTTCTAGGAGAGTCCTCTATGTATCCTCATGACTTGTGTTCTTTCATGTCTTCTTTGACTATATTTGTGGCATCATAGGCCCTAGTGGTGGGGGAGGTGGTGGATTATACACTAACTGCCCTGATGTTAAATTATGAAATGTACTTGACATTTTAGTCTATAAGCCAGTATTTGTGCCTCATGAGCCTCAAAATTAGGTACCTTTACATCTACTAGTACGACCCCCTCATACAAACTATGATATTATACTACCTCATCCTTAGCCCAAATGATCTCAAAATTAATATGTGATATACCTAGCTATGTAAGCACTTGATGTAGTATATATTTCTCCCTATAGAGCTTTTACACATCTACCCTATCACTATCTCTCTAATCCTAAATCATTATCTTATGGGCCACCTATACCTTCAGTGAGGTAATCTCTGATTGAAAGTCCATTATCTGACTATCTCTAGCAGTCACATGCTAATATAAATAGGTGACGCTATCCTGTAGGCCATATATCTCGACCACCCTCAAGATAACCTCCTTCTCTAGTATATATGCATCCCTTCTTGATCTAGTTATCCCTGAAATACCTACCTATTTTTGGTCCCTCACCCTCATTTGTGTGTCCTAGGAAACGTTGTCATGTGTAACTTGAATCTTCATATAGGGTCCTAGGTATAGGTTTTTGTCTTGATCATTATAATCTATGTGGATCATAATACTAGTTCCACTAGCCTCACCCTCTAAATCTACATCCATTAGTGTTTGACCATGTCCCTATCCTAGTACATGTGATGTTGGTCCTGGCATAAAATGTTTTGAGAAACCCTACGGCATTATGAATATCTCTGATTGAAATTAGACCCACCATGTTGTGTATGTCACTATCATCCCTGCATCTGTTGGGCCCCCTCCATAATCCCAACCAACTTATGGCACCTGTACATAGGTCGATCTAGACAAATGCTTATTTATAGGCTACCTCAGTTTATTGATCTCTTTGGGCACATGCACAAAGAAGCAAAAACCATATGGATATAAAAAAGAACTAAACCTGGTCTAGCCTATACTCCTCCACAATGTTTTCCTATATGCTAGTAATGAAGCATCTAGTGGTCATGAACATCATATATCAACCATCATACCAACACTTAATCTATAATTATAGATAGGGTTGCTAGACAAAATGCCCATCTCCCATGTCATATATCACTATTTGAAAATTTTAAATGTCTCCTTTAAGACCTATATGACCAACCCCTATCTAAACTCATCTAAAGGCCATGGGATCCTCTAGAAAACATACCCATCTCAGACATACTAGTCACTTAATAACAATATGCTCCCAGGCCTAGACCTAGAATAATAAAGAGGCTCCAATCCTCTACCCTACCCTATATGAAAATATATGAAGGTATATATATAATTTGGCTAATAAATCTGACCCAAAATAAAAATTAGGGGTTCAATCAATCATAATTCTAATTATCCCACCAAGGCCCATATGAAAGTATCGACCACTCTTGTTAGGCAACAAGATCCCACTAATAATGGCCATAATCATAAAAACCTCTCGATCAATCTGAGATGGTAGCGAGGGTGCCTCTCATGGTAAACCATTTGGTTGAATATATATGACATCTCAATCAAATTAATGTCAATTATCCCATAAACCATAAGTACATCCATATGAATGATCAAGTCCTCTAGCCAATCATGTCACCCTATGGGGCTAGTTTAATATAGTGATCATCCTCTCATTAATAATCTCAAAATATACCACACATCCTCTAGTGTGATTGTATACTCTCTTGTGGGTAGGTGGAATGTATGTCTTTGAATGTTATCTCTCAGTAAGTGCATTGAGGTAGGCTTTATTTGCTCTAATAACTGACATATAGGTGATGTATAGTAGATCCACAGCCATAAAAAATGAGGATAAACCCTTAGTATAAATTTACCCCATATGTAAGTAATGTTATCAGTGATCAAAAATGATAAATACATCAAGCCACTCATGTAAGCAAAGATAAGTTAGCATGAATTGCTAACTCCATCAATATCAATCTAGCTAGTTGGAATCTATATAGAGCAAATATAATCTATTATGCTTGAAAATATCTATCTAACTAATCATGTAAATTCATTATGTGACTCAACCAATTCAAATACTTCTTCTAAAAACAAGCCTAATATTTTTGTGGCTGGTAAATCTACTACTTTCCTAGCATTTTCACCATTTCATAGGGCATTTTTACCATTTCTTAGAGCATTTTCATCATTTATACCTTCCCTCCATTTTCCCACTCAAAACTGGTGATTTCACCATTTTTTGGGTGGCCCTCCCATGTTTTTGTAGTTTTAGAAAAACTATCAATTTGGATAGCATTTTCACTTTTTAAACTAATTTTTACACCATTGTCATTGACAAAATCACTGATTTAATTTTTTATGAAATCAATAGATTCACCAATTCCCTATTTATTCTTAGTAATAAATGTGATTAAATGAAAAAAATGACTAAATATATGCTTACTCACTAGTTGCTTGTGCTCTAGTGGTCACCTATGCTCTTGAACCCACTCATTGAGGTGCCTTTATTGTAGACATAGAGCCATTCTTCACCGCTACCTCTTATGTAAAACTAGTGCTCAATTATTCAAAAGGGAAGCATAACAATAAATAGTTTTTACCCCCATGGGTGAATATATAGCTTGTAATTTCAAATTTTACCTCCTACTCCCCATTATCATTATGTTCTTCCTAAGAGACCCATTTGTGGCTCTCTTGACCATTTTTCATTTTGTATCTTCTATATTATTATTTATTTTGACCTCTTCTCCTATGAACCATGTTATTTCCTCATTTTTAGGGCCAATCTATTTTAATATTTCCCAACCATTCCCTTGAGGGGGCACCCAAGGCTTATCAAGCCTCTTTTGGGGCATTAATTTGAACTCATTGGCCCATAAATTTAACAATTATCAAACACATAATTATTCAAACTTTAAAATTCCTTATTAATTAATTTTTCATTATTTGAGAAGATGTTATTTTCCTTGTGTTTTGTAATGCCTTCTATAATAGGGAAAAAAATTAGACACTTTATTTTCACCACTTTTGTGTCTAAACTAAAATTGGAATGATTTTCCATAATCACATGCAAATTTGATAGAAAACCACCAAATCAACCCAATTCTTCTACACACTTGACATGCACATTCCAAAACACATTGGTGCATCCCTAGTTAGGGGAATACATCATTTCACATCATCTACTTCTTTTAAAATTTGAATCGGTGCTTTGCAAAGGTTCTTATTAGATCAAATGAACAAGATATTAATTGGTAAATGACATTACAAATACAATATTCCTCTAATGGTTCTTTACCTAATTAATTAACCTAACCATTCTCTAATGTGAAATTCCATGGCTTTTTGGAAACTTCTATTTTAAAATATCAAAATTACTTTTATTACCTCATCTTGTTAACATCACATGGGAAAGTCAATGGGAAAGGAGAAGAGTGGAAGCAAGCTCTTACACTCTCTTACACCTTATTACACACTCCTCCATCTTACACACTCCAAAATGGATCATGATTACACTTTTCTTCCAAATCTCTTCCACACTCCAAATTTTTTTAAATGGACTTTCTTACATTTCCAACCTCCAACATTGATGAAGGTGAGGCCTCATTCCCAAATCTCCATTTGGATATAAATATGGGTGGTCCTCATTAATTCAACAAGTCTATAAATTGAAGGTCCCCCTCCATTATAAACAAGATTCTTGAACCTAAACTTGCTTTGCCAAAATCCTTGAGATTCACAGTTCTCAATCCAATTCTCAAGCTGAATAAAGTGTAAATAAAGGGATATATTGTCTGCATGGGGATTAGACATCATTAAATACCTCTAGTTATATAATCCATGAAAATACCTATTCAAGTCTAAAATCAAAGGAATTATTTCAATTAAGGTATAATATGTTTGTTTTTTTATCTTCTATTTGATTCATCTTTTGTTTAGTCTTTCTCAAACATAGTGAATAGGCTTAGGATGTTAGTTTCATTCAATCATTTTTTATCTGTATTCATTAATGGTCAAACTAACCCTTTTTGGATTACTCTCTCACATTATCCTTTCAACTTATTATAACTAAAATGTGTGGTGGTGCCAAACCTTTTTCAGATAAAGTTTTTGAAAATTTGTGACTTGGTTATGGGAAAATGGCCTGCAACTTTAATAGGTCATGACTTGTGCATACAAATTTTGATTGATGTTATTTTTTTTTAAATTAGACAAATTTTTATAAGAATCCAAATATGTAATTAAAAATTACCTTTGATGAACTTTGCATAATATTTTATCTTTTACACCACAAGCTTTAATTTTTTAGGTCAAATGATGGTGCAACATCTTCTTGAACCATGTTAATGGTTAATCAACATAAAAAACTAATAAATAATGATATAAATATAATTTTAAGTTCTTCTTGTTTAATTATTATAAAATGATAATAATGTATTGATATAGATAACATCTTGAATCCAAAATTAAGATCATACCCCCAAATTAGAAGGCCTTTGGTCCCCAAAATCTTTAAGAACTATTATAATGAGGAAATATATTCTAATTTATCACCACATTCTATAATTTTTAAGATTACTTAATTATTAACTTACAAAGATAACAAATTTTCATTGGATCCTACACCTATAATGTTATTTACACTCTTCAGTGAATAACAAGCTTCCTTTACTCTACTATGTTCATAATTTTTTAAGATTACTCCCTTATTGATCTTACAAGGACACCAACATCTTAATGGCTCCTATATTTTCAACACCCTCTACATTATTTAGTAGAGGGCTTGCTTCTCAGTAATAGAGAGACTATTGAGTTCAACCATATCAGCTTTTTAGTCATTAAAAATAGAGTTACTATACACATGGATGCCTTGTTTGCACTAGACTAAACTCCCATATGTTCACTATGCTTCATCAAATACCAAATTCCCACCTTTGATCAACTATAAAATTTGAAATTTTTTAGTCCTACAAACTCAGGTAGTGAGGAAATTTCTTACCCCACTTATTCATTGAATGCTTTTTAGATTTTCTTAGCAATTATACATTCAACCTAAATTTTGAATTCTCTTTCCCTCCCCTTCTTGATGTTCTTTTCTTCATATGTAATACCATATTTTTCCAGCTCCTCTTGGCTAATACAAGCAAGGATATAAAATGGAAGGTGAAAAATACCTTATTCTTTTTTCCACATGGAAGGCTCAAGCAACATTAGTTTTGAAATAAAAAGGAGGCATAATTAGTTATAAAACATTCTTTCTTAATATTATTATTGTTACCTTTGGATTTTTTATTTACTCAAGTATAGCCTTACTTTGTCATTAACAAGGACACTATGTTCAACCTCATGTTTAACATGTCATGTTATATAATTTTCTTGAAACTCTCTTAGCATTTATTTCTTTTGGAAGAAATTTTTTCTTAAAATGCTCAACATTTGTGAGATATTATGATCACATTTTCATGTCCTCTAGATGTTTGGTCCATCAAATACATTAGGTAAATAACATCGCATCACAATGCCCATAATGTCTTGTACCATCTTGTTCTAGAAATAATAGTAGTATAATTTGAACCCACCTTGTTGGTAATGAGTCAAGATAAACTTTCATGTAGCATTTACTATTTAGGTAATGGGAATACATCTATATAATTGTCAAATGAAAAAAACCACAATAATATACTATGAACCAATCTAACAGATTTGTTTTGGAGTTTTAACAAGCCTTTTATAGAAAAAATGAAAACATTATCAGATACCAATATGATCCATAATTTGGTGGATATTCCACACATAATTCACCAATACATCCTATTAAACTTGTAATAATTTTTTAATTGATTTGGTTGTTTTTTGTATATGTAATTACTTCAAAACAATCAATAAATGTGAAAATACATGAATTTTAAGTGTTTCATACTTTAAAGGGAAAATGAATGTGAAAATGGAACATGGAAACACACAATAAGAAAATTGAAAAAAAACACAAGATTACCTTGAAGAAACCCAATTTAGGAAAAGTTTATAAAAGTGAGGGATTTCCTCCACTTGCCACTATCTCATTTTAAAATTAAAGGTTTACTATGATCTCTAGGCATTCATGAACATTCATGTCATTTACAACATTCATAAACATCTATACATGCTCTAAAAGTTTCTCACTTAGACTTTCCTTACATTACCAATTCTAGAACACATACAATCAAAGAATAAATATTATATGAACAATGAAAAAATTTATCTTGTGGAGGGTAGGACTTCACAATTGAGATGAACTATATCACCCTAGTGAATTTAAATCTAGATATTTGATTAATAGATATCACATATGAGCTTCACTTGTGTACCCAACTAAACTTTACTTTCATCCCCTCTTCAGTACTCAAATCCTATTGAATGAAGGAATTCAATTTGAATCAAATTCACATTCATTGATTGCAATGAACCTCTTCATGTACATTTATATAATTTTAAGCAAAAAATATGAATTATAAGTTGAATCATTATAAAATGAATAAAAAAATCTACCCTATCACTTTAAATTCTTGCAATTGAAACATGTAGTGGTGTCATACCTTTTTCTAATAGCGTGTGGTGGTGTTATAGGTTTTTATAAAATTGGTGGCATGGCCTCAATAAAATGTCTTACAACTTATAAAGGTCATAACTTTTTCACATAAACTTAGATTCACATTTAATTTTTTTTAAATTGCATAACATTTTGAGAGGAATCCAAATATGTAATAAAAAATTACCTTTGATGAATTATTCATACTATTTTAGCTTCTACACCACAACTATATATTTTTAACATCATACCATGGTGCAACTTCTTCTTGAACTATGTCAACAGTTAATAAACACAACCAACTAATAAATAATGATATAAATCTAATTTCAAGTGTTTTAAGTTACACTCTTATATAATGAGAATAATGGATTGAGTTAGCTAACATATTTGTTCCAAAATTCATATTAGGAAATGCTAGGTAATTTTTTTATCATGGATGGATTTGCAAACAACTAAAAGTAACTCATTATAAAATAAGGGGTAACTAGAGTGATGAACATGGTTATATAATATATAAAGAAAAAACATAGATGTGTGTCTTTTCAAATGGATACTAGGTGTTACATACATTAACACTAAATTATATATGTAGCATATGCAATTAATAATAGATGATGTCATACAAAAAAATCACCTTTCTTACACTCTTTGAAATACTTGAGAATATAAAAGGAGTTTAACTCACCTCAATTAGTTGACTTTCCTTATTTTATAAAATTTTGAAGTAATGACACCTAAGAAATATCTACATGATATATTAAATCCTATTGAGTATGATGCTGATTTGGATACTGTTGACTTTCAAAGTCACCCCTTAAGTAGGTGTTAAACTCATAAAGACCACACAATAGGTTGTACACTTGTGTAGTATTGAGTTTTCTAGAAGTAAGTTTACAAGCAGACACTTCCTATTTGTACCTACACTCAAAAATTAGCTCAGATTCACACATCAACTAAGTATTGATCCATGCCTATAAGGAGTTCCTAATAATCACCCCATGTAAGTATCCTTCATCGCATCAACAGGATGCAAAAATCAAAGCATGTGGGTCTTCCCAACTTCAAATAGTAAAAGAGGTGTGCAAGAAGTGGTTCTAAATCATGAAGAGAACACTCATTATCTTAAATATTTTTGTGCACTCTCATTTAAATAATTCATCACACTCAAATGATGAAGACCTATGCCAAATCATAGAGTCTCACATATGTGCCCTTGAAAAACATCGACTATGATATCATTTGTACACCAACCCCTTCACTAGCCAACGTAAGTTAGTTGAAGGCATAAATTACAAAAACCATAAGAAGAGACAAGGTGAAAAAGGATTTTGGGCCATTGTGCATTTCTATAACAAATCACCCTTAATGTCCTTCATGAATTTATAGCTTCACTATGTAACCAATTCACTGCATAACTTTTAATGTGCACTTTAATATGCGTAGAGATTCATGTATATAGTTTAATATGTAACTGGTCCCCAAATTATGGGAACACATGCAATATGATGAGAAAGAACCTAAAGATACGCCTATATAATCATGTATCAATAGGCTAGTCTAGGTGGATCGATAAGTGGAAACAATAAAGGGGGATGGTAGTTGAGCTCAATTGAACATCAAGGGAAAGAATTAAATTTAAGGTGGTGGTTAGAGTGTCATATCATGATAACATGCCTTCCTTAGCTACTTGAATGGCATTCATTCTTAGATGAACATGTGGATCCATGAGTGACCTAGCTTATTCCATGATCAAATTATCAGATCTAGGTTGAATAAGGATGGTTTATAGTAGTTATTATGAAGATCTTGATACTCTTAATCAAACTCAAGATTTGGATGTCATTTATGAATTCAATTTCCCACATACTATCTCCAATGGTGAATTTATCATGCAGGGCCTTACCCCATGCTATATAAACCTTAATTTTTTTATTGTAAAAGGGTCAACATTTATAGGCATTATAATGTTGCCAAAATTTTCCCTCCAAGAGTCTTCTCCTAGTATAATAAAGATTTAACCATTTGATTTTGTAATATTGCCTTAAAAATTGAAATTAATAGGAACTAATTTAATTTATTCATGATCTATATTCTATTTAAATTCCTATTTGTTGATCCTCGTCTATGGATGTTTGTCCCTCTCATTGACATCCTCCCTTCATACCTCTACACATAATTAAAAGTCTTTATATGTTGCAAGTTGTGTATACATGGGTCTATATAGGCATTATTTGTGGACTATTTTTCATCCTTCCTATCATTTCACTATGTTCCTTTACCTCCATGTAAAACACTTATATAGTGTGCCTAGTTTAGAGATTTTGTACTTAGTATGTTAGTTTTATTATGTTGTTAAGTGGGTGAGGTGCTCTCTCTATTATTGGTGGATCACCTTTTACATTCCATCAATATCTTAACTTTTCCCTCCCTTTTCCCCTTTACCATGTTGAGGTTTAGTGTTGGCTTTAGATTTCATTCTACTCTTTGTAGGTCAGTGCATTGGTCCTAAACAAGGTGCATCTAGAATAGAATGGAGTCAGTCTACTTTGGAGGTCCATCCCAAGGATAACATGAGTCCCAAACCTTGCGTGGATATCCCATTATTAGAATAAGACACCAAACTAATCTATGACACATAAGTTCAAAGTGCTAGGTGCATAATAGTCATGTGCAATCAAGTATGAGAGCCATTCACACACAGGCACATATTTCAAATGATAACAACTTTTGGCATGCCCAGTGGGATAAGTTTAAAACTTTGTCTACATATTGGTGTTACTCTTAGTAATTTAAGTGTTAAGGACACTTTGTACAGCTTGTTTAATCTAGGAATTCTTGGTTCATAAAGAGTTCATCTATATACCAAGGTAGATGAGATCATCTTCATGGGGAAATAAATTTCATTTTATTGAGCTACCTATAGTTTTTAGAAGAAAGGGAGTTAGAGTATCTTTATCACCTATTAAAATGACTATTGACACAAGATGACCTTCTCGTAGAACTCATTTACACCTTCATTTGGTCAATTTCATACACATAGAGGAAGATTATTCCATATTCCCTTCATGGTTGCATAAAGAAACCAACCCTTTATTACATTTAATGGAGGTATCCCATTGATCCTTCCCCAAAATGAATTATATTCCCATAGCTTCTCTTAAGAAAATCCCCTACTTTACTATAGAAAATTCAACTATGCCTGTAGAGCACATATATGACATAACAAATATATTCTCTATCCATAATTTGACCAAAGCAAATGTCATAGTGTGACTCCTTGCCTCTTCTTTTAAAGGGAGACCAATTTGATGGTACAAAAACTTGTACCATAGTTCTATTAAAAATTGGGACAAGTTGGGTATGGCACTATGTAGGTAATTTGAAGAAAAGAGTGACCATTTGTCACTGATAGAGTAGATCACGACCATCAAAAGGGATCCACATGAGCAAATGGTTTTCTTAAACTTCAAATTTGATAGGACTTGGGACTAACCTCAATTCTTAGTAAGATAAAACCCTCACACTGTGTTCTTATACTTCTTGAGAGTGTTGAATAGTGATGTGGTCGTAATGATCTAATATATGGGAGGTACACTATTACCATATTCCTATGAGGTCACTGTGCATGCATAAAATTGCCATATTCAAATAGGGAAAATTAGGACTAGACCCCTTATGCCTTTATACCCTAATCCCCCATGTAAAATTTCATCTTCCCTACCTCCCATTCCAACTATGGCCCCCATTCTTATTGATGTCAGCCTACTAATTCCATTAACTTATACACCTTTAAGCAAACTAAATGAGGTCAAGTCCATATTGAAGATCTTCAAAAATGATATAGTATTAAAAATTTATTAATCATTGCATTCCATTCCTCACCAACCCTTTAACCATTAATATTAATCAAATAATTTTCCTTACCAATAGGTTTTATAGACTTAGAACCAACTCATATACAATAGACTACCCTATGTACCAAATCCTAACACTGTGAGCACTTATAAAGCTCTTATACTTATGTGAAATAACTTGGCATAGGATTATGAATGGTACTACCTGAGAAATCATCCACAAGACTAAGTCATGTTTGTGAATGGAGTGGTGAATGAGGAACCTATTATTCAAAATGTTTCACCTCCTTAAGAGCCTCCATCTCTTTCGTATCAACCAAAGTATGAACTCTAGGCACAAATGCAAGAGCAAGGAAAATCCACCCTCTTAAATTGACAAGTGGGTGAATTTAATCATGTGAATTAGAATGAAGTGTCGAGTTTGAGAAGTAACCCAATTTATTTCAATGTAAGATTCAAAAAGAGAACAATGGTGGAGGAACCTTCTTCTTCAGCACCCTCAACTTCTACACCCAAAGTTTAGTGTGGAGATACCTAAGTAAAAGTACCTAACATCCTTTAGTGTGTAAAAAATAGGTTATGCACAAAGAAAACCAACCCCAAAATAGTACATAAATGTGAGAAGAGACTATAATTCAAAAAGGGTAGATTCAAGGGACTCAAATCCTCTTTAACATAGTCAAGCAAATGATTGCATAGTGATACCTTTGGTCAGTTAATATTGTTGAAAATAGGAGCAACAAAGGGAAATCTGAGGGTTTCATGATGAAGTAGGGTTTTTGCCATAGAGTGTCAAATGAAGCCCCCTCTATATCCACCCATAATCAATCATTCATTCTATGCTAAGCTTTTTAAAAAAATCACTCACTAGACTAGAATAAGCCCAAAAAAGGGCAGCCAAAAAGATTTTTTCATCCACTAGAACAAACTTCGTTGGAAGCAAGGTCAATGGATGTATTCTCCAATCTGACTCAAGACCTCAAATTATCATCAAATAAGAGATATTATAAGAAATAGTCATCTACATGATCAATCATGATTTAATATACAAATTTTCTAGAATCCACCTAACCTTAAATTTATTACATGCTTAGATCCATAAAAATTGGGAGCTCTATAGTGATTTCTCTCTTTGATTTATTAGTAATGGCTATTTTATTGTAAAATTCTCTTCCCTTATAGATAGAGCTAAGGATTTTGATTTATAAAAAATAAACTTTGGCCCAACAGGTCTTTTTCTGCAACCTTGGAGAGTGGGATTTGACCCACAAATAAAACTAACTACAATCATAGTTTGGATCTGTATATATGCTCTTCCAATGGAATTTTGGTCTAAAAATATATTAGAACTCATTGGTAATTATATCATAAGTTTTTTGGGTATTTCCAAAGACACAATAAAATGAAATTTAGTATTTTATGCCAGATTATGTGTGGAAATGGATCTGAGTTTACCCTTATCGACAAAAATTGTACTTGTTGTAAGTAATCTCTCATGGATTCAACAACTAGATTTTGAAGTTTTTATTTTTAGATGCTAGATTTGTCATAAACATGGTCATTTAGCTTGCTTCTACCCTAATTCTATAAAACCTAAAATGGAGGATCCTCTAGAGACCCCTAACCCCTTGAAGGAGGATAGAGAGCAAATAGTAAAGAACCAAATCATATTCCTTAGAATGTTAAACCACAATAGGAAGGTTTTGAACAACCAAAGAAAAAGAAGAATCAAAAGAAAAAATATGTAAAAGAAAAAATCCAACACAAATTTTCCAATAGATACAAAAATTTTAAGACACTAATTGATTAAGAAGAAGAATAAATTATAGAAATTATGGAAGAAAAAATGATAGCAAATTCTCCCTAGACTGAAGTCCCTCTTCTCAAATCTTGTTTGCTAGAGTATGACATAATAGGATCTAACATTTTACAATTGGAGAAGTTAGGTACTATGATGGTCCATCAAAAAGAAAACATTATCACAAAGGATATTAGTATGAGTATAGAAGAAAATAAAAGAGAAAGACCTAAGTTAGGGATCAGCTAGATTGAGAAGAGGTCAAAGAATAATAGCTCTCAAGGAGTAGGTATAAAATTAGCTAAGGAATTGATAGAAAATCATGGAGATAAAATGATTACTAAGGGCTCAATGTGGCCATTGTAATCCTCCTTATCACAAGGTAAGTAATGATTATAAAATCATGGAAAATTAGGGGTTTAAATAGTAGAACCCATCACGTTGTTGTTCATACGTTGTTAGGAGATAATAAAACTAACTTTCTACTTCTTCAAGAGACAAAGATGTCTCTGGATTATATCAGTAGTATTGTCAATAAAATTTGGAGACGATTTGGCCACATGGTAGTGGCTTCTTGTGGAGATTTAGGATGGGTTGTTACTCTTTGGAACTCTTTGGAATGGTCAATAATAGACCATTTTACTAGTAGGGGTGTTTTAACATCCATTTTTAAGAATATTGTGATAGTAAAGTAGTTACTAATTACAAACTTCTATGGTGCTCAAACATTAGATGGTCAGTTTGATAACATCCATTTTTAAGAATATTGTGATAGTAAAGTAGTTACTAATTACAAACTTCTATGGTGCTCAAACATTAGATGGTCAGTTTGATAAATGGGAAATAGTTCATAGAATGAGATCACCAAGAGTGGAATTGGATTAGATAGTAGCTAGTGATTTTATTGACAAACTATCCTCCAGAGATCAAGAAGGTGGAACACTGATTCTTACCCCTGGAGATTGATATATGATCACTCATTTTCATGATCTTCACCTTATTGATATTAATTCTCTAGGAATTAAGTATACTTAGACCAATAAGAGAAGTGAACCCAATAGTAGGAAAGTTAAGATGGATAGATTTATTTTTTCTCAAGATGCTTTTGTGAAATGAAATCTTGACTTATAGATTTTAGAAGGCCCCATCTCAGTCCACTCACCCATTCTTCTCGAAGGAGGAATAAAAAATGGAAAGTACCATAAACCATTCAAGTTTAAAACTTTCTGGTTACAAAAATTAAAACTCCTTCAAAAAATTCATATGTGGTGGGAAGAAGGTTGCCCACCTTATGGGACTGCTATGTTTAAATTTCATAAGCAACTTCATTTCATCAAAGATCAACTGAAACACTGGAAGCATTATAATCAGTCAGACTTCCAGTCACAAAGAGCCCCCTTAGTGGCTAGATGGGATGAAATGAAAAAAAAAATTCAAATATAGTCCTATCACTGAATAGTTAAAAGAAGAAGATGATGCCTTATGTTCAACAATGGAATATATTGACAACCAACAGGAAATCTATTGGAAACAACAAGCAAGAACATCTTGTTTACTTGAAGGCAATAGGAATACTACATTTTTTCACTGGGTAGCTTGTGCTAGGATACCAAAGAAAAAATTAGAAGTCCTCTAGCATGAGGTGGGTCATTATTTCAACACTATTCCCGATTTTTACCTTCATGTAATGCAATACTTTGGCACTTTATTGAATAAGAGCAGCTTACAATATGAAGTAGCTCAGCTATAAGTTCTTTCAACGATTCCTGTTATAGTTTTTGAAGCTAAAAACCAAGTCCTTTTAAACCCCACTAACATTGAAGAAGTGAATAAAGTTGTCTTTGGAATGAATACTGGTAAAACTCCTGGGCCTAACGGCTTCCCAATTTATTTTTTCAAACTTTTTGGGATGTCTTGTAGGAAAATATCATGGATGTTATAAAGGAGTCCTTGGGAAGTAAGCAAATACTCAAAGCTCTGAATCACACTCATATTACCTTAATTCTAAAAGGAGAGGGTGCTCTTATTTTTTATTATATACTAATAGATCTTTGGAATGTAATGTATAAAATTATTACCTCTATGATTGTTGAGTGGCTTAAACCTCTTCTTCAAAAAATTATTTCCCCTGAGCAAGGAGGATTTGTTGAGGGTAGACAGATTTTGGATGGTGTTATTCTTACTCAATAATTAATTCATTTAATGCACACTTATATTAATAGAGGAATGTTTATCAAGCTAGATATGTCAATGGCTTATGATAGTCAACATATTCAAATGGAAATTCTTGGATAGAATGTTGATAACCTTTGGGTTCTCTCAGGGGTGGATTGAATGGGTTATGAGTTGTGTTTGCTCTCTAACTTACTCTATTTTAATTAATGGTCTTCCTTCTCAACCTTTTGGTGCCACTTGTGGTCTCTATCAAGGGGATCCTCACTCCCTTTACCTTTTTCTCATTTTAGCTGAAGGATTGGGTAGAATCTATGTGAAGCGAAGACAACAGTCTTTGCTTTCTTGCATCAAAGTTGGCAATGAATTTTTATCACACCTCTAATTTGTTGATGACACTAGTTTAGTTGGGATTGCCTCTTGCATAGAAGATAGAAAAATCAAAAATACTCTTACCACATATCTCAATGCTTCTAATTAGATTACAAATGCTCATAATTCCAAAGTGGTTTTCTTCAATAGTGACTAAAGGATTCAAAATAGAATTCTAGACATTTTGGGATTCACAAATAGCTCCTTGCCAATAGTGTATTTGGGAGTCCCTTTTCACTTCAAATAATTACAAATCAATTTCTTCTAGAACAAATTTGAAATAAAATTAATCATTGGTCTCACAAATACTTAAGATATGGAGGTCATCTTACTTTTTTTCAATCTGTGGTTCAAGTAATTCCAAACCTACAAATTCTCTATCCTTACTACTTCACAAACCATTTATAAGGATTTTGATAAAATGACAAGGAAATTTCTATGGAGTGGAGCAAAAGAAGAGAGAAAGTGGGATCTTGTTAGTTGGGAGAAGTGACTCAACCCAAGTTAAAAGGAGGGCTAACCATTAGAAAATTAGAACTAAATAACAAAGCTTTGGATGGAAAACTTTATTGGGTATGGATATCCCAACCCCAGTCTCTTTTTAGCAGAGTTCTAACAAGCAAATACTTGGGTCTGGAAAATATGAATGAAGTGTGCCACCTTCCCTTGACTGGTAATGGGTCCTTGGTGTGGTAGGCTTTAAGGATTGGTTCCCAAGTGGTGAAAGATGGTCTATTTTGGAAAGTTGGGAGAGGAGACAAGGCATGTTTTTGGACTGATTCTTGGGATCAAAATCCACCCATTACTATTAAATTTATAGAACTTAAAAATGTGAAAATTGCCATGGAAATCAAGGGATGGATCAAGCTTAAAAGTTATTTCAATAATTGTCAAATTTAGAATTATAAATTTAAGAAATTCAATAAATTGAATGAATCACCAATCCTAATCCTCCTGGAGCTCTCTTCAATTATTAATAAAATTTTGGTTGAATGCTTACTCACAAGTAGAGAAGAGGAAGATGAACTAGCTTAGGGACATGGTAGCCTTGGGATATATACAATTAAAGTAGGATACAAGTTAATTCTTGAACCTCCTTAGAATGCTTGTCAAGTAGATGATTAAGAAAGATTTGGCAGCCCAAAGGTTGGATGAAGGTGATTTTTTTTCATGCATAATGGGATTCTCACTTTTGAAAACCTTAGATGAAGAGGTGTCATTGGGCCTTCCTGATTTTTTTTTATTACAAAAAGGAAGAAACATTTTACAATTTAATGTTTGAATGCTCTTTTACTTGACAAATCTAGGAGAGATGGTTTTTGTCTTTCAAAATTAAAGATAACAGTGATTTGAATCATAACAACATTTAGGAAAAATGGAAGAGAATAAAATTTAAAGATGCAACTCTCCAAATTAGATGGAAACTTGGATTAAATTTTATTTGGTGGTAAATATGGTTAAAATAAAATGGCAGGACTTTTTGTGAAATTTTCTTTATTGTGGATGTGGTTTGGCAGGTCATTTGGAGTAACATCACAAAAATGGTTATGGTTTACACTAAAATAGACACTCAAATAAATATAAGGGAGAATGGGGAGGAAACCAGTATGCAAAGAGAGAATGTCACTAAAAGATATAAACTACCTCTAGATGGCTAGATAAAAATCAACACTGACAGAGCTAACAAAGACAATCCAGGTAGAGCCAGAACCTAGAATTGTCTGTAGAAACCAAGATGGGATGATACACTTTTTGCAATTGAAAGGGCTTTGGAAAAACTAAAAAAAATGAAGCTAAAGATTTAGCCATAAAAGCTACCTATTTTTGGGCTATGAGCCAAGGTCACAAGAAGATAATCATAGAATCTGACTTTCAAATTTTGGTAGGAGCTTTAGGTTGTATGAGAAACATTTCTCTGGATTCTTGGCATTTAAGGATTTTAGTTTCTCAAATTAAGTAACTGTGGAATGATTTAGAGGACGTAATTCCTATCTATGTAATAATATATTTGATTAAAGTGGCTGATTTCTTGGCTAAGACTAGATCTGACAGAGAACTAAGAGTCCAGTGGCACAATGGTAAAATTGATAGTGAAGAGATGATTTGATTGGTTGATGAGAAAATTCAAACATTAGCCAGTCTTGAAATAATGTTTAGATCAATTTTGGGAGTCATGTTTCTCTAAGCATCCTCCTACTACTTTGTATTTTGAGTTAGTACCAGTGTCTCTTGGTCACTCTCTCCTCCCTCTAATTTCTAGTGTTTAATATATTTTTTTCAAAACTTTTTCAAAAAAACATAGTTGATCAAATGAAGAAGACTGGACTAAACATTTCCATGTGTGATGCTCTTTTTATTCCTTCCAAAAGGAATTTGATGCAAGATTCCCTAAAATGATCCCAACCATATGATCCATTATAGACTACACCTACCATGCACATAAGTCTATGTCAACCTAAGGAAGAAGTGGGCAGAAATAACAAGCCTCCCCCTTCAACATCTCTCTGATCATCATTAAGCATCTTAACATAATTATATGATAGATTCAGAAATGAAAAACTCAATGATTCCAAATAAAATCATAGACATGATAGGTATAATATGTTCTCCCATCTTAAAATTAGTCATCTAATTAAATGGAATGACGGTCAAAATTATGAGAATTATCAAGGATCTAAATCTCACTTTACATGCATGTATGATCCTTTCCATTACATAGGACATCATAATCATTAAGTTACCCCTTAATTTTATATATGCCTCTCTTAATATTTCAATATGAATGTGAGTGGATATTTATCCTTAGATTGGTCACATGTATTACTCAAAACTAGATATGGGACCAAGGTGACCATCAAGGTTGAGCTTATTTCATTGAATCACATACATCCCTAGACTAGTCAATGCAAACTACATGTTGCTCGACCAAGAAGAGGATTCAATTCTTTATGAGATTACCACACCCCTTGAAGAGGTCTTAGATGACTTACTTGATGAATGGGCATGTGAGCATTATGAGTGTGACTTGTATGACAATGCATATGAAACATAACTAGGCACATTGTATTTTCAAGGAGGACACCTTGTTACCTAACCTTATAAAGTCACAAGAAGACCTCAAAGGCATATGCGAGTTATACTTCGATGGCTCCTAAACAAAACAAAATGGTATAGGAGTTGGTGTTGTAATGGTCTCGGCTAAAAATATATATATTTACATGCATTCATATTGTAGTTTAGTTGCACAAACAATGTTGCTGAGTATGTGGCATTGATCCAGGGTCTCCAACTAGTGCATAAGAAAGGAATATATATGTTACAAGCTTTCAAAGACAACAAAATAGTGGTAAACTAGGTTAGAGTGCAAAACTTGTCCAAAACCAATCTACTAAGAGCCTCTAAACATTGCATGGGACATGATTGAAGGGTTCGATTCATTCAATTTCCATTCCATAATAAGAGTGCATAATTATGTGCCAATAGGTTCAAAACTATGGGTGCATAGTATGTCCTTCCATGTAATATAAATAATAAGTTTGATTAACTCATAAGACTCTTAGTTAGATCGTAAGTCCTAGGCAACATAAGTAATTTGTAGGTTTTTGACAGTGATGAACAAATAATAAACTTCATATGGGATGAAGCTAAGTTATACACCAATAATAAACCTCAAATCTAAACTTAATATGAAGAGAAAATCATTCAATTAAAGGGAAATAAGTTGCTTAAGGTGCTAGTCACACTAGAAAGCATCTTCAATTCTAATGACCAATTATAAAGCAAGAGGAGAAACATGACAATGAAAGAGGAAATATTCAAGATGGTGGCCATCTATGTTGACAAGCTCTTAAAAATTGGTAAGGTATGTTCCCCATCTAAATTCAAATAATTCATTGAGATAAGTAGAAGGTATGATGATATATTCGCATGGAGCTTCCAATACCTCAAAGGATTTGATCTAGGCTTAGCTAACATACGATTGAGCTTGACCCCAACACTAAACTAATTAGGTAAAATCAAAGGCCAATTAATCCAAAGCTTATACCCTTAATGATGAAGGATCTCTCAAATCTCATTGAGGCCAACATAATATTTCCAATCAAACATTCCTCATGGGTGGCCAATCTAGTCCTAATACACAAGAAGAATGGAGAGATCTATTTATGTGTAGACTTTAGGGACCTAAACAAATACTCCCTCAAATACCACTATGCCCTTTCACAAATGAGTCAGATTCTATAAATAGTCATAGGCATATAAAGGTTGTCATTGATGGATGGTTATTTGGGCTATAACTAGGTCCTTATGCGAGAGTGTGATCAATTCAAAATTACATTCACCACTAAGTTGGGTACCTTTGTATACCAAAGGATGCCCTTTATTTTTAAAAATGCAATAGTTACCTTCCAAAGGGAAATGGATATGACATTCAAGAGAATTTTCAATAACACTATCTTGGTTTACATTGATGATATAACTATTTTCTTAAAGCACGCAACGGTTCATTTGGCTCACCTAGAGCAAGTATTTGAAAAATTGTAAGTGTTTAGGATCTCTCTAAACCCAAACAAGTACATATTTGCAAGGGTAAACTTGTAGGATACATCATTTCCTAAGAGGGACTAATAATTGATCATGAATGAGTCAAATTCATTCTATCATTCCCTCTCCCAGGTTATAATAAGGGTCTCCAAAGCTTCTTGGGAAAAATAGACTTCGTCAGAAGGTTTGTGTCAAGTTTCATAACTTTGGTCAAACCCCTCACAATAATGTTCAAGAAGAGCATTGCATACAACTATACCTAGGAAGGACAAAATAGTTTTGAGGCCATCAAGCATGCCATCACAAAGTCTCCTACATTGATAAACCTAGATTATGGTAAGGATTTCATCCTTTATACATTTGACAAAGCTAAATGCATCTCAGCCATCCTTTCACAAAAAAATAGAGATTAAATAGAGTATCCTATTACCTTATTTATCCAAGCACTCAAATATTATGAGCTACACTACATATTTTTAGAGAAGTATACCCTTGCAATAATAAGAGCACTCAAGAAGTTTAGGCATATGCTATATAATAACAAGATCCAACTTATGGTCTCTTAATTCATTATAAATGAATTCTTACTTCAAAAAGACAATAGATGAAGATAGATATGATTGGGTCACAAAGGTGATGGAATATGACATAATCATCCACATCACCAAGATGATGTGAGGCAAAGGACTTTGTAAGTAGTTAGCAGAGGATGTGAAGAATGAAAATTGCATAGTTCTTATAGTAAATGAGAACCAAAAAAAAGACCAAATTATCCCAGAGCTGGAATAAAAGCATCAGGATCTTACTTTATACCAGAGCATATCCATAGGGCTTGAATAAAGGCAAGCACAAACACTTTATATTATAAGCCATTCCTTATGTGCTTGTCAACAGTGCACTTTTTAGAAGAGATAGCAATGGAATCCTTTTGTGAAGCATAGAGTATAATTAGGTGAATAAGATCTTATAAGATTTCCATGATGGATCATCAAGAGGCCATTGTTTACCAAAGACCACTATAATGAAAATCATTCAAGTTATTTGTTATTGGATAACTCTATTCAAATATGTGCACACATGGGTGCAATGTTAAAATAAGTGTACCTTCTTTGTAGGCATTCATAAATTAGTATCCCTACCCCTACATCCAATACAATCTAATCACCCCTTTACTCAATGGGTCCTGGACTTCATTGGCATGATAAATCTACCATCAAATACTAGACTCAAATAGATCCTCATGACAACTGACTACTTCACAATGTGGATGGAGACAATAAAACTCAAAGAAGATAATGAGGTTTACATTCTATATTTATATGAAAGCATTATCACAAGATTTGGTGTCTTGGCCACTATTATCTTATAAAATACACTAGCCTTACTTAGATCCAAGATCAATGAATGGGAAATCAGGCATAAAATCCATTTAAGTACCTCCTCAAACTATTACCCCCAATGTAATGGTTTGTCCAAATCAACTAACAATAACTTGGTTCACATCATCAAAAAAACCATGGAAGATAATCAATGATCTTAGCATACCAAGCTCAAGACATACATCTCAACAAATCGAATAACACTACAAAGGGTGTTAGGGAATTCACCTTTCATGTTAGTATATGGAAAGGAAGTAAGGTTACCTACATCTCTCAAATTACCTTTGCTGAAGATAACTCATCAATTATAATTACATGAGATCAATCCCATGATAGTAATATAGCTGAGCTAATTCATCTCAGATAGCTTAGGGTGTAGACCATGAGTATGAACTTCAGCAAGCATAAACTAAGAAAACATTTAATAGAAGGGTTGCTGACACAAGCTTCAATAAAGGAGACTTGGTACTCAAATAGGATGTAGAAGCAGCAAAGACTAGGAAACATACAAATTTCAATGCTAAATGGAGTGGCCCATATACCATAGTCAATTGAAAATAAACTAATGCCTACTAGCTTACACTACCAAATGGAGAACTATTGCCTATCCCCATAAATGAAATTCATGTCAAGCACTATATCTAATGATCATAAACATCCTTGTAAATAGTAGTTTATATGTTTTAATTTCCTTAAGTGTCATGTACATATGTTGTTATTTAGAGTAGTTTCATTTCATACAAGTACTTGTATGTAGTTTTGTTAGCTTAGTTTTATCATTCCTCTAAGCACTACTCATTGAAATTATTTTATTTATTTGTCTTTATAGAAGGTATCTCAATTCCTTATAAAGTTGAGTGGGCTTCTTGCACTTAATCATAATTAAAATAAATAAGATAAATGGATTCTAGGTGACTCTAAACCTAATGGATTGATTTAAGGCTACTAATTTTTGCTTATCATGCTAGCATCCTGTAGAGGTCACCAAAAGTGTTGACTTTCCAAGTCACACCTTGATCAGGTGTTGAAATCATAAGGACCACATAAGAGTTTGCACACTTACATAGTATTAATTTCTCTAGAATCAATTATATTCACAAATATTTCCCATCTACACCTGAACTCAAAAATTAACTCAATTTCACATATCAATTAAGTGTTGATCTATGCTTGTAAGGAGTTCCTAATGTGTGCCCCATGAAAATATATTGCATTGCATCAACACAACATGCAAATCAAAGCATGCAGGTCTTCCCAAATTTAAGAATTAAAAGAGATGTACACAAGGAATGGTTCCAAATCATGAAGAACATGCTCAATATCTTCAATATTCTTTCATGCTCTCATTCAAATACTTCCTTGAACTCAAATGACTAAGTTTTATGCTAAATTTTAGAGTTTCACATCAGTGCCATTATAAAGCATAGACTACAATCTCAGGTGCACATGATTCCCTTAGTTGGGTAGCATAAGTTAGTTTAAGGCATAGAATATGAATACCATCATAAGAGATAAGGTGTAGAAGGAATTTTGGCCATTGTACATTTCCATATCAAATCACCCTTAACACCCTTCATGAATTTGTAGCTTCACTACACAACCAATTCACTATGCAACTTTCAATGTGCACTCTCATTGCATAGATCTCTATGTACATAGTTCAATGCACACCCAAACCTAATATATGGCCACACATGCTAATCTAAACATGGGTAAGATGGTGAGAAATAACCTAAATATACACCTACACAGTCCCACATCAACAATCTAGTCCAGGTGGATTGATAGGTGGTAGCCATAAATGAGTATGGCAACTGAGCTAAATTGAACATCAAGGGAGCTAAATCAAAGCATAATTGAATTTAGGGTGGTTATTAGAGTGTTATATCATTATAACATGCTTTCCTTGGCTACCTAAATGTTTTTCATTCTTAGACACACACATGGATCCATGAGTGACCTTTTAGCTACTTTCATGATCAAATTATCAGATCGAGGTTGAATAATCATGGCTTGTAGTATTTATTGAAAATATCTTGATGTTATTAATCAACCTCAATCTCTAGATGCTAATTTTTAATTCAATTTCCTACCCACCACCTCCAATGGTTGATTGATCATATAGGGCCTTGCTCCATGATATATAAACCTTGATTTTTATTTTAAAAGGGTCAACATTTCTAGTCGTCGTAAGCCTACCAAAATGTTCCCTCTAAGAGCCCTCTCTTGGTATAATAAATCTCTGACCATTTAATTTTTTAATATTTTCTTAGACCTTGAAATTAATAAGAACTGATTTGTTTTCTTCATGATATGTGTTCTGTGTACATTCCTAGTTATTGATCCTTGTATGTGGATGTTTGTCCCTCTCATTTCCATTTTCCCTTTGCACCTCTATGCATAATTGAAAGTATTTTTAGGTCACATGTTGTGTATACATGGGTATTTATAGGCATTATTTATATATTATTTTTAATACTCCTAATGTTGTGTTATCTTCCCTTACTTCCATGCAAAACACTTATGCAATGCACTCAATTTGGAGATTTCATACTCAATATGTTAGTTTTATTATGTTGTTAAGTGTGTGAGGCAATCTCTTTATTATTTTTTCATCACCTTTTACATTCCATTAATCTCGTACCTTTTCCGTCCCTTTTCTCTTTTTTCAAGTTTAGGTTTAGCACTAGCTATAAATTTCATTTTGTTCTTTGTGGGTTTGTGTGCTAGTCCTAAACTAGGTGCATATAGAATAAAAGAAAGTCATTCTATTCTAGAGGTTCATCTCAAGGAAATAAATAGTCCCATACCTTGGGGGAAATACCATTATTATAATGTGACACCAAACCTCTCTATGATGCACAAGTCCAAGGCACTGGGCATAGAAGAGCCATGTGCAATCAAGCATGAGAGTTGTTCGCACATGGGTGCACATTTTGAGTGATAATAGGTACTTTAGTATTAGTATTAAAATTAGTTTATTTGGTGATTTATGTTTTTAGGAATTTTATTTAATTAATTAATGTTTTAAATTATTTTTTTGATCAAAATTTGACACTTATAAATTTTGTAAAAAATAGCTGGAAATGTCAGTTAAGTCCAATTCACTGTCTAAGTACTCAACTGTGTTCACAAGTTGTAAATTACCTTTGTTAAGTTGTGTTAACTAAATTTAAGGTCATTTTAATCAATATCATATCATATAGGCATTTTTGGATGTAACTATTATTTAATTATAGCTTGTTTTAGTCAGTTGATAGTGGCTTCTTACATGATGACCAAAAATGTTACAATTAGTGTTAGTGGTCTTCTTAGTTGTATCTTGACTTTATCTTTAGTTACTTTCAATTATTTTTTAGTGTAATTTTATAAGTATAATTATATATTACTTAGTTTTCAAGATTTTTTTTTTTTTTTAACTTTATATTTTTGTTAAAATAATTTGTCATGCAAGTTTCTTGTAATTAACTTGTTTTATCCTTTATTGTAATTAAAAGAGTGGGCACAAGTGTAGTATAATAATTCATTTCAGAAATTTGTGTTGCATATTATTGTTATCTATGATTTTTTTCTTTAGGTATTCACAAAGGAATACCGTCAAGTATATGTTTTTTATTTTGAAGTTATTTAGTACAATTTTTTGTCAATGATTAACTTATAACACAATGAGTTTTATAGTTAGTAATTTTAGGATAGAATGGTTTATACATAGATTCAATTTCATATTAATAAATATTTGATTTTCACTCACTCCAAACATTGAAAACATTAATTTTGTATCAAATCCATGTTAAAACAAGGTTCATAAGGTTTTTTCAATTCATTATTCAAATAAAAAATGGCTTCAGTAAATTTCACTTCCATGAATATTCATGTTTTATGTAGTCATATAAAATGCAAAAATTGGTAACTTGAGTATGGCTAATGACACCCATCCCATAGTTCCCTCTTGCTTGCTTGCATGACCCTCATAATCACCTTTTCATTGATTCCTAGTCATACGTAAGCTTTCAAGACCTCATTCCATCTTACTCGGGACCCTTTTCCATGCTTATTCCATTCCCCCAAGTCCTGTACCCTTAGGAAATAAAATCCAACTTGCACTATAGCGTTGGACCCTAGGGTGTCCCCTTTTTAGCATTATTGTCCAAGTCTATTTTTGGCCCCAATGGTCAAATTCTTCCAGTTCCCCATCCTTCTCCTTATTAGCCTAAAGTGAGCGCATTCAACCCATGACTAATAGATCCCTATATAAGCCCATTCAAAGATCATTTGGAAGAGGTTGGAAAATATCACTAAGCAAGAAAGAATACAACCAAGAATATTCAAGCAATCTTCCCTATTCTTTGCATATAACCAGCCAATACACTTACAAGCTCATTCAAATCCTTACACTAGCCCCTAACCACTTCAAGCATATCCAGTTTTAGCATTTCTTGCATTCTCATATCATAATTTCACTAAGTACTTTCAAAGGAAGAACTATATATGGCTTGATCCCTCTTCAAAGTATTGGTATGTAGGTAGTGTTCCCACACACAGGGTGTGAAGCACATCTAGTGCATCTTACAGACACTAATCCCTATCTTTTCTCAAAGTCCTATTCAAGCTTATTAGAGACTTAGGATCAAAGGTAAATCAGATTTAAAAGGATATCCATTGAGAGTTAAGCTTTAAAATTTCACAGGCAAGGTCATACATGAGTGGCAAACAAAACCCAAAAAGTTTAGACCTCTGTGACTAGTTTTGATAATTGTGACAGGAAAAGGACTATAGCATCAGACCTCGAAGTGTCCTATTTTTTATGCTCCTATCCTTTCACCAAATGAAAGACAAATCCAAGTTCCTGATATTGTCCCAATCTTACATAATCAATATCAGCCTTTGTCTTAGTCAGATCAACATAGTTATAAGCTAAGTTATATTTCTCTCTATTCACTTGTTATTTTAAAAAAGTCTAAACAATAATCATAATTAACAAATCAGTAGGCTAATTATGGCATAATTATTTATTTATTTACTTTACTCAAAATTATAACTAAATTAGGAATAAAAATGCCAATTATTCCAAAAAATATTAAATCATTTGGTGAACCTGACTTACTTTGTTTGTGCATAAAAAACCCTAAAAACCCTAGGGTAAATTTTCTATTGATTTTTCCCTTTTTTTTTTTTTTTACCTGCATAATAAAATCAAAAATTTGCATAAAGTTTTAAAATTTTGTAGTAATTTTAATTTTTTTTCAAACCCTAGTTGACCATACTAGGTCCCGGTATTTTCTCAGTAATTTTCCAATAATGTTTTTATTTTTCACTAGCATATTAAAATATAAATTCACTTCAAATTTCAAATTCAATAGTAGTTTTCAAAAATATGTATTATTCAAAACCCTAATTGCATATACTAGGTCTCTCTAAATCATAAATTTTCTAATAAATTTCTAATTTTTTACTTGCATACTTAACTCAGAAATTCATTTTAAATTTAAAAATTTCATAATAAATTTCAAAATAATCATCTTTAAAACCCTAGTTTCATTTACTAACTCCTATTTGCTTCTTGAGGTATCACTTTACATCTATAATCAAAATGCACAACATAGATCTTACTTATTTACAAATTTTTCTTACATTTCTTGAAAATAAAAAAGAGACCATCATTGGTCCTATCATGTACATGAATGATGAAGTTTACCATATGTTAATACAAAAATTTATTATTTTCATTCATGCTTAGTTTTTATAATAAGAAATGATATTACAAAATTCATGGCTAAAAATGCACAAAATTTCAATATTCCTTTTGCATACTCCCTATCACACAAATAGAAAGATTTTCAAGTTTATCATGTTATAAATGTTAGAAATCTTATAATTCATGTCAAAATTTTCTATACATTTTTGCATAAATACATGTTCTCTACCCCTTGCTTTATATCTCTCATATGGAAAGATTTTCATGTTTATCATGACAAACATGTTAGAAATGTTATGATTCATGTCACAATTTTCTATACATTTGTGCACAAATACATGCTCTCTATCCCTTTATTTATATCTCTCATATGTAAATATTTTTAAGTTTATCATGCTAGACATGTTAGAAATTTTATGATTCATGTCACAATTTTCTATACATTCGTGCACAAATACATGTTCTCTATCCCTAGCTTGCTATTTTTCTTGTGGAATGTCTTTTATAAACATATTGTTATATAACTTATAACTCCAATTACATGTATTTTATCCCACATACATGGTTTCTACCTAGAGGATCCATTGCATAAGCTAACAATCACCTGTTAAGTTTCAATGTCATATCTTATGTACAGGAAATAGTTTCCTTATCCTCCTCTCCCCCAAGAGGGTGATAATTACTTTCCCTCTAACTAAGTCCATACTATCACCCCTCCAAAAGGTTAGGTAGCCTATACTATTATTCATAATGCGTATATTCATCCCAGAGCTTCTTCAAACCCTCTTCAACATATGTGTTTATATGTTCAATAAAAAAAAACTAGGGTTTGCACTTGTGAAACTCTAAGGGATCAAATCACTAGTATGATCAAATTAAATTTAGATTTACAAATGCAAAATCAACTATTACATGAAAATATCACAACATTGGAAAATCAAATTATAATACAAAATCCTCAAAGGCACCTAGTGTCAATCATGCATATGCACCTTCACCTAGTAAATTGATTACAAGCAATACTACATATCAAACCAAGAAATCACAACAAAGTAACTCTACAACTAGTGACTCAAAAAGCATTCAAATATCAAACAAGAGTTCAAGTGAGTTACTAAGGCAAATGATTAAATCTAAATTGATCAAACTACCTCCTCTACATCCAATGAGAAGATCCAGATATTATTGTGCATATCATAGAATGCATGGGCATCACATAAATTCATGTTTCACATTAAAAAAATAGATACAATAGATAATTACTAATGATGAACCTATACAAGGTAAATTAATCAAGCAATCCATAGTGACGCATGAACACATTCACAAAGGGTCAAATTTAGAAACAGTACAAAATTAGTTACCAAAGCATAACTCAAAACAACAAAAGAATCAAAAATCAAAATCAAAGCAAAAACCAGTAACATAAGCATATGTGAAACATGATAAATATGCAAATCTTCCTCTCCAAAATGAGGCTCAACTTTCAAAGTAGTATGGGTTTGGTGAAAAATATCTACCATAGTTTGATTTTCAATGTCAAGGGTTGGGCAAGCATACTCAAGGCATCACTACTCCTATTCTAGTAGTTGATAATGTTTGTCACTAAGGTTTAGGATTTATTAAACATCCTAAGGCAAATCATTCACAGACATAATTTATCTAAGACAAAGATCTAGATACAATAAAAGTCAACACTAGCATTCTAATGGTTCAAAATCAAGATGATAATGATGAATGAAACAATACATGTTATTATGATTTTTAATATACAAACAATGAATCTAAATATCTAGAATGATATTCATATCCATTCCCTCATGCTTCATAGTCATTCATGATTCCTTGGTTTGATATAAGATACCATAATAGGGAGTCTCCCATGAGACTCATCGGTTAGTATCATTTTACCCAGTAATACTTGTACATAGTTTCTATTGCTTGATTATACATAATAGCTCAAAACTTTAAAAAATTCAAAAACAATAAAAATTTTCAAAATACAAAAAAATTTAAATAAATCAAAAATACTAAAACATTTTTATTGTATGCATTAGCCATGCTTTACATTTCTACTACTATGTTAGACTTAAATTTACTATTCTATGCTATTGTTTATCGATTTATCTACATTACTATGGTTGAATTGATCTTATTGGAGTGTGTGCAATGACATCCATATCCTTGACTGATTCAATCTACCCATTGAGGGGGCATCCTACTTCTACATTAGAGGCACACATCAATATACTTATCCATTAGGGGCATCTTCTACGTGACTACACCATCCAAGTTATGTCATTCCTACACCACACACTCTAGTTATCATGATGATGTACATTATTTACTAGCTTATATAGATTACTCTATCAACATTCCACTAGTATATAGCAATTATGTATATCTTAGCATATACCTAGTCTTGTACTAACATGTCTTGCATACCTTCACATTCTTGCTTTGATTAGTTAAATCATGATTGTATTTTCAGTTCTTACATGCTTTTTTTTATTGATTATCATTAGATTGATGTGATTGAGTTTTTGTATTCCTATTTCTATCCTATTTTTGCCTTAGCACATTTACCAATGTCCTTCACTTTTATTCATGTGTGTGCCTTTGAACATTTGCCAATGTCCCTTGTTTGTACTCTTCTATGTGCTTGTTTCAACTGTATGTGTATGTAGTATTTGAACATGCCTTGTATGCTTGATTTCTAGATTGAGTGACATGTGCCCATGTCCCTTGTTTAATTGGCCCCTTGGCCATATTTTACATGCTTCTTGCTTCTTACCTTGTGTGCTTGTTGCTTGATTACTTTCTGATTGTTTACAATGCCATGATCATAATCATGCATCATCTTACTTTCTTGGATGTCATGATGGACATCTTGCTCCATCCCTCTATGACAATTAACAAATAACAACTAACTAGACTTCTCGTTTTAGTTTTAGTTTAGCACATTACATTACATTGTTATATCTATCTAGGCATACCCCTATTGATCTAACAATCTCTCAATATAAACCATACTATATCTTGACATATCTTGTTGATTATCATTGCTATATCATGTATCTTTGTAGCATAACACACTTTTAGGTCCCTTTATTTTGAGCTCAACCATTGTAGGGTTTTCATTCCTACCCTCAAAAAAGGGGGAAATAAATAAGGGTTTTATCATAGAGATCAAAACTCTTTACAATCAAAAATTCAGCTACCAAAACAACAATCAGAGGTCAAACTATGTAGAACAAATCAAAAAATAGTGATGATTCCAGCATAGTTTTCAATTTCAGCAAAGAACAACAACATCAGACATGGAAAATAGTGTTGGACACCAAGGTGTCCTATTTTCAGCACTCCTATCCAAATAGTAGAAAAACCAAATTTTATAGAGGCAAGTAGAAAATTAGGTTCAGCTATAGTTTTACACATTTAAACCAGTTCAAAATCAACAATTTTTAGTACACTTTTTCTCAAAGAATCCAAATATAGGAGCATCATGCATGGAATGATGGCTCTCAATTCTAGTTTTACATACGGTAGTTGGTATAACTTCTAGATTAGAATCCATGTTTTAGACACCAATGATTGGGGGAAATTTGCATGGCATATTTATTTTCTTTTCTTTCTAATTTTAGCATTACTAAAGCATTCTCAATAGTTTCATGCCTTATTTCATCTATAGGTGGTTAGAATAATTTTGGAGTGGCTTCTATATAAGTCTAATCTCCATCTTTTGGAGTGGCCAAGAGTGACCTAGTTTCTAGCATACATTTGGCTATCTATTCCAACATTATTAGATTATAGAGCATTCATGGGCTTCAGGAGCCATCTCATTTGACACACATTTCATACTAGTATCATTTTATAGCTTCACTTCATGGTGAAATAATGGATCCAAAGTACTAGCTAGCCTTTGTATTCTTGAACCACTTTTTAGAGGGATTAGACACACAGTCCAGACATAGATTAGCACACACATGATCATATAACTTCACTTAGTAGGCAATGATGGAGCCAAAGGTCCAGTCTTTGCATTCTTGGGCCACTCTTAGAGAATTGAACACTCAGCTCTGTTCATAATATTACTCTTGGTATAATATTACTCAGCATTACTCAACATCACTCAGCATCACAAAAAGTTTTGTATTGGTTCACGTACCTGGTAAAGTGTATTTATTATTTTCTCTTCCTCTCTCTTACCCAACTTTGTAAATTAGCATATCTAATAAGAAGTAATCCACTCTTTGTTTTTCTTGTAGATTCATATTTCACAGTGTGCTCTCTCTATGCACACCCAACATCACAATAGCTTCATGAGCTTCATCTTTATAGATAAGTTCAGGTATGCTTTCTATTTTTCCTTTATCCTAGTATTTCACTTTGATATATCACTAGAATAAAATGGGGGGCAAATGCAGTTATATAAAATACAAAAAATGGTAACTTGAGTGTGGATAATGACACCCAACCCATAGTTTCCTCTTGCTTGCTCCCATGACCCTTATAGGCACCTTTTAATTGATTCCCATTCATTCATAGGCTTTTAATACCTAATTATAGCTTTTTCAAGACCCTTTTTCCATGCTTATTCCATCTTCCAATTCCTATACCCTCAAGATAATAGCATCCAACTTGGACTGTAGCACTGGGCCTTATGGTGTCCCCTTTTTGACACTATTGTCCAAGTCTATTTCTGGCCCCAACGGTCAAATTATTTTGGTTCCCCATCTTTCTCCTTATCTACCTAATGTGAGTACATTCAACCCATGACCAATAGATCCCTATATAAGCCCATTCAAAGATCATTTGGAAGGGGTTGGTAAATATCACTAAGTAATCAAGAATACAAGAAAGACTATTCAAGTAATCTTCCCTATTCTCTACATGCAGCCAACCATTACACTTACAATCTCATTCAAATCCTTACACCATCCCCTAACCATCTCAATCATATCTATTTTTAGCATTTCTTGCATTTTCATATCACAATTGCACTAAGTAATTTCAAAGGGAGAACTACATATAGCTTGATCCCTCTTCGAAGTATTGGTGTGTAGGCAACGTGCCCACACACAGGGTGTGAAGCACTTTCAGTGCATCTTACACACACTAACCCCTCTATTTTCTCAAATCCCTATTCAAACTTATTGGAGACTTAGGATCGAAGATAAATCAGCTCTACAAGGAGCTCTATTGAGATTTAAGCTTTGAAATTTCATAGGTATGGTCATACATGAGTTGTGGATATAATCCAAAATCCTCAAACCTCTGTGACCAATTTGGAAAACAATGGTAGGAACAAGACTATATTAATGGACCCTAGAGTGTTTTATTTATAATGCTCCTATCCTTTTACCAAATGAAATCTAGATCCAAGTTCTTGATACTATCCCAGTCCTGCATAGTCAATAGTAGCCTTCGTCTCAGTGTGATCAACATAGTTATAAGTTAAGTCATATTTCTCTCTATTCACTTGATATTTTTATAAACTCTAAATAACAATCAAAATTAACAAATCTGTAGGTTAATTATGGCATAATTATTAACTAATTTACTTTACTTGAACATTTAACTAAACTAGTAATAATATACCAATATTCTCAAAAAGGTTAAATCATTTTCAAAGGTGACAACTTTGAGTATCAAAGAATTCAGTTGAAATAATTATTATGTGAAAAATATTTTGACATAATTATATCCATGGGTACACACCATTAAATATTGGAATACATTGATACAATATCAAATAATAATAATAAAAGATGAAGAAAAAAGAGATGCACAAGCTTTCTTCTATATTCAGAATGCCATTGACCCAAATATTTATACAAGAATTATAGGATACAATAATTATCATGATGCATAGAATATCTCTAAGTCTTCATATCAAGTATCTATTAAGGTAAGAGAAAAAAATACAAACCTTAAGATTAATTTTGATGATTTGATAATGGCAAATTCTAAAGGAGTAGAAGATTATTGCATAAGGGTAAATGATTGAGTGCATAGAATGAGAGTTTATGGAGAAACTATACAAAATAGTGGTATAGGAATAAAAAAATTTGAGATATTTAAAAAAAATATGATTGCATATTATGATAAATTTTGAAGAGTGTAAAGACATGAACACTATATTTGTTGATGACTTAGAGATTCTCTTTTGTCTCATGAAGACAAGATGAGATTATACATAAGAGATCAAGATAAACACTTAAAACCAAAGCAAAATTTTCAAAGACCAAAGAGAAAATAAAAATTAAAATCAAGGGAGTTTTAAAAACTCAAATTAAAACGTAAAATATTAAGCTAACTTCACAAGGAAGAGTAAAAAATACTGTACTTGTTATTACTGTAAAAAATTAGGACACACGATTAAAGTTTATAGGATAATAATAACAAAGAATCAAGATAATAAAGAGAATAAAAATAAAGATTTTCAAGCTAAGAAATTTTATTTTAAAGAGGGCTTAGATTATTTTCACATGTTGTATGGGAATAGATGAAGCAATTTTTTTTCTTGATTTAACTCGGGCTGGAATGAGAAATTTGCTTCAACTTCTAGATACATGGCTGTCGAGTTGTTTGGAGGCGCTTAGAGGCACTTCAAGGGTGAAGTTCCTCTATTGAGGGGGGAAGGCAATTTTGTTGTCCCTTATTCCTGGTAGCATTGCCTTGGTACGCCTAATTCTGAAATGTCCTCCTGGGCATAACTCTGTATGCAGGAATAGATGACATTCCTTGTGCCATTTGCTTTTTGAGAGCTAGCATTTCATTTGATAGCTTTTGTACCATCGGGTCAGTGGTGGCTACAGGTGAATACTTAGAAGATGAAGAGGATTTACCTTTATTAGGGTTTTTCCTTCTCTTTCCTATCAAGATAAGGTCATCTTCTACCTCAGTAGCCAAGTTCTGAGCAGCAGCAAGGTCTATGTGTCTGGCCCTTCTCAGCCAGAAACCTACTTCATGCAATTGTGAATTGATGAAGAAACATTTGAGGTTCTGAGGTGTTAGGTGGGCAACCATGAGAATTCTGTGCCTCAGCTTGTCGAATATAGCAATAAAATCCCTCATAGGCTCATGAGGATCTTTCTTCATTTGAGTGAGCTGAGCCAGCAAGGCATGTGCATCTTCTACAGGCTTGAAACTAGCTTCAAATTTGTCTTTTAGGGTGTCCCAGTCAGTCACTGATCTAGTCTACAGGTGGTAGAACCAGTCTACAACAATGCCTTATAGTGTCTCTACAAACATCCTGACCGCTATGTCTTCGAATTCCACACCTATGACACCGCAGGCTATGCTGAAAGCTGCAATGTGTTCATTAGGATGAACCTTCCCGTCATCAAAGAATTTGGGACAATTATTCCTTGAACTGTGTGGAAGCTCATGCAGAGGTGGAGTCAAATTTAGTGGACCGAAAGAATTACCCCAGGGGCCTTGAGCCATGATTTGATTATGCAAAAGTGGGATCACTAATCTAGGTGGAACTTTGATAGGTAAAGCTCAGCCAGCAGTAGAAAAAGAAGGTCCGCTTTATGTTCATGGTTTGGTAGGGCTAAGAGGAAGACTCCTAGTTCGTTTAAGGTGAGGTTGTGGAGGAAACAACTTAAAATTACTCTACTACACCAACTCAACAGCAGGGTCAATAACACCTTGGGATTTTTGGCCTCTGGTATAACGTGAAGTTGCCAGATTGTGGAACAAAAATTGGAAAAGAGCAGGATCTGCTTCAGTTTGAAGTTTGAGACTTCAAACTATGCGCTCTTTCCCAGTGGAGTCACCAAAAAACTATTGGGTGAATATTTTGTCATTAACTAACTGATGATAAAATGGGTATATCAGCCACAACACAAGGAGATTTATGCCACAAAAGTGTGGGTTTACCACATCTAGATGAGGTAAATCTCTCCTCTCATTAAGGGGAGGTTCCCTATGAATATTTATGCGCTATATGTATATATAAGTAAGCAAAAAATAATACTTGAGGTAGTATAACAACATCCACCTCTCTTTTTTTAGAGATGATGTCCAAGGAGCAAGAGAGAGAAATCTTGGTCATTGGCTAAGAACATTCCTCTTCTTTCAAGAATGGTATCCATCCTAGAGTAGAAAATCCCCTGAAATAAGTAACAAAGTCTACAAGGAAACCTACGTAAGCACAAAGTCTTTCGTTGTCTCCTTCACTGATCTGGAATGAGCGTAACCATAGAGTGAAATAAAGCATAAAGTCTTCGCCTAAAACTACAAAGGATAAAAAGATCACCAAAATAAAAGTAGCTCAAAGTCTTTCTTCTATCTTTTAGAAACGTCCTCAGATAACATCAACACACACACTTTGCTTATTGAATCAAATAGATAAGAGATTATCAAGAAAGAGGACATAAGAACTATTTCCTAAATAACATAGATTAATTCAACACAAAGTCTAAAATAAACCTACTTTTCATTCATTAGATAAAATATGATTTACAAGTTGAGCACAAAGTCTCAAGAAGTGTCTCAATTTCAGCAGAGTTTTTGCTCTCAATTATCAGAGTTATATTTACAAAAGAGGTCTCCACTATATATAGGGAGAAACTTTCAAAATTAAAAAGATTAAAATATAAAAATATCTTAGTCAAAGATGAGTCATCTTTGACTTTTGAGATATTTTTCCAGATTTTTACATGTAATTACGCATTACAAAATTACATGCACTTTTACATGACAAAAGTGCATGAGAAGAGAGGAAGAAGAGAGAAGGGGAAAGTGGTTCAGCTCTTACCACCAGACTTCTTCAAATGAGCATCATACATAGCAATAGATACCTGAATTCCTATATTGTTTGGCGTGATGGTGTTTTTGAAGATGACCTTGGGCCTGATTGCAACATCCTTCAATGTTGTGATTGCCTTAGCATGACTAGTTAACCTGGATCTTAGATTATCCAGAGTTACTTATCTAAAATGTTGTCCACAGAAGTCATTGAGAAAGCTTTTTCTTCAAAATTCCTCTGAATCATACCCTTGAATTCTCAGATCATATCTTCTGCTGAGATAAATTGGTTACCTTGGAGGTGAGGTCGCAAGGCAATTCTTCCAGTCTATTCAACAGGCATGTGTCACTTTTCTAGCTAGCATCTTTGGAAGACTTGAGATCTTCAATCAGCTCCTTGAGTACCTAAATCCTGTATATCAGTGATTCTTTAATCTCAACATAGGAATCTTTGCTAGAAATAACACTTATGGATATCAAGGTGCTTTTCTTTAGATCTTTTATTTCCCTCCACTTGCCAAAATATTTCTTCGTACTGTCAATGTCCTAAGAAATAAGTGAGACAAGGTCCTCTAAATCCGTCCTCACTTTCTTCATCTTATCTATTTTCTCAGCAACCTCTGTAAGTAAGAAAATTCCCTGAGTGTGCATCTTTTCAATGTAATCCTCTAGCACTTTCCCTTTCATATAGGTTTTTTATGCCTTTTGAATGACAAGGTCATCTATGGAAAAGGCCTCTGGGATTGCTACTTCAGGGGCAAGGGTGAATTTCCTGACTACTGCAGTTAATTGCTCTGCCTAGGCCTTATACTAGTCTTTCATCTCCTTTTTTCTATCAAATTTTTAGACCATGATGTCCATTGCAGACTGTAGATCACTTTTCGCACCTTCATGAGTAACTTTTCAAAGTTTAACACGAGAAATGGAATAGCTGCTCATGTCAAAACCCTCAAGGGTTGCATCTTGCAGTGGTTTAGCTATTTCCAAAAATTTATGTCCCTTTTCCTCAACTAATTTTGAAAAGATCCTTGGTCTCTTAGGGGCCTTAGCTTTCACCAACACTAACTTGCCAAAATCAAAGTCATCTACAGAGATGGCTAGCTTCTTTCTTTTGGGTGTGAAAGTTGACATCCAAGGAGGGAGAGAAGAAGTACCTATTGTGGCAACGATTCTTGCAGCTGGTGTTATCGTGATAACATCTGCACTGCTAGTGGTAATAGTGGTCATGGTTGGAGTTACTGGTGAAACCGTATCGGTCCTTGATTGATCAAGGGCAGAGCTTTCTCTTAGATTGAAGGAAAGAGATGTCAAACTAGGAATAGATCTAGAGGAGCAAAGAGTATCTCCAGAAGCATTTTGAGGATTGCCAAACATGAATTTGGAAGGAGAGGTGGCCCCAAAAGAAAGAACATTGATAGGAGAAAGAGGTGGTGAAGGAGAGACGTCTGTAAGTGGCTATGCCCCTTCTTGGGAAGGTAGAGGCTCAATCCTTTGCTGCTCTAAGGGCCTGTCATCTGTTTCTATTTGCTGAGCTGCCTGCTCTTGGGAGCTTTATTCTCCAACTCCCTTAACCCTTGATTTTGGCTCCTCAGCAACCTTCAATTTCTTGGAAACAAAGATGATTTTAGGCTTGTGAGGCCTAGATGGAGAAGGAACATCACCTTTGTTTTTAGTCTTATTTTCTGCCTTCTTCTTTGTTTCTGCTTGGAATTCAGCCTTTGATCCTGTAATGAACTCTTTCAACATGATCCCTTTGGCTGTTAACTAATCATTGGTGTTAGCCAATATTGGTTTGAATCTCTTCCTCAAAGAAGTTAATTCTTTCTGAGACCATTGAATTGGAGAAAGAGGAGAGTCAGTAATATTTTTGACTAGGTACTTATTGTTGATAATGTTCTTGTCATCGACCAAATTAGAGGAAATATTCACTAGCCCCAAATATTCAATATATTCTAGGGTCAGTCTACTGTAGTCCATCCTCCTAATTTATTCAACTGTCCTCAGGTCTACCTAATATCTTCGATCATAGGCTCATGAAACTGAGTCTTTCTTCTGATCATGTCTTTGACACCCCTGTAGTCAAAATTGTCTCTCCTCTTGAATTGTTTCATAGTAACCAGTTGCATCTCTATCTCCATGGCCTTGGCTTTGGCTGTTGTCAAAATCAAGTATCTGCCAATTTCAATTAAAAACCTAAAACCTGGATTTTTTAGTTCCATCTGTCTAGTGTGTATGACCACCATTTGTCTACATAGCTCCATTAGAACTAGCTTGTCAGAAAGAAATCTGAGAAGTGTATGGGGATAGCCTTGGAAAAAGCCAACCTGAAGATAGAAAAAGGAGGGAAATTGTAGGAACATACAGCCATAGTCGTTGACAACCATCTAGGTTTCATCAGATACCCTTTTCTATTCAAGCTGAGGGTCGAAGAGGTATAAAAATACTATGAAAAAGGCATCATTTACCCTCCTAAAATGGCAGATTGATCCTTGTAGTGTCAACTGAGGGTAATATGAGTAGATTAGGGTGGTCTTCCTGTCTCCTTCAATTGTCAAACCTAGAAAGGTTCACATGGAAGCAGCTATGTACACCAAGTATGAAGTCATATAGAACTTTGAAGTAGTTTGTACCTTGGTCAATTACTCATGAAGAGTGTTGCTAATTTGCACACCCTAGAAGATGACCTGCTTCCCTTGGAAGATGATCTTGATGAAGGGGTACATCCACTCATGGAATTGTGACGAAGACAGTAGGCCTCCTACCCTATTGAGGAGAGTAATCAAGTCACCAACCTCTTCGATGAAATCACTCCTTGAGAAATTTTGTGGTCACCTAGACAAGTTGGTTTTGGGGGCCTTAAGCCACTTGTGATTCATCACTTTCTTTGCCCTCTCGAGGTCCTTGTCATACTCCTGTGCTTCTACAAAGTGAATTCTCAGTACTTCAGTAGTAGAAGGGCACATGAAGACTTTATCAATGAATTTGGGGTTCAGTCAAATTATCACGTTGCCACTAGCATCTGACACTGATCTAGTCTCTTTGTTGTAGAATTGGGTGCACTAGAGGATGAACTCTGTATGATGTGCTGCTACCGAGAAAGAAGCAACCAAATGAATGTTTCTCTCGATTATCCTTTTCATTTTAGTGCTTGGGTTCATTGCCTTGGTTCTGGTCATGAACTAAGCCATATCCATGTGGCCAATTTTTGTATCTCTAATGTCGCCGACATTAGAGGTGACCGAAGTGATCAAAAAAATGCCTTGGTATCGGTACTTCATGGCCTTTGACTTCTTTAGAGAAGCCTCAGTCATTCGAACTAGTCTTGGTTGAGTGGGTGCCAATAAAAAAGAGTCTCTAGGGGGTACTGCAATCATGATCATGCAATTAGGGAATAGTAGACAAATTAGAGAATTCACACGTTGGGTGATCATGACCAAGGAAGAGCACTTAACAAGGCCAGGTTGAAAATTGAGTCAGAAAATAAGGGAAAAAGGGGAGGAGGAAGAAAAAATAAAAAAGATTTAAATCTCTCAAAAGTTGAAGAAATTTGGAGGAAAATTGTAAGGGCGGCAAAATTCGTTGCCCAAGCATATGGAATGGACTACATGCAAGGGCGGTGAATTTCACCGCCCTTGCGTGCAAAGGAAACAAGAAAACAACACGAGCGATGAATTTTTCCACCTGTGTAGGTTTAGGGGGAAAGTGTAGGGGTGGAAAAATTTGTTGCCCATGCACTTCAACCTGTGTCAGTGGTGAATTTTTCCACCCATGCAGGTCGAGGAGAAAAGACATGGGCAGCGAAAATCTCTGCCTGCACATGTGAGGGGACAAACAAGAGGCATGGGTGACAGATTTCACCGCTTGTGTATGTCTTAGATGAAATTGCATGGGTGGTGAAATTCATTGCTTGTGCATCTTAGCTTGCGTCGGTGGTGAAATTTTCCACCTATACAGGTCATGAGGGTAGGGCACGGCTAGGGAAGTAAAAATTACTGCCCACGCACAAGGGAGAAAGAGAGGAAGCTGACGGGGAAGAGAAGAACTGAGGAAAAAAAAACAAGAATGAAATCAAACTTTAAAGAGAAGATCAAAAAAGAAATAAATGCCAAATACAAAACTTACCTGGGAAAATACGTGTGCCACGAGCTCAAATCTGCCAAAATGCACTTTTACCCATTCACTAGATCGTCTAGAGGTAGAGGGTAGGAGGAAAGGAAAGAATGAATCAAAATGAGGTTAAAACTAAATTAAATGGGGTGAAAATTGACCCCAACCACTTGGCACACATGACAATAAATGTCATGCACAAAAACTGAGGCAGTGCAGGGGCAGCAAAAATTGTCGCCCTTGCACTAGAAATTAGAAGGGACATGCAGGGGTGGCAAATTTTGCCACTCCTGCATGAGAGATAAAAAAATGCAAGGATGGTGAAATTTTCCACCCATGCAAGTATAGATGTAGGGGTGGAAAATTTTTCCACTCCTGCATGTCAAAGATGAAATATGCATGGATGGCAAAATTTGCCGCCTGTGCTCAAAAATAGAAGAAAATGGCTAACTCTAAAAAAGCCAAAATTTGGACTCCTGATCACATCGAGACCGTAACAACTTTCACATTTTGAGGAAAACATAATGATGTTATAAATTTTGAACAATGTCAGTTGAGCCAATACGAGAACGAGAAAAACCCATCTTGAAAACGGACTTAGAGAGACAAAAGGCGAAACGGATAAGTTTCACAGGGGGTTGTTCCAAAAATGAGCTGAGCTAATTTTATAAACAACAGCTGGCTCCTATTGGGGAAATTTCATTAATCAAAATGATCAACGGGAGTAAAAATCAGTCTCTAAGTGCCTTCATCCAAGCCATTGGACTATAGAGTCAAGCTAAAAATGAAAAAAAAATAGACAAAACGTAAAAACTATATATATATATATATATATATATATACAAGTGGATCCATCTAAACTTCAAAGACTGAATAGCTTCAGATGTTGCCCACTATGGGGTAGTATAAATGGCATTCCATCTTGATACTCCAACAAGAAGCTATTCTCACCACAGAGCTATTGAATGGCAAATATACCTCTCTATAAGGAGTCAAATTTGCCATGCATTCCCTTCAGTTCTCTCCTCTTGTCCCATAACAAGACGTGATCTCTGATTTGAAAATCACTGACATTAGCCTTTTTATCAAAAAGTTTCTTCACCTGGTTCTAATGCATCGTAATCTGATCCACCACCATGGTTCGCTGCTCATTCAGGTCGGTCAGACACATGATTCTTTTGTCGATCAAATTTTCAAAGGTTGAATCTTCGATTGCTTTGGCTAACTTGAGCGCTAGCAATTCCAGAGTGATGGGTATCTCTGCATTTAAGCCATATAAAAGTTGGAAAGGTGACATACCTATGGCCCTCTTAGGTGTAATCTGATCTACCCATAAAGCATCAAACAGTGCTTTGTATGATGTTCTCAGATTATCATCTACCAATTTCTTGATAATAGCGACCAGGTTCTTATTGATTGATTCTATTTGGCCATTTCCTGTGAGAAATAAGTTGAAGTGTGGGATAGGGTAATCCCATAATAAAAGTAGAATTGAGTAATTTCATATGAAAAAAATAGGCTGCATTATCTGTTACAATTTTGAGTGGGACCTCGAACCGAGAAATGATATTTTTTTTGAAAAAATTGCACACTACTTCAAACATAGCATGCTTGGTTGGGATGGCCTCCACCCACTTGGTAAAGTAATCAGTTGCTATGAGGACATAATCATGTCTAACACTCGAAGATGGGTTGACTATGCCAATGAAGTCAATACCCCATTGCTGAAAAAGTTCTTCGATTATTACTGGCTTAAGAGGCAATGCAACCAGTTTAGGCTTTCTGATGAATTGTTGACACAGTTCACATCTATGCACCTATTTGTAGGCATCTTGAAATAGTGTAGGCCAATCGTACCTTGCTCACAAAATCTTATGCACTATCACTGGTGCAGAAAAATATCCTCCATAGGCCAAATTGTGGAAAGACTCCAAGAGTTTATCTTGTTGTACCTTATCGACACAACGAAGAAATGCCCCATCCAGGATCCTTTTGTACAGACCATTATCCCACAAAATATACCTAATAGCTTTTAGTTTAACATTCCATTTTTTCTTATAAGAGAGATAAGTGGGACACTCATCGTAAGTCAAAAATTGGGCAATGTCAGAATACCACTCGTCAGTAGTGGCAACAAAGAGGACCATAGGGACGCCTTCGATCTCTATTTCTTCATTTTTTGCTTCATCAAAAATGTTGTTAGTAATCAACTGACAAATACCCTTTCCCTGCACAAGTTTGGTGGGTTTGATGTCTAGATCAAACTCCTAAATCTTGGTGATCCAATTACCCCTCTTCGTACCAAACTCCTGTTGAGTCAAAATGGACTTCACTATTGTATCAGGCACCAGCACTTCATTATGCAAGTTCAGAATATAAAACTTGAAGTGTTTGACTGCTTTGACCACCGCATATGCATGCTTCTCCATGTTGGAATATTTTAGCTCATGAGCCTTGAGTGGACAACTCATGAAGGAAATAGGAGATTTTATGCCTTCTTGGTTCTGTTGAACTAGAATAGTTGAGAGTGTATGTTTAGAAGCATAACTGTATATTTTGAAGCTCTTGGTGTAGTCTGGAAAAACCAAGATTGGTTCACGAGCGATCACTTCTTTAATGTCTTTAAATGTTGATTTACTCTCTGCAGTCTACCTAAAGGTAGCATTACCTTTCATCACATTGACAATGTGGTGAGTCTTCTCAGCGAACTCGGAGATGAACCTTTGAAGAAAATTCACCTTTTCGAAGAAAGAGTGAACTGTAGTTTTACTGGTAGGCATAATAAGTTCCTAGATGGACTTGACTCTTTCTGAGTCAATCTTAATACCTTCTCGAGACACAATATGTTTGAGAAGTTTCCCTTCAGTCACCCCAAAGATAGATTTCTTTGGATTTAGAGAAATATCATTCTGACGACAGTGTTCAAGTATCCTTTGTAAATAGTGGACGTGGTTAGAATGATGTTTTGAAAATATCATCAAATCATCCAGGTATACTACAATGAACTTACCCATTTCATCCTTGAAAGCAAGGTCCATTGCTCTTTGAAATGTGGCACCTACGTTTATCAGATCGAAAGGCATTCTTTGATAGGCGAAGGTGCCCCAAGGTGTGGTGAAAGCAGTCTTATGCTAATCTGCTTTTTCAACTTTGACCTAATTGTACCTCAAGAAATTGTCCAACATTGATAACATCTCTGAACCTGTTACCATCTGTAGAACTTGATCCATGATAGGGAGAGGGTAGTTATCTTTTAGAGATAACTGATTCAAGTTCCTAAAATCTACGTAGATTCAAATTTCACTATTTTTCTTTCTGACAAGCACTATGTTGGCAATCCGTGTGGAATGATGGATTGGAAAAATTATCTAGGCATCAAGCATTTTTTTATCTCAGCTCGAATGGTACCTGAGATTTTTAGATTATATTGCCTGGACTTTTGCTTGTAAGGCACAGAGTTTACCTTAAGAAGAATGTCATGGCGAATGTCATCAGGTTTAAGTGATTTTAGGTCATCATAGGAATAAGCTAAGACGTCTATATGTTGGCAGAGTAGATCGGCAAGGTTAAATCTCTCTTTGGGAGTGCAACATTTCCCAATGTTTACCATCTTAGGATCTCCCTTGGTTCCCAGGTTTACTTGATCGAAATCCTAGGAGGATTTTGAATTTGTTTGTTGTTGTTTAATGAACCTGTCATGGTTATCAAATAATTTCTCTAGGGAAACCAGGCCTTTGGAAATCTTATTCCCCTTATGCTATAGTAAATCATCACCTATGTTCGCATTTGATTCAAAAGTTGCTTTGCATTCCTGAAGTTTGCTACCTTCAAAATGTAGTTGTTCGAAGCTGTCCTTTTGCTCCAAGAAGGCAATGATTTGATCATCATTGTTGAATACTTGCCAATGGCCAGCATTATCAGGTACACTTGGCCAAAAGACCAGTTCAATAGTGTACTTATCTCCTTTGAAATCTAGGTGGGGAACCAAGAGGGTAGGAAAAATAGCCAATGCATCCGCCTGGTCATTGAATTCTCTTAGAACGATAGAGATGCTAAAAGCATCAAAATTTTCAATTTGGTCCCAAACAAGATTGTGTTAGTGACACAATCTTTCATTCTTGGTTTGATAGAGGTTTCTTACCTAGAAAACCACCAATTCGGCATCCCCTTTAGCATGGAGTAGTTTAATGCCTTTTTCTCTAGCAACCTGTAATCCAAGTAATAAGGATTCATACTTAGCTGTGTTGTTGGTGTTGTTAAACTGCAACTTGTAGGATAAAGGAACAATATCTCCTTGAGGAGATACCAACACAACTCCAACTCCTAAATCGGTAGAAGAGCAGCTGTCGTCAAATTCTAAGATCCATACCTCATTAGACACCACTTTTTCTTGGAAAACTTCTTCATTTGAGGGAAGAGGTTTTTCCATGCATTCATTTTGCTATGCCGATTCTCCCAATGCATCAGCTGAACACATTTCCAAGTTGTCACCTGTAGGAGTTTCATCAGATGCCTCATGGACTTCATCTGTAGATAGGAAGTAGTTGCCCATGCTAGAAGACTCAAGTAAAATTTGAGCTTCCAGTGCTGATGATGGAGTGACTACATATCTTGCCTCTTTTTCAGGAAGCAATTTCTTCATAATGCCTTGAATTGGGACCCTTGCCTCCGACAAGTCCATGCTCAGCTCACCTCCAACATCCTTACATAAATTCCACCCAACCAAGACACCGTAAGAGGCTGGAACATCAGTCACTTGAATCGTCATTTTTATCCTCTTTTCTAGAAAAGTTGCGAAAGCAAATTGTGCATATTTTATCTGGCCAAGGAGTGGGACTTGCTTGTTTTCCATAGAAAAACACCTTCCAAAAGTTTTGGTCAAAGTTAGACCAACAGAATCTGCCACTTTGGCGGGCATGACATTATTCGAGGCTCCAAAGTCTATTATGCAATTACTCAATTTGTAAACATAAATTAGTAGGGAAACATAAAAAGGTTTTATTTTCTCAGAAGCAATAGGAGGAGTCACGACAAGATTAGTTTGGGTGGACTTATCCTTGGGGAGATCATGAACAACCTTTAAAGAATCTTGTCCTATGGGGACAGCGTTATTTTTCACATATTCTGCCAACCTATCAAATTGTTCAGGGTTAGCTCTCAAATACTTAATCTCTATCATTTGGATCTTAGTCTTTCTGGTGTGATCAATTAGATCAAATAATTGAAAGGAATTTGAAACAAAAGAAGAGAGTCCATCATCTGGGTCTTTAGTAGGTGTGGCACTAGTCTGGATAACAGAGGTGGAAGGTATGGGGTGGTTGGAGGTACTTATTTTTTTGTGAGTTACCTGATCTTTTGATTGAGGAGGCAATGGAGTCCCTCGTTTAGCGATAGAGACCATTGACTGAGGTTCTTCTTCTAATTTTCCTTTGTCAGCTTGTGGAGCTGACTAGTTTTGAGATTTGGTAAAAATAGCATAAGATCCATCCAACCCTTCTCCTTTACTTCCAGCTTTATCCTGGTAATCTAGGAAGCCAATATTGGAGTCACCAGTTAATTCTTCTTCTTCCTTAGTGAAGAGATTAGCATCATCTTTGGGATTTAACTCGGGTTGGAATGAGAAATCTGCTTCAGCTTCTAGATACTATTGTCGAGTTGTTTGGAAGCAATCCAAGGGAGAGGTTCCTCTGTGGAGGGGGAAGGTGATTTTGTTGTCCCTTATTCCTAGTAGCATTGCTGTGGTACACTTGATCCTGAAATGTCCTCCTTGGCATATCTTTGTATGCAGGAGTAGATGACATTCCTTACGCCATTTGCTTTTTGAGAGCTAGCATTTTATTTGCTAGCTTTTGTACCATCGGGTCAGTGGTGGCTACAGGTGAATACTCAAAAGATGAAGAAGATTTACCTTTATTAGGGTCTCTCCTTATTTTTCCTGCCAAGATAAGGTCATCTTCTACCTCAGTAGCCAAGTTCTGAGCAGCAGCAAGGTCTATGTGTCTAGCCCTTCTCAACAAGAAACCTACTTTAGGCAATTATGAATTGATGAAGAAACATTTGAGGTTCTGAGGCATTAGGTGGGCGACCATGAGAATTTTGTGCCTCAACTTGTCGAACCTAGAAATAAAATCCCTCATTGGCTCATGAGGATCTTTCTTCATCTGAGTGAGCTGAGCCAGCAAGGCATGTGCATCTTTTACAGGCTTGAATCTGGCTTCAAATTTGTCTTTCAGGGTGTCCCAATTAGTCATTGATCTAGTCTACAGGTGGTAGAACCAGTCTACAGTAATGCCTTGTAGTGTCTCTACAAACACCCTGACCGCTATGTCTTCGAATTCCACACCTATGACACTGCAGGCTATGCTAAAAGTTGTAATGTGTTCATTAGGATGAACCTTCCCATCATTGAAGAATTTGGGAAAATTCTTCCTTGAACTGCATGAAAGCTCATGCAGAGGTGGAGTCAAATTTAGTGGACCGAAAGAATTACCCCAGGGGCCTTGAGCCATGATTTGATTATGCAAAAGTGGGATCACTAATCAAGGTGGAACTTTGATAGGTAAAGCTTGGCCAGCAGAAGAAAAAGAAGGTCCACTTTATGTTGGTGTTCTGGTAGGGCTAGGAGGAAGACTCCTAGTTCGTTTAAGGTGAGGTTGTGGAGGAAACAACTCAAAATTACTTTGCTACACCAAATCAAAAGCAGGGTCAACAACACCTTGGAATTTCTAGCCTCTGGTATAACGTGAAGTTGCTAGATTGTGGAACAAAAATTGGAAAAGAGCAAGATCTGTTTTAGTTTAAAGTTTGAGTCTTCAAACTGTGCGCTCTTCCCCAATGGAGTCACCAAAAAACTGTTGGGTGAATATTTTGTCATCAACTAACTGATGACAAAATGGGTATATCAGCCACAACACAAGGAGATTTATGCCATAAAAAGTGTGGGTTTACCACATTTGGATGAGGTAAATCTCTCCTCTCATCAAGGGGAGGTTCCCTATGAATATTTATGTGCTATATTTATATATAAGTAAGTAGAAAATAATACTTGGGGTAGTATAATAGCATCCACCTCTCTTTTTTCAAAGATGATGTCCAAGGAGCAAGAGAGAGAAATCCTGGTCGTTGGCTAAGAACATTTCTCTTCTTTCAAGAATGGTATCCAGCCAAGAATAAAAAATCCCCTGAAACAAGTAACAAAGTCTACATAGAAACCTACGTAAGCACAAAGTCTTCCGTTGTCTCCTTCATTGATCTGGAACGAGTGTAACCATAGAGTGAAACAAAGCACAAAGTCTTCGCCTAAAACTACAAAGGATAAAAGGATCACCAAGATAAAAGTAGCTCAAAGTCTTTCTTCTATCTTTTAGAAACGTCCTCAGATAACATCAACACACACACTTTGCTTATTGAATCAAACAGATAAGAGATTATCAGGAAAGAGGACATAAGAACTATTTTCTAAATAACACAGATAATTTCAACACAAAGTCTAAAATAAACTTGTTTCTCATTCATTCAATAAAATATGATTTACAAGTTGAGCACAAAGTCTCAAGAAGTGTCTCAATTTTAGTAGAGTTTTTGCTCTCAATTATCAGAGATATATTTACAAAAGAGGTCTCCACTATATATAGAGAGAAACTTTCAAAATTAAAAAAATTAAAATATAAAAATATCTTAGTCAAAGATGAGTCATCTTTGACTTTTGAGATATTTTTTCAGATTTTTACATGTAATTACACATTACAAAATTGCATGCACTTTTACATGACAAAAGTGTCTGAGAAGAGAGGAAGAAGAGAGAAGGGGAAAGTGGTTCAACTCTTGCCACCAGACTTCTTTAGATGAGCATCATACATAGCAATAGATGTCTGAATTCCTATATTGTCTGGCGCAATGGTGTTCTTGAAGATGACTCTGGCCCTGATTGCAGCGTCCTTCAATGTTGTGATTGCCTTAGCATGACTAGTTAACCTGGATCTTAGATTATCCAAAGTTAATTGAGTATCTAAAATGTTGTCCACATAAGTCATTGAGAAAGCTTTTTCTTTGAAATTCCCCTGAATCATACCTTTGAATTCTTAAATCATCTCTTCTGTTGAGAGAAATTGGTTATCCTTGGAGGTGAGGTCGCAAGGCAGTTCTTCTAGTCTATTTAATAGGCCTGTGTCGCTTTTCTCGCTAGCATCTTTGGAAGACTCAAAATCTTCAATCAGCTCCTTGAGTACCTGAATCCTGTATATCAGTGATTCCTTAATCTCAACATAGGAATCTTTGTTGTAAATAACACCGATGGATATCAAGTTACTTTTCTTCAGATCTTTCATTTCCCTCCACTTGCCAAAATATTTCTCTGTACTATCAATGTCCTGAGAAATAAGTGAGACAAGGTCCTCTAGATCCATTCTCACTTTCTTCATCTTATCTATCTTCTCGGCAACCTCTGTAAGTAAGAAAATTCCTTGAGTGTGCATCTTTTCAATGTAATCCTCTAGCACTTTCCCTTTCATATAGGTTTTTTATGCCTTTTTAATGACAGAGTCGTCTATGGAAAAGGCCTCTGGGGTTGTTGCTTCAGGGGCAAGGGTGAATTTCATGACTACTGCAGTTAATTGCCCTGCCTTGGCCTTATAATAGTCTTTCATCTCCTTTTCTCTGTCAAATTTTTGGACCATGATGTCCATTGTAGACTGTAGATCCCTTTTCCCACCTTCGTGAGTAAATTTTCCAAGTTCAACATGAGAAATGGATAGCTGCTCATGTCAAAACCCTCAAGGGTTGCATCTTGCAGTGGTTTAGCTATTTCCAAAAATTTATGTCCCTTTTTCCTCAACTAATTTTGAAAGGATCCTTGGTCTCTTAGGGGCCTTAGCTTTCACCAGCACTAACTTGCCAAAATCAAAGTCATCTATAGAGATGGCTAGCTTCTTTCTTTTAGGCGTGAAAGCTGACATCCAAGGAGGGAGAGAAGAAGTACCTATTGTGGCAATGGTTCCTACAGCTAGTGTTATCGTGGTAACATCTACACTGCTAGTGGTAATAGTGGTTGCGGTCTAAGTAACTGGTAAAATTTTACCGACCGTTGATTGATCAAGGGTAGAACTTTCTCTTAGATTAAAAGAAGGAGATGCCAGACTAGGAATAGATCCAGAGGAGCGAAGAGTATCTCCAAAAGCATCTTGAGGATCGCCAAACATGAATTTGGAAGGAGAGGTGGCCCCAAAAGAAGGAACACTGATAGGAGAAAGAGGTGGTGAAGGAGAGACATCTGTAAGTGGTCGTGCCCCTTCCTGTGAAGGTAGAGGCCCAGTCCTTTGCTGCTCTAAGGGTCTGTCATCTATTTCCATTTGTTGAGCTGCCTATTTTTGGGAGCTTTGTTCTCTAACTCCCTTAACCCTTGATTCTAGCTCCTCAAAAACCTTTGATTTCTTGGAAAAAAACATAATTTTAGGCTTGTGAGGCCTAGATAGAGAAGGAACATCACCTTTGTTCTTGGTCTTATTTTCTGTTGTCTTCCTTGTTTCTGCTTGGAATTCAACCTCTGATCTTGTAATAAACTCTTTCAACATGATCCCTTTAGTTGTTAATCAATCATTGGTGTTAGCCAATATTGGTTTAAATCTCTTCCTCAAAGAAGTTAATTCTTTTTGAGACCAATGAATTGGAGGAAGAGGAGAGTCAGTAATCTTTTCGGCCAGGTACCTGTTGTTGATAATGTTCTTGTCATCGACCAAATTGGAGAAAATATTCACCAGCCCCGAATATTCGATCTGTTCCAGGGTCAGCCTACTGTAGTCCATCCTCCTAATTTCTTCAGCTGTCCTCAGATCTACTCAAATGTCTTCGATCATAGGCTCATAAAACTAAGTCTTTCTTTTGATCATGTCTTTGACACCCCTGTAGTCAAAATTGTCCCTCCTATTGAACTGTTTCATAGTAACCAGTTACATCTCTATCTCCATGGCCTTGGCTTTGGCTACTGTCAAAATCGAGTATCTGCCAATTTCAATTAGAAACCTAAAACTTGGCTTTTTCAATTCCATCTGTCTAGTGTGTATGACCACCATTTGTCTACACAGCTCCATTAGAACTAGCTTGTCTGAAGGAAATTTGAGAAGCATATGGGGATAGCCTTGGAAAAAGCCAACCTGAAGATAACAAAATGAGGGAAATTATAGGAACATATAGCCATAGTCATTGATGACCATCCAAGCTTCATCAGATACCCTTTTCTATTCAAGCTGAAATTTGAAGAGGTACAAAAATACTATGAAAAAGGCATTATTTACCCTCTTAAAATGGCAGATTGATCCTTGCAGTGTCAATTGAGGGTAATATTAGTAGACTAGGGTGGTCTTCATGTCTCCTTCAGTTGTCAAACTTGGAAAGGTTTGCATGGAAGCATTTATGTACACTAAGTATGAAGTCATATAGAACTTTGAAGTAGTTTGTACCTTGGTCAGTTACTCGTGAAGAGCGTTGCTGATCTACTCACTCTAGAAGATGACATGCTTCCCTTGGAAGATGATCTTGATGAAGGGGTACATCCACTCGTGGAATTGTGAAGAAAATAGTAAGCCTCGTACCCTATAAAGGAGAGTAATCAAGTCACCAATCTCTTCGATGAAATCACTCCTTGGGAAATTCTACGGCCACCTGGACAAGTTAGTTCTAGGGGCCTTAAGCCACCTGTGATTCATCACTTTCTTTGCCCTCTCGGGGTCCTTCTCATAATCCTTATGTGCTTTTACAAAGTCAATTCTCAATACTTCGGTAGCAGGACGGCACATGAAGACTTTATCAATATATTTGGGGTCTAGCCAAATTGTCACGTTGCTGCTAGCATCTGACACTAATCTAGTCTCTTTGTTGTAAAACTGGGTGCATTGGAAGATGAACTCCATATGATGCATTGCTATCAAGAAAGAAGCAACCAGATGAATGTTGCTCTCAATTATCCTCTTCATTTCAAAGCTTGGATTCGTTGCCTTGGTTTTGGTCACGAACTCGGTCATATCCACGTGGCCAATTTTTGTATCTCTAATGTCGTCGACATTAGAGGTGACCGAAGTGATCAAAAAAATGCCCTGGTACTGGTACTTCATGGCCTTTGACTTCTTTGAAGAAGCCTCAGTCATTGGAACTAGTCTTGGTTGAGCGGGTGCCAATAAACAAGATTCTCCAGGGGGGTACTGCAATCATGATCATGCAATTAGGGAACAATGGGCAAATTAGGGAATTTGTACGTTGGGTGATCATGACCAAGGAAGAGCACTTAATAGGGCCAAGTTGAAAATCGGGTTAGAAAACAAGGGAAAAAAGTGAGGAGGAAGAAAAAATAAAAAAGATTAAAATCTCTCTAAAGTTAGAGAAATTTGGAGGAAAACTATAAGGGTGGAAAAATTTGCCGCCCAAGCATATGGAATGGACTACATGCACGGGCGGCGAATTTCACCACCTTGCATGCAAAGGGAAGAAGAAAATGGCACGGGCAATGAATTTCACCGCCCGTGCAGGTTTAGGTGGAAAGTGCAGGGGCGGCAAAATTTTCCGCCCATGCACTTCGGCCTGTGTCAGCAGCAAATTTTGCCACCCATGCAGGTCTAGGAGAAAAGACACGAGCAACGAAAATCTCTACCCACACATGCGAGGGGACAAACAGGAGGCACGAGCGACAGATTTCACCACCTGTACATGTCTTAGATGAAATTGCATGGGCAGTGAAATTCACCACCTGTAAGTCTTGACCTGCATCGATGGTGAAATTTGCTGCCCATATAGGTCATGAGGGTAGGGCACAGCTAGGGCAGCAAAAATTGCCCCCCATGCACAAGGGAGAAAGAGAGGAAGCTAACGGGGAAGGGAAGAACTGAGGAAAAACAAAAACAAGAATGAAAGCAAACTTTAAAGAGAAGATCGAAAAAGAAATAAATGCCAAATATAAAACCTACTTGGAAAAATACGCGTGCCACGAGCTCAAATCTGCCAAAATGCACTTTTACTCATTCGTTAGATCATTCAGAGGTAGAGGGTAGGAGGAAAGGAAAGAATGAATCAAAATGAGGTTAAAACTAGATTAAATAGGGTGAAATTTGACCCCAACCACTCGGTGTGCATGGCAATAAATGTTGTACACAAAAATTTAGGTAGTGTAGGGACAACAAAAATTGTCGCCCTTGCATTGGGAATTAGAAGGGACATGTAAGGGCAGCAAATTTTTAGGAAAGAGATTATCTCTTATTGAATCAAACAGAGAAGAGATTATCAGAAAAGAGGACATAAGAACTATTTCCCAAATAACACATATTACTTCAACACAAAGTCTGAAATAAACTTGTTTCTCATTCATTTGATAAAATATGATTTACAAGTTGAGCACAAAGTCTCAAGAAGTGTCTCAATTTTAGCAGAGTTTTTGCTCTCAATTATCAGAGATAGATTTACAAAAGAGGTCTCCACTATATATAGGGAGAAACTTTCAAAATTAAAAAGATTAAACTATAAAAATATCTTAGTCAAAGATGAGTCATCTTTGACTTTTGAGATATTTTTCTAGATTTTCACATGTAATTACACATTACAAAATTGCATGCACTTTTACATGACAAAAGTGCATGAGAAGAGAGGAAGAAGAGAGAAGGGGAAAATGGTTCAGCTCTTACCGCCAGACTTATTCAGATGAACATCATACATAGCAATAGATGCTTGAATTCCTATACTGTCAGGCGTGATGGTGTTCTTGAAGATGACTTTGGCCCTGATTACAGCGTCCTTCAATGTTGTGATTGCCTTAGCATGACTAGTCAACCTGGATCTTAGATTATCCAGAGTTAACTAAGTATCTAAGATGTTGTCCATAGAAGTCATTGAGAAAGCTTTTTCTTTGAAATCCCTCTAAATCATACATTTGAATTCTCAAATCATCTCTTCTACTGAGAGAAATTGGTTATCCCTAGAGGTGAGGTCGTAAGGCAGTTCTTCCAGTCTATTCAATAGGCCTGTGTCAGTTTTCTCACTAGAATCTTTGGAAGACTCAAGATCTTCAATCAGCTCCTTGATTACCTGAATCTTGTATATCAGTGATTCCTTAATCTCAACATAGAAATCTTTGCTGGAAATAACATCGGTGGATATCAAGGTGCTTTTCTTTAGATCTTTCATTTCCCTCCACTTGCTAAAATATTTCTCCGTACTGTCAATGTCCTGAGAAATAAGTGAGACAAGGTCCTCTAGATCCATCCTCACTTTCTTCATCTTATCTATCTTCTCGGCAACCTCTGTAAGTAAGGAAATTTCTTGAGTGTGCATCTTTTCAATGTAATCCTCTAGCACTTTCCCTTTCATATAGGTTTTCTTTGTCTTTTGAATGACAAGGTCGTCTATGGAAAAGGCCTCTGGAGTTGCTGCTTCAGAGACAAGGGTGAATTTCCTGACTACTACAGTTAATTGCTCTACCTTAGCCTTATAGTAGTCTTTCATCTCCTTTTCTCTATCAAATTTCTAGACCATGATGTCCATTGTAGACTATAGATCGCTTTTCACACCTTCGTGAGTAACTTTTCCAAGTTCAACACGAGAAATGGAATAGCTGCTCATGTCAAAACCCTCAAGAGTTGCATCCTACGGTGGTTTAGCTATTTCTAGAAATTTATGTCCCTTTTCCTCAACCAATTTTGAAAGGCTCCTTGGTCTCTTAGGGGTCTTAGCTTTCACCGGCACTAACTTGCAAAAATCCAAGTCATCTACAAAGATGGCTAGCTTCTTTCTTTTGGGCATGAAAGCTGACATCCAAGGAGGGAGAGAAGAAGTACCTATTGTGGCAATGGTTCCTACAACTAGTATTATCGTGGTAATGTCTGCACTGCTAGTGGTAACAGTGGTCGCGGTTGGAGTAACTGGTGAAACCATACCGGCTATTGATTGATCAAGGGTAGAGCTTTCTCTTAGATTGAAGGAAGGAGATGTCAGACTAGGAATAGATCTAGAGGAATGAAGAGTATCTCCAGAAGTGTCTTGAGGATCGCCAAACATGAATTTGAAAGGAGAGGCAGCCCTAGAAGAAGGAACACTGATAGGAGAAAGAGGTGGTGAAGGAGAGACATCTGTAAGTGGCCATGCCCCTTCTTAGGAAGGTAGAGGCTCAATCATTTACTGCTCTGAGGGTCTGTCATCTATTTTCATTTTCTAAGCTACCTGTTCCTGAGAGCTTTATTCTCCAACTTCCTTAACCATTGATTCTGGCTCCTCAGCAACCTTCGATTTCTTGGAAACAAAGATGATTCTAAGCTTGTGAGGCCTAAATAGAGAAAGAACATCACCTTTGTTCTTGGTCATGTTTTCTATCTTCTTCCTTGTTTCTACTTGGAATTTAGCCTCTGATCTTATAATGAATTCTTTCAACGTGATCCATTTAGCTATTAACCAATCATTGGTGTTAGCCAATATTAGTTTGATCTCTTTCTCAAAGAAGTTAATTCTTTCTAAGACCACTGAATTGGAGGAAGAGGAGAGTCAGCAATTTTTTTGGCCAGGTACTTACTGTTGATAATGTTCTTATCATCGACCAAATTGGAGGGAATATCTACCAACCCCAAATATTTGATCTATTCTAGGGTCAGCTTGTTGTAGTCCATCGTCTTAATTTCTTCAGTTGTTCTCAAGTCTACCAAGATGTCTTCGATCATAGGTTCATGAAACTAAGTCTTTCTTCTGATCATGTCTTTAACATCCCTATAGTCAAAATTGTCCCTCCTTTTGAACTGTTTCATAGTAACCAGTTGCATCTCTGTCTTCATGGCCTTGGCTTTGGCTGCTATCAAAATTAAGTATCTACCAATTTCAACTAGAAACTTGAAACCTAGCTTTTTCAATTCCATCTGTCTAGTGTGTACGACCACCATTTGTCTACACAGCTCCATTAGAACTAGCTTGTCAGAAAGAAACCTGGAGAGCATATGGGGATAGCCTTGGAAAAAGCCAACCCAAAGATAGCAGAAGGAGGGAAATTGTAGGAACATACAACCATAGTCATTGACGATCGTCCAGTCTTCATCAAATACCCTTTTTTATTCAATTTGAGGGTCGAAGAGGCACAAAAATACTATGAAAAAGGCGTCATTTACCCTCCTAAAATGGTGGATTAATACTTGCAGTGTCAACTGAAGGTAATGTGAGTAGACTGGGGTGGTCTTCTTGTCTCCTTCAATTGTCAAACCTGGAAAGGTTTACATGGAAGCAGCTATGTACACCAAGTATGAAGTCATATAGAACTTTGAAGTAGTTTGTACCTTGGTTAGTTGCTCGTAAAGAGTGTTGTTGATCTGCTCACCCCAGAAGATGACCTGCTTCCCTTGGAGGATGATTTTGATGAAGGGGTACATCCACTCATGGAATTATGATGAAGGTAGCAGGCCTCATACCCTGCTGAGGAGAGTAATCAAGTCACCAACCTCTTCAATGAAATCACTCCTTGAGAAATTCTATGGCCACCTGGATAAGTTAGTTCTGGGGGCCTTAAGCCACCTGTGATTCATCACTTGCTTTGCCCTCTCGGGGTCCTTGTCATACTCCTTCTATGCTTCTACGAAGTCAATACTTTCGGTAGCAGGAGGGCACATAAAGACTTTATCAATGAATTTGAGGTCCAGCCAAATTATCACATTGCCGCTAGTATCTGACATTGATCTAGTCTCTTTGTTGTAGAACTAGGTGCACTGGAGGATGAACTCTGTATGATGTGCTGCTACCAGAAAAGAAGCAACCAGATGAATGTTACTCTCAATTATCCTCTTTATTTCAGAGCTTGGGTTCGTTGCCTTGGTTCTAGTCACAAAATTGACCATATCCACGTGGCCAATTTTTATATCTCTAATGTCATCGACATTAGAGGTGACCGAAGTGATCAAAAAAATGCCCTTGTACCGGTACTTCATGGGCTTTGACTTCTTCAGAGAAGCCTCAGTCATTAGAACTAGTCTTGGTTGAGCGGGTGCCGATGAACAAGAGTCTCTAGGGGGTACTGCAATCATGATCGTGTAATTAAGGAACAGTGGGCAAATTGAGGAATTCGCACGTTGGGTGATCATGACCAAGGAAGGGCACTTAATAGGGCCAAGTCAGAAACCGGATTAAAAAATGAGGGAAAAAGGGGAAGAGAAAGAAAAATGAAAAAGATTAAAATTTCTCCAGAGTTGGAAAAATTTGGAGGAAAACTGCAAGGATAGCAAAATTTGCCACCCAAGCATGTGGAACGGACTACATGCACAGGGGGTGAATTTCACCGCCCTTGCATGCAAAGGGAAGAAGAAAATGGCACAAGCAACGAATTTTGCTACTTGTGCAAGTTTAGGGGGAAAGTGCAGGGGTAGAAAAATTTTCCGCCCATGCACTTTGGCCTACATCAGTGGCAAATTTTGCCGCCCATGCAGGTCGAGGAGAAAAGACATGGGCGGTAAAAATCATCACCCACACATACGAGGGGATAAACAGGAGGCACAAGTAGTGGATTTCACTGCCCATGAACGTCTTATATGAAATTGCATGGGTGGTAAAATTCACCGCCCGTGTGTCTTGACCTGAATCGGTGGCAAAAGTCACTACCCATGCAGGTCATGAGGGTAGGGCATGGCTAGGGCGGTGAAAATCACTGCCCATGCACAAGGGAGAAAGAGAGGAAGTCGACGGGAAAGGGAAGAACTGAGAAAAAATAAAAGCAAGAATGAACGCAAATTTTAAAGAGAAGATCAAAAAAGAAATAAATACCAAATACAAAACCTACCTGGGAAAATATGCGTGTCATGAGCTCAAATTTGTCAAAATGTACTTTTACCCATTTGCTGGATTGTCTAGAGGCAGAGGGTAGGAAGAGAGGAAAGAATGAATCAAAATGAGGTTAAAACTAGATTAAATGGAGTGAAAATTGACCTTGACCACCTGGCACATGTGGTAATAAATGCCACATGCAAAAACCAAGGCAGTGCAGGGGCGGCAAAAATCACTGCCCTTACATTGGGAATTAGAAGGGACATGTAAGGGCGGCAAATTTTGCCACTCCTGCATGAGAGATAAAAAAAATACAGGGGTGGCAAAATTTGCCACCTGTGTAGGTACAGATGTAGGGGTGGCAAATTTTGCCGCTCCTACATGTCAAAGATGAAATATGCATGGGCGGCAAAATTTGCTGCCCGTGCATGAAAATAGAAGAAAATGGCTAACTCTGAAAAAGCCAAAATTTGGTCCCCTGATCGCATCGAGACCATAACAACTTTCACGTTTTGAGAAAAATGTAACAATGTTACGAATTTCAGACGGTGCCAGTTGAGCCAATATGAGAACGAGAAAAACCCGTCTCAAAAATGGACTTAGAGAGACAAAAGATGAAACGGACAAGTTTCGCAGGGGGTTGTTCCAAAAATGAGCTGAGCTAATTTTGGAAACAACAAACACAATTATCTAAAGATCTAGTTTTCCATGCTAGAAACAAACATATTGAGCTCATACATCATTTTTTTAGAGACGTATTCAATGATAAAATATTTTTCATTGAGTATGTGAGAAGTAAATATCATTTTTCTGATATTCTCACCAAAAAATAACACACAAATATTCATGAAAGACTTAAAGAGATAATAGGCATTTCACTTCTTTGCAATAAATGGGAGAATGTTGAATAAGATTCCAATTTGGGAACTTTATGATTAATTTTAGAATTAATTAATTTGATGGTTTTTGTTTTTATGAATTTTATTCAATTCATTCATGTCTTAAATTAGTTATTTGATCAATTTTGGATACTTTCTAAGAATTTTCTTAAAAATAGTTGAAACTACTAATTAAATCCACTTCATTATCTGAGTACTCAAATGAGTTTTCAAGTTTTAAGGTGCCTTTTATAACTTGTGTTAACTAAATTCAAGAGCATGTTAATCAATCTCTTATCATATATGAATTTTGGGATGTCACTTTTATCTAATTATAACTTGTGATAGTCAATTGATAGTGGCTTCTTTTATGATGATTAAAAAACTATCAATTAGTGTTAGTGGTACTTTTAATTATCTCTTGAGTTTATTTTTAGTTACTTTTAATTGTCTTAGAGCATAATTTTATAATTATAATTATAGATTACTTAGTTTATCAAGTATTATTTATTTTTTACTTTATGTTTTTCTTAAAATAATTTATCATGCAAGTTTCTTGTAATTAGCTTTAAATAAATTCAAGAGTATTCTAATCAATTTCATATCATATATAGATTTTGAGATATCACTTTTGTCTAATTATAGCTTGTGATAGTCAACTGATATTGACTTCTTACATGATGACTAAAAAACTATCAGTTAGTATTAGTGGTACCTTTAGTTGTCTCTTGAGTTTATTTTTAATTACTTTTAGTTGTCTTAGAGTATAATTTTATAATTATAATTATATGTTATTTAGTTTTCAATTAAATTTATTTGTTTATTTTTTATTTTATGTTTTTTTATTGAAATAACTTGTCATGCAAGTTTTTTGTAATTGACTAGTTTTAGTTTTTATTATTATTAAAAGAGTAGTATAGTAATTAATTTTGAGAACTCATATTGCATATTGTTGTTATCTCTAATTTTTTATTTTAGATATTCACAAATAAAGACCATCAAACATATGTTTTTGGTTTTGAAAATATTTAGAACAGTTTTTTATCAACAATTTCACTTATAACACAACTAGTTTGACAATTAGTTTTTCACTCCCACCATACATATATTTAATTTAAGATTAATTTTTCACTCCCACCATACATTAAAAAACTTAAAATCTTAATATATAGCTTGTTCAATAAAACCATGGTTGTCTTTTTTCCAAACCTTGAAAAAACAAACTAAATATGACATATATTTCTTGTTGTTCCACTTGTTTGTTTTTCAAACCATTTCTTCAATTCATCATATACCTTGTGTGTTTATTTCCATGAGTAAATCCATTATTTGATGTAATTTAAGTCTAGTTTAAGTAACTTGAGCATTTTCCTAATAGAAAATCTGCTGGTGTGTACAACTAATTTTACATTTGAGGAGTATTTCTTTTTGTCCTTCACCTCAAAATAATTTTAGATATCCTTAATCAACTCTCTACATGGGAACACTTCCAATTTTTATAGAAATATATTAAGTTATTGACTTCTAAATCTCCACATGACTTTTTTTTATCCCTCCCTATTGTTTGGGTCCTTTATGTTCTCAAGCATGTAATACATATCATAGTAGTTAGTTTTTTTACACATATCTGGGATGAATGCATTGTCTCTAAATTCCCTTGAAAAAACTAATAAAGTTTGGATAATTATTTTTTTTGAAAAATGAACTCAATGCACTAACCTGAACGTCTTTTTACTCATCATTTTCCAATATCTTTAATGGTGACTTTTCATGCAAGTTCAAACTAGTGGGTGGTATAAATAAACCTTATTTTGAAATAAAACCTAAGATCTCATTTAAATGTAAATTTAATCATATCATCTTATTAATTAAAAACAATTAAATCTAGTAACTCCATCTTAATTACCATTCTTTTCACCCTAATGAATGTTATGTAATAAAAAATTCAAAGCTTTAAATTTCTGAGAAAAGCAAAGAAAATACAATGGTATTATGAATTTTACATGGTCATACATGTCATCCTCATGGATTATGGAGGTGAAAAGAAACAAAAGTTTAGCATTCAAATGATTTTTACAATTCTACGTTCATGGGATGGATACACATGGGGATCATATGTTGCCTACATAGACTGGGGTTCTTTATGCTCTACCATTTCACGAAGGTATTAAGAAGCATCATTTGGGGGCTCTTAGAGAATGCATTAGAGCCGAGGCTCCAAGGAAGATATAAAGATAATAGAAGATATCAAAATAATTAAATATAAGTTTAATTAATTAGAATCTTGAAAATATAAAATTTAAACCATGTATTAAATAATATTTCAAAACCTAAGATGAGTTTATATTTATATATGAATAACTCTTTTTTAAACAAATTTTAAAAGGGAAAATATGCATTTATATAAGAAAAGCTCAATATTTTAAGATGAAATAACCTTGGGAATTTTTCAAAGAGAGGTTAATGACTTAACCTTATACTTTTTAAAGCCTAGAATAGTTCATTTCATTTTTTAGGGATCAAAATTAGTGGCCCTGAGTTCTATACCGAAGAATTTGGACTCATTGGTGATAAAAAATGATGACTCACTATGTAAATACTCCACAACATTTCCAAAATATAGGATCTTAAAGACACTAAAATATAGTATTTGACACTTAGAAATGCCAATATTTATGTACACTTATCCTACATGACTTGTGCATCTCCAAAGAGTTCTCACTTTCCATTCCCACACATATACATGCTAGATATGAGCTTGATCTAACCTAAGTTTCTATGACTCAAATACATGAACATTCCATTATGTGTTAAATAATTAAAATATACTACTTAGACATTCCATAAATACCACATAAGCATTTTTATCTTTCAGATAGTAATGTTACACTTAGACAATAACATTGATGTTACTATCCTAAGTTTGGAATTATTATCCTTCAATTAACAATGACTATTTTCCAAAATCAAATCATTTCCTTAGGAAGACCCATTCACCCAATGTGTTAGTGGTGTGGTAAATTACCCAATTGATTGCATACAAGTACAAATCAAGGTCAAACTTATTAAAAATATGACACTATCAACTACTCCTCAAATACACTACTAGATATTGATAAAATCTACCCTATTCTTCCCAAAGTGTAAATCAAGCACTAGGAAAAATCATCATCCATGTTTGAAACACACCAAGCCAGGTTAAGTGCCAACATTTTTAGGATAAAATCTATATTTATAGGTACATTCATATATATAAGGAGCATAATGTCACATTCACACTAAGGGGAAAAACTATGTGTGGCATGACTTCCCTCTTCATAGTGTTGGATACATAGTTAGTGGTCAATCACCAATGGGGTAATTGTTGTCAACTTAGCCCAATTACACTTTTTTATAAGTTTTTGTCCTTCATAAGCACACCTAAGATTTTAAGGAAAATAAACCTAATTTTTAGAGTTTCACACATAAAAAGACATATCAAATAGGTGCACCACGTTGTATATTCACATAGAGACATATCTACCCAGAATAGTAGTATCACCCTCTATCATTAATGTTGATGTTCCTATCCAAGCCTAACAATACTAACCATGAGTATACATATAGATAGTTTTGAATATATAGAATCATAGCCCTAATTCTAATTTGTTTCCACTTTCAGAACATAGTCACAATCAATCAATCTGATAGTAAAGCTAAGTATATTGATCTTTTTAGTAATTTCCATAAATAGTAAATTGCATTATAAAATATAATTCAATAAGTTTCATTCATATTTATGTTTTATTGATATATGTTTTATTGATATATGTTATAATATAAATAAATTATAGAAAAATATCCTATATTCACACTAAATCCAAAAGTAGGGTAAACATATTAGTGAACCTATATATTACATGAACATTTCCAAACCCTAGGTTTTCCTTAGGGTTTCATTCCTTATTTTTATAGATTTTGATTTTCTAGTTTAAAGTCTCATTCCAAGCCAAATTTTCAAATCTGATTTATGATTATTTAACACAGAGCATTGTCATTATTTGGCCCTAGATTCTTTTCACTTATATGTTTCTATCATATGCCACATAAGAAGGCTATTTCTCTTATTCCTCTAAGGAGAAGTGCTAAGATAAGTGGTTTGTAGATTGAACATAATCAGATCTATTCTAATTTACTTAAAATGTCTAATGAAAATACAATGAATCTTCTTTTGATTTTGAATTTATCTATGAATATGTGCAAATGGATGATAATGTTCATGTGCCTAATCTAAAACATGTTAATTAATAGATTACCAATATATAATTACTCAGGATGACCTTAATGGGATGTACCTTCAATAATTTTAAGCCTTATCTCAATTATGAAGCCATATCAACCAAAATCCTCCTCATGTGGGTGGAATCTTAAATCCAATCCTAAATTCTACATCTAATCACCAAGCTAAGGCTATCTCATCTGAGGCAAAATATCCATTTAATATTCCTACATCTATACCTCTAATTAAAAATATGATTACCATCCAAGGTGTGGTGATAACACAAGGCCTCTCTTATATTTCCATGATTATTCCTGCATAAGAGACCTATGCCCACATTTTGATGACCACATATTACATAATCTACTTAATTTACTGAACATTCCCTTGACCAAAATATTACACTCTACAAGATAAGGTGTTGTGATTAGAGAAAGTTACGCCTTGAGCTATTTATTCATCATATTCACATACATTTCCCATAACCCATAAGCTCTCAATTTAGAAACATATCCCCTACCTTTAGGTTTTGTAGCTCCTAAGCTTATACTATATGATGGAAAAGGTGATCATAAAGAACACCTTAAATCCTCCCATGCAACATGCTTAGATTATGTAACTAACAATAATTTATTGACCAAATTATTTCTAAAAATCTTCAAATACTATGATTTGAGGTGGTTTTATGATCTTCCATCTTAGCCATTTATTGCCTTCATTTATTCAATCAGTTTCTATCACATTTCTCTCTCAACATGGATGAGAAAACATATTAAGTATAGATTTCTAAACTCATGCAAGGGTCCAATGAGCTAATAAGTGAATATGTACTTTGATACAAGACCATTCTAGCTGATATGATCAATCCTATGGTAGACAATAAATTATAGGATATCTTCAACAAAATCTTTCTTTCACCACTTCATGACTCCATATTATTTAATATATTTAGATCTTTTGATGAGTTATGTCATACAGTGAGAGATTATGAAGTGAAACTCTTTGCACTCAATAAGCTTAAGTACACCTTTATTACTATTACTTAAAATTCCAAGTTTTAAAATATGCAAAATTATAAGGGTGAATCAAATGATAAAAAGATTGAAGCTAAGAGTACAATTTATGAAATTTCATAACCTACATAGAGGCTTATTTTACCTGATCCATAGAAGAGGAATTTTTCACGCTTATCTCAACCTCATAAAAAAATGTTATAGAAGTTATTTGAGTGCAATATTTTATCTCTCCCTCATCACTATTGGTTAATACAAGTAAACCTTTACCTAGTGGATATGATCAAAATGTTTATTGTGATTATCACTAATATACTAGACACTATACAAATAGATGCTTCAAGTTAAGGCACAAGTTACAATAACTTATCAATGACAAAACTATTGAATTATGCATACCCATATAGTATGCCACACCGCCAAAAACTGGGAGCTATATGTTAAAAATATTTAATGACCTCTTTCCAAAGAATGAAGAAACAAAAAATAAGGATACTTTTGAAGTACATAGTACATACCATGCATATACCCTTCCTAAAACATATATTCATCCAATATATAGGATTATTAGCACTATTACAAGTGGATTACCATAATGACCTATAATTACATTTAATGATAGTGTATACATAACATTAAAAATATAAAAAGAATGCATAAAATAAGATGAATATTACCTCAAAATGTGAGACACAAGTCTTGAAGTGGGAAACTGAGTTAATGGAAAAACCCTAAGTGTATATTAAAAAGGCTTGTGAACAACTATTCTCATACTACAAACTTATAATAAATAATAATAGAAAAGAAGAGAGCTTCAAGTCTAGAAAAAAGGAGAGAGAAATTTAAATAGAGATAGAGGAAGGAATAAGGAGTTAAAAAGAATCTCATCATGGCCTTACAACACCTTATTAGTGTGTGTCAATTATTCATATTCTTCAAAAGGTGGGGAGAAGTGTGTGATAATTATGGAGGGAGTTACTTATGCAAGTAACTCCAAAATTCCCTACAAAAGGAAAAAAGGTGTGATACCTCATGAAATATAGATTTATGTTAATAAAAAATTTACATAAATATAAAACCTACACACACCTAAAAACATAGGATAAATAACAAGTGAACCCAAATATGATTGATCTCCAACACTCCCCTTTAAACTTAATTTGGGTTTACAACAGTGGATAAAATATTTGAAAACAAAGAAGGGATTTGACATTACATAATTCTCACCCTTAATGAAAATTTCCTTTGACAATGATTATGATTTTAAAGATTAAATATGTGTTGCCACGAGTGTTATAAATGTGGAGATGTGATCATCAACAATCTCTAGGAATCCTTGTGGGAGATAAATATGGTCAATCCATTTTATAATAAATACCAATAAAAGGAGATGGAAAAAAATGATCCACAAAAATGTGAAAAACACAAAGGCTAACACCAAATCTTCAGGTTAATAGAATAAGTATGTCATAAAATAGGATCAACATTCAATTTAATAATATTAAATATAATAAAATAAAAGAGACAACTTCCAAAATGTTAAATCATTTACAACAAAAATGAAGTTATTCAAAACATAACTAGAAACTTATATGAAATTTTGATAAAATATTTTGCAAAAAATGTTGTGTTGAAAAGATTAAAAAATAAATAAATAAGTTCTTGAAAAACTTAAAATAAAATAATTAAGGAAAAGATATTAAGGAAAAGATAAATAATTAGCAAAAGTGCTAAATCTAAAAACAAAACAAGCAGTAGCAATAATGTTTGCTTTTAGCTTATCATTTTTATTATCTCATTATTTTTTAAAACAATGATCTTCATCATGATTGTCTTTATTACAATACTTATATTCTAAATTTTTTTTTGGTTTTGAATTAGACTTGTGATATTTTTTGTCATTTATATTTTGAGACTTAGAATTGTATTTGTTTCTCTTGTGTTTGTGTTTAGACATACATTTATGTTTAATGGCCTTAAGAATACTAAATTGAAGTAAATTTTATTCTTCTTGACACAATAAAGTACAAAATAGATCAACTGCCAATTGAGATTTTAGGAATAGCTAATTGAGAAAGAACATTTGTAATGAATTATTGAAAAGATATAGATAAATATTTTTTCATAATAATATTTAAATTAAATGCAAATATAAAATTTTAAAACCCAAACCAAATAATTGAAAATATAAAGAATGCATTTTTATGAAAAAATCATCCATAGTTTTAAAATTATTGTATCACAAATCTTAAATTTGATTTTTTTTTATATTGATCCACAACATAAATATATATAAGCTTTAACCAAGCAATGGATGCAATAGAACAATCATAAATGTGCACATGCAATTCGGAGGGTCATAGCTATGCCAATCAAATCTAAGGCCTCTTCATTTTTCACTTTTCATTTTAATTAAACTTCAGCTATAGATTTTGCATCGGATTTGGGTTTCTTACCATCTATAATGCACATTGAGTGTTTAAAGGTAAAAATATATTTCACATGAAATTTTCAAAAATAATAATTAACTAAGATGAGTTTAAATTTGGGCAAAAATTGAGCAGGATATTTTTTAAGGAATGATATTTTTTTAGAAGTGTCTAATTTTAGGCAAATATTTTTATGTTGAAAACTATGAATCATATGAATGATAGGAAAATTATAAGGAAAAACATATAATTTAATACAAATAAATGTATGTTTTGGTGAATTTAACAACTTTACAAATATTTTATAAAAAAAATTGGTAAATATGTTTTCAAAAATTTATTGATTGGTGAATTTAAAATTTGAAAAATTGTCAAAAAATAGCCAATTAGTAAAAAATATCCTTTAAAAAATATACTGCAATTGAGTCATTATGCCTCAAAATATCACATGCACCCAAAAATTAAAAAAACATAAAAAAATCATCATGGCACTTAAAATTGCATATCAAAGGGATAAAGATGCTAAAAAAGATGGTCAAGCTAATTTACCAAAATATGGAAAAAAATGTTCAAGGAAAATGATGAACTAGTTTTTTAAAAGTTTGAGGTTGGTAAAATAACCAAGCTATTACATAATAATGTGATAAAAATAAATTTTATAAATTGATTGAAAACTTTGATTTTTAATTTAATTTAATAACAAATTATATATTTTGGTTCAAATAACTTGTAAGTGTACATCCACACCAAATCAGCCCAAAAAAATACTTTAAAAAAAGAAACGGAGATATAAACTAAACTTTTTGTTTTTATAGTTTAGATAAAAGTATTAGAAATTTAGAATATTTTAATTGATTTTGTTTTAATGCATCAAAAAAGGTTTTGTGAATGGAAAAAAAATTGGAAAGTGGTTGTGGCTTACAATAATGATGTTCTAGAGTGGAAATGAATTGGTATGGTGCTTTTCTTCTTTTCTAGGTGGGAGGATGTTCTAGAGTGGAAATGAATTGGTATGGTGCTTTTCTTCTTTTCTAGGTGGGAGGAAGGTGGGGTTTGATATTTAAAAAAAAATGAAAGCACATTATAAGAAACTTAAAGTTTCTTTTCATCAAAGTAAATCAAACATTTTGCTTTCTCCTTTTTGTATTGGATTATATTTAATAATTAAAAAGAAAATGTTGCATGATAAGTAAATACACTTTATATGAATGAATTAAAAAAATTGATAAAGTAAATTGATCTAAAGAGAAGTGGATAGGAGTTAAATCAATGCATCACCAATCATATCAATAACTCTCTAAAGCACCACAAAGATACATGTATCAAAATCATCAAATAAAAATACAAAATGCTCAGAAGTAAGAAATGGATATTGAAAAAAGTTTTAGAAGAGATATGTAAAACTTTAGTGTGCCATATGTAAAAATAAAACTAAAACAAATATAATTTATAGACAAATGGACAATACTAGGTAAAACACCTTAAAAGAGGTAACCACCAAGCTCAAAGATACACACAATTAAAAAAATCAACCAAAAAAGATAGAGAACAAAATGTCAATAAGAAGTAAAGCAAGGTATTGTAGAAAAGTGCATCTTAATGACAAGGAAGAGAAAAAAGTTAATTGATGAGTAAATGATGATGAATTAGAGCTATAAATATCAGATGATGATGATAAGAAAAGAGAAAATGATCTACAATAATTAGAGTCATTATAAATTTGAGAATATAAAATTCCATTAAAGGATAATGCCTTGTGGTAGAGTGAATATTGATATAGTTATAATGTTGAGGTATGTTCTTAGTGTTGGTATTAAGGCATTAATTTTGTCATTGATATCAAAGTCAAGTTGAAAGTTATTCATGACAAAATTCAGAATTGATGCTATTCCTGGTGAAGTGGTGTGTGACTAAGAATTTTTGTTTTTATATTGAGAGAAAATTTTAAGTCAACTTGGTATGCTTCCTAAGGTTTGATGACATATCAAGATCATGCTCAAGATACAAGAGAAGCATCTTGTTTGAGCTCTAAGTATTGAGAAGCATACAAGATATGTACAAGCATAAGTAAGTATTCTAAGCTATGAGAATGTGGGAAAGAGGAAAATAATCCTTTAGATGAGTTCAAAGGACAAGATTGAAGCTTAGCTCTCATATGAAGAGACCTAGTGAGAAGTTGTAGGCTTAGTGCCTTAACGAGATAAGCCTGATAGTATGGTAGGTTGAGACATTGGAGACCTAAGTGAGCAAGGGAGGTATTTTTAGAGAATTTTATGATTATGTATGACATGTGGATATAATTTTGAATATAGTAAAAGAGGTTTTACATTGTGTTCATAGTCTAAGTAGGACTAACAGTATAAGGCCTAAATGCACAAAGTGATTTATGGTGGCCTAACAAGGGGTCAAAATAATTTAAAAGGATGTTAGAGATCTTGAAATCATTTAAAGTGGTGATAGGGATTGTGATAAGCATTTTTACTAAGTTTGAAGTTAATACCTAAAAAAGAAAGTAAGAAATTTGATGGTAAGGTTGACTGTGTGCATTAAAAAGGGTGGTGTAGACCTAAGAAGAAGTTTCTCATGCTCATTAGTATGTGGAACCTTTGCATGAGGGCCTAAGCACTTCATGGTAGTTAGGGAAGGTCCCTAGATTGAATTCCTTGGAATTTATTTTAGAGTTGAGGGGCAATCCTTTATGAATGATTGTTAAGAAGGTAAGGTGGTCAAAACCCACCTAAAACCCTTACAACGACCTGATAGGAAAGATCTAATCAATTATGACTCATAATGGTCCATTTTACCTAGTTTGGTGTTTGGAACATGAAAATTACTCTTAAAGGTTTCCTCGTGTGGTTTTTGTTTGTCTTGAGAGTGAGTAGAAGCTATTCAAAAACCCTTGTTTTTAGGGTTTTTGATATTACAGGCAGGGTTAACCAGGTCAAAGCATGCAAGTGGATGGAGGATGATGTGAAAAACTTATAGTTTATGATCATGAAATTGTATGAGTTGGTTTTTTACCAAAAATTTGTAAAACCATTCATGAAATTTAGCCTATCACTAAACTAACCTAATGAGCAGAACAATGAAGAAACTAGGCAAGAATGAGAATGAGATCATGGATTGGTTGCAGAGGACTAGGGGTAGATCTTAAGGCATGGGGTAATTATTAAATACATATATCTTATATCCCATTAGTCTATAAGTGTTGATGATACCTACACCTATGCAAAAAATTATCACCAAACTAGTCTATCTAACACAGTGGAGTCTATGTGGAGTGACATAGTGAGATTGGTTTGTAAGACCAATATTGATACATTACCATGCAATATATCTTTCTAGATATGTTATAATGATTATAAAGGTTTACAAAATTTTATTGGAAGATCACAGAAGTGTCCCCATATGTGTTCTACAAGTTGATTTTCTTGACTGTGTTTTTTGGTCCTACAGGCAACTTTTCTATGTGTGTGAAAAAGATATCCCTAAGTCAAATTTCACTAATATGAATAATCCAAAGTTATTAAAAGTGTTATAAATGACTAATAGGATCATTTGAATTCATTTTTTCTCATTTAAAGTCCTTGATCAAGCTTGGAGAGATAAATGATTTTGACTGTGTATTGACAGTGTTCAATGTTTCTAAGTAAGTCATTTACAGGAGTGTTCTTGAGGCCCTTTGGTCTATGTGGTGGAGACAAAATAATTTTAAGCATGAGTCTCAAATTGATATAATGTTCCTTGATCAACCTGTATACCATCTAATCATCTAAGTAGAATTGGATAAACTTATGGATAAAATCTTTGAAAGCTTCAGTTGTTATCCATGAGAACACCACCAGGGCATTTTTCAATCCGAAGGGCATGATGGTATAGGAAAAAGATCCCCATTCAGTAGAAAAAGTAGTCTTAGATTATTATTCTGTAGCTATCTAGACTTGGTGGTACCCCAAGAACCCATCTATGAAAGAGTATACTTCACAACTGGTAACACCTTCAAGGATTTACTCCATGAAAGGCATTGGGAAAGGATATGTTACACAGGATGCATTTAAGACATGATAATCCACATAGATATGAATACACCCATCCTTCTTGATGATGATTACCATGGGACTCACCCATTCATATTTATCAATGGGATTAATTACTCTAGTGTGGAGCATGTTATCAATCTCCTCTTTCATGCATGCCTGGCTTTTAGGGTTCATCCTATATAGAAAATTCTTCATGGGGCAAGTGTCATCAATAAAATTTATGTGCATATTCTCTAGAGAAGGTTGAAACCCTTTCATTTCACTATAATTCCTCAAAAATACATGATGATACTCTTTTATCAACTCAAAACTCTATGAGATCTCTATCTTAGTCCAATAATTTCTAATTATAGCCATCTTAGGTTCTTGCTCCTTGACAATGTTAAGTTGAATAGTTTGAATGTGCCCATGATAAGGGTTATCTATTTCATAACTTGTGTCTCAAATAGTTCATGAACCAGTACTTTTAAGGACAACAGATGGTTATTTAAAGGGTCGAGTAAAGTGGACCCCTCACCTTTGTCTACTTGAAAGATGAATTTTTGCTTTCCCAGGCAGATCTCTTCATGGCATTCTTTACTATGGATTATCGATGGTGTAGGATTTGATTGTATGGGAGGATCAATGAATAAATACAAGGGTTATTTAGGTTCCTCATGAATATGGCACAGGCAGTCTTTGATAGGACTTAGATCTTCAATGATTACTTCGTGCATGGCTTGAAAGGTGAGGCACAAGTCCATCCTTGGTGAAAAGTATGAAAGCAATGATGTCATGTTCTCCTTTAGTAATTTCTAAAACCTTTTTCCCATGTGTCTTTCTTCATGAATTCACCAAGCCCATGCCCAAGTTTGAAAGTCCCATAGAACACATGGACCCAGAGGTACTCTGGTAAGGATGTTTCCTCAACTCGCCATGTTGTCTCGCAAGCTTCAATCTGAGGTTTAGGTGCTTTCATGCCACTGTAACTAAGCATGCCTCTGATATTATTATCATGGTGAAATTTATGACGTAGAGTAGCTCACACTTGATCCTAATACAAAAGGTGTTATTCATGAGTATGCCACCTTTTAGTAGTGCTACCATCAAAAATGTGATCTAAAGACCTCATCTAGTCATTTTCGGTATCATATAACTCTTCGAGGTGCTAGACAAAGTCACGCACCTCCATTTTTCTTTGGAACCATAGAGATTTATCTAGTCTTTCTAGTGGTAGTCCCTCTAGTGGCTCTCTCATTGATAAACCCATGAGGTGCATAAACTTGTGGCATTTAGGGAGCTGGTGTGGGATGCTTTCTCCTCTATTTACAGTGCTACACAATCTTTTGGTGAGATTATAGTCACCATGGGCATAATATTTGCAAACATTACTTGTAGTATTTGAGATAGACTAGTTGTCTATCCATTAGAGAATACCATCTGGGGTTGGATCATGTTGTTCATTATTTTGAGTAGTCACATTATACAAGGTATTTGTCTTTATCAGCACTCATGGGCACAATATAGGAAGGTCCCTGTGTTTGGTCTAAAGGAATTACTATGCACTGATTAGTATTTCAAAGCTAATGTATCAATTTTTAAAGCTCAAATTTGCATGATTCTCATAACACCAAGGCCTTCCTGGTAAGGCTGGATAGTCATTAGCTTTTTCGAACTCTAAAACCTCAAAATTTACTTTAAAGGGGACCCCAAGTATGTCAATGGTGGCATTTTTTAGTACTCCAATAGGATGCACTTGAGTCTTATTCACCATGAACAGAACATAAGGAGAGGGTTGCAAGGCTGGACTAGACATTTTTCACCAAGCATCTTTAGTGAGAACATTCACTTCCATGCCAGTATCTACTAGAATATCTCAAATTACCCATCCATTAATAACAACATTAACTAGTATCTCTCCATCTTTTAGGGAAGAGGAACTAGGACTTTCCTAATGTCGGGCATGATTTAAATACCAATCTTTACTTTGATGACTGAGGTGAGGGTGAACATTCTATGTTAAGTGGGCTTGATCTTTAATCCAAGTGCTAAGCTGGGGAATGATATCTTTAGTGAGAATACATTTGCATATTCTTGAAAATTGTCCCATAACACAGGAGGTTTGGCTTCTTTTTATACTATAGCACACTGTGTGACATCCTTGTCTTTGAGGTATTGAATCTCACCTTGGATCACTTACACAAGTGCCATTATATCTTAAAGGACATCTTTTTCTGTTATGCATTAGGTTACTTCCTTGCTCATGGTTCTTCTCAATGTGCCTTCTCAACTGGGTTGGTTGTGGATTGAGTTTGACCCCCACTATGAGTGGTGGTATTTACTTGTTGCACTATGGGGATGGTCGATCATGTGCACCATTATGGTTTGTCTATGTGAATCATGCCAACACCCTTTTCATTTTAGTCCTTAGTGATGGCTACATATACATTAGGGCACTCTTCTAGTTGATGATATTTTTTACAAAATATACAAGTTGGGTACTCTGGGAAATCTCTTTGATAGTGGTTTGGTGAACCATATTTGTAACAAGTTCTTGGTGGAAATTGGACACCACCTCATCCTCATCCTCTTCCTCACCCACGATAGCCACCATTGTCTTGAGTATTGGAAATCAAGGTCTAGCGCGTCCCTTACACTTAGGCTTCATAGATATCACTAATCAATCGAAAATCATTAGTGTTATATGTGTAAACATCACAAATATTACAATACTTAGATACCTTAGTGTTTATATCATGTTGCAAAAGTGGACAAGAATGAACATCATGTTCTTCATGAAAAAATTCATAGGTTTGTTTTAGTATTGCATGGATGTTCGTACAAGGATAGTTGTTCCTTGTATGTCCTTCAATCTCACAGTCAATACAACAAACACCACTGCTTGTCCCATTTGCATTATTTGTCATCAACTTCTTCAGTTGTGATGCTATGGATTCTATAAGTGCCTCTATAAAGGGGCTAATCTTGGTATCTATACTTCTAATTTCTTCAGTGTAAAGGGAAGCTTCCAACACCTCACATGTGCTTGTGAAGGGTTTTATGACAAGTTCCATCAAAACAGTAGCAATAATCCTCCCATAAACCATTGTTCATGATGAGTAGGATTGATTTAAAATGACAACTTAGAAAACAAGGTTTTGAATCATGCATCATATTCATGTACACTCTTTGTAAGTCCTCACTTTATGTCTTTCAACACTACTATACTTTGCTGCTCAAACTCAGGAATGCCAAATTCTTATAAGAAAGTTGCTTTGAACTAGTCATAGTCAACCATTGCTTACTGAGGGTCAAATTTGTGATACCATTTGTGTGCACACTCTAAAAGTGTGGTTGCAAGCTACATTACCTTACATTCAGAAGACATGATGCCACACATTCTCCAAATTAATTCACACTTATAAGCATGCTCAACTACATTCTCTACCCCACAATATTTAGGTAAATGTAATGTCATCTCATAGTATACCATAGTGGTTGTGGTTAAGCAAGTGGTTATTGGGAAGATTCAGCTCTAGTTTTAGGAGGGGGTCTGCTTCCTCCAATGCCTCCTCCTAATCCTCCTCCGGTGCCTCCAGTAGTAGTTCCCATGGAAAGAGGCATGGTATAGGGTTGTTTTCCCAAGTTTGGGACTATATTTTGGCCTTGAGGGCCAGATCCACTAGGCATCCCAATCTATGCCATAGAATTACCTTGAAGAGGGAAAGATGTGGATTCTAGATTATTGCCTAATGGCCTAGTTTTAGTCTCCCTTACCTATTCAATTTCTGACTCTATACTATTTTTTTCCTAATTTTGTATATGTATTCTATCTAACTCAAAGGCATGAACATGCACTATGGTGGGGGAACTTATTTGACTCATACTTGGTTCTTCATCTACTTCAGTCTAGCTCATTTTTGCTTCGAAGCATAAAAGTGTCAAAGGATGTGGTTTGAAAGTGATAGGTTCCTCATGCACATCCACCTCCTTACAACTCTTCATAACACTCCTTGAGGTTTCCTGATCTCTCTCCATGCCACTAACTCCCATGATCCTCTATTGAGCTTCATCATACTTCCATTTTCATAACATTCACTGGCTTGCTACCATGTTAAACCCATAGTCTTAAATCAATTGTTAGTCTCCCCTCCCAAATGTGCAGCTCATGCACATGATATTTTATCTTTCGATGGGTAGAGTTTCCAATCCAAGGTCAATAATTAGCTTCTTAAATTTGAAAGTAAACAATAAGAAGTAGCATCCTCTCAGCTCTCATATAAATTGTAACTTCACCTCCTTAGGATATGAATAGGTGGTCACCACGTACTCTAAAATGTAGCTATTCCAAACACCTCTCCACCAATAGTTAACCACTCACATCCAGGAATCTCTAAGTTGTGCTAAGCTCCTCTATCATTTAGGTGTCCAAGGTTACCTTCTTTTGAGATTTTTGGATTGTCCTTGAGCATATGCTAGAGTCCAAGAATGTAAGATAACTAGGACCTTAGAAAATAAAGTCTCATAGAGAGAGTTGTAGAGATTCTACTCGAGCCACTATCGTGAAAAAATTCCTAGTTCAAGATATGAAACCACAAAATTGTCCTTGACATTGGTAACTCATTCTTTAATATTCTCTAATGTAATGCACTCAAACATTTCCCATGTTTGTGCTTTAATTGCTTTGAGTCCTAACAATGGAACCAAAATGTTAGGGTCTTTTAGTTAATTTTAGGTCCGCACTAAAGCTTCTTCCCAATAGGCTAGCATGTTGGCCCTATCATGCGAGAGGTAAGTCTCGCGTACTCACCTGAAGCACGCAGTAAAAAATCAATTCTCAAAGGGTTTGAATCATAATTTTATATGTTTGTTCATCTCTCATAATATAAATCTTAAGTTATTCAATACCATAAATATATCACTATTATCCTTATTGTTCCAAATTTAACTACCATGTTAACTAAGATCACCATTACTATTCAATAGTGAAAATAAAATAAAAATATTTCCATGGCTTAAAAACAAATCATATACATTATTCAACACTTATAATGTTCACTAATCATCACACGATATTGCAAATACTAACTATTCATTGATTGCTTAACAAATTACAAGACAAAATGTTGAATCTATCCTCCAAAGGACCACCACACAGATGATTACAATAGGGGTTTTTATACTTGTTTTGCCCTGACCAAGTGTCAAGATTCTAACTATCATGGAAAAATGGCACATGGACTCCCAATAGGCTGAGAGTCGTGGCTCTTACAACTAGTTATTCCTATAGAATCATGCCTCTGTGCCCCTAGATACTTATTCTATGTTATGTTCTGGTGACCAAGTATTATTTTCCTTATAGGCTAGTACATAACCTTTGATCGGTGGGTTGAAGTGTCTTACTTGAGTTGATCTTCTAATTTCCCTTGCATCCCTTGCACTTTGCTTCCTTCACACTCCCCTAGTCTTTCACTTCTTATTCTAAGTCCTATATTCCTGAGTCTTTTGTGACACATTCTCTCTTGACTGGGTCTTCTCATGACAGGTATCCTATACCATTGTCCTTCTACACCCATCACCTTCCATGCTATAACACTTATATGCCTGTCATCTACGTGCCATGGTCTTCTTATGTCGTGTCGGTATTTGCATCAAAATGAACACTGGTCCCTTCGTGCCACATGCCAATAATGGAATAATAATTTTATTTAAAATTTAGGGGTCAACATCACCCCAAAATAAGACCTTAGGTTTGGGATAGAGAGGGGATGCTTGAATTTATTCCTTTATCTGTCCTAATGGGGCATGTAGCCTCGTCTACTAATAACAACTCAGACTGTAGGATCTACTATAAGCCTAGGCAAATAGTAGAGGTAGTATATGAACTAATATATATAGGAGTTCTATGGAATTTAAGAAAAAATGGAACCATATGAGCCCTCCAATATCTAGTAGTAACATGTGGAAACTCAAACTGAGCCATGCAACAATAATCATTGTAGAACTATCATTATTGAGCTCTTGATTAATATAGGATCTTATCTTTTGATTTAGACTATGCAACTATGGATTTACATAAAACTTAAATAGTTTACATATTTTAGGCAAGCTATATGATAATGAAATTAATGAACTTTGAACCAGTAAATATTAGAAAATTAGAAAATCATAAATCTGAAACCCTGATAGCAATAGTAAAATGAAAGGAGAATTATAAATCAACTAGGGTGTTTGTAATATTCAACAAATATGGGTTTACCAATATGTTTTATCAAAATTTTAGATTATGAAATAAACCCAATCTAATTAAGACAAACTAATAAGTAAATCAAAATGCTATTTTTTGTAATAAATCACACAAATTGATATGGAACTTTTTATTTTTGAAAATATGCTAAAAATGGAAAGTACCAAAGAGGAATGACTTAGCTATAAATCATGCATGAAAGACTATGACTATGACTATGAAACTAACTATATGGATATGTGATGGTGCTATGAATCAGTAGGGGTTTTTTAAATCTAGGACAAGGCCACACTATTTGCAAGGGGTTAGCCTACGTTGGTGTTTGTAGGGTGTATTAGCATTCAGTAGGGTTTTTTCCCTCTATTTAAATTTTTATCTTTGTGCCTTTGTATAGGTCCTATGTGTGTGATCTAGATCACTCGATTCATTGTGGGAGCTATTGCATAAATTTTTATTCATTTGGAACCTTGGCTTAATAGATGATGAAGAATAAATAGAATAAAATAGGAAAATGGGGTTAGTGGCTAAAGTTGTGCTTGAATTCAACACCCTTTGTGTTGGAAACTACCTACATACCAATACTTTGAAGAGGGATTAAAATCCATATAGTTTTCTTATGTTATTGTGGTGTGTGTGAAATACTAGTGTAATGTTATATGCTTATGTAATCTTAGTGTAATTATGTGTGGATATCCTACCTCTATTATTCACCCTAGGTGAATGGATTTTGTCCTTGGAGGTGTATTCAAACTTAAATCTAGGATACTTGGGCTATGTGGACTCAGAATTGGGAAAAATAGGTGTTTTCCTCTCAATGTTAAGTTAGATATTATGATGTTTGTCAATCATGGGAGCCTTTTTCCATCTAGTGACCAAATGAATAAATGATATAATTATATAGTGGAATTCCTTAGATGGGACTTACAAAAAATGCAGGATGACCCATTAGGATGATTTTAATTTGTGAAACTAGTCATTATTTTGTGAGAGGATGAAACCTAGGATTCAAACACTACTGGGAAGTGGTATTTTCCTAAAGGAGTGGACTTGTCTAAGGAGAAAATATAACTAATCTATAGGTGTGGATCAATCAAAGGATGAGCTTAGGCTATTTATAATAAGGAATATGAACATCACGTATCAAAGTTGCTTAATGGTAAGGGTCATCTGCATGGAAGTAGAGGAATAGCAATTTAAAACTATGGATTTAAACATAGGCTAGGTGTGCAAAAATGAGAAGTCACAAGTGCATTGTTTGTAGTATTAAAAGTTAATTTTAGTGTCTATATTTATCAAGGCTTAAACACTAGGGTCAGGAATAATGAAACGAACATGGATCTTTAAACATATAGTTTCTAAATTTATTGACTACTTTTATTGAGGCATAGGCATGTTTTTAAATAGGGGAATACCTTAGCTCTACATACATAAAGTGAGAGCTCATGAATGTTATGAGTCATTTATCTTCACTTATGTGTTTTTGAGTCAACACAACTACATTGAATTTTCAAAGGTAAAGGTATATAAGTTAAAATCTAGCTCATAATTTGGACTATACAACACTAACGTTATGATGACCATCTTATTGATTTCATTAAAAGATCGATTCACTTCCCTTATCCATTCCAATTTTGCATCTTATTTCAGCATAAAATTCAAGGGTATCACTATGGCTACAAATCCTAAACTAAATCATCTTAAAAAATTAAATTTACCAAATATGGACCTGAGATATTTCTTACTATTTGGGAAAGGTATATCAAATCTTGCTTTAACTATGTCTGGATCAATGAACATATAATCTTTAATAACATTGTGCCTTAGTCGTTTACACTTTTTGATGCTAAAGAAACTTTTTATTAAATTTAGAGATATACTATACTGCCTGAACCTATCAAAGGCACCATATAGATACTATAAATGTTGACTTAATTTTTAGAAAATATAAGGATATCATCCATATAAATAATTACACATTTACTAACTAGTCATTGGAAATCAAAACACATTGTTCATTGAGATGTTGCACTTATATTAATGAGACTAAAATTCATTCTTTTATAAGCAAAATTTTCCCTCTTAGATGTGAAGGCAGTTTTATACATGTTTTGTTGATCTAATAATACCTATTGTATCTATAGAATCCGTCTAAAAATGAAATCATCTCAAATCCATTTACTATCTGGAGTAATTTTATGAAAGAAGGCAATGGGTAATTATATTTTTCAAATCTTTATTTAAGTTTATGAAGTTGACATATAATGGATTTTATCCATTATTTTTACTTACAAAAACCAAGGTGGCTACCCAATTAGAATTTTGGATGGGAACATTCATTTTGGTAAAAAGGAATTTATTAACCTTCTTGTATATGAGAGGCTATAAAACAAGATTAACCATTCAATTTTTTTAAATTTAAAGGGGCACACACTTGGATTGAGTGCAATAGTGTTAGTTATAGTCTATGGGATAAACACCTTTATATGTTTATAAGCCGAGGTAAGGAATTATTTGAATTCCATTAAAATCTTTGTTAAAACATTATCCTCCTCTTCTAAACATGTATTTCTTGTATTCGCCATCTATGTCCCTTCTAGGATACCCAAATTTACTTTTATCAATTCCTTTTTAGATGAATCATGAGTTTTCTCATAATTTTTTATGTCAGTATCAAACATCTTTTCTAGTGATATCATTCCTTTGGAGGATTCTTTGGTTTTCAATTTAAGCATCTTATCTTTTTCATTGAGCATTAAATTTATATGCTCTTTCTCATTTGAAATATATATTATAAATGAATCATAACTAGTGAGGAATTGATTAGATTTGCTATTCATCATTAAAGAATTGGAAATTCTCTATATTATGAGGTGTTGAGGGTGTTGTGATTATATTTATTGAAAATATTTTCAGAATTGTTTTAGTTAGAGGTGAAAGGTTTGTTTCAGATGTATACAAAGCATAAATTATCTCATTCTTTTCTCTAAGAATGAAAAAAAAGTTAAATGGCACTTATATATCTATCACGAAGTGAGATCAATAACCAGTGCTTATCTAAGCCTATTTAGAGTCTAGTCTACCCCCTATAGATATATAGGCCCAAGCTATATATATCAATTAAGGAATTTAGAATTACATTATAAAATTCTTATTATATGATTAAAAATTAATTTATAATTGTTGTAAACTTTTAACATGCTAATAATATGACTTATGGTGAATTTCAAGCCAAGAATCAACGATTCATAATCTACCATGTTATTAAAACATTAAAACTATAATCAATAAGAATAAAATTGTTCTTGTCCCACATGATCGACCAAGGCTACCCTAATTCATGAACCTTGTTTAAACATTGCTCCATCAATATATAGAGTCCAAAATTTAGTGCTCAAATAAAAGTTAAGGTTTTTAATCAAATTTTCTCTAGTGTTTAATGTAAATGGATTGACATCCATAATTAATATATCAACAAATTCATTTTAATGATTATATCGGTGGAGACATACTTCATTTTTATTTCTCTCTTAATATGAATGTGATTTAGTACACCTTTCAATGGCAGCCAGTGAGATAAATTAGTAGCTACATATCCATTATATACTTGGAACCAATATTTAGTTAATAACAATCCAAAATCCTCGGGGATTTATATATTTGAATGTCCACGTACTACTAAATTTAGGGATCTATTGATAATTTCATGTGACATTTGTCAATTGTCTTATTAAATTTACCTCAGATTTTTCTAATTAGACACCTCATTTAGTGGATTTTTCAAGTTTCAATCTCATTTTTTTTTTAAATGGAATATGGCATGACATTGGTAGATGCTCGTGAATCTACCAAACAATTATGGAGATTATTCTAAATGTGAGAATTAATGAGGAAGTTTTTATTTTTCCTTTGTATGTGACCACATTAGCATGGGTTTCCTTGGATTTCCATTTAACAAATAGGTATCTAAGGATAATATCTCTTTCTTCAATGTCATTTCAATATTGGTTTTAGTCCTTTTCATGTCCTCCGGTATGTTGTATACATATAGAAAAGATGGTTGTGTGTGTTGAGAAAGGTTCATACTTTCTTAGGGGGAGGAGGGTGGTTATTTATATTAGGGTTTATGGGTGTATCATTGTGATTGGTGGTGGGGATGAGGTATTGGGTATCATTTTTTTTCCTTGATTCATATTTATTTTTTTGTATTTTTTTAAAACACAAATATTATTTATAGTATTTCTTGGTTCATTGTCGTCTTTAGATAGTAAATTATAAGTTTCAATCATCAAAATAGTAAAAGCACTTGACGACCCACTACTCTGAGGGTTGTGATTTTCTATAGATTTAACCTTATAATTTTATATTTATTTCATGATAATCTCAAAGGTATTACAAAACACATGGAAATTAAGTTCCCCATGGATAGTGATATGATGTAATCAACACCAATTGGGTAAGGACATGTCTACAAATTTCATGGAGAGGGGTGTATCTATGGAACTGGTCTTAAGATTATGATTTCTTGTTAATTTTTTATGGTTATTGTTTTGATTATTTTTCTACCAACTGTGACTATTATTCCTTTGGAAGGAAAAGTTCTTCCCATTGCTTTAATTTGTTCACATTTGAATTTTATTTGAATTCTAATAAAGTCATTTGCCAATGTTTACATCATCTTGGTGAAGGTTTCTAATTTAGTTGAGTTTATCCTAGATATTGAGGTCATGACCTATGTCAAATAAGTCATCTAAACTAAGGTTAGTGTCTCTAATGTCAATTGATATGGTATTTATTTAGTGGCTTGTATTAATACTAAGTTTGCCACCATTCCTATATTTTAAATAAGTAGTTCACTGACCCATTGAGGCATTAGTTATATTTATATAGTAATTGCTTCTACATAATATTTTAATAAATTTGTTGTAACAAATCTTTACATAAATATAGAAGTCACCATATCTAGGGCATCTAAGTACATGTGATAGTAAATGATTGTAACATGCCTATGGTTTTTGGGTATGTGGCTATACATTTGTTGAAACCTAGAAAGTCCCCCATGGTCTATTTAATTTATTTTTTAACCATGGAAAATTTGTTGAACCTTACACTAGGATTTAATGCTTCTCAAAATTGTCATATAAAATATTCTTTAAATTGTACCAAAAGTGGTAACAAATCCAAGTGTCAATTTGAGAACCAATCATAAGTGGGTATTTCAAAAGTGAATGGAAACAGTCTATAGGCAACATCTCTGTGTGTTACATTCAAGAGCCTCAAAGAAACTTTGAATGCAAAAATATGTTCTTTTGTAGTCCTAGTTTCATTATGTTTAAACTTGGGAAGGTATTTGCATGAATTATTAGGTAAGTCATGTATGACTCCAAAATTTTCTAAGGTAGTGCTTATTAACTAAGTAATCATTATATTATTGATGTGAGCTCATGTTTCTTGAATGTTTGTTATTTCTAGGTCAGGGCGAGGTCCTACGAAAGTTTATTTTCTTGGAGTACCATTATCTATTCTAATATTTCTATGACTCTTTAAAGGTGTTACTAGTTTTTCACTATCCGACATTGACCTAGTTAATTTAATAGTAATATCCAATATGGTCACCCTCCTTCTAGCCCTAATTGACCGTTGTATGGTATTTTGACATGAAAACATGTTAAAGGGTTTGTAGGAGACCCTATAATTTTAGGACTTTATAAGAGGAGACCAACATACGGATTACCTTAGCCTTTCAAAGACATGTTTTTTAAAAAGCTAATGACTTAAGCTTATCCTATTGTTAGTTTTATTCTATCCTATTTATTTACACCTAAACAAGGCTATTTAAAAGAAGTAATTAAATAACTTTCATTATTTTATGTTAGTAATCCAAAATTACTTGTGTAACCAAGAAATCGATTAATCTAGATTGTGCTTCTAAAATAAAAGATATTAATCGTACAAAACATACTCTTTTATAATACTTTGGATAATTCTTGTAAAATAGATTGATTTCTTACAAAAATATCAAAGTCCCAAATTCATAGAAGATAGTGAAACTTTAGGTTGGAAATATTAATTAGCTAAACAACATAGGCACAAATAAATTTACAACTCTACAATTTGAAATATATTTTCAATTATTCATCAAACAACATGAGTTCAAATGACCATTAGCTAGAAGAATCAGGTTCATCAATCTTAGCCCCTTACTCAACCATGGAAAATAGCATAACCCAAGTTCAAAGTGCATAAATGAGAGAAACTAATACCAAAAACTTAATCAATGAAGAATCACACCAAATTTAAACTAAAATATCATTTTGAAACATCTAATTTGTTTTATTCTTTCTACTTCCTCCATAAATTTTTTTTATAGAAGCATGAAATAAAATGGTGAATTTTAAAGAGAGAGTGCACATATTTTAATTTGAAAGTTATCTTAACATAAAATAAAAATATGATTCCCTAAACACAACTAAATAGAGGTTTAAATTATTATTGTCTTCTAATTATAAAACACTTCAATTTCTTAACTTCCAACCACTATCTAGGTATTCAAAATATTAAAATATAACAACAACAACAACTACTACTTAAGATTCTTATGGCAAAAAAAATTAGTTGTTACAACTTTAATAGCATTCTTCCACATATGCAACATATACCAGCTAATGCTTTCCAAGTTTCTTGTTCGCTTCATCAAGGTCCACATTTATCACTGATATAACATTCAATGCATCTCCTATTATCATGTGAGCATGTTCTACTTTTTGAGCGAAATAAGTAATGCATCCTTTTATGAGATTAACATGGATCCCTAGCCAATGGGTTATCATCAACAATAGATAATGTACTTAACTAGCAATAAGGACATACATATAGGAAACCTATAATTGAGTTTCCTTAGGGTATGCAACTGATGAAGCATCTTCATCCAAATGAGCTCTATGATTTGAGATCTCTATTTCACAATTCATTAAAAGAATCTAAACGTCCTTATTTTATTATAACATCAAAGATTACATCTCCTTGAGTGTCTCAAGATGACTTGTTTTCCCTATCTCACCTAATTTTAAAATTATCTCTTGATTATATGCTACATGAAGAATATGTCATACTTTGGGTGAGATCAATGTTTATACCTTATATTTTCTTTATGCCTAATGGATTTTAATTAATCCTCCACTCTTCTCAAAGTTTTCCCCTCCCAGAATCCTAATACTTCAGATTTATATGGGATCAAGTTATATCCCCATTTTTTTCACATGGTCAACTATTGGTATACTTCTTCCCCAGTAATCATTGCCAACTAAGGGAACATGACTTGGTTTTCATGTCTCAAGACTAAAACAATGCTCATAGACAATTGATATGATATTTCCATAAAAATTAAACTATGGGGTGCATACATGGGTAAGACATGAGGAGGCCTCAAGGATCCTTCTCTCCTGAGATTTATTGTTATGTTATCTTGGAAGTAAAATCATTTTATAAAATTTGAAATAGTTTTCATATTTGCAGAGGAAATTTTAGGGCATTTTTTAATTATGGATGATTTCGTAAACAACTAAAAAGAATTCATTAAAAATCAAGGGTTAATTGGAGTGATGCACACAGTTATAAATCATAAAACAAACAAAATGCATGAGTTTCTTGTCAAATGGAGGCCAAAGGTTGAAAATATTAACACTAAATTGTAGCATGTAACATATGTAGTCAATTAGCTATGAAGCCAGACAAAAAGTCTTACCTTCCTTGCATTCTTTTAAAGACTTAAGAAGATAAAAGGAGATTAACTCACCCCAAATTTTTAGTTTTCCTTGATTTATAAAATTATGAAGCAATGGCACCCAAGAGGTATTTACATGGTCAAACACATCCTCCCAAATAACTTATTCAACAAAACCATGAATTTCCAAATATGAACTTTCAAAAGGTGAACAAAATATGACATGTCTTACGTATTCCTCCATGAGTTTGGGTTCTCACTCATTTATTCAATACATTATATAATCTATGTGTTTTTTGTCTCATCGAAACACATTATTTGGTGTAGCTCAAAATCGGCTCAAGTAACTTGAGCATCTTCTTAAAGGTAAATTGTGTGGTGGTTACAATTAAGTTTGCATTCAAGAAGCATATCTTTTTGTTCTTCACCTCACAATAATCATAGATATCCTTAATCGGGTTTGTACAAGGGAAGACCTTTGATTTCATAGTCGCTCTGTGCAGATATGAATATTTTGATTCTCCACATGAATTCTTATTTTATATCCTCACAATCTAGAAATTTATAATCCTTGATGAAATAATATAAGTCATTGTTGTTGGTTTTTCTATGCATTTTCGAGATGAATGTGACATCTCTCAATTCTTTCCCTAAAACTATTAACTCTTTATCAACTTTTTTGAAACAATAAACCCAAACTCAATACACTAATCTATATATATAAATCAACTTCCACATATATCTTTAATAACACCTTTTCATGTAATTCAAAGTAGTGAGTGGGATGAATTAACGTAATAAGTGGGATCAATAAACCTTGATTTGAAATGCACATTTAATGAAATCACCTTATTAATTGAAAATTTGGGTCATTCCACTTTAATTACTCTTCTTTTCACCCCCAATAAATGTCAATCAAGAGAATAAAACAATAATTTAAAGTCTGAAATCACTGAGAAGAGTAAAGCAAATATGAAGGTATTCTAAATTTTAGATGAGCATGCATGGCATCCCCACGATTTCAAAGAATTTGCATCCCCAGATTTAAAAGAATTAAAATATAAGCATTTAAATGATCCTCATGGGTCATTTGTTATAAATCTTGAGACTTTTTTCAGGGATTTGCATTTCACAAAGGTATTAAGAGATATCACCTTGTGATGTGTAAAGCATGTATTAGAGTTAAGATTTAGAGGAAAAGATAAAGATAACAGAAGATATCAAAAGCATAAAAATATAAGTTTGAAATCCAAAATTTGATAACTTAGAACATAAATTTAAGATTAAATAAAAAATCAAAATTCAAGATGAATTTAGATTTGGATATGAAGAATCGAATTTTAAACTAATTTTAAAAGGTAAAATAAGAGTTTTTAAAGGAAAAGCTATAAATTAAAAGATGAAATAATCTTAAGATTTGTTCAAAGAGAAGTTTAAGATTTAACTTTATACTTTTTAAGTTCTAAGATAGTTCCTTTCATTTTGAGGGCTCAAATTTAGTGGCCACAAGTTCTATTCTTAAAAACTTTGAATTTATTGATGATAATACCTAACTTCTTTTCTTTATGTAGCCTCTATGTTTCTTCCATTTGCCACAATTTTTCATCCTCTTATTTATACCACATCTCCTCCTTCACAGCTTTTCATCCTCACATCTCTTTCGCAACTTCTTCTTTCTCTTTCGCGACATCATTTTTTTAAACTATTAATTAATTTTATTATTATCTTTTTAAATTTTTTTAAAAAAAATCTTATATAATTATTTCTTCAATAAAAACACATATTAAATTATCATAATTTTTTTTTTTGAGTATATATTTATAGATAAAAGATGAGAGTTAAATTTAGAGCTTCTCTAACAACTAAACAAAATCAAATATATATAATATATAAGAAAAGAGGATTGATTTTCTATGTTATTGTCTCCAAGATGGTAATTATGGCACATATAATGAACTAATGATGATTTTTACCTTTATTTAGCATCTCTTTTAGTGTTTCATGTTTTCATAATATTAAATTTTAAAAAATTATAAATTAATTAATTATATTTTATTTTTTTCCTTTTCTTTCCTCCCATTTTTTATTTTTATTTAAATAGTTTTTTTTTAAAAGGTTTAACATTTAGTTAAATATTTTTTAAATTAAAATTAATTTTGATTGAATAATTTAAGCTATAAAGTATCTTTCCATAACTTTTTAAAACTAAATTATGTTGATATTTCTAAAAAAAATTTAGGGGTTTTTATCTAGGGCTGGATGTGTCATTTAAGAATTTGATATATTTTGTTATTAGAGGTTCATTTCTAAAACTGTTTATTAAATCAAATAAATAAGTTGAAGAGCCAAAAGTTTAGTGTTGGGTCTTCAATTCTTTGTATAATGTGGAGTTGAAAAAATGATTATTAAAAAGGATTCTATAATAATTTATAAAACAATTTTGAACTACGGTTGTTTTTGATTAATTAAGGAGGCAAACCAAGGGCCGAATCCTATACAGTCAAAAAAGACAGGAACACTGGCAAACAAAAGATGCTAGCACCGAACCAACGACACAGCCGAGAAACAAAGTCAGAAGCAAAACAAAACACTGGAAAGACCAGAGTCAGAAAGGATGAAACTACATAACTATAGAATTAACAAGATCCTTAAAATTCTCATTATCCGCATTGTCAGCATTCCCTGGATTACCCACCGCTTCCAACATAGTCATATTCAGCAAAATGTTATTTCGAAGGCCTTTGGTGAAGACCTTTTCCAGCTTTTGAATGCGGACCTTCAAGGCCCCAATATTTGTTTTCCAATCATTCTCATTTTCTGAACCCTCACCAGCTTCTTCTACATGCATCTTCTCCTTATTATCAGCAGTTCCCTTAGAATCAGCACCCTGCTCTTCAGTGACCTCAAAAACTTCAGAACACTGTTTCCCACCAGTGTTCTCTAAAATTTCTTGAATTTTTGGCTCTTCATACCCCAATTACCGCCTTGAGCTTCGAACAAGTAACAAGTCCTCGGTTCCCTTTGCACTAAATGCAAATGTGAAGGCTCATTTTACAAAATGGCCCACCGCGGTGACGTCTACTTTCATGCTTGAAAATAATTCCCCCTTGGTTTTTATGATGCGATGCTCACACCACCTCATGATACAAGGACTTAATCATGACAATCAAGGAAGTACTAAAGTTATCATTTTCCATGATCCGCAATGGCCTTCTCCACTTGGACCACCTTCGAAAGCTATCTTCGTCATCAAAGTGCATCATTCATGCTCCATCATCTCCTTCTGAATGATCTCTCTAATGTTTGGGGGTATATGAGCCCTTTGTCGCCATACCCTCCATCCTGAGAATTGCTGACCAAGGTTGGCACAAGCATCAGCGACCCTGTTACCTTCTCTATAGGTGTGGGTAATCTCAACTTCGAAAAACTTTTATAAAAGAAACTGGATGTTCGTAATGATGTCTTTTAGATGGATACCAACGTTAGATGCTTTATTAACGGCATCTATGACCAACTTAGAATCTCCCTGAATATTCAAATTTCTAATTCCTAGGGATATAGCTAACTTTAATCCCCAAAGTAAGGCCATAGCTTCAGCATAGTTATTGCTCTGGCAACCCATGCCACCAGCATAGACAGCAGACATCCCTCATTTTTCATTTCTTATTATTCCTCCTCCACTTGCTTTACCACTCAACTTGGATGCCCCATCAAAATTGAGTTTCATCCAATTGGGTTTAGGTGGTATCCATTTAGTATGAAGTCTCTGAAATTTTTTGGAATTATCATGCCCAGGGATAAGGTTTAAAACCTTCCATTTTGCAACAATTTGAATTTCAAATTCAGATAGGGGTTTCTCCGCAACACTAATATGAGCTGTTGTAACACTTTCCAAGATAGTCCTAGCAAAGGAGTTAAACACCTGAGCAACATTTCTAGCAGTGTCCCTGAAAATTCTATGATTTCGCTCTTTCCATAAAGTCCAACTCAAGCATGGCAGAGCTTGCTTCCATAATTCCTTAATCCAGGGATGTGTGAAGGTTGAGTTCCAGCTGAGAATTACTTCTTTGAGGTCAGAATTGCAAACCCATTCAATGCCAAAGTTGTTAAGTATTGTGCCGCATAAATCCCGGGTAAACTCACAGTGTATGAATAGGTGTGAAACTGATTCCTCTATAGAACCACACAGAAAACATTTGTTGACCAAAGTAAACACCCTCTTTTGAAGGTTGTCCTGAGTAAGGATTTTGTTATGGGCAGCAGCCCACCAAAACAAGTTAATCTTTGGAATGAGTTTATGATTCCAAACCTTTTTCCATACCTCCTTATTCTGAGCTTCAGGTGTAAGCAAAGGATAGGCAGATTTGAAAGAGAACGATCCATTCTTATTCGGCCACCAGTATTGTTCATCCTCCCGAGGGAAGAGCGGGATTCTGATCCCCTGAACACATTGTTGGATCTCCCGAATTCTTGGGATAAGCTTAGGCCTATGCACACAACAATCCAAAAGGTTTTTCCAACTCCTTATCCCATTGTTATTTTCCATATAATCACTAACCCTATCACCAAAGAACTGAGTAGTCAGGTCTATAATTTCTCCATAGTTTCCTTGGGAGATGAGAGGCTTGTCCCTTAACTAATTATCCTCCCAGAATTTAATCTGTCGGCCATTTCCAAGCTTCCACCTAATTCCCTGTTTGAGAAGACTTCTACTTTTTAGCATTTTTTCCATATCACAGACCCCTGGAGTAATCCCACCTGTTGAAGAAAGTTGGAATCATCAATGCTATGCATGTATTTGGCATACATTATTTCCCCCCACTCACTGTTGTTGTGAATCAGATTCCAACTAACTTTTGAGAGGAGGGCTTTATTCATTTTCCTGACAGATCTTATATTAAGTCCACCATGAGAGTTTGGGAGACACACTTTTTCCCATCTGACTAAAGACATTCTCTGTTTGTCTTCCACTCCCGTCCATAAAAATTTCCTTTAGATTTGTTCCAGCTTTTTAGCAAATTATGTAGGAATTTAAAAAAGAGACATGAAGTAAGTAGGAATACCTTGCAAGGATGCCCGAAGAAGTTGCAGCTTACCTGCACTACTGAGTAGTTTCCCCTTCCACCCAAGAAGTTTCCTCTGTGTACGTTCCACAATACCATTCCAAAAACCTGAAGATACCTCTTTGACCGAGGGTGGGAGACCTAGGTAGGTAGCTGGTAGGTCAGCCTCAGCACAATCTAAGATATCAATGATTATATGTCTAAATTCATTGAAAATTAGAAACATTTTTTTATATAAGATAAGGTGAACATTTTTTACTGTAGCTATGAATTAATTTTGGGGCACAGTTAGGGGCTGAGTTTCCGTAATGAATGGAAGGGGAAAAAGAACAAAAAGTCAATAATGGTAAATTAAACTAACAAGACACCACTCGCATAGGGACACAAGACATCAAAAAATGATAAGATCAACTTCAAAACACGTGTCTTCTGCACATTGGTAACAAAAACCTAGAAAAACCAAAAGTGCATGTCTTCAACCAAACCACAGCTAAGAATTCATAAAGAAGAAGCCAGAGTAGAAGCCAACCAAGAGGGGTCCAACCAAGGGAGTTATGACCCTTAGCTGCAAGCTGAATCTTGTCTTCTGTCACCCCTTGACGGGAGATCCTTCATTGTCTATTGAGAGCCATTGTGCACCAAATCTTCATCCTCTAATCTTAGTCTTTCAACCTTAGAATACCTGCCTTTCTTCTTTGAATTGGTGCCTACATTAATTTTGGCTTTACTAGCATGCACAAGGGGAGAGACCGAAGGCTCAACTCCAATAGGGAAGGGGGAGTGATGTGGAGGGGAAGAGGCGGGCAACAAAGAGAGAGTAATCTTGTCAGGGGAGGGAGGAGGCAAGAGGGGAGGAGCAAGCAAAGAAGATGGAGTAATCCAAGTAGGGGAAGAGGGCTCAACAGGGAGGGGATGCAAAGGCGAAGGGGCTAAAGACCGGTGGAAGTTTTGGCTAGAAGGACCCTCCTTTCTCCAGACCATCTCAGAGGAAGAAGAGGGAGAAGAGCGAACCGCAAAGAAGCATGAAGCTACCTTTTGACCCCAGGGGTTGCACCGAAAACAACATAACAGAAGGCCTTTTTAGTTGAGAAATTGGGTCCTCTTTCCTCTAGGGGAGGGCAATATCATCAAATGAAAATGAAGTTTTGAGAGGTCAGCGAGCGTGCAAACTCTCACAAATTTGTCATCCAACAAGCTCCCATCGATTTTCATGAAAGATCCCACTTTGTTAACCAGAATCTTGATAAGCTCTTCCTTCCTCAAGACATGGGACAAATGATAAAGCATGATCCAAAGGGGAGTAGAGACGATCTTTGTTTGTATAGGATCGAAGATCAGAGACCATGAGCAGAAGAAGAGCCTAGCATTGCGAAAAAACTAAGGCCCAAAGGACTAGATGAAATATTTATTCACAGAGTTCATAAAAAGAACATTAAAAAAGCTCAAGCCAATCCTAGAGAAGGAAGGGGCAACAATAGAGCTCTTGGAGGATGACACCTAGTGAGAAAGTTCTTCGGTCGAAGGATGGGAACCCATGTATTTGATAAACAAGGATTTACGGCCCAAATCCGCTTCCATATCCTTAATTGATGAGTCAGGGATGCCCAGTTCAGGAGTGTCGTTTGAAAAGAGGATGGGGGTATCCCCCAAACTCCTCCAAAACTAATTCATCGGGTTGAGGGTCCCTAGCGTCTAGTAAACCAGGGAAGGGAGGAACAACAAATTGAGGACAATGAACCAAGGTAGAAGCAAACCAAGAAGGGAGATAGGCCTTACAAAAATCCACGCATCATGATGAGGATTAGCAACATTTCTGTAGTTGGTAAACACACACCTGGATTCAGGGTCATGATCCATGGAGGCCCTAGGGGGACATTGCCATAGTACCAGCATAGGAACGAGCACATGAGTGGGGGGAGGCATTAGAGATTTAGATCTAGGACCACCTTTGAGACTGAGCGAGAGGGGCCAACCAAAGCAGAAGAATCCATGTTGTTTCTTTCAGTGCCCTGCCCACAGATGAATACAAAGTATGTGGATCCGATCGAGTTGTCACTAAAGAATCTTCGCTGCTCCAAAAAACACCTGCATAAGCTTGACGAACCAAGAAACACCTTCAAACTACTGCGAAAAAGGTCGGTCATGAACTACATCTGCACAAAGACCACAGAGTTATCAACATACCCACAATAATATTTTTCATCTACAAACACAACAGCGTCAAAATTTTTTTAAAAAAAAGATAGAGAAGCATTGCCACCCTCCAAATGATCGTTACACCGAACATGGGCAAAAAATTTCAACTTAAAAACAAATCTAAAAATTACTTTTAAAATTCATCATATAATCAGATTGTCATTATTGTCAGATGATCGATCCCTCTCCCCCCCGCAATCCCAGATCCCAACTTTAATTTTACAGGGAAAAAAACAAAAACGAACATGTTGCAAAATGCATTAAAGTGAATAGTGTATATTCCCCAACAATTATACTTTATGTGGTGTAGTACTTGATAATGAATCATATATGCCAGAGCCTAACACTTTTTAAAGATAAGTCCGGACAATAATTAGATGAATCACTAAAATCCATATAAACATCCTAGACAAGTAGACAAAATATGTACCACCTTTAGTGGTTTAGAGGTACTTTCATTTTTTATTCAATTATTTTTTAATAAAGTACGAATGGCACGATTATTCCTTCTAGGCAAGTATATAAATTTCTCACCATCATTATTATTATACGTTCATAAAATATAAAAATCGTGGAAATATTATCTCTTTTAAATATTTTTTAATTATATAAAAAAAATTCAATTAATAATTATTATTATTTATCATCTTAATGTAAATATATGGATTTTTTTGTGTTTTTCTATAACATGAATTAAGGTAAATATTATTTTATTTTTAAAAAAAGGTTATTGGGCCATAAATTTCTCAGCTTGCTTTTCATTTAATAAACTTGGTATCTATTATTTGTTGTGTTTGGTAGTTTTATAGATATACAAATTTATTTGATTTTAACAAAAAAATAATGATGTGCTATAAATAACGTTATTTTCATTCAATACTTGTGATTCCTTTCTATTCAAAGAACTTTCATGAATGATATTAATATGCCTCTAAAAATTCAAATAGTTTGAACATAAAATATAACTTATTTATTTATTACTTTATAAATATTTTAGAGATCCAATTTATAGTATTTATACCATTCATCTAAAATCTCTTATTTAGATTGATTTGAAGCAAATATATATTTAAAATAATTTTTTTAAGCCAAAGCTTTATCAAATATTATTTTTAGAAATAATATTTTGATAAAAAAATGTTGTTAAAAATTTAATATTTTTACTAAAAAAATATATTTTTGAAAGCTTTAGAATTAAAATATAGTCCTTCTCCCAATGTACTCTCTACCAGGATTGATCGCTCACACATTGATCCTATTAAGGAATCATTGGTTGATCAGGTCCTAAATAGAGGGACATGTGAAGGGGATGTACATACACAACATATTTGGGTGCCAAATTTGATACCTATATATTCACAAGTCACTTCTATAGATTCACAAGTTGATCCTACAAATACAATAGAATTAGCTACAAAAACACACTCAATGATTCAACTACCCCATGATCATTACATTCAATCATTCTTATTTCCTTCTGGGTTCCACTACACATGAATATTATTCTATTATCACTATAATTCAAATATCAAATTAAATTAACATATTAGTTTACAATTTACAAAAATCTAATCATACATTGTGTAAATAAACACATAAATCAAATATAAAACACTAGATGTTGCGCATTCATTTAACATAAAATAAAGCATATGAATAATGCCATATATATCAAATGATTCATAGTTTATAAAAATAAGAAACATCAATCATATGTTGGGGGCATATCCTTCGGTGTGTACTCCCCATCACTTTCTATATCCATGATCCTCACATCTCTTGATATCGAGGCATCAGGTTCTACCTAGGTCTTGCATGCATGGGATAGCTCATATACTCTCTCTTCAAAGGTTCCTAAATGACACAATATATCCTCATGATTTCACCATAAATTTTCATATTGATCAATCATAAATTGCATGATCTTTGTGGCACTATGCTAAGTGATGTCTTGTCTATCTAACTTTCCACCTAGTTCCTTACGCTCAGTTCACACAATATGATATAATGCCACAACTCTCACTAAATAATAAAATAAAGGTGTATGGATACCTAGAATATCAATAGCTTATCGATAAAACCATCCCAAGCTATATCCATGGGCACACTACATGCGAGGTCCTATATCACACAGTTTACCATCGCCATGCACTCTTGATTACCTATAGACACAAGATATACAATACCAATTAGCTACATCTATGGAATCAAACAACACTTTATCTAATATTATATCCAAATAAAATGCCAAATTTAAAAACTATGATACTCTTATGTGGATCTAATGACCACCTCATCTACTGGTGATGTTACCACAATGTCACTGTTACCTGCATCTCCACCTATCTCTCCTCATACACCCCCTTGTGCTACAGGAATGGCACCTAGGGGTAAATACAATAAGAAATAATAATGGACATCAGGATCCCGTAAACCACTACATATAACCATATCTTCATCCTACATCATCCCCTATAACTAGGGTAACCATGGGATCTCTTTCATTAGTAGGATGTGGAGCTAGATCTATAGTTGTAGGTGTTCGCCTATCATGGGGCCTATGCCCAATCCATGTTGTTTGATGTTAGGGGTAGGGTGTCGATGACACTCGCTAATTTATACCAAACTATTATGAAACATAATCATAATGAAACAACTCATAGACACCAAGAAACCAATCAGCTAACCATATGCTGATTTATACCCTATGCATCTCATTTCTATCCTTGAGCCATCCAAAAAATGTCTTATACAGATGCCCTATAATTTAATCTAAAGTCACTTATATATAATAATGTGGTATTCCATTATGGTGTGTAGTCTAACACGGTAAAATACCTATTACTTTGCAAATATCTATGGATGGACTGACCTGACGAGGGGTCTACCAACAAGACGTACCACTATAATGTGCTCATATTACCAAACATGTAAAAGAGTCCCTACTCCAATCCCTCCACTATGGATCTCCAACATAAATATTTAAATATCCCTATATAATTGGGCCAAGATAGTATGACCCAAGGAATATTTGGGATGATGAAGCTCAATATGTTGAACTACATGGCACATATGATATGATATAACCAATGTGCCACCCTCTACTACTATGAATGACTCCGGTAAAACACAAATAAACTTTCATAACTTTAGAACATCACCTGTAATAATGTTATCCAAATGAATCGTGCTACTCTTATCTAAGTATAGAGACCTCTAGACACTAAAATATATGTGAGAATGTTGAATATTACTAAGGATCCTATCTCCATCAACTTAAATTCTCTCACCTCTAATAGGAAGCCATGAAATTTGATGCACATCCTCCAATGTGACTATCATCTCTGTATGCAATCAAAATTTCATGACGCACATTGAATTAATCTTGGATTGGATAAGATAGATCACACCTACACTTCCGATTGGGCATACACTTGTTAAGCAGGAGCATGACCAATATGGGGATCTACTAGACCCGATTAGAGGATCACTTGGATCACTTGTAAAAATATGCCATAACCTAAGTCTGTATCTATATTACTTATTTGCCTTTCTTCCCAATGCATCTAGTGACTAAATTAATTTTCTTGTCCTCATAATTCAATTCAATATTTGTTTCCTCTATGATTATAATGCTAAAATTCCACTACTTCCTTCATCATACTCAAACTAATACCTCAATTTTTGGTGGAATAATGCCTCTAATTTTGGTGAAATGGCCTTGGAGGGAATCCAATGGTATTTTATGGGGGATCTTGACTTATGTTTTCTAAGTCCTAAGCTAAACTTGCATGAACCTAAGTCAATTGGATTGATTTTGAGGTCTTACCTAAGATTGACTCAAGTGAATTGGGAATAACAATAGGAAATGAATCAATTACTTCTTTCAAAAATTTACTAGGCATTTAGTCCTTGTTCAATGCCTTTTTAAAATCAATAAATGGGTTATCATCAACAATAGACAATGTACTTTACTAACAATAAGGACAGACGTATAGGAAACCTATAATTGAGTTTCCTTGGGGTATGCAACTGATGAAGCATCTTCATCCAAATGAGCTCTATGATTTGAGATCTCTACTTCACAATTCATTAAAAGAATCTAAACATCCTTATTTTCTTATAACATCAAAGATTACATCTCCTTAAATGTCTCGAGATGACTTGTTTTCCCTGCCTCACCAAATTTTAAAATTACCTCTTGATTATATGCTACATCCAAGAATATGTCATGCTTTGGGTGAGATCGATGTGTATACCTTATATTTTCTTTATGCCTAATGGAGTTTAATTAATCCTCCACTCTTCTCAAAGGTTCCCCCTCCCAGAATCCTAATACTTCAGATTTATATGGGATCAAGTTATATCCCCATTTTTTTCACATGGTCAACTATTGGTATACTTCTTCCCCAGTAATCATAGGCAACTAAGGGAACATGACTTGGTTTTCATGTTTCAAGACTAAAGCAATGATCATAGACAATTGATATGATATTTCCATAAAACATTAAACTATGGGGTGCATACATGGGTAAGACATGAGGAGGCCTCAAGGATCCTTTTCTCCTGAGATTTATTGTTATGCTATCTTGGAAGTAAAATCATTTTATAAAATTTGAAATGGTCTTCATAGTTGCGAAGGAAATCCTAGAGTGCTTTTTATATTATGGATGGCTTCGTAAACAACTAAAAGGAACTCATTGAAAATCAAGGGATAATTGGAGTGATGCACATAGTTATAAAACATACAACAAACAACATGCATGAGTTTCTTGTCAAATGGAGACCAAAGGTTGAAAATATTAACACTAAATTGTAGCATGTAATATATGTAGTCAATTAGCTATGAAGCCAGATGAAAAGTCTTACCTTCCTTGCATTCTTTAAAGGACTTCAGAAGATAAAGGGAGATTAACTCACCCCAAATTTTTAGGTTTCCTTGCTTTATAAAATTATGAAGCAATGGCACCCAAGAGATATCTACATGGTCAAACACCTCCTCCCAAATAACTTATTCAACAAAACCATGAATTTCCTAATATGAACCTTTAAAAGATGAACAAAATATGACGTCTTACTTATTCCTCCATGAGTTTGGGTTCTCACTCCATTTCTTCAATACATTATATACCCTATGTGTTTCTTGTCGTATCGAAACACATTATTTGGTGTAGCTCAAAATCAGCTCAAGTAACTTGAGCATCTTCCTAAAAGCAAATTGTGTGGTGTCTACAACTAAGTTTGCATTCAAGGAGCATATCTTTTATTTTTTCACCTCACAATAATGATAGATATCCTTAATCGAGTTTGTACAAGGGAAGACCTTTGATTTCATAGTCACTGTGTGCAGATATGAATATTTTGATTCTCCACATAAATTCTTATTTTGCATCTTCATAATCTAAAAATTTATAATTCTTGATGAAGTAATACAAGCCATTGTTGGTAGTTTTTCTACGCATCTTTGAAATAAATGTAGCGTCTCTCAATTCCCTCCCTAAAACTATTAACTCATTGTTAATTCTTTTGAAACAATAAACTCAACTCAATACACTAATCTAAATGTATATGTGTTAATAAACTTTCACATATATCCTTAATAACACCTCTTCATGTAATTCAAAGTAGTGAGTGGGATGAATAAACGTAATAAGTGGGATCAATAAACCTTGATTTGAAATGCACATTTAATGAAATCACCTTATTAATTGAAAATTTGGGTCATTCCACTTTAATTACTCTTCTTTTCACCCCCAATAAATGTCAATCAAGAGAATAAAACAATAATTTAAGTCTGAAATCACTGAGAAGAGTAAAGCAAATATGAAGGTATTCTAAATTTTAGATGAGCATGCATGGCATCCCCACGATTTAAAAGAATTAAAATATAAGCATTTAAATGATCCTCATGGGTCTAGGTTCATGGGATGGATACATGTGGTGGTCATTTGTTATAAATCTTGAGACTATTTTCAGGAATTTGTAAAGTTGGAGATTTTTATTTGGTGCTCTATCATTTCACGAAGGTATTAAGAGATATCACCTTGGGATGCCTAAAGCATGCATTAGAGTCAAGATTTAGAGGAAAAGATAAAGATAACAGAAGATATCAAAAGTATAAAAATATAAGTTTGAAATCCAAAACTTGATAATTTAGAATATAAATCTAAGATTAAATAAGAAATCAAAACCTAAGATGAATTTAGATTTGGATATGAAGAATCTTATTTTAAACTAATTTTAAAAGGAAATATAAGAGTTCTTAAAGGAAAAGTTAAAAATTAAAAGATGAAGTAATCTTAAGATTTGTTCAAAGAGAAGTTTAAGATTTAACTTTACATATTTTAAGTTTTAAGATAGTTCTTTTCATTTTGAGGGCTCAAATTTAGTGGCCACAAGTTCTATTCTAAAAAAAATTGAATTTATTAGTGATAATACCTAACTTCTTTTCTTTATGTAGTCTTTATGTTTCTTCCATTTGCCACAATTTTTCATCCTCTTATTTATACCACATCTCCTCTTCCTCTACAACGTTTCATCCTCACATCTCTTTCACAACTTCTCCTTCTTTCTCTTTCACAACATCATTTTGTTAAACTATTAATTAATTTTATTATTATCCTTTTAAATAAAAAAATATTTTCTTATATAATTATTTCTTCTATAAAAACACATATTAAATTATCATAAATTTTTTTTAGTATATATTTACAAATGAAAAATGAGAATTAAATTTGGAGCTTCTCTAACAACTCAACAAAATCAAATATATATAATATATAAGAAAAGGGGATTGATTTTCTATGTTATTGTCTCCAAGATGGTTATTATGGCACATATAATGAACTAATGATGATTTTTACATTTATTTAGCATCACTTTTAGTGTTTCATCTTTTCATAATATTAGATTAAAAAAATTATAAATTAATTAATTAATTTTTTTTTTATATTATTATTATTATTATTATTATTATTATTATTATTATTTTATTTTTATTTTTTTTTCCTCCCATTTTTTATTATTATTCAAATAGTTTTTTTTAATGGGTTTAGCATTTGATTAAATACTTTGTAAATTAAAATTAATTTTGATTGAATAATTTAAGCTATAAAGTATCTTTCCATAACTTTTTAAAATTAAATTCGGTTGATGTTTTTAAGAGAAATTTAAGTATTTTTGATCTGGGGTTGGATGTGTCATTTAAGAATTTGATATATTTTGTTATTAGAGGTGCATTTCTAAAATTGTTTATTAGATCAAATAATTAAGTTGAAGATCCAAAAGTTCAGTGTTCGGTCTTCAATTCTTTGTATAATGTGGGGTTGAAAAAATGATTATTAAAAAGGATTCTATAATAATTTATAGAACAATTTTGAAATAGGGTTGTTTTTGATTAATTAAGGCGGCAAACCAGGGGCCGAACCCTATACAGTCAAAAAAGATAGGAAGGCTAGCAAAAAAAAGATGCCAGCACCGAACCAACGGCACAACCGAGAAACAAAGTCAGAAGCAAAACAAAACACTGGAAAACCCAGAGTCAGAAAGGATGAAACTACATAACTATAGAATTAACAAGATCCTTAAGATTCTCATTGTCCGCATTGTCAGCATTCCCTGGATTACCCACCGCTTCCAACATAGTCATATTCAGCAGAATGTTATTTCGAAGGCCTTTGGCGAAGACCTTTTCCAACTTTTGAATGCGGACCTTCAAGGCCCCAATATTTGTTTTCCAATCATTCTCATTCTCCGAATCCTCACCAACTTCTTCTACATGCATCTACTCCTTATTATCAGCAATTCCCCTCGAATCAACACCCTGCTCTTCAGTGACCTCAAAAACCCGAGAACCCTGTTTCCCACCAGTGTCTTCCAAAATTTCCTAAATTTTCGGCTCTTCATACCCCAATTATTGCCTTGACCTTCGAACAAGTAACAAGCCCTCGGTTCCGTTTGCACTGAATGCAGATGTGAAGGCTCATTTTACAAAATGGCCCGCCGCAGTGACGTCTACTTTCATGCTTGAAAATAATTCCCCCTTGGTTTTCATGATGCGACTCTCACACCTCCACCTCACGATACAAGGAATTAATCATGACAATCAAAGAAGTACTAAGGTTATCATTTTCCATGATCCGCAATGGCCTTCTCCACGTGGACCGCCTTCGAACACAAAAACCACAGAGTTATCAACATACCCACAATAATATTTTTCATCTACAAACACATCAGCGTCAAAATCCCAACTTTAATTTCCGAGAGAATAAAAGAGCAGGGAAAAAAACAAAAACGAAAATGTTACAAAATGCATTCAAGTGAACCTAACAATTATGATTTATGTGGTGTAGTACTTGATAATGAATCATACATGCCAGAGCCTAACACTTTTTAAAGATAAGTCCGGACAATAATTTGAATTCGTTCATGAATCATACATGCCAGTCAGAGCCTGACACTTTTTAAAGATAAGTCCGGACAATAATTAGATGAATCACTAAAATCCATATAAGCATCCTAGACAAGTAGACAAAATATGTACCACCTTTAGTGGTTTAGAGGTACTTTCATTTTTTATTCAATTATTTTTTAATAAAGTACGAATGGCACGATTATTCCTTCTAGGCAAGTATATAAATTTCTCACCATCATTATTATTATACGTTTATAAAATATAAAAATCGTGGAAATATTATCTCTTTTAAATATCTTTTAATTATATTAAAAAAATTCAATTAATAATTATTATTATTTATCATCTTAATGTAAATATATGGAATTTTTTATGTTTTTTTATAATATAAATTAAGATAAATATTATTTTATTTTTAAAAAAGGTTATTGGGTCATAAAATTTTCAGCTTGCTTTTCATTTGATAATATTTGGCACTTATTATTTGTTGTGTTTGGTAGTTTTATAAATATATAAATTTATTTGATTTTTAAAAAAAAAATACATGTTTTTTAATTTGTTGAAATATTTTTTTAGCCATATGATTTTTTTTGGATTAGTAAAAAATATAATTTTTTAAATATTTATCTATAGTTTGAGTTAAGACGTTATTTATTTTATTATAAAAAATAATTGACGTGCTATAAATGACTTCCATCCCTGAGTTCACAAACATTTTCATTCAATACTTGTAATTCCTTTGTATTCAAAGAACTTTCATGAATGATATTAATATGCCTCTAAAAATTTAGATAGTTTGAACATAAAATATAACTAATTTATTTATTTATTATTTTATAAATATTTTTGAGATCCAATTTATAGTATTTATACCATTCATCTAAAATCTCCTATTTAAATTGATTTGAAGCAAATATATATTTAAAATATTTTTTTTAAGCTAAAGCTTTATCAAATATTATTTTTAGAAACAATATTTTAATTAAAAAATATTATTAAAAATTTAATTTTTTACCAAAAAAAAAAAATATTTTTGAAATCTTTAAAATTAAAATATAGTATATTTTTATTTAAATATATACATTTGAAATTAATTGGAATAGATTTTGTTTCACAAGTGTTTATTTGAATATTTTTGCATAATCACAATGTAACTCATGAATTTTTATTTTATAACTTATTTAGCACTATGATTATGACTAACATTTTGTTCTTGTATTTAGCTTTTCATATATTGCAGAGTTTACATTAAACATTTGTTTTTGTGTTTGGCTTTTGAGATATGGAAGAATTTGGTTTGTTTCACTTCAATTTTGCATTTTTAAATTTTCGTTTTGATATTTTGCTACAATAGAGAATACATATTGCTTTTGTGTTTACTAATTTATTCTTATATGTAAGTTTTAATATTGTATAGAATCTAAAGTGGCACATTGATTTCAATTTTGCATTTTTAAATTTTCGTTTTGATATTTTGCTGCAATAGAGAATACATATTGCTTTTGTGTTTACTAATTTATTCTTATATATAAGTTTTAATATTGTATAAAATCTAAAGTGGCACATTGATTCTACATTTTGTGGTTTATTTTTAATCACGTACCTTTTTTTTTTCTAGAGTTTTAATTTGTTAGTAATTTGTCAAAAAATTTGAGGAGGTTATATTTTTTCTTGAGTGCATGATGGAGAAGATTCATAATAAGCTTCCAAGCCATGACTCATCATCATCATATTTTGATGGCATAAAATTAAAAAATAAATATAAGGTATCCTTAATCATAGTTTTAGTTATTTATTCAATAAATTTTATCTTTGATCAATAAAATTTTGTGCATAGTCTCTTTTGTGGAGGCAAATGTAATTTTTTACTTTTTCTTCCTTTTTATTGAGGGCACATTATGTAGTATATTGAAGTTATATATAGTCTATTTAATGGTTTCATTTTATCTCTTATTCATAAAAAAAAGTCTTTTATCATTATTTTCCATCTTATTAATAACAACACTCATTCATTCATACCATTTCTTCGAATATAGATTAGTTGAATTAAGTAAGTTAATTCTATGTTAAAGCTCATAAGCAAATTTTACCGTTGCTCTCCTAACTTTATGGTAGCTACCTAAGTTGTAGAATTGTTTTTTGATGCAATTTTGGGATGCTTAAAAAGGAGATTTCATTATATTTAGTGGTTTAGTTTTTAGCTATTGAGTAACGTCTTGATTGTATCATTTACAAGGTTAAACAACCTCAAAATATATCTACACTTATTATTTATGCATTTGGAGAATACACAAATATCCAACTAAAGCTAGGGATTTCTTGTTTTATAACTAGTAGCTTTAATATTTCAAGTACTCAAAATAGATTATTCAATACTTATAAAACATCAATGGAATGTCTCTCTTATTCAATTCTTACATAACTTTAATCGCTTATATATCTATAATTCATCTCTTACAATAGGTAAATTCATTGGTGTAATGAAATTACTTCATAAATCAGATAGAATAACAACAATCGAGTATAATATGACTAAAATAGAGTAGAATAAATTAATAAATGACAAGCCACTTCAAGGGGAAAACCTCAACAACCTTAACATAAGAACATAATTCCTCAAATATTAAGCCAACCCTATCACCAATATTAAACTAAATAGATGATCATATGACTTAATTAAATGTTATGCTAGCCAAAAGTCAGTGACACATATCCTAATACACACTATAGGCTAAGGGTGTAGCATGCCCCCTCTATTCAAACAAGCATTGTCCTCAACATTGATGATCTTTGGATGTTGGTATGTGAACTCTTTATCCTCCCATGTTTAATATTTATTGTTCAAATTCTACCACTTGAAGAGATATTCATTAATTGACTTCTTTCTCACCCTCTTAGTGCGTGTTTAAAATATTGCCTTAAGTTTCAAAATAATTTGGCCTTCTTCATCAAACTCAACTAACTATGTCTAGGCATAAACATTTTGTCTAATGTCCTTATTCAAGCAAAAAATGTTACTATATTGTGACATTGGAAAATTCTCTCTGAGACTAGAGAGTACTTCCTATTGGTTTTGATTATGCTCTTCGACTATTCTAACCTTTGGATGGATCCTCAAGGAAGAGTTGGTAAATGGTGGTTGGTAATCCATATACCTTTTAGATGAAGTGTCTCTCATAAGTGGATTCGTTATGTGTGTATCCTCAACAATCACTAAATACTTTTTTGCCCTTTCCTGAAGATTTGGTGGTATATGTGCAAGTGTGGACGCCCATATTTAGTACAAGCACAATTTTTAGCATGTTTTTATAACCTCTTTGTACGTACACATATCTTGACTGAGGATTAGATATTTAGTGACATAACCTCTTGTGGACCTCTTCGATTCCATCTTATTTCACTTTATTTACCTGCCCCTTCGGCCTGTATGTTATCTTATTACTCTTTATCCAATGTATGCCAAAAATCCCTACCTATTTTTTCCTATCTATGTGTTGGGTGAATATTTTGTCGTCAACTAACTAAAGGCAAAATGGGTATATCAACCACAACATAATGAGATAAATCTCTCATCTCAGTAAGGGGAGGCTCCCTATAAACTATAATATACTAATATAAACTAAAAATAGACTCAGGGGTGAGATCATACCATCCATCTCTCTTTTTTTAGAGATGATGTTCACAAGGTAAAGGAAAATTCCTGTGTAATAATTGAAAGCAATCCTCTTCTTTCAGAAATGATGTTCAGTAAACAGTAGGAAAACTTCCCGAGTAGTAACTGGATCCACGAGAAACCCATGAAAGCATAAAGTCTTTCGTTGCTTCCCTTACTGATTTATAACGTGTATAACAGTATAATGAAGTGCAGCTCAAAGTCTCCACCAAAAAATACAACATAGTATAAGATCACAAAGGATAAAAGTAGTACAAAGCCTTTATAATATCCTTTTCACTAAAACATTAAAAACACAAACTAAAGGTAATTATAGCAGCACAAAGTTTTCATAATTAACTTTAGAACATCTTCCAGATAATTTCCACACACTTTGCTTATTTAATCAAATAGATGAGATATTATTAGGAAAAAGGACATAAGAACAATTTGCTAAATAACACAAGTTATTTCAATGCAAAGTTTGAAAAGTCACCTACTTTCTCATTCATTCAAGAAAATATGATTTACAATTTGAGCTCAAAGTCTCAAAAGGCATTTCAATTTGGGCAAAGTTTTTGCTTCTAATCACCAAAAGATCCCCCTTCATTACAAAAGAGGCTCTCTTTATTTAAGGGAGAAGCCTTGAGGATTTAAAAAAGATTTAAATAATTTGACCTAGTCAAAGATAGGAGTCTTTGTTGACTTTGGACTTTCCATATTTTTACATGTAATTACACATGACAAAAGTACATGTACAAATGTCCAAAGTGGTTACAAAAGTGCATTTGAAAAAATTAAAATTAAATCAAAGGAAAATTGATTCAATTTGTAGCCCCATCTTTATTTATGTGAGCATCATACATGGTGATAGCTGTTTGTATCCCGATACTGTCTAGAGTAATAGTATTCTTGAAAATCATCTTTGACCTGACATTGGCATCTCTCACTGTTGTGACCAATTTTGCATGACTAGTTAACCTGGTTTTTGGATTATCTAGAGTTAATTGATTATCCAGTATATTGTCCACGGAGGCTACCGAGAATGACTTATCTTCAAATTCCTTTCAGAACATACCTTTAAATTCTCGAACCATTTCTTCTACTGAAAGGAATTGGTTGTCTTGCGATGTAAGCTTGCAAGGCAGCTCCTCCAATTTATGCAAAATACTGATGTCACTTTGTTCACTGAGGTCTTTTGATGATTCGAGGTTGTTGATCAATTCTTTAAGCACTAGACTCCTATATATCAATGCTTCTTTAGTTTTAGTGTAAGAGTCTCTATCAACAATGACACCAATTGATATTAGAGTGCTTATTTTTATCTTCTTCATATCCATCCACTTTTCAAGATACTTTTTTATGCTTTCAATATCCCGAGAAATGATATTGATAATATCATCCAGTTCTGCTCTCACTTTCCTCATCTTACCCATTTTCTCAGACAACTCTATGAGCAAGGAAATTCCTTATGTATGCATCTTGTCCAAGTACTCTTCAAGTAATTTTCTCTTGAGATAGGTCCTTTTTGCTTTCTGAATCATAGGGTCGTCTATAGAGATAGCCTTTGGAGTTACTATTTTTAAGTGAAAGTTATTTTCCTTATTACTGCAGTCAATTGTTCCACCATTACTTTATAATGGTCCTTTATTTCTCTCTCTATTAAACTTCTGAATCAAGATGTCCATAGCTGACTGCATATCACTCTTAGCGCTTTCATGAGTTATCTTTCCTAACTCGACTCTAGAGATAGAGTAGTCACTTATATCAAAAATTTTGATAGTTGCATCCGGTGGAGGTCTTGCAACTTCCAGAAATTTGTGTCCTTTATCCCCAATCATCTTCAAAAGAATTTTTGGCTTCTTGGAAGCCTTGGATTTTACTGGCACCATTTTATTGAAATCAAAGTCATTTGGAGAGATGACTTGTTTCTTCCTTTTGGGCGTATAAGCTGAAAACCAAGGTGGGAGTGTAGAAGTACTTACATTAGTATCAATTTCTATTGTTAGCAGTATTGGAGTTGTACTCACACCGGTAGTGGAAATAATGGGTGGAGTATCATTAAGAACTGCACCTTCTACTGAATGATTGAAAGCAAAACTATCTTTGATATCAAAAGATGGAGATGACAAACTGGGGATTGACCCTGAGGAATGAAGAATATCTCCAGAAGTGCCTTGAGGGTCATTAAAAATAATTTTGGAAGGAGAGGTTGCTCCAGAAGAGGGAACACTGATTGGAGAAATAGGTGAAGGAGTTACAACAGGTGTGCTAGGTGGGGAAGAAGAAATTCATGTTTTCGACTGCACACCCTCTCGTGGAGATAGAGTTTCCTTTTCCTATTGATCTATGCACCTATCATCAGTCTCCATTTGCTCCATTGTTGGTTCTTTGGTGCTTTGCTTTTCAACCTCCATATCTGTTATTTTTAGCTCTTTTTCTATAACTTGTGACTTATTTATCACGAAGATGATCTTAGGCTTATGTAGCCTAGAGGAAGAAGGGACATCACTTTTATTCTTCATCCTATTTTATGCTCTTCTCCTTATTTCCTCTTGAAATTCAGCTTCTAATCCTGTGATGAACTCTTTCAAGGTGATTCCCTTATTCGCTAGCCAATCATTGGTGTTTGCCAATATTGGTTCAAATCTTTTCTTTAATGAATTCAACTCCTTCTGAGACTATTGGGTTAGGGGAAGAGGGGTATTGGTGACCTGTTCAGCATGGTATCTATTGTTGATCAAATCTTTGTCATCCATTAGATTCTCAGGGTTATCAACGAGTCCCAGATATTCTATTTGCTCAAGATATAATCTACTATAGTCCATCTTTTTGATGTCTTTTGTTGTCCTCAAATTGACCCAAATATATTCGATCATAAGCTCATTAAATTGGGTCTTTCTCTTGATTATATCCTTTACACCTCTGTAGTCAAAATTTGGTCTCGTTTTGAAATGCTTCATGGTTACAAGTTGAATTTCAATCTTCATAACTCTAGCTTTTTCAGCGGTCAACATTGAGAACCTGCTAATTTCAATCAGGAACTTGAAACTAGGTTTCTTGAGTTCCATCTGCTTATTGTGTATGATAATAATTTGCCTGCACAGCTCCATCAAGACCAATTTGTTTGAAGGGAATCTTGGAAGCATATAAGGATGACCTTGGAAAAAACCATCTCACATATAAGAAAAAGAAGGGAATTGCAAGACATACCTATGAAGTCATTCACAACTGTCTAGGCTTCATCTGACATTCTTTTTTGTTTTAATTGGAGATCAAAGAGACACAAAAATATTGTGAAGAAAGCATCATTTACCCTCCTAAAATGATGGATAGAACCATTCAATGTCAACTGAGAGTAATATTGATCTACTGGGGTTACTCTCATGTCTCCTTCTGATGTTAAACTTGGGAAGGTTCTCATTGATGCTGTAATATATAGCAAGTATGAAGTCATGTAGAATTTGGAGGTAGTGGATACCTTCATCAATTGCTCATGCAGAACATTGCTAATTTGTTCTTCCCATAAAATGACTAGTTTGCCTTAGAGAATTATCTTAATGAAGGGGTACATCCATTCGTGAAATAGTGAGGAAGAAGGTAAACGTCTTACCCCATTGAGAAGGGCGATCAAGTCACTGACTTCTTCTATAAAATCACTCCTTGGAAAGCTCTATGGCCATCTTGACAAGTTTTCCCTTGGAGTCTTAAGCCATCTATTATTGATTACTTTCTTCACTCTTTCGAGATCTTTGTCATATTCCCTTTGTGCTTCAATGAAATTGAGCTTTAATACTTCAGTAGCGGGAGGACACATGAACACTTTGTTGATAAATTCAGGGTCTAGTCTAATCACCGCATTACCACCAGCGTCTAACATAGCCCTGGTATCTTCATTGTACAACTAAGTGCATTAGAGAATGAACTTTGTGTTATGAGCCGCTATAGGAAAAGAAGATACCAGATGAATATTGCTCTTGATTATCTTCTTCATTTCATAGCTGGGATTGCTTGATCTAGTTCTTTCCATGAACTCAGTCATATCCACGTGATCAATCTCTATATCCCTAATGTCATTGACATTAAAAGTAACTGAGGTGATTAGAAAAATACCTTGATACTTGTACTTCATTATCTTTGACTTCTTCAAAGAAAACTCAATCATCTGGAAGAGCTTTTGTCAAAAGGATGTCGATGAAGAAGGATCCTTGAGAGAAACTACAACAAGAATCATGATCGTGCAATCAAAAGAAAAATTAGCAATCTAGGAAAATTGCATGTTGGTGATAGCGACCATGGGAATGTGCTTGAAAGGGCTAAGGTGCGAGCAGGCTAGAAATTCAAAGGGAAGCGGGCTCATAAAAGTGAAATTTCAAAATTTTCTAGAGTTAGGATTTTTGAGAAAATGTATGCAAGGGTGGTAAAAATCACCGCCCTTGCATATGGGGGAAGGTTTGTTTATTTGTGCATAGGCGGTAATTTTTTCTGCCTTTGCATGTGGATATTGTGCAGGGGTGGAAAAAATTGCCGCCTGTGCATATGGCATGGAGAACATGTGTAAAGGTGGAAAAAATCACCGCCCTTGCACATGTGGCAATGAATTTGTGTAATGGCAGCAATTTTTGCCGCTATTACACATGGTAACTCAGTTTCATGTAAGGGTGGCAAACATCACTGCCATTACACGTATGATAATGGATTTTGGGTTTTTTTTAGGCTTTCACCTAGAACATCCCTTTTAGGAGGAGAGGGAGGAGGAAAAAAAGAAAATAAAACCTATAAAGGAGTAAAAGGGAAAAACTAAAACTTTTAAAGAAAAGACAACGAACAAAAATGAAAACCTAGAAATAAAAGATGGAAGAACGCAAAACTTACCCGATAAATTGAAATCCTACACTTGAAGCTAGAAAAATCACAATCGCACTCATTCATGCAGTTGTTTAGTTACAGGGAGGGGGATCAAACAACTTAGAATAATCAAAATGAGGCACAAATCGGCATTAAAAAGGTTAAAAACTGATGCCAACCACTCAACGTGCACGGTCATGAATGTCGCATGTAAAAATTGAGATCATGTAGGAGCGGCAATTTTTTCCACCTCTGCATGATGAGGTGAAAAATATGCAGGGGCAGAAAAAATTGCCACTCCTGCATGAAAGTGCTAAAAAATGCAAGCGTGGCAAATTTTGCCGCTCCTGTATGGAAAAATGCCAGGGCGAATATTTTCGCTGCCTTTGCATGGAAATAAAAACAACATGCAAAGGCGGTAAAAAATGTTGACCTTGCATGTAAACCAGAAACACTAACTCCTTGAAATTTATCAAAATTTTGACATTCTGATTGCATCGAGAGTGCAACAAATTTCACATTTTTGGAGAAATCATGACGAGAGAAGGTTATAAACTTTTCAAGGAGTTAGTCGACTACACTCGAGATCAAGAGAAACTTGTCTTGAATGATGAACTTAGAGTGAAACAAAGAATTTTCATAGGGGTTGTTCCAAAAATGAGTGTAGCTAATTTTGGGAACAACAACTTGCTCCTGTTGGGGAACTTCTATCGATCAAACTTTGAAAAGATCGATGGGAGTAAAATCTAGTCTCTAAGTGCCTTCATCCATGCCATTGGGCCATGGAGTCAAGCTAAGAAAGAAAAATACATGAAAAACTAAACAAAAATAAATAAATATAAGACTATATAAATGTACAAATGAACTCATCTAATACTTCAAAGATTGATGTGTTTCAGATGTTGCCCACTGTGAGGCAGTGAGAATGGTGTTCCATCTTGATATCCTAGTAAGAAGCTATTTTCACCATAGACCTGATGAATGATAAATAGACCTCTCCACAAAAAATCAAATTTTCCATGTATTCCTTTTGGTTCTCTCATTTTGTCCCACAACAAGACTTGATCTCCAGTCTAAAAATCATGAATCCTTGCTTTCTTGTTGAAGAGTTTCTTCACCTGATTTTGATGTGTAGTAATCCGGTCCACTACCATGGTTCATCGCTCACCTAGTTTGGTTAGGCACATGATCCTTTTATCAATATAATTTTTGAAAGTTTGATCTTTAACTGCCTTTGCCAACTTTAGTGTTGGTAGTTCTAGGGTGATTGGTATCTCCGCATTCAAACCATACAGAAGTTGAAATGGTGACATACCTATTACCCTCTTGGGTGTAATCTTATCTGCCCACAAAACATCGAACAATGCTTTATGCCAAGTTCTCTGATTATCATCTACCAATTTCCTGATAATAGTAACCAGATTCTTGTTGCTTGATTTTGCTTGACCATTTTTTTGCAGATAATAGTCAGAGGAGTGAGAAAGAATAATCTTGTAATTGTAGTAAAACTTAGTAACCTCATGAGAAGAGAAATAAACAATATTATTTGTTACAATCTTAGTTAGGACCCCAAATTGGGAGATGATATTTTCTTTAAGGAAATTACATACCACTTCCGAAGTAGCATGCTTAGTTGGAACGGATTTCACCCACTTGGTAAAATAGTCTATCGTATTGAGAACATAGTCATGTCTAGCACTTGAGGACGGGTTCACGGTGCCAATGAAATCAATACCCCATTGTTGAAAATATTCTACAATCACTACTAGCTTGATGGGTAATGCAACCAATTTAAGTTTTCCAATGAATTATTGACACAACTCACACCTACGTATCCAAGTGTACGCATATTGAAATAGTGTAGGCCAATAGTATCTAGCTCATAGAATCTTATGAGCCATCACTGGTACAAAAAAATGTCCTCCATAAGTCAAATTATGGAAGGACTCCAAAAGTTTACTTTGTTGCACCTTATCGATGCAACGAAGAAACACCCCATTAAGGCTTCTTTTGTACAAACCATTGTCCCATAAGACATAGTTAGCAGCCTTTAACTTAACATTCTATTTTTATTTGTAGGATAGATTGGTGGAAAACTCACCATAGGTAAGAAAATGAGTAATATTGAAATACCACTCATCAGTAATAGTGATGAAGAGAACTGTAGGCACGTCTTCGACCTCAGTTTTTTCATGTCCTGTTTCTTTTGGTATGTTATCAGCAATCAATTGGCAAAGACCTTTTCCCCAAACAAGCTTGGTAGGTTTGATATCAAGATCAAACTCCTAAATTTTAGCAATCCAATTACCCCTTTTAGTACCAAACTCTTGTTGAGTTAGAATGGACTTCACTATTGTATCAGGCACTAGAACAATAATATGTGAATTCTAGATATAAAATTTGAAATGCTTTACCACCTTAACCATGGTATAAGCATGCTTCTCTATATTTTAATATTTTAATTTGTGATATTTGAGAGGGAAACTCATAAATGATATGGGAGATTCTACACCTTCTTTTTTTTATTGAACCAAAATGGCTGAAAGTGTATGTTCAGAGGCATAGCTGTATACTACGATGTTTTTGATATAATCTGGGCAAACCAGGATTGGGCATGGTCAATCACTTTTTTAATGTCTTCAAATGCTGACTTGCCTTCTGTAGTCCAACAGAAAGTGGCTTTACCCTTCATCATGTCGACAATGTGGTGAGTCTTTTTTGTGAATTTTGGAATGAATCTTCATAAAAAATTCAACTTTCCAAAGAAAAAATGAACTTCAGTCTTACTAGCAGGAAGAGTAAGATTTTGGATAAATTTGACTCTTTCTGAGTCAATTTTTATGCCTTCTCAGGATAAAGTATGACCGAGAAGTTTACCTTTTGTAACCCCAAAAATTGACTTCTTGGGATTAAGAGAAATACCATTTTGCTGACAGCGTTCCAATACTTGTAAATGAGGCACATGATTAGGATGATGTTTGAAAAAAATGGTCAAGTCATCAATATATATTACAATAAACTTCCCTATTATGTCTCTGAAGGCAAGATCCATTTCTCTCTTGAAGGTGGTGCCAGCATTGATCAGACCAAAAGGCATTCTACGATATGCAAAAGTTCCCCACGGTGTAGTGAAAGTAGTTTTATGTTGGTCTGTTTCATTGACTTCCACTTAGTTATACCTAGAAAAACCATTTAACATTGATAACATTTATGAGCCAGTCACTGTTTTCAATACTTGATCCATGATGGGTAAGGGGTAGTTATCCTTTAGATAAGATTGATTTAAGTTTCTGAAATCAACACAGATACAAATTTCTTCATTCTTTTTTTTCACCGGGACTATGTTAGCAATCCATTTGGAATGATGGATTGGAAAAATAATTCTTGCATTTAGCATCTTTTGGATCTCAGAAATGATAGTACCTAATATTTCGGGGTTGTATTGCCTTTACTTCTACTTGTGAGGCAATAACCCAACTTTAAGAGGAATTTTATGCCAAATTTCTTCAAGCCCGAGAGATTTCAAATCATCATAAAAATATTCCAAAACATCAATGTAATGGAAAAAAGAGTAACAAATTTGAGTTTTTCATCATAAGTGCAACAATTCCTAATGTTGACCATTTTGGGGTTTTTTGTTGTTCTCAAATTTACTTGGTCAAACTCCTTGGAGGAACTTGAATCCATTTGTTGTTGCTTGACATACCTGTCATGCTTATCAAATCAATTTTCAAGAGAAACCAAAACTTTTAGAATTTTATTCCCCTTGAGTTGAAGAAACTCTTCACCAATTTTTAAATCTATTTTGGGAACTGATTCCTATGGTGGAGATTCACTACCTTCAAAATAAAGCTCCTCAAAGCTGTCCTCATTTTCCAGAAAAGTAATGATTTAATTGTCATCATTAAACACCTGCCAATGATTGGCATTATTTGGTACACTTGGTCAAAAGACCAACTCAATAGTGTACTTTTTCCCTTTGAAATTCTTATGGGGAACCATGAGGGTTACAGAGACAGCCAATGAATCTACACGATCATTGAATTCTCTCAGCACGGTACAAATATTGAAAGCATCAAAACCTTCAATATAATCCCATACAAGATTGCGATAATATCACAATTTTTTATTTTTAGTTTGGTACAGATTCCTTTCCTGACAAACCACCAGTTCAACATCTCCCCGAGCATGAAGAATCTTAATACCTTTAGCATGAGCAACTTTCAATCCAAGTAGCAAAGACTCATACTCAGTGGTGTTGTTGGTATTGTTGAAATGTAACTTATATGAATAAGGAAAAATTTCTCCTTGAGGGGATATCAAAACAATTCCAGCTCCAAAACTGGTAGAAGAGCAATTGCCATCAAATTCTAAAATCTAAACATTATTAGAATTTGATCTTTTCAAAGATTTCTCTTCGTTAGTAAGGAAAAGTTCTTTGTTATCTGAACTTTACTCTAACAATTCTTCTGATTTTCTATCTAATTTTTCTAAATTATCACTTAAATAACTTTCATCTGATGAACTAAAAACATCTTCAGTGGTCATAAAATAGTTACCCATTTTTGATGATTCAAATAAAATTTGAGCTTTGGGGTCTGATGTTTGGATGACAATATATTTTGACTCTTTTTTGGGAAGCAACTTTTGCAAGACACCTTTAACAGGTATCCTTGCTTAAGACAGATCTATATTTAACTCTCCACCTACATCCTTGTAAAAATTACATATGAGCAGAATGCCATAGAAAGCTAGAACATCGGCTACCAAGACTGTCATTTTAATCCTTTTATCTAGAAAAACCACAAATGAAAATTAGGCATATTTGATTTGAACCAGGAGTGGTACTTGTTTTCCATAGAGAAGCATCTCCCAAAAGTCTTAGTTAAGGTGAGACCAAGAGAATCTACTACCTTGGTGGGCATAACATTGTCAGAGGCTCTAGAGTCTATTATATAGTTGCTCAATTTATGACCATTTATCAAAAGGGAAACATAGAAAGGTTCTATTTTCCTAGGGGCAACAGGAGGAGTAGACAAGATTATTCTGAGTAGATTTGTTCTTTGAGGAATTACAAGTCACCTTTGGAAAATCTTGTCTTGTAGGAATAGTTTTGTTTTTTATGTATTTAGCCAACCTATTAAACTATTCAGGATTGGCTCGTAAGTACTCAACTTTAGTCATTTGAATCTTGGTCTTTCTAGCATGATCAATTATGTCAAATAATTGAAATCAACTAGAAACAGAGGAAGGAAGTCCATCATCTTGATCTTTATTGGGTATGGTACTGGTCTAAGAAATAGAAGTAGAAGGTACAAGATGGTTTGAGGTACTTACTTTCTTATTGGTCACTAGGTCCTTTGATTGAAAAGGCAATGAAGTCCCTCGTTTAGCAATTGAGACTACTGGCTGAGGTTCTTCTCCTACTTTTTCCTTATCAGCTTGTTGAGTCGACTGATTTTGGGATCTAGTAAAGATAGCATATGATCTATCAAACACTTCTCCTATTTTCTTAGCTTCCTCTTGGTAATCCAGAAAACTAATGTTGGAGTCGCCAGCTAATCCTTCTTCTCCTTCTGCAAAGAGATTAGCGTCATCTTCTTGGTCCAATTCAGGTTGGAAAGAAAGATCATGTTCAACTTCATGATAACCAACTGCTGAGTTGACCGGTGTTGCTTCAATGATGAGCTTCCCTTGTGTGGAAGGAAGATGATTGGATTGCACTTGATTTTTAGTAGTGTTGCCTTGATATGAATGATTGTAAAATGTCCTCCTTGGCATCTCTCGATAAGGAAGAGCAAACATACCTTGCGACATTTACCTTTTAAGAGCTAACAATTCATTTGCCAAATTTTGCACCATAAGATCTGTGGTGCTTGTGGAATAACTTTCAGCAGATGAGGAAAATTTATTTTTATTAGAATATTTTTTAATCTTACCTACCAGGATAAAATCATCTTCAACCTCGGTAGCCAAAATTTGGGCTACAAAAAGATCTATAGGGCTAGCCCGCCTCAACAAAAAACTTACTTCAAGAAGTTGAGAGTTGATGAAAAAGCACTTAAGATTCTTTAGTGTTGGCTGAGCAATTGTAGAAATTTAGTTCCTTAGCTTATTGAATTTAGCAATGAAGTCTTGCATACGCTCATGGGATTCCTTCTTCATTTGCATAAGCTGAGCCAATAAGGCATGTGCATCTTCTGTAGGTTTAATTCTAGCCTCAAACCTAGCCTTGAGAGTGTCCCAATTAGTTATAGTCTGAGCTTGAAGTTGATAAAACTAATTTGTAGTAGTGCCTTGCAAAGTTTTTACAAATAGTCTCACCAATATATCTTCATATTCAATGCCTATTGCACCACATGCTATGCAGAAAGCAACAATATGCTCATCAGGATGGACTTTTCTATCATCATAGAATTTGAGAAAATTCTTTCTCAAACTATGAGGTAGTTCATGTAAAGGTGGGGTTAGATTGAGAGGACCAAAAGTGTTTCCCCAAGGACTTGGGTTGCCATGATATGACGATTAAAAGGAGGGATAATAAACCTTTGTGGGGTAAGTATGGACAAAATTCTACTAGCACTAAAACTAGAAGCTTCGTCTGTTATTAGAGATCTGACGTTGGTAAGAGAAAAATTCCTAGTATGCTGAAGGCGAGATGGTGGAGAAAAAATCTCAAAATTATTTTGTTACACCAACTTGAATACAAGATCAACAATACCTTGAGCTCTCTAGCTTCACGTGTATGGTGGATCTGCTAGAGTGTAAAATGAAAAAGGACTAAAAATGCTTCAATTTGAAGCTTGAGGCTTCAAAGTGTGTGTTCATGTCCCCAATAGAGTCACCAAAAACTATTGGGTGAATATTTTGTCGTCAACTAACTGAAGGAAAAATGGGTATATCAACCACAACATAATGAGATAAATCTCTCTTCTCAGCAAGGAAAGGATCCCTATAAACTATAATATACTAATATAAACTGAAAATAGACTTAGGGATACGATCTTACCATCCATCTCTCTTTTTTTAGAGATGATGTTCATAAGGTAAAGGAAAATTCCTATGTAATAATTTAAAGCAATCCTTTTTTTCAGAAATGATGTTCAATAAACAGTAGAAAAACTTCCCAGATAGTAACTGGATCCACGAGAAACCTACGAAAGCACAAAGTCTTTCAGTGCTTCCCTTACTGATTTATAATGTATATAACAGTAGAATGAAGGACAACTCAAAGTCTCCACCAAAAACTACAACAGAGTATAAGATCACAAAGGATAAAAGTAGTATAAAGCCTTTCTAATACCCTTTTCACTAAAACATAAAAAACACAAACTAAAGGTAATTATAGCGATACAAAATCTTCATAATTAACTTCAGAACATCTTTCAGATAATTTCCACACACTCTGATTTTTTAATCAAATAGATGAGATATTATTAGGAAAAAGCACATAAGAACAATTTGCTAAATAACACAAGTTATTCCAATGCAAAATTTGAAAAATCACCCGCTTTCTCATTCATTCAAAAAAAATATGATTTACAATCTAAGCTCAAAGTCTCAAAAGGCATCTCAATTTGGGCAGAGTTTTTACTTTTAATCACCAAAAGATCCCCCTTCATTACAAAAGAGGCTCTCTTTATTTATAGGGAGAAGCCTTGAAGATTTAAAAAAGATTTAAATAATTTGACCTAGTCAAAGATAGGAGTCTTTGTTGACTTTGGACTTTTCATATTTTTACATGTAATTACACATGACAAAAGTACATGTGCAAATGTCCAAAGTGGTTACAAAAGTGCATTTGAAAAAATAGAAATTAAATCAAAGAAAAATTGATTCAATTTGTAGCCCCATCTTTCTTTACATGAGAAGCGTACATGGCAATAACTGCTTGTATCTTGATACTGTCTGGAGTCATAGTGTTCTTGAAAATCATCTTCACCCTGATTATGGCATTTCTCACTGATGTGATTGATTTTTCATGACTAGTTAACTTGGTTTTTAGATTATCCAAAGTTAACTAATTATCTAGTATATTGTCCACAGAGGCTATCGAGAATGGATTATCTTCAAATTCCTTTCGAAACATACCTTTAAATATCTGAACCATTTTTTTTACTGAAAGGAATTGGTTGTCTTACGATGTAAGCTTGCAAGGTAGCTCCTCTAATTTATGAAAAATACTGATGTCACTTTGTTCACTGAGGTCCTTTGATGATTCGAGGTCATTGATCAATTCTTTAAGCACTCGACTCCTATATATCAATGCTTCTTTAGTTTCAGTGTAAGAGTCTCTATCAACAATGACGCCAATTGATATTAGAGTGATAATTTTTATATTCTTCATATCTATCCACTTGTCAAGATAATTTTTAATGCTTTCAATATATTGAGAAATAATATTGATAAGATCATCTAGTTTTGCTCTTACTTTCCTCATTTTACATGTTTTCTCAAACAACTCTATGAGCAAGGAAATTTCTTGTGTATGTATCTTGTCTAATTACTCTTCAAGTACCTTTCCCTTGAGATAGGTCCTTTCTGCTTTTTGAATCATGGGGTCATCTATGGAGATAGCATCTAGAATTACTATTTTTGGAGTGAAAGTTATTCTCCTTATTACTGCAGTCAGTTGTTCCACCATTGCTTTATAATGGTCCTTCATTTCTCTCTCTGTCAAACTTCTAAACCAATATGTCCATAGATGACTGCATATCATTCTTAGCTCTTTCATGAGTTATCTTTCCTAACTTGACTCTATAGATAGAGTAGTCACTTATATCAAAAATTTTGATAGTTGCATCTGGTGGAGGTCTTGCAACTTCCAAAAATTTGTGTCCTTTATCCCCAATCATCTTCGAAAGAATTTTTGGCTTCTTGGAAGTCTTGACTTTTACTGGCACCATTTTAGTGAAATCAAAGTCATCTAAAGAGATGGCTTGTTTCTTCCTTTTGGACGTATAAGCTGACAACCTAGGTGGGAGTACAGAAGTACTTACATTAGTATCAATCTCCATTGTTGGTGTTACTAGAGTTGTACTCACATTGATAGTGGAAATAATGGGTGGAGTATTAGTAAGAACTGCACTTTCTACTGAATGATCAAAAGTAAAACTATCTCTGATATCAAAATATGGAGATGACAAACTAGGGATTGACCTTGAAGAATGAATAATATCTCTAGAAGTGCCTTGATGGTCATCAAAAATAATTTTGGAAGGAGAGGCTACTCTAGAAGAGGGAACACTGATTGGAGAAATAGGTGAAGGAGTTACAATAGGTGTGCTATGTGGGGAAGAAGAAATTCCTATTTTTGGCTGCACACCCTCTCATAGAGACAGAGTTTCCTTTTCCTATTGATCTATGGGCCTATCATCAGTCTCTATTTTCTCTATTGCTGGTTCTTCGATGCTTTGCTTTTCAACCTCCATATCTATTATTTTTGGCTCTTTTTCTATAACTTGTGACTTCTTTGTCACGAAGATGATCCTAGGCTTATGTGGCCTAGAGGAAGAAGGGACATCACTTTTATTCTTCGTCCTATTTTCTGCTCTTCTCCTTATTTCCTCTTAAAATTTAGCTTCTGATCCTGTGATGAACTCTTTCAAGGTGATTCCCTTATTCGCTAACCAATCATTAGTGTTTGCCAATATTAGTTCAAATCTTTTTTTCAAAGAAGTTAACTCTTTCTGAGACCATTGGATTAGGGGAAGAGGGGTATTAGTGACCTGTTCAGCATGGTATCTATTGTTGATCAAATCTCCATCATCCACTAGATTCTCAGGGATATCAAATGAGTCCTAGATATTCTATCTGCTCAAGAGACAATCTACTATAGTCCATCTTTTTGATGTCTTCTGCTGTCCTCAAATCAACCCAAACATCTTCGATCATAGGCTCATGAAATTGGGTCTTCCTCCTGATTATATCCTTTATGCCTTTGTATTCAAAATTTAGTCTCCTTTTGAAATGCTTCATGGTTATGAGTTGCATTTCAGTCTTCATAACTCTAGTTTTCCAGTAGTCAACACTGAGAACCTACCAATTTCAATGAGGAACTTGAAATTGGGTTTTTTGAGTTCCATCTGCTTATTATGTACGACAATAATTTTCCTACACAATGCCATCAAGACCAATTTGTTTGAAGGGAATCTTGGAAGCATATAAGGATGACCTTGGAAAAAGCCAGCCCGAAGATAAGAAAAGGAAGGGAATTGCAAGAACATACATCCAAAGTCATTCACAACTATCTAGGCTTCATTTGACACTCTTTTTTATTCTAATTTAGGATCAAAGAGACACAAAAATACTATGAAAAAAGTGTCATTTACCCTCCTAAAATGATGGATATAACCCTTCAATGTCAACTGAGAGTAATATTGATATACTGGGGTTACTCTCTTGTCTCCTTCTAATGTTAAACCTAGGAAGGTTCTCATTGACGCTGCAATATATAACAAGTATGAAGTCATGTAGAATTTGGAGGTAGTGGATACCTTCATCAATTGCTCATACAGAGCATTACTAATTTATTCTCCCTAGAAAATAACTTATTTGCCTTGGAGAATTATCTTAATGAAGGGGTACATCCATTCGTGAAACAGTGAGGAAGAAGGTAAACCTCTTACCCTGCTGAGAAGGGTGATCAGGTCACCAACTTCTTCTATAAAATCACTCCTTGAAAAGCTCTATGGCCATCTTGACAAGTTCACCCTTGGAGTCTTAAACCATCTATTGTTGATTACTTTCTTCGCTCTTTTAGGATCTTTGTCATATTCCCTTTGTGCTTCAATGAAATCAAGCTTTAATACTTCATTAGCAGGAGGACACATGAACACTTTGTCAATGAATTTAAGGTCCAATCTAATCACCACATTATCACCAGCATCTAACACAACCCTAGTATCTTTATTGTAGAACTGAGTGCACTGGAGAACTAACTCTATGTTGTGAGCTGCTACAAGAAAAGAAGATACTAGATGAATATTGCTCTTGATTATCTTCTTTATTTCATGGCTAGGATTGCTTGATCTAGTTCATTCCATGAACTCAGCCATATCCACGTGATCGATCTCTATAACCCTAATGTCATTGACATTAGAAGTAACTGAGGTGATTGGAAAAACACCTTGATACTTGTACTTCATTGTCTTCAACTTCTTCAGAGAAACTTCAGTCATCTGGAAGAGCTTTTGTCAAAAGGATGTCGATGAAGAAGGATCCTTGAGAGAAACTACAACAAGAATCATGATCATACAATCAGGAAAATAATTGACAATCTAAGAAAACTGCATGTTGGTGATCACGACCATGGAAATGCGCTTGAAAAGGCTAAGGCACGAGTAGGTCAGAAAGTCAAAAGGAAGTAGGTTCAAAAAAGCAAAATTTCAAAATTTCTTAGAGTTAGGATTTCTAAGAAAATATGTAGGGGTGGTAAAAATTGCCACCCTTGCATGTGGGGGAAGGTTTGTTTGTTTGTGCATAGGAAACAATTTTTGCCACCTTTACATGTGGACATTTTTCAGGGGCGGCAAAAATTTCTGCCTATGCACATGGCGTGGAGAACATGTGTAAGGGCGGCGAAAATCACTGCCCTTACACATGTGACAATGGATTTGTGTAATGGCAGCAATTTTTTTTGCTATTACACATGGTAACTCAATTTCATGTAAGGGTGGAAAAAATTGTTGCCATTACATGTATGATAATGGATTTTGGGTTTTTTTGAGGCTTTTGCCTAAAACATCTCTTCTAGGAGGATAGGGAGGAGGAAAAAAAGAAAACAAAACCTATAAAGGAGTAAAAGGGAAAAACTAAAACTTTTAAAGAAAAGAGAAAAAACAAAAATGAAAACCTAGAAATAAAAGAGGGAAGAACACGAAACCTACCTGGTAAATCGAAATCCTATGCTTGAATCCAGAAAAATCATAATCCCATTCGTTCTTGCAGTCGACTAGTTTTAGGGAGGGGCAGCAAACAACTTAGAATATTCAAAATGAGGTGCAAATTGGCATTAAAAAGGTTAAAAATTGACACCAACCACTCGGTGCATGTGGTCATAAATGCCACACGTGAAAATAGAGATGATGCAGGGGCAGCTATTTTTGCCGCCTCTGCATGATGAGGTGCAAAATATGCAGGGGCAGCAAAAATTGCTGCTCCTGCATGAAAGTGCTAAAAAATGCAAGGGCGGTGAATTTTTTTGCTCCTACATGGAAAGATGCAAGGGCAGCTATTTTTGCCACCTTTGCATGGAAACAAAAATAACATGCAAAGGTGGAAAAAAATGCTGACCTTGCATGTAAACTAGAAACACTAACTCCTTGAAATTTATCAAAATTTTGACATTCTGATCGCATCAAGAGTACAACGGATTTCACGTTTTTGGAGAAATCACGATGAGGGAAGGTTGTGAACTTTTCAAGGAGTTAGTCGACTACACTCAAGATCAAGAGAAACTTGTCTCGAACGATGAACTTAGAGTGAAATGGATAAGTTTCATAGGGATTGTTCCAAAAATGAGCGTAGCTAATTTTGGGAACAACACTATGTATGTTTTTAGTCCCTAAACACCTATATCCATTTTGGATGCTAGTCTTGATGCTAGTGTCCAACTATGATGCATGTGTTCAGGCTTATCTTTTTATCCTTTACTGTATCTTTTGCTTTTGTGATCATTTATTTAACCCTCTTTATCCATCCTATTATCTATTTTTCACATGTCACTAGATATTAATTCAAAATCAAGAGGTCCCTATATATACAAAGGCTACAGTCTAATTACTCTACCTAGAAATTTGATTTGACAATTACCAAATTGGAAAATATTATATATTTCAAGGTAAATCAAACTACATTACAATACTAAATTGAACATCTGAAGCATTCAAAAGGTCAAATATATTATTGAATTTCTTATACTAAGGGTTACTAGGAGAAAGAGCATATAGTTTCATATTTACAATTCCACACACATACCTAGGAGGGAGAACTACATGCGGATTTTAGGACCTCTTTGGAGTATTGGCTAGGTAGGAAACACTTAGCAATAAATTGGGATTTCAGAGTTAGCTTGACTCACATGTTAACCCCTTTTACCAAGTTATAGGAGGTCCAATGTAAAAAAAAACTAGGATTTTACTCATTGGATGAATTTGGTATATAGTTAGGTATAATTTGAGACACATGGTACTTATACAGGTGATAGTGTATGCCTAGTGTAAATTTGGATCCATTACTATGCATATCTTTGATTGAACACTTGCATTGGAGGTATACACCTATGTTGATGTTAATGTCCCTACTTGATGTAAGCGTCCAATGGGCATAAATAGCCAAAACGTAGAATGAACAAGGTGAAAACTTATAATGTAGCCCTATGATGACTACTAATCACTCTTATACCTCATAACAGAATAACAAACAAGATATCATCTCTTATCCCTAAGCTACCTTGTACATGATATATTTATTGCACATGCTAAATTAGGAAATATATATATTATTGACTGTATTTTAGTGTAAAATAATTATTGTCATTCCCTTCAAACAATTTATTAGTTTGTGTGTTTTTTATAAAAATCCCCAAAAACCATAAAACATTTGGTGAACCCATCCTTTTTTATTGAGCCAAAACCCTAGTTTTCATGTAGGGTTTTTTCTCCTTCAAAATAATTTCATTTCATATTTTTATATGTTATTTCTAGCTTTGATTTTTTTCTCTCTCCTATTTGTATGGGCATGGTTAAGGAATGCTTAGTTACATCATTTATTTGGCCTTAGTGGTTGTGTGCTTCATAATTTTCTTAAACATTAAAATCCTTATGGAGTCATTAATAGAAAGCCATACATAGAAGCTTCATTATTATGATCATTTCTTTAATCCACCTGACAATCAATATATTGCATATGAATATGTTATAGAACATCAAAAATAAGATAAATCCTTTTTTTCTTACAACTATGATAATAAAAGAATCAATTATACATATTCAAAAATAAATGAGTAAGGTAATGGCATTTCTTCTTGTGGTTATGAGTGTGATGATATCTCTCTTGGCTATGACACTTCTCCCATTTCTCTGATTTCTGACAATAAAGGGTTTTTATAATTATCAAATTTGTATGATACAATAGATATGCAAAATGGTAGCATTCATAATATTTAAAATTAAAATTTTGCATGTATACATCCTTTAGTTACTTCAAAAAGTGACTGTGCTTCTTCCCTTTCCAATTATGCAAATGTCCAAAAAATTGAATGTTCTTCTATCTCTCATGAGGAAAATATTGATGAAGTCAAGTGTGTGTCTTCGTCTCCAAGTAATTATCATGTTGAAAATTCTATGCTTTATTTGGATGCTTCAATTGAAAATAGTCAAATTTGTTCTCCCCCTTTAATTTTTGGTGAACAACATGCATGTCCTACATCTCCCACCATCTTTCTTGAAGAATAAAATGAAAACGCATACGAAAATCATAAGGAAATTGCTACAAAACATGTATTGTTTGGGGACACAAGTAAAGTCCCAAGTATATTTCGTGTATCATTTTACAAGATCAATTAAAAGTCAAAGAAAATAAAAACTAGCATTTTCTCTCCCTCATTTCAAAAATAAAATTGAAAACAAAAGTTGTATTATTACCTCTCATGATATTGTAATTAAAATGGAAAATGCTTCTTTTCTTCCCTCCTTTCCATTTTATGATACAAAAGAGAAAATGTTTATAGGTGAAGTTTTATCATCTACTCATGTTGAATGTCACAAGATTTTAACTGACATCGCACCTTTTAATGATAATAATACCAACCTTCATGCTATCCAACATGATATACTCACCTCTCTAACCATGGATACCCCTTTACAAAATGTTATAAAACCATCTGATGATCCTCCTATTGATATTGGAAAAGATTTAATTATTCCTATGTACTAATGTGTATGGTAATTTATAGATGCTATAAAAAGCTTCAACCTCTTCTTGTGATATGTTATCTATTATTACTACCATGGGAGTTTTGCAACAAGAAGTCAACACTCTTAAACTACAAATTTATTCTCATGAGGCTATTATTGAGGAGAAAATATTAGCAAAGAAACCTATTGCTAAGGATGTATTTGAGTATCCTTACCCATATAAATTTATTATGCCTAAATTATCCTCCTTTTATGGTCAATGGGATCCTTATATTTATTGACAACAATATATACACTCCTTTGAACATTGGGCCCAAAATGGAAGCTTGCTCTTAAAGGCTTTTCATTGCAGCTTAGCCCAATGGTCTCTTGATTGGTTTTATAATATTCTAAATGCTTCCTTATCAAATTTAAAAAAAAATTGAAGATGTATTTATATCACATTTTCATCATTATACCTTACCTAAGTTACCATTGGAACATTTTCAAGCATTGAAAAAAATAGAAAATGAGTCTATACAATACTATGTTATTCAATTTAAGGATGCCTTTTATCCCTCAAGTTATACACCTTTAGATTTGGAAGTATAATTTATATTTAATATAGGTCTTATTTATCCACTTAGATAAAGAGCATTACATAATACCTTTGCTTCATTTGACACCTTATATTGGGATGTGCACAAATATCCATGCACTCTAATGCTTACTCAAACCAAATTACTTATCTCTTCACTATAAACAACACATGATAAGAACCATGTTTCCAAGGAAAATAAACAAGTTACAAAATATCATGAACCAATTCAAACACCTTCTGCATAAGCAGCAATATATGTCAAACAACAAATGATAAAGGTGTTGAACAAAGGAAAGGAGCATACTACAGATTTTCTCCCATAGTTAAACCATATACTTCCACAAAATGATAACCTCTTTAGTTTTACTATTACTATGGTAGACCTCATGACCTATTATATAAACTATTGGATAAACAAATGATAAAAACTCCTCCCAATTCACATTATCCACCACACCAGTTTTTAAATTCAAAAGGATAACACTTTTGTACTTAATAGTATTAAAAGACACCAAGATAATGAGTGTTTTTCTCTTGATCAAAAACGCACATAGTTAACTGATGAGGGAATTATTGCATATCAAAAATACATATCTAGACATATTTCACACTTCTCCTAGAGGATTATCGAAGAGGGTTGAGCCATCCCATATTTCTCCTTCTAAGGAACACATGGTCCATCGACCTTCATAGAAGACAATCACTAGTAGAAGTCCTTCTCCCAATGTACTCTCTACCAGGATCGATCGCTCACACATTGATCCTATTAAGGAATCAATGGTTGATCAGGTCCTAAATAGAGGGACCTGTGGAGGGGATGTACATACACAAAATATTTGGGTGCCTAAATTGATACCTATATATTCACAAGTCACTTCTATAGATTCACAAGTTGATCCTACAGATACAATATAATTAGCTACAAAAACATACTCAATGATTCCACTACCCCATGATCATTACATTTATTCATTCTTATTTCCTTTTGGGTTCCACTACACATGACTATTATTATATTATAACTATAATTTAGATATCAAGTTAAATTAACATATTGGTTTACAATTTACAGGTATCTAATCATACATTGTGTAAATAAACTCATAAATCAAATATAAAACACTAGATGTTGCACATTCATTTAACATAAAATAAAGCATATGAAGAATGCCATATATATCAAATGATTCATAGTTTATAAAAATGAGAAACATCAATCATATTTTGGATCATATACTTAGGTGTGTACTCCCCATCACTATCTATATCCATGATCCTCACATCTCTTGATATCAAGGCGCCAGGATCCAACTAAGTCCTGCATGCATGGGATAGCTCATGTACTCTCTCTTAAAATGTTCCTAAATTCCATAATATATCCTCATGATTTCACCATAAAGTTTCACATTGATCAAACATAAATTACATGATCTTTGTGGCACTATGCTAAGTGATGTCTTTTCTATCTAACTTTCCACCTAGCTCCTTACGCTCAGTTCACACAATATGATATAATGCCACAAATATCACTACATAATCAAATAAAGGTGCATGGGTACCTATAATATCAACTACCTTATCGATAAAACCATCCCAAGCTATATCCATGGGCACACTACATGTGAGGTCCTATATCACACAGTTTACCATCGTCATACACTCTTGATTACCTATAGACACAAGATATATAATACCCATTAGCTACATATATGGAATAATTTTTTTTATCTAATATTATATCCAAATAAAATTCCAAATTTAAAAACTATAATACTCGTATGTGGATCTAATGACCACCTCATCTACTGGTGATGTTACCACAATGTCACTGTTACCTGCGTCTCCACCTATCTCTCCTCATATATCCCCTTGTGCTACAAGAATGGCACCTAGGGGGTAAATATAATAAGAAAAAATAATGGACACCAGGATCCCATAAACCACTACATATAACCATATATTCATCCTACATCATCCCCTATAACTAGGGTAACCATGGGATCTCTTTCGTTAGCAGGATGTGGAGCTAGATCTATAGTTATAGGTATTTGCCTATCATGGGGCCTATGCCCACTCTATGTTTTCTGATGCTAGGGTTAGGGTTCTGATGACACTCCCTAATATATCCCAAACTATTATGAAAAATAATCATAATGAAATAACTCATAGACACCAAGTAACCAATTAGCTAACCACATGCTGATTTAGACCCTATGCATCTCATTTCTATCCTTGAGCCATCCAAAAAATGTCCTATATAGATGCCATATAATTCAATCTAAATTCACTTATCTATAATAATGTGGTATCCCATTATGGTGTGTAGTCTAATATGGTGAAATACTTATTACTTTGCAAATATCTATAGATGGACCGACCTGACTAGGTGCCTACCAACAAGATGTACCGCTACAACATGCTCATATTACCAAACATGTAAAAGAGTCCCTACTCCAATCCCTCCACTATGGATCTCCAATGTAAATATTTAAATATCCCTATATAATTGGGCCAAGATAGTATGACCCAAGGAATATTTGGGATGATCAAGCTCAATATGCTGAACTACATGGCACATATGATATGATATAACCAATGTGCCACCCTCTACTACTATGAATGACTCCAATAAAACACAAATAAAATTTCATAAATTTATAACATCACCTCTAATAATGTTATCCAAATGAATCATACTACTCAAATCTAAGTATGGATACCTCTAGACACTAAAATAAATGTGAGCATGTTGAATATAACTAGGGATCCTATCTCCATCAACTTGAATTCTCTCACATCTAATAGGAAGCCATAAAATCTGATGCACATCCTCCAATGTGACTATCATCTCTATATGCAATCAAAATTTCATGATGCACAATGAATTAATCTTGGATTGGATAAGATAGAGCACACCTATACTTTTGATTGGGCATACACTTGTTAAGCGAGATATGACCAATATGGGGATCTTCTAGACTTGACTAGGGGATCACTTATATCAATTGTCACAACACATCATGATAGGAAGGGTTCCAAAACCTACAGTCTAACACAATCACACAACAACCCTAAAAGAGTCCTATGATTTAATGTTTAATAATGTAATAAACAAGAAAGTAAACTATTCTAACAATAAGAAAGTAAACTAATCTAGTGTGTACCAAAGCTTGTGGCATAAATTTGGGGGGTTAGAAAAAAACAAATAAATAACTAAAATAAACATGCGTAGAAGACATATACTCACGTCAATGTAGACAAAATCCTAATATATGGAAGAGAAGAATACATATTGCATTATCTATCTACTCTTACAAAGGAGAAATACAATTAGGAATACTTACCTTTGAAGATGAACCTACCGAGTCTCAACCTCTCCCTTGGCTAGGGTGCTTCACAAGAGATTGTTGTAGCTTGTAAGGACAACCAAGATAAATCAGATCTAGGCTACATGAGCTACCTAAGCATCCAAAATACTTCTCCACAAGGCAAGATCAGAGCTTCAAAAAGAAGGTATTGAACCCTAAAGCTTTATTCCTCAAGTAGAATGGTCAATAAGTAGATGTTTGTTAGCACTTCTTCGCTTAATTCTTTGTTCTCTTTTGACTCTTATGAAATGGTGGTAAATTACCTTATATATATAGTAGTATATTGCCTAAAAATCATTCAAATATGTTAGTTTTACTAGGTTGACCGGGTTTATGTAGTACATTCTCAGGTTAATGCCTAAAGTTTGTGTTAGGTCAATCGGGATGCAAACAAGTTAAAATAACAAAGATGTCCCCAGAATACACTAGGTCAACCAGGTTGACCTAGTGTATTAAATAGGTAAAAAGGGTAATAAGGCAAGAAATGAAGGAATAAAACATGATAATGACTAGAATGGATAGGAAAAAGAAGAACAAACCTAGGTTTCATGGTTTTAGGTAGCTAGTGTGTAGATAATAAGTGGCAAAAGGAAAAAAAATCTTACAAAGCACTGATGGTTTACCCACGCCTTTCCTAGTGCACCCCTTAAGGCATGCACTCAGAGAAATTGAGACTCAATAGGTTCTTGCAAGATATGAAGTGTCAGTAATCAATAAAATTTTGAAAATATTATGTGTATATATATGCCCCAACTGAAGCTCATCACATATCATGTAAGTGCAAAATGGGATGGTAAACATAACTCATGATCATCCATAAAAAAAAACAAGGATGGGAAATCACTTGTAGGTTCATATTCCAATGTTGATACAAACCTAATTTGAATTGAAGAAGAAGAGGAGAAGGAAGCAGAGGATCTTTCAATACTTAAAACTAAAAATCTAATAAATATCAAGATCATAAAGTTAATTGGAGGGATTAAAGTGGTTTTTTGGATCTATAGGCTTCTAGGTTATCCATCTGCTAATGTGGTTCAATCTCAAGGTTTCATAAAAAACACCAATTTGTATTTCATGGCCATAAAGCCTTATCTAGTAATCCCCACATAGTCTCCTCTAAAAATTTCATCTCCTTAACTTATATTAAGGCATATCTTGCCTTCTTTGCCTTCATCAAAGTTTACAACCCTACTTCCATATTTTATTGTAGAATATGACCTTGAGGCTCCCACATAGGACAAGGAAGACATCAAACCTCCAAATAATAATGAGGAATACATTGAACCTATATCAAATCAATCCCTAACAATCCCTCCTATTTCTACCAAGACTCTGATTTAGACTGAACAAATACCTTTGTAAGATCCTCCTAGTATGAAAGTTTTATATTGGTTGAACAAATTAGTTAAGAATATGAAGAAGATAGTTCAGCCACTAGAGGTTAATTTCAGTACACTCATAACACCTACCCCTCATGCACAATATACCCATAATATTTTCTCACATAATTAGATATGAGCACGGTGATATGTATGTTGAGGTTGCAATTCCTCCCCTTGATAAATTCAAAGAGGAAGTTGGTGTTAGTGATTAACAAATTTCAAAGATACACCTTGGTAAGGATATTCAAAAATGAATAAAAGAATATGTGTAAATAGCCATTGGTATGTTATTCAAAAATTATGACCAATATAAAGTAACCAAAGATCAATTGTAGGAAAATGTAGACTAAATCTCATTTATGGTTCATAAATTGGTGAATCTGATTCGATCACATCTAAATGACCATGTAATTGATACAAAAATAATAAGAACAAATGAAGGAGTAACGAACATGGGTAGGGCCACCAAGGAAATGTTAAATAATTTGCTCATTAGGGAACCAAGTCAATAAGTATAACCATTTCAGCACATGAAACAATTGAGAATGAGTTTGAGTATGCTAGGAAGAATGAGGGTATATACATAATAAAAGTTAATGATTGGGAACAATTTCTACCAAAGTTAGAAGCTTTATCTAGAGCATATCTAGACACCCTCATAGCGTAAAAGGTTCTAACTCAGGAATGTCAAGGAGAACAAACCAAATTCTTAGGCATTATTAAAATTTAGATTCATATGCTATAAGAATCCCTTGAAAATTCAAAGAGTATCAACTATTGGTAGCAGATGCTACCATTGATATAAAATAAGTAATTGAAAAAATTCCCTACTCATTTCTTGATAAATTAATAGTGCTTCTAGTTGAGACTATAGAGAATGAATTTAAACATATAATGGAGAAAGAGTTAAATCCTAGATATTCCTTCAATTTGAGTCCATTCAGAGGTTCATCTAATATCAGAACACTTTTGATGATCTCGATGAATATTTTAATAAGTTTTGATGTATTTTACACTAAATGATAGATCTTCAATTTGAAGGAGAAATCATTTATCTTCATTCAGATGGTAAAGATGAAGATAAGTTTAAAGAAATGGTGAAGTTATTTGATGAGTACTAAAAAAGGCTTCACAATGAAAAGCAGGAGGAAGTTCAAACTATTTACGATGAAAGCAACAATGTGTAGGTGGTATAAGAGGTTATTTGATTTGAATTTTCTAAAATTTCATTTTAATGTGTTCTTTTTCATAGTTTTCAAAACTGTGTTTTGGCATAGGCACTTTTGCAATTTCTAAGTTATATTATGTGTACTTTGAAAATGGCAATTTTCATTAAACACACAACCAATTATAATTTTATAAAAGTATGTACTAGGTCAAAGGGAAGAGTTATTCCACTTTCTAATTTATAAATAGAGGCTTGCTTTCTATTCCAAAGGGACTTTTAACTTTGTAACTTTTGAACAAGATATAAGATTTTGGAGAGAAGAAAGGAAAAAAGAAGAAACTTTGTATTGTTCTTAGAAATTAATAAAATGAGATTATTGTAGGACTTTGTGCCTCTTGTGTCATTTTGAATGAATGTTCTTATGTTAATTGATTCATCTTATTAATTTGTAAACTTTCGATTATGTAAAATACTTATGGTTAAATGGTCATTTTATTTTTATCTCAAGAACATGAAATATAATTGAAATCTGCATTTTCTCAATTATTCATGTTTTCTTATTCTTTATTCTTGTAAATATTACATTCCTTTCCACTCTTCCTCCATATATCACTCTTTAAATTTCTCAACAGATGTAAACCATGCCGCCCGCCTCACCCCCCCCCCCCCCCCCCCCCCCGCCCCCCAAAAAAAAAAAAAAAAACCAAAACACAATGTATTTGAAAAAAAAAAAAGTTTTTTTTTTCCCTTTAAATAAAGGTAGCCTTACCTATTAATAGAGGAGGGACTATTTTCCAAAGCACTATTTTCTATGATAAGAAAACTTTTTTCACTACAAAATTTCTAGCCAATAGTTTTTGGTGCCTAGCATGGGGCACATTTTGTGCTTTTATGTGCAGCCCACAAATACCCATAATCATTACATGACTTCTCTTGCAACCCAAAATCTAGTGCTTCAGTAGGAATTGCTTGGATACAAGTTGCATAGTTCATATTGTTTCTAATATTTTCCGGTTCATGTGGGATAATAAGGTTAGTGTTTCTCATTTTCATCAAGTCATAGAAGTACTATACTAAGTGGAAAATCATGTAAACCTTGTCTAAAGAACTATTATTCTTGTTGCAAGATGATAGCTAGGATAAATTATGATAAGAAGCCAAAGTTATTTCTGATATGTTATTTGAATTACAAAAAAGCCATAGCTTCTAATTAAATATTGAAAAGAGGATAAGAAGTAGCAAATTTGAAAGCTTACTATAAGTCTTGAAGCTAAGAATAAAAAACAAAGAGGTACTCAAATAAGCCAAACACATGTTCTTTATTGGACTATCATACCCCAGAAGGTAGCTTTTTAAAACATAGAAATAGCTTGGGGTAACGCTAATGGACCATTAACCCTAGAATAATTTCATGATTTACCTAGAGGTTCACATGAAAACTTCCCTAATTTTTTAGGTGATCGAAACCAACACTCATATGAACATATTGCTGAATTTTTTCCACATGTGTAAGTCTTGGAGTTGAACATGAAGATGTTTTTGTAAGGTTATGTTTAAAAACTCTCATAGATGATGCATTTACCTATTTTTATCATCTGGGCCCTTGTTATAATAATATTTGGAATACTATGAGAACCAAGTTCAAGGGTCATTTCAAACTAGCTAAGGATGCACATGCACTTATTTCACAGTTAACTCATATAAAGAAGGAAGATCACAAACATATGCAAGACTCTTTTGTTAATTTTAACAAGTTATTAAATAAAATTCCTTTGGAAACCAAACCCACATAATTTTTTTATAAATGCTTCTTTATAAAAGCACAATCACCAAAAGTGGGATTTCTTTTATGGAGAAACATATTACTTGATCTAGACCAAACTCAAGTATTTTATACTGAAGTTTAGGATTATGTGGTTATAGATGGTAATTTGAGAAGAGAATATTATAAGACTATAGGAAAATATTCAAATCAAGACTCCATAGAGAAATTATCCAAAAATTGGAAAATGATATTATCACTTTGAATAATCAGTTATGTTACATCCTGATTCTCCTCTAGACTCATTAATATGTTAATTTTTAGATTTTATGGTTAATGATTGGTTAAATTATTGTGTTAGCTAGCTATATTTGTAAAATGTTTATTTGTGGACAGTTATATTAATTATCATCATGCTCATTAACTTGTTTTTTAACTATACATATTTTATTATCGTACATTATGATCATGATTATTCAATTTGTTCAGTTGTAGTAGTTTATTATGGATTATTCTGTGATATGGTCTAACTACTATTTGTTACATTGAGGTGGATGTAGGATGGAGTTTACCCTCCAAATTGTGACTGAAGGAGGGTATCATCAAAGAGGATGAATCATATGGGATGTTTGGATATGAGAGAATGAGACTAAAACCCTACACGCACCATGATATAATATTAGTACTATTTGGTTATGTTTGTTTCAATATTTCATTAATTGTGTTGCATTTTAATTTAATATTTGCATGTAGTGGTTTTGATGATCTTGTATAATTACGGTGTTTTAATGTCTATAATTTACTTAATTAATTTGTCATAACTTATGTATTAATATTATTTTATGGTCTTGTTGGTGTGCAGAGTCAAAAATGAAATGTTTTGTGTAACGATACTTTATTGGGTTTGGTTTTGTATGACTATCTTATTTTGCCATCTTGACATTGATTAAAACTCTAGACTAGTATAAAAATGGTTTGAATACCATAGGTGTTAAATGGATGGCATGTTTTAAATCATTTATTATTATAACATTTGATGTTTTAATTAAAGGCATATTTTTGATGGGGAAGTTGATGGGCTAACTTACAAACCCATGTTTGATTCAATAATGAATTATATTTCTAAATAAAAGACATTATGGTTTTATTGAAAGTCAAAACCAATCTTGTATAGAATGTTGTGGTGATTATGAGTTAAAGCATATTTACTGGAATCTAGGGCAATGAGCAAAATTAGATGTAAAACATTTTCATAGCAATGATTTTTGGAATCAAAAGGGAGAGTTTTTAAAACTACATGGTTTTACTATCATTATGTTTTGTTTGTTTAAGAACTCAATTGGAGTGGGGTTATGGTCACCCACCATGCCAAAAATGTAGAGAATGGTTACAAAACTAGAGATTCATTTATTGGAGACCCAATTTTGTGAGGGTTGTTTGTTTGTTTGGTATGCATAACTCGAGCTAAAGGAGATATATGGAGGGAATATGGTTTTGAGGAGCATACAATAGATGAGGAGAGTTTTGGAAGAAAGAATTTAGATCTTGGATAAACATGGACTGTGTTTCTTAGGTAGGGTTTGTTAATTTAAAATTATTGGATTTATTCCTTATGAAATGAATTACAAAATATTTTTTGATTTATGTCATTGAGTTTATGGTATATGGTTTTGTATTTGTAAGATAAAAATAAAAATACAAGGTATATGTAATCAACCTTAGGGATGGGTATGTCCAATCCATAGGATCGAAAACATACAACCATACCCCTTACCCATACAATTGTGTGCTTGAGGTTATTTTAATAAATTGATAAAACTAGGGTTTTTATTTTGGCTGAGTTACAAAGGAAATTTTGAATAATGACTATGTTTTGCTTGGATCCATTTGTGATATCAAAATGAGGTTGACTCTATTTTTGTTTGAATAAACCTATGTACATCAAGGTATAAGGGTTATACTCTTTTTGGGTTTAAAATGATGGCTTTGGGTATCTTTAAGTATTTTGGTACTTGTTTATATGTTCAATATTGAATGAATTTTGATTTAAAAAAAAAATTATAATAGTAATATATATGTAAATGACCCTAGGGATGGGTATGACCCATCCACAGGGCTAAGTACATATATACCTAAGTTGGTGTATGTAGTTTTGCATTGAGCAACCATGAGAATAAATAGTCATACCCATCCATAGGGCTAAGTACATATATACCTAAGTTGGTGTATGTTGTTGTGCATTGAGCAACTATGAGAATAAATATTAAGGCATGGTTTCTTTTGTTGTCTATGTGAGTCGACATAGAGGAAATGTATAAAGTGAGGAAATGGAATATTTAATATTGTTAACCTTTGTTTTTATTGATTAAATTATGGACCGGGTGTTATTTTTATTTATAGCCTAGTATGGCGAGCTGTAGATGTTGTTAATGTGTTAGATTTTTGAATCACTCAGATATACTTTTGTATTTTCTATTATAAAATGGGTTACAAAAGGTAAGTTGAGAGTATTTATAATTTAATATTAACCTCTATGTTAGATTAAACTTAGTGGTTATAAAACATTTAAACTTAGGTATGGTTTTCTTCTTTAGATAGAATTTGAGTGTCTAATTTGTAATAGTGGTTATAAACAAACTTTTATGTTTGGTTAAAAAAGTTAATATGCTAGTTGGAATTATTTACCTTGGTTCAGTTAATTAAAATGATATTTATATAAAATGTGTGTGTGTGTGTGTGTAAATAGGGGTCAATAGATGAACTCTAAAAAGAATCGTACACACACACACACACAAAGACACATAGACACACACACACACACACACACACACACACACACACACACACACACACACACACACACACACACACACACACACACACACACACACACACAAACACACACACACACACACACACACACACACACACACACACACACATGGAAATATGTATTTAGATGCCTGTACCTAAATATGTTAGAATGTTTGAAGCTTTTAATCTAAAATGATGCAAATCCAGAATAAACTTCTACACCAAACTCTACCTATCTCCTTGATGCAAGATTCTCTTTGCACTCAATAGTTCATTCATTCTCCTTGATGGTTTCAATATCATCTCACTCCTCATCTCTCTTTAACACTCTCTCCTATCCCTTTTCAAATCATCAAATCCAACTGTCAGTTCCTTTTACTTCAATGAAGGTTATTCCTAGCCTTTGTCTCCTAGTAGCCCTATTTTTGGGTAAAGCTCCTTGTTAAGAGCATAGAAAAACTTACTCCATAACTATTTTTTGAAACAAGAAACTTTATATCAACTCCAAATCCATTTTGGATGGTGAAACAACATGATTGCCAACTTGTTTATATAACTAACTTATAAAATATATCACATCTTTATGACCTTATTAAGACCATCAAGGTCATTTACATCTTTATTTATCAAGTACACATCTTCAAGACTCACTTAGACCCAGTAGAACACCCTCAAACTCTCATTAGACAATTTGTAAATTCAAATTTAGAAAAGGCAGGAAAACCTCAAATGGAATCTAATTCAAATTTAACTCAACCACGTGAATCTAAAACATGTTCTTAAGCAAATCTTGGCCATTTCTAAGATGCCCCTGCAAAGCTAGAACAAACTTCTACACCAACTCTGCCTATCTCCTTGATTCAAAATTATCTTTGCACTCAATAGTTTATTCATTCTCCTTGATGGTTTCAATCTCATATAACTCCTCCTCTCTCTTTAACACTCTCTCATATCCCTTCTAAAATCATCAAATCCAACTGTCAGTTCCTTTTACTTTAATCAAGCTTCTTCCTAGCCTTTGTCTCCTACTAGCCCTATTTTTGGGTAAAGCTCTTTGTTGGGAGCATATGATAGACCTTCACCAGAAAGTAACTATATATTCAAGGACCCATTTGGACCATACAACTCTCACATTAACCCTATAACACAACTCTCAAGGAAAATGGTACTTCCTTCTGTAGGCCTCTCACCAATTAGCCCTCTATTTATGCAAACCTCCTTAGTCTAGAACATGTATGGACCTTATATACAAAAAATTTACATTTTAAAATACCCATTAGGATCTTCTAGGTGAATCAATCACTTTTTTACTCTTTTTAATGAATCCTCTTTTTTTGATACCACCCTTATTCCCTTACTCCTTCACTAGGTTAGCATTGGATCACAACCTCATTTCTATACTTATACACACCTAAAAACTTTGAAATCACCTCCATCAGTGAGATAACATCAAATAATGAAATAATACAAGTTTTTAGGATTTTTAAAGGGTCAAATATCATTTTTTATTCTAAACCCTAGAATCAGGGTTTCTAGGCCACTATCTGGGCTAAGAGTCTATAAAAGGCATATTTTCCTTTGTATGACATTTCAAGACCTCAATCCAACTAAAATAGGTATTTATAGAACACACATAATGTTTAATTTTAGATATAAAAATCTAAAAACCCACAGATCATTAGCAAACACAAAAACAAACTCAACCTTGACAACTTTGCATTCCACCAACAAGCACAAGGTAAGCAGGGTTTTAATGGATCTTTTTCCTTAAAAATAAATTTAAAAACTATATAAATATTCTCACTATCTTCCACAATTTATATAATCCTATTACAATCACCTTGAATTCCCAAAACAATCTTCAAACATCTGTCTCAGTCTCTAAACATGGTGAATATTGTGTTCTACTCCTTTATAACAAAGTACTCAGGGTTTATTTCTTATTTCAATATCAAGGCACTATAAACCTATACAAGATTAAAAAAAGTATGAGAAAATACTCCACACTTTCTAATCACTTGTCTTAATGTCATCAAAACATTAAATACTCAATTCTTGGATCAATTCCTTCTTACACATACAGTCATAATGCAAATGTACTAAGCCTATGACAAATTATAGGGTTTTAAACCCAGTTATCAATATCAAATGGATTCATTTGTCCTTCTTGCAAGGATACACTCATAAACAATGTCAAGATACCTGTTACAATGTTGAATACACTATGCTAGTGAAATCAATGACCATCTCTTTATAAGATAGAGCACACAATTCATTCCATGATTGTACCTCCCAGTAGACAAGGCACTATCTATAAGTATATATATGACTCAACACCAAATAGTTATATGTCATTACTTGGTGACTTATAATCTCAACCAATAACTTCAAGAACAATCAAAACACAATCGTCACAATGTATTGATTGTCAACCTTAGAAACTTAATTTGTAACAAAGCTAATCAATTCATGAATAGGGGTCTATTATGCAGATTCATTTCCTTTAACCACCAAATCACTTATTCTGGTCTCTATACAAGAATCATAGATAGGCAAGGAAATTATTTCCAACACCATTTTCATTCATTCAAATTTTGATCATTTACAAAAGGACTTACACAGTCCTATACCACACATGGGCAGACCTCCTTTTTATAATCATGTCTGCCTTATTTATTTTATCCCCCTCTCCTCCTATAGGCTCTATCACTCTATATATCCTTTGTCTTATCAAATAGACACTAAAAATTACTCCATAACCATTTCTTGAAACAAGAAACTTTCTATCAACTCCAAATCCATGTTGGGTGGTGAAACAACATGATTGCCAACTTGTTCATATAACTGACTTATAGACTCTATCACATATTTATGACCTTAATAAGACCATCAAGGTCATTTAAATCTTTATGTATAAAATACACATATTCAATACTCACTTGGACCCACTAGAACACCCTCAAACTCTCATTATACAATTTGTAAATTCAAATTTAGAAAAGCCAGGAAAACCTCAAATGGACTCTAATTCAAATTTAACTCAACCACATGAACCTAAAACATGTTCTTAAGCAACTCTTGGGAATTTTAAATATGCACTTACATCATAAAATCTCTAAGATTATAATTATTGAGGATTAGTCTTTTTTAAAAGGTTTTACTTTATATAGATCATATGTTTATAAAAGTTATTATTGGAGAAATAATGTGACTTAATATGTGCATTTTTGTAATGGGTAAATATCAGTAGATATATTTATAATTATGATACATTATGTAATTATAATTATATGTGTATCAGTGTATATACTTGGTATGAATTTTTTAAGTGTATGAAACTTAAAAGGAAATAGGTCATTAATGAATTATATACGGAAACATGTAGATGTGAATTAATGTCATGATAGGACTATTTAGACTATTTCCTTTGTTCATATGTTATGAATAAATAGATTTTTTAGTTAAAAAGCTATGATTATGAACAAATTATTGAATTTATTTAAAAGTCTATGATTATGATCAATTAGTTGAGTTATCCTATTTAGATGCATGTGGTGGAATATATGGAATTATATGATTTCCTTGTATTAATACATGATGTGACACTTTTATATGGAAATCTATTAATTGAATATTTTGATTTAGTATTATTTAAGTTTGATTTAATATGATATTAATGAATTTAAGCAAGTAGGTGAGATGAACTTCACATAGTTACTTAGTTCCAGTAATAGACAAATTTGAGGAAATCTAATTGAGTTGTGTGTGTGAATTTGACTAAGAGATCTAGAAAACTATATTAAAACTTTGGCCAAAGTAATGTTTATGGTTAAAACATTGTCAATTCACCTATTTTATTTAGTTTTCATGTTTTTCATAATATCATGTTAGAATGTATTTATTTATGATATGTTACATGTGATAGTTATCTTACAACACATAGGTTCTAGTTGACAATCTTGATTCTTGCAGCATCATTATTTGCCCATCTGTGAAGGGAGGGCCATTCCCTAGTTAGGATATTGAGTGGGGGATCTATGTTCCATGGTTTGTGTGGAAAATAACTCAAATGATACTCTCCCTCCCCTACAAAAGTCAACTGATAGAGGCCTCATAAATGTTTTTGGATAATAATGAGTTCATTTAGACTTGTATGTTCTGTGGAACATTGTATTATATGTAATCTGATATTTAGATATGTAATAATGTATACTTGTACTATTTGATGTAAATTTGATAGTTATAGTATATGGATATTTATTCATGTATCTATTGTGTTATTTATTCCAACAATGGCTAATTTGTAATTGTGTATTCTAGTACTATTCTATGATTTACTTGCAAAAGCATATTAGTATTCATTATAGTGATCATTAACTAAATGAATCATATAATTACTCTGCAATTAAGAATAGTTATTTATTTATGTATTTAGTTAAAGATAATTTTTGTATTGGAATTAGTAAATATAATTTGTTAATGAGTTAATGTTTTAAAAAAAATAGTTGGCCTAATTCTAGTTTAACCATGAGGGGTTGTTACGATTTACCTCAAAAGTAACTAGTTTTTATGTACTAAGATATCCCTAGAAGGAATTATGTTCCCAAAAATAACAATCATTTTTTTTTTAAGGAACACAACCAAAATTGGCCATTGAAGCTCCTCCAGTAAATGTAGTATTAGAATCTAAAGAAATTTATGTGTATTATGATGAATAACTTGAAATAGAAGATCCAGGTTTTCATAAATATGAGATAAAAAAATATGGTGGTGACTCCAACAATGATTTTATATAATTTTAATATCAATAAGATGATTATGATGATGTAGTTAGGGATATGAATGGTCAGTATTACATGGTTTTCACAAGATCCCAAGGTTTAATAGAAGATACCAAAAGAAAGAAAGAAGTTGACAAAGTGAGCCAAGGCAAAAAGGGTAAAGAAAATGAATCTTATAAAACACCTCCTAAAATTTTAATCCTTTCGTGATGATCTCCTTTGCCTCCTAAAGTGCATACCAAGTAATCTAAAGTTAAGCTAAGTACATCTTCTCTGACTCATGTTCTAGAAAGTTAAAATATGAATGTTACATCTAAAAATAATGTGGATGTTTCTTCATTACATATAAACTTAGATGTTACACTTCCCTCTAACATTCCAACATTCCATCATTTGATATCCTAGATCATGTTAATAATTCTAAAACTCAAAATTCCTAATCAGAGTATTTGAGATCTAATCATGATTAGCTTAATAGATTTTTTTTGATTTATCAAAGGAGATATTTCCAATATGAACAAATCTAATTCTAAAGGAATTATAATTTCAACTTATAGCTCAAAATCATCAATGAATACCATTGTTGTGTCTAATTCTAATCATGTTGAATAAGAACCATTTTATATATCCCTTTTATTGAAAGGTTGCAAGCTAAGTAACTACATAATTTATATTAGTGCCTCTGATAATGTCATGCCAACCAAAGTTTCGTACACTCTCGGAATTACCTACATGAAAATGTTTAGCCAATGTTTTTTAATGGAGATAAAAATGGTCCTATTAGTTGGCCATATCAAGGATGCTCAAGTCATTTTGGCTTCTTTCCCATAAAAAATGATAAATATGACAATCCTAGTGGTGGATATTCCTACTGTTGATTATTTTGACCGCAAGTCAAAATAGGTCAACCCCCTATAGTAAAAAACTTGATATAGGGGTATATTATTATGTCATAGGGTGTTTCATAGTCTTTTTGTTGTGATTTAATGTGCTATTAGCTTTGTCATAGTCCAATTTAGTCCTTGTGTAATTCCATGTCATTTAAGGGTTATATTTGGGTCATAAACGAAGGTGGTATGGTTTTCCAAAGTGTCTAAGTGTTATAAAATTTATTTAAATGTCAAATATGTCAGAACCTATCAGTCCTTGTCATTACTAACTATAAAAATTTTAGGTGTTAAGTAAAATCAATAAAATAATTGAAAGAAAGGGAGTTTTGGAAATTTTATTGCCTATAGAGGAGAATAGAACTTGGGAAAATATTATGCAGTGACCCTTCAGATTCCTTGACTCAATTTACACACTTTATCTACTTTAAAAGTGTCAAAAATGGGCCAAAACCATTTCTCTTCTATATTGCTCCACTAGGCATACAAAACTAGTCAACAGGTCTTTTGATGGTACAACTAGTAGGAGAGGTTTCAAGTCAAATGTTATTGGTGGTGGATAGCACACTTGGTCTAATTCACATTCATGGAAGGATTTAGAAGAATGGTTACCTATGCTTTATGAATCATTCTTAAGAAGTTGATTGTCTTATTTTGTTTGTTAATCCCCACACCCTGCATGTTTTGGTTCTGTATGAGCTTGTATATATAATATAGTAGGTGAAATTACTTCTAAAAGATGTGGAATCCCTCCTTTTAGGTTTTATATCTTTGATTTCATGTTTTAAGTTGACCTCATAAGCCAAACAGTTCAAGTTATAGGTTGATATCACTAGTAGACTTATAGTCAGGTTTCACTAAGTGTAGATGTTTCCTTTCATATATTGGTTTAAAATGGATGTTATATGATGTATTTCATGATTTTCAAGTCATATAAATATACCTCCTTTTAATTTTTAGTATCAAGGTTGCACATAGAGCTTGCAATCAAAGGACAAACAATATAGTCAACCTTATGCATGACTGTCATACACAGTCAATTGAGTAAGGTATATGAAACTCTAATCATGGTCATGAAGGTGAAATGAGAAGTCTCAATATGTTGGACACATTTTTATATTATGAAATAACAAGCTAGACCCTTCAAATGCCATGTGACTGACTATGACAACTAGTTCAACTTTACACATAGTCCTTCATTGATATGCACCTACAGGTGCCTTAGAAGAGAATGATCATGTGTAAATGAAGGAATTATAACTATTTTAAACTCCTTCATGGGGTAAAGGATCCATTTGGAAACCTTGAAGAGGTCTAAGTTTGGTTACAAGCCCATACACTATGCATACTACCCATATCCATATTCACTGCTCTGTATGTTGTATATATAGCTACAAGTGGCTCTCACAGAGGCTTGAGGATCTTATATGGGTATTTTGAACTTGTTTTGATATCCTAATAAAGTTTGAAATTTTTTAATAGACCATGATAATAAATATTGAATCATTGATTAATAGGCAGACTTGAAGAGTCATATAAATATGTAGAGAAAGAGTTTTTAAGATCCTTTACCTTAAAAGCTCCAAAATAAAGCTTGGGCCATATTTGATGCTCTCATATGATGAGGTAACATGATTTTTAGTGGATTTTGAATGATCCTATCTTGTAGACTTCATATATAGGTAACACCTTTCCAAGGGAGGTGATTGTTTGACCAATGAAGTGTAATGTTAAGAGGCTCCCAATTCATGCATTCTTGCACTACAAAAGGTCAATATTCTCTGTATTATCTAGAGTGGCATGAAAAGAACATAACTTAATTTTTAAGTGATATTTATTGAGATTATAAGGATACTAATGTCTCAAATAACATTAAGGAGAGTTTAATCACAGTATACTAACCTATATATCCATCTACAGGTGTGCCTTGTCCTTAGAGTGGTCACTTATAACTTGCCTATAGGTACCTACAGGTTCATGGCATAGAATTTTATGATAATAGGTCTAAAAACACAAGTATATTACATTGGGGGTTGGTTAAAATACCTTTAATTAATACCATGAAGTGTAACCTAGGTTTTATAGATAAAAGAACCACCTACAAGGGTCCTTTTTTGCTTAAGGTATGACTGCCTTGGTCATTGGCTTAGCATGGACATGGTATGAATAGACATAAATGAATATAATATGTTATAAAATAATTTAAGAAATTTTTTATGTCAATTATGCAAGGTCTTGGACAAAATAAAAACCTACATTTAGTCTCCTCTCTTAGGGTAAACATAGTTACAACCAACCTACAGTCTTATATAGTCAAATGCAAAGTGTATGTTCAAGAGTTTGGCAAGGGTTGGGTCATAAATAAGTTTGGATCACCTTAAATATGGTTATAATAGTATTTTTAAATTATCAAGGCATGGAAATAGAGTATGGAAGAATCCCTACTCAATAACATATAGTCCATACTCAAAATCCTGCACACAGTCAACATTCTAAAGGTCTATCTTAGGTTTTGGAAGATTTGGAGGTGCTAATGATGTGACAAAACCATAAATTTTTTTAAATATTGTATATAGGACCTAATAATTCCTCCCATAACCTTGAAATTCTTTATTTAATAGGGGATATTCCCTTTGTTCTATCTCAGACAGAGGGCACTCCCAGGGAGAAAATCATGTAGGTTTGTCACGAAAATGGTGAAAGGTGAGTTGAGGACTAATGAAACCTTTCAAGAAGATATGTAACGTTTTGTGAGGCATGGAAAAACATGGAAAATAAATAATAATTGAAATAACATGATAGGGTATCCTAAACACACTTTAACATAGTCAAGTCCATTAGGTCTGTACTAAGCCTAGAGCCCTCAAGGGGGTCTAATCCTACTTCTAACATTAGATGAGTGTTTAAAAATGATTGATGACTTTTATAGGAGGCTATAATATGTTTCAAATCCTTTAGATTACAAAGGATAACACATAGTAACCATATTTTGGCTCAAACCAACTTAGGCTTGCACAGAATGAAGAGAGAAGCTTGAGAAGACAAGTTTAGAAACTCATATATGTACAAACACATAGCATGGGAGTCTAAGGAGCTGGGGTAAGTTGAAAAGGGTGAAAAACTTGATTTTTTTGGAATTTTTTCACAAGTTGAATGTCAGACCTTTATGAATAAATGCTAAGGGTCAAAAACACCTAAAACCCTTTGAAACCCTTGCTAGTGACTCGATGGGAAATATGAAGAAGGAGAGACATCCAAATGAGTTATAATGACTTGGGAGATTATTGGAACTTGTATAGGATTCTCCATGGTTATTTCCCATCAGATTTTTTTCCATCCTACTTGTACAGATAGGGTATAAAATGGCTTTTTTTGATAGATTTATGTATTATGAAAGTATAAAAGGGTTTCAAGAGGTGAAAATCACTTTTGGAGTTAGATGGGACCCAATATAACCTCTCATACTCATTTATTACATTATATAATCTCATAAGTGCCTATGCTAACACCTTTATCTCAACCAATCTAAATTGGCATAGTGAACGAGGAGTGATCACCAAGTGAAAAGATGAAAACTCTAAGTGGGAGGCATTTTAAGGTCTTATTTATGAATCTAGAGACATGAGGACCCTTTAAAAGTTTCATACACTCCCTTATATCGACTGGTTTAGAAACCTGAAGACCTCTTTGGTGCCAAGTGTGAGGGGTGAGTGTAAAGAGGGTGATTATGACTGCAGACTGTGATAACTCATGTACACAATAATTTAAATTATTAGGGACATAAAAAATGAATAATAGGAATTTTTTATAATTCCCCCTTCATATTTAAATCATATCATCTATCCCTATTCTGCTTTGGATCACTCAAAGAAGGCTAAATGATGAAGGCAGTTTTTAAGGAGCAAGTTGAAGAGTCCTACGCTACATTTGAGTAGTTTCATGCCTTAAAGGGAAATTTTTACAAGTATATATTACATGGTATATCTCATTATTCATTCTCTTGTAAATTTAACTCCTGTTCTTAGCTTAACACCTATTATTATGGCCCTTGGACTTCATTCTTCTCTCTCATCTCTCAAATTCTATAAGTACTGGACATTTTGGCTCTTGTCTGATAATTCCACACCATGTATGGTAAATACCTACTGGTTTGATGTTGCACTTTACCTTTTAAAAATAAATAAAATATAGTTTTAGTTCATATATCATCTTTTCAAAGTGTGTGAATAAATGTATAGTGAATATTTAAGTGATATTCATCTATCCTTGCTTTCTCTCAATCCTTCCATGTTTGATGCAAGTTGTTCCACTCTAGCAAGTTATATGAAGTGTTGTCAAGTGTATGGGTTTATTTTAAAGTATACAAGTATCCCTATTTTTTGAAACTAATCTTTGATTCATTTACCTTGTATATTCTTCATGCATATCACCTTCATATTGAAACACTAATGTTAGAGCATTCTAAGACTTTGAAGCTAGTGTTGTAGGTATTCTTTATTAGTGAAAGAAGTATGATGGTCTTGTGTAAATACTTATGGTTTATCACCCCCTTAGATTATATTTATTTCATGCATACTTTTGTCCCTTTTCCCACAAGAAAATAGTTAGTGTAGGCGATAATCACTTCAAGGTAAATTCAGGGAGCTAGCCCTTAAACCTAGAGGTCTACTTCTACTATAGGTAAACCCACATACCTAGAAGTATTCCCATGTTGCCCAAATATGGAGGAGGCTTGAAAAACCTCCTATAGGGTGAAATATTTGGTGAAAACACCTACCACATATGGTATGTTGTTAGGAAGAATATTTTTTAAATAATTAGGTGGGAAGATCTAGATGGATTTGTCTCATGAGCTACATTCTTTGTAAATGGTGTCAAGCACAAGATGAAACCTAAATCAAATACTAAACTCATAGTGTGTAATATAAAAGACCCACAATCTAATATTCTCTATGAAGATGCATGCTGAATGAACTACATGATGATGTTTGAAGGAGAATTTGATGTACCAAAAATTGTTGAAAGCAACTATAATGATGTTTGGATTTTTTAATTTGATGGTAGTTGTTTTTTAATTAGTGAAAGAGTTGGTATTATCCTTGTTTCAACAAAAAAATAAATTTTACCTTTCCCCTATAAGATACAATTTAAATGTATGAATAACATTTTTAAATATGAAACAGTGTTTCTAGGATTGTAGACTATTGTAGAAATAGGAATTAAAAACTTGAAGGCATGAGGTGATGTTGAACTCACTGTGAAGTAGTAAATAACTAGTACCAAGTAAATAATTTCACTTAAGGCACTATAGGAATTGTGTGTGGGATTATATTGAATCATTCAATGCATTTTTAATCACATATATCCTAAGATATGATAATGCTAAGGTAGATACACTCATCATTTTATCTTTGATAATGATTCCTCATCAAGGTTTGGATAGGGAAAAATACACCATTAAAATAGTGTCTAATCCTAATGTGCCTAACAATGTAGAACACTAATAATTTTTCAATAGTGATGAAAAAATAATGACCTTCCTTGAAAAGGTGGATAATTTCAAAAGCATGTAATTTGAGGGAAGTACTTATACATACATGGAATCACACATTTAAGATGATAAAGATGATGTTATTGATATATTCTCAACCAAGGATACTAAAGGATCAAAACCTTGGGATGGATGTGAGCATGAAGGGGTGATTAAGTTAAAATGTAATAATAATCCAACTTTTTTGGTTTTTTTCAAAGACCTATTTGATAAACATGACATGTATGTAAAAGGAAAAGTTTAATAATAACCAATTGGATCTTCTAAGTATGAAAAGGTGAATATTGATACTCCTTAAGAACCTAGATACATTAACATAGTGAAGTGTTGTTCTAAAGAAGAGAGATGCATGTTCATAACCTTTTTAATTTATACATGGATGCCTTTCCCTAGAGTTGTGATGATCTAAAACCCTCCAAGTCAAAATAAATGAAGTGTATCATATCTTTGAAACCTGATATGTCTCCTTATAGGTAAAAATAAAGGAATTATAATCCCAAAATTACTACAACCATTCATGTTGAGATATAAAATATGGTTGACACATGTATTAATTTCCCTATACATCATTACACACGGGTAGATAATATTATACATGTTCATAAAAAGAGTGGTGAAATTTACATCTATGTCAATTTATTAATATTAATCAATCATCTCTAAAAGATAATTATTTTATATCAATCATGGACTAGATATTGAAAATTGTTACAGGATCAGAAATGCTTTTCATGTTTGATGTTTTCCATCTATAACTAGGTTGAAGTTTCAGTTAAAGATCAACATAAGCTAGCATTTACAATTACTTGGGGAACCTTAACCTACAAAGAATGTGTTTCAACCTCATACTAGAGATAATTTTCAAAAAGTGAGAAGACCATTATGATTACCTGGTAAAGTTTTTAAAAAGTGTAGAGTTCATGGTATCTCTCTTAATCATAATAAATTTGTGTTTGGGTTAAGGAAATGGAAACACCTAGGTCACATTGCATCAAAATAAGTAATGAAGATTGATGCAAAAAAGGTTTAGATCATCCAAAATCTACCTCTTCTTACTAGTAAACTAAGCATTCACTCCTTCGGTAAGATGAATTTATTGAGGAGGTTTGTACCCAACTTTGTTGAACTCATAATCATATTGCATAAATGATGAAAGGTAAAGTTTATTTCAAGTGGAGTATAGAAGTCAAGGAAGCCTTTGAGGAAATAAATATTATTGTGGATAGAGCATCAACCTTAGTGTGCCCTAATTTTATAAAGCATTTTATAATCTATTATTATGCATCAGAACACACTTTAATAGTGATATTGGTATAGAAAAACAACAAATGAATTGAGTTACCCATAGGCTTCATGAGTTGTGGTTTGAAGAATCATGAACTCAAGTACTCCTCAATTTAAAATCATGATTATGTGGTAGTCAAGGTGGTTAAATAATTTATATATTATATCTTAAACTCACACACTACCATAATGGTACTAGATCCAATAGTCAAGTTTATCTTGACACAACAAGAGCTTAGTTTGAAATGAGAAGGATGGATATCAAAGGTTCAAGAGTATGTCTAGATATTAATCCAACTAATATTTTTCTGGGGCGTGGCTTATGTCAACTGATATCTAAAAATGGACTCATTGATGGGGACCTTGATGAATCACATAAAAAGGATATGCCTAAAGAGTTAACCATATTCCTTTTCATTGGCTACACCAATGAATGGTACACAAACATACTCACATATGGAGAGTGTCTTGAGAATCTCAATGCCCAATAGAAAAGGACAATAAAACTTAGAGATACCAAGTATGTTATATAGGATAATACTCTTTTTAAGAGAGGGATTGATGATCTTTTCGTGAGATGTGTTGATAAAGAACAACAAAAGATATTGTTATAATATTTACATAACAAGGCATATGGTGATCACTTTTCATCTCTTATTAATGCACATAAGATCCTAAGAGAATAATTATTTGCTTACCTTCTTCAAAGTTTCTCAAGAATGGGTGTCAAAATGTGAATCTTGCCAATAGTTTGTGGGTATACCCAAGCTTACAACATTACCATTAAAACCAAACGTGATCTATGATCCTTTCCAACAATGGAGTCTTTACTTAATATGCATGACCAATCCTCATTTTAGTTTTGGTCACACCCATGTTCTCATTACAAAATATTATTTCATAAATGGGTATAAGTTATCCCTTTTATAGACCACCTACTAAGTGGTATGTAACTTCATTATAGAAAATATTTTGTTTAGGTGTGGTGTTCCATAGAAAATAATGATTGATAATGCTTCCAACTTCTCTTATTTTGATCTTTCCATAATTTATTATGGGTATGGGATTTCTTTGTCTCATTTATCTAACTACTATCTATAAGGTAATGGTTAGGAAAAATCAAGAAGTAATAATATTATCACTATCATCTAAAAATTGGTTGATGAAAATCAACAAAATTAGAATAAAATATTTTATGATACACTCTTGGTTGATCACATCACTCCAAAAAGGGATATTGTTATGTCACATTTTTTAGTTAATGTATGGAACTAATGTCACATTTCTTATTTCATTTGAGCTACTAGATCTTCAACTGGCAAAGACAATTGAAGTGCAAAACTTTAGAGATTCTTTGGACAAGAGGATAATGTATCTAAATAAATTAGAAGAGGAAAGGTTTGATGTAGTTGATTAGATTATAGAACATCAGAGAAAGCTAAAGGTATTTTTTATGAGGGATTTAAGCACAACAGAGGACTTACGAGGTAACCTCTAACTTTATAGGATCAATAAATCAAAATTTACTCCAAGGCATGAGTTTTAGAGTATTCAACTTTATAAACAACCACTTGGTGGAATAGAATTAGAGCACACTACAGGTGTGATTGGATGAATTAAAATAAAATAAATAATAAATATAATTGAAATTATTGGATGATCACTAATCTAGTTGGGTAGGACCAAAATAAACCGCAAAAGGAGGGAAAGGTAGGACATGAAAGAAAGATTTGTTCCAAGAACCAAGAAAAATTCCAAGTTGGTTTCATGAAAGGTAGAAGTGACAAAACTAATGCCTAATGCTAGTTATTATAGCATATAAAATAGGTAGAGACAATAAAGAATCTAAGGATAAAGGATATAGTAAACTTAGAGTTATTGGCTAAAGGTTTCTTACACCAGAATTCCAGTTATGCATTCAGAAATGGGAGATTATAACTAAGAAAATAGAGAGCATATATATTTGCTATTGAAAAATAATAGAAAGTTATTTCAAGGACACTTATGCACCATTCATGAATTACTCATTAGAAAAATTTCTATTAATCATAGATGCATATCAATCTAAAATATCTTATGCTCATTCCCAATTGACAATAACTAGTAACTAAGACAATAGATCATTCAAAATAGTTTTTGCACATAATAAATTAATGAATACACCAACAAGGTTGAAATTATTAATACTTAAACATAGAATAGGATAAGAAAATGCATACAAATCCCAACCTATATAGCACTCCAAAATTTTCCTTTGATATATTGAATGTTGAATTATCCTCCACTTACAATTTAGAATTGCATGTTTATATAGACTTAAGTAAGGGGTTGCCTCATCCTTCAAGTTGATTTCAAATTTGAAATCTTGTTACAATTATTTTAAAATCTAAGTTTAAATATTTAACTCAAGTTTCAAGCTCTAATCTTTATTTTAAACCATGGTTACAATTCTGTTGAATCCACTTGACTTTAGCTTCTGTAAGTTGAAGGTTGAAATTGTAATTTGTTAGTGGTTACAAGATCTAGCAGTTCTATTTTATTAAGATAATGTAAGCTAGATTTTGTTTATAGTCTTAATCCATACAGGTTTAACTATTTTAAATATCTTGGATCTAAATCTAGATTTGCATTACCCAATCAAATTTTCCATAAATTTTTTATTAAGCACTCAAATTTCTTAACTAACTTTGGCCATGGATTTATCTTCCATAATTACCAAATTGCCTTTTGAATGCCATTGCTATTTCCATTAGTTTACTATGTTTTCCCTCTATATTTTAATTTTAATATGTATTTTGACATGGTCACAACCATGAAATTTATCTCCATCTTGTTTTACCTTTAAAATTCATAAAAACACAACACTTGGTAGTCTCTTGGGCCTTAAATTTATAACCTTTATCACCACTAACCCATCACTAGTTTTTTATCAGGATAAGCCAACAATTGGTTTTGTTTGGAGATCATTGCACAAATTTATGTGCTCTTTAAGATCTTGATTCCTAATATGGTACCACATGGCACAATTATAGAACCTCAATAAATTAAGCATTTATGATATTGAATTTGGGATCTAAGGTTTCAAGGTTTCAAATAACTTCCATGTGGATAATCAGCTAGCCTTCAGGACCTCAGAAGACTATCCCACTGCTTGGATATACTTCATACCTCTAAATCACTGAGATAAGGATATGTGGATAGATAAAAGAGACTTGTAGACTCAGGTAACTTTGATTGTGATTGTTTTATTGATGCTTTGAGTCATTGGGATTAGGACATGTGGATAATCAATGGTTTATCTTAGGGTTCATAAGACCATAGACTCTGAAATAAAATCAACATTTGGGAAGCTATCTAAAATAACTAAATAAAGCATAAATAAAAATGGGATTAATACATTAGTCTAAAATTGATATGTAAATCTTTTAAAGCATGAATCTAGGTCATAAAGGCTAATACATGTGCATAATATTTGATCTATTATGAAAAAAGTATGGCATTCATGGATTTGAGTAGAGTATAATGAAGGTCATAAATAGAATTGTTGTATTAGGAATTCAAAGAATACATTGAAAAATCATATCATAAATATATATCAATTTGATCTTCTGATCTAGTATAGGGAAATTGTAATTACACATGTGAACATGTCAATTAAGACATTAATGCCAAATACATGATTCCATGAAACTAAAACATGACCAATCATGGTCTTCTAAGTTTTATAAGATTGGTCAAAAAGCACTTCCAAATAATCATGGGTCCCTATTTGTAAATCTGAAAATGGGAGATATTGAGAAATAAAAAATGATGACTCATGGGAAATACTCATGATTATTTGAGAACCTAAAACTTTTAGTAATGTACATCATTAAAAAATTATACCATATATGAAAAGAAAGAATAGAATAGATAAATTAAAGAGACTCTTACTTTTCCATGTAACATATTATCCCTTCTCATTCCATAAGATATGTGTGTGAATGTGTGAAATTAATCTACCCATTGTCATGATAATTTTATTAAATGAATGAGCAAAAATTTTAGGTTTCATTTTGACACTTTTGAATTCAATACCAATCAGGATACCTAGGCATTGGTCTACTTCTAGTTGGGCATCCATCATCCCTTACAAACATACCTTTGATTCCACTCAAAGCCTTGCTCTACTACCAACCAGGGATCCATAGACTCGGTAGAGGTTACTTTAATCACACTTACCCATGGATTTATATGATTTTGATCGATTTATATTTCTTTTCATTTTATTTTCTGTAATTTTTTCTATATTTATACTCATGTATTCATGCCATCATACAACACCAATGGGATTTGGGTTGGGAACCATTGTTGGCTAGTTACTAGGAAATTAAAAAGAGTTATTGTGTCAATATCTCCCTATTAGAATGTATTTATACCAATATTTATTATTTTTTGTTTCAAGTATTAACATTTACAAGTGATTTTTTTCTTGAAATAACATCTTTCTAAATTGACATGAAAACCTTAGAGCAACTTTTAAAAATTTGGTGAATTTATTCAATTCAAATAAAACCTAATCTAAATTATAATACATACCTAAATTCAATATTTTTTGTAAAACATAATCATTCCTTGTGAATATATTATTGTGAATTTTTCTCTTATAAGTTTGGATAAGGACTCTAATAATTCTATCATGATAAAATTACCAAGTTATTTTGAAACAAACACCACTAACCTAGGAAATAAGAAAATCAACTAACCAAGAAAAGATGCCGAAAGCAAGAAGCTAATCTAAGAAAGCATTAAAATAAAAAATAAAAAATAGATAAAATACTCTAATAAAATATCAAAACCTAATCTAAGCCTAAATATACTCAAAACTTATAGTCATTCATAAGTATTTCCAGATGGGCAACCATGAAATAGTGCTTCAAGAATTTCTTATTGACTGGAAGATTGATATCATTACCTTAAAAGTCCTTCCACAAAAAGGAAATATTGTTAGAGTAAGGGTTTTATTTTCTCCCATATTTATTTATTATGGTATTTTTTCCCTCACTTGGAGTTTTCCTACTTTCATGGAAAAGTTTGCTTAGGTGTATAGGTTGATTTGATGAATACGAAGTAACTACTTTGATCAGATATTCTGGTTATGGGAATTACTCCTTTATTATTGACTCTATTGACCATATTTTTTGGAGGAGTTACTATTGTATTGTAGGGGTATGTTGACCATATTTTATGTAAGAGTTACTCGATACTCTCTTATTTTTACTTCTCACATTTGTGAGCTTTGTTAATGAAAGTTTGGATTTTAGCTCCTATCTTGTCTTGTTTAATATTATCACAATACTATTTCATTTTTCTTCCAGCTACTTTGTGGTATGCACCTAATTGGTTCATGTAATCACTTGAATTTTGCATTTGATCTATCTATAACATGGACTCAACCCTGATATGGTATCAGATCCACATGGGTAATCATGTGTCTAGTTTTATGTTGTCAACTTTATTTTGAGGGATTTTACTTTTTTATAATGTCATTCATTTGAAATTATATGAAGAATATGTTAAATATTATGAGTTGGGGGTCATTGGTATAAGTGGGAAATTATTATTATTATTTTTCAAATAATATTATTGTAGGTTAACATTTATTGATTATTTTTTATAGAAATAATATACTATGAATTTATTAAAGGAAATTATTATTGTTTGTAACAAACTCTTCATATCCTCCTTTGTCGAAGACCTTAGGGTGAGGTTCAGTTTGGTAAGTCAACAAAACCCCTTGCATTTAAACATTTCCTTTTATCTCTTGCTCACTTTGTATTACTCATCTTGGATACACTTTTGACTGAGCTCGACATTCTTATTTTATCTTACAAATTATGTCATTTTGACAGTTGCACTAGTTTCTCTAAATGCATTGTCATTTGTGCCCAATGTATTTTGAGTGTTCAATATTTAAAACATTCAGGGGGTTCATCATTTCATAGTTCATGGGGTGTATTATGTTTCTAAGTCACTTTTCATTCTATTTTATACTTATATTTTTGTGAAAGATAACTTCAATTAAAACCACTACACTTTATTTATGCACAGTGGATATAAGTTAAATTAGTCCTCTAAAACCATTTAAATATTATTAATGAAAAACTAAAATGCAAACTATATTAAGGATCAAGTGTTTACATCATATTACAGGGGGCAATGAGACTAAACCTAATACAAAAGCAGAAAAAGTTAAGTGGTACAACCATTATGATAAAGCCTATGGGTTATTTTGTCTTTCTATGTATCATAATATTCTCTTTCACTTAAAACCTAATAAATTACCCAATTGAGTGTGCACCATCTTGGAAAACATATTTGGGAAGCTTTATGTGATGAGATGTTGTGAACTTAAAAATGAACTTATCAGCCTAAATCCTAGAAACTTTGATACGCTTCATGATTTCTTCACCAAGTTCAAGTCTTTGAGATTTTAGTTGAAATTATGTGTAATATATAATAAATATTACCAACTTATTATTTTTATACTCTCTAAGATAGGTTATGATTACTCATTATTTATCTCTACTTTTTATGCCATTAAAAGTGCTTTAAGAACTACATAAAAGATGCCTTCTTTAGATAATTTGATTATTGACTTGACTAGGGAGCCAAATAAATTGATATATATATATATATATATATATATATATATATATATATATATATATATATATATATATATATATATATATATATATATATGGGAAAATTGAAGTCCTTAAAACCTCAATTGTTAATTTTTAGGAATGTAAAATATAAGTCTTATAACAAAGAGAAGAAGAAAAATATAAGAATCAAGATAATAAGAAAGAATCAACCTTACACCCGGTGATGATAGCCTAACATTGAGTGAGCTGAGTGTTAGAAGTGGGAGGTCTCGGGGTCCATTTCTTAGGATGACCACTCTCTAGCATCATTCCCACACTAAGCTATGGTGGGTTATTCATGAAAATTATTCACAATGCAATGGGCTACCAGTTCAATGTTCAATGTAACAGGGATTGGCATGTCACTTGAAACCTGTGTTCGATGTGACTAGGCAAGTACATAGTCTATGGCTAAGGATACTATTCAAAACTATTTTGGGCATTCCAATTATGAAAATGTATGTACCCAGTAGTTTTTTAAAGTGGAAATTCTTTTTTGGTGTGAAGCACCATTTCCATTTTCTCTTCACGATGACACATATGCCTTCATCATCTTTTTCCAGCACTTCTTCATAGAGGTTTCATGAGGAGATGGATGGTATTAATGTGGCGGCATCCTTTCAGGATTTGAACATTAGAAAAATATATTCTAAGGATATTATTGGCATTGGGATCCCAAATGTGTCAATAGGTGGGTGCCCTAAATTGGTAGGGAAAGAAAAATCATTACATTTTCCTTCACAGGAGAGAGCTTCTGATTATTTGTTTGGAACTTCAATTCATCTATCCATCTTTGTAAACAAATCTAGTGTTCATGTAGGCCTAGCATCAAGGGTAAAATCTTTTGATAATTTGGTTTTTCAAGGAGAGACACTAGTGGTGAGCATAGCCAAGGTTATTCTATCAGTATCATTTAAGGATGAGGCTCTTGAGGAGGTGATATAAATTGAGAAATGGTATATGGAGTGGGGTTTAGTATGTAAATTTGATGTATTTTGGCCTAGCCTCTTTAATCTCCACTAGTGGATTTTGGATTTGTGGTGACCTTTCATGGAGGATAACTTGGAATTATACCCCTGTGTCAAAGGCTTTTTCATTATAGTTTTTGACAATATGGTAGACTATAATAAAGTCTTTTAGGTAGATTCCTAGAGCTAGGATCATCATATTATTTTTTTGAAACCCTAGTTCCCTTCAATCCTCTCCTTGAAAAACTTTCTATCAAGCCCATCCGGGTGCAGTTATCATATCTTCCCCTTTAATTTTAAATAGATTTTGGTTTGGTGGCCATAGGTGGAACCTTGGGAGAGTTGTTGATGATTTATGATTGCACCATTTTTTATTGAACCACCTATGCCAATATTCTTGTTTGTATGGATATTTCTCATGCTTTCCCAACAAATATTGAGTTAAAGGTCAAAGGTCATTACTGGAATCAAACCCTTGACTATGAGGGGTAGCCTTTCAGATGTTGAAACTACTTTGAAATAGGTCATACAACTTCTTATTTTGTTAGCCCAAAGTATAAAGTAGAATTTTCATGGTTAAAGGATGTTTGTGAGGCTCATATTATAGCTTTTCCTATTATTTATCCTTCTAGACCTGTTAGCAAAGTAGTATAAAATTCTCAAGATGCGGAAGTGAAATTGTCTCAACTTGTAAATCGGTCTTTGATTTCTAGAAAGTTAAGTTCTTCAGATGTTGGTACTGTCAAGTGGAATTAAAATAGATAATTTTTCTTATTATGGAGTTGTTTCAAGGAGTTTAGATAGTTAAGAATATTGGACTTTAGTAAGGAATAAGAAGAAAGGGAATTTTATCCCTAATCCTTCCTTTATGAAGCTTCATTCTCATCGGTAAAGAGCATAAGGGAGGAACATAATTTTTTTGGTTAAGTTTCTTTGGTTTCTTTGGTAGTTGCTTGAATTGATGTGTCTCTATTAACATGGTGATTATGTTTACACTGGGATTCTTTCCTAAGGTTGATGATTTACTTTATTTTTTTTGGTGGTATTTTATGTTCTTTTAGTAAAGGGCAAGGGACCCCCCAACCTTGATATCTATCCCAAAAAAAAGAATCAACCTCTGCTAAAAAAATACTGAAACCTCCTCTTCCAATGACAAACCTAAGAAAGAGAAGGTGAAGTATGCCTATTATAATAAAAATGGGTATGATGAACACAAGTGCATGAAGAAAAAAATTATCATCTAACACATCTTCTAGAAAATAAGATATGTGTTCTTAAGTCTATCAAGTAGAATTTATTAGCTCAATATTATTCTAAGGCAAAAATTAGAAAGATAAGGAAAATAACATAGGTGTTCCTAAGTCTAGTAATTTTAGCTCCAACATCATCATGGGTTATTGAATCAGGTGCTTCCCACCATAATGGATCTTCACAAGTTACATTTTATTCCTTAGAGCCTTGTAGCATGTTTTTTATCACTTTGGATTATGACACTTTAGTATAAGATGTAGGGAAAGGGTCTATTGAAATGGATGAAGGAACATTAAATAATGTTCTAAGTGTTCCATCAATTTAAACTAATATCATATTAGTGTACCAAACCACTCACATAATTAAGGTCATGCAGGTAGAGTTTTCACAAGATTCAAATCATAATCAGAGAGTTGCACAATGATTCTACAGTGGTAGTGAGAAGGGTAGATCACCAATCTAGGTTATATGCCTCACATTTTGCACCTAATTCTTCTATGATTGCATTTTAAACTCATTCAGATGGAGTTATCAAACTTTGGCATGAGCAGTTTGCTAACCTCAACTACCACTACCTATAATAACTCAACAAAAATGACATAGTCATAAACTTATCTCGAACCCATTTTTCTAAGGGTCTTTATGTTAGAAAATTTTAATGTCTAAACAATAAAATTACAAGACCCTTAGTACATTTTAGGTAATTAAATAATAATGATTTATTATTTATTAACATGAGTTAATAACCTCATGTAAATAAATAATAAAATATAAAGTTTTTATTCCTTATCAATAAAAATAAAATATAATTATTTATTTTATTATCGGTGATTTTAAATATTCTTAGGATGGTTGGACCCATTGGTTATAATGGTTACATCCCTTAAAGTTTTACTATAAAATAGGTTTTACCCTTATTGTTCAAATGACTCAATGCATTAAAACTTGCTTGAATGATTAAGAGTTTTGTCAAGCCATCTAGTGAAAAAATAAGAAGGCAGAAGAATTTGTATTGGTGGTTATTATTTTTTCTCATATATTGAATATCAACTACTATGAGTTTTTTTACCTCCTTTGGAGGTTTTCCCACCTTCTCATTATTATCTTTATCTTTACTATTAATTAATTATCTAGATCTAACACTATGCATATAATTCTATGTTTTCAACATGGTATTAGAGCTAGGCTATGAGCCCCAAGCACCTAAAATGTGGCTTAAGGGGGGGGGGGGGGGCGGTGTTGGAAATAAGCCACACCTAGACCAATGATGGGATGGCCATAGAGGGTCGATTAGCTTAATTGGTAGAGCACTTCAACATCAAATATAAGGCCTTTGGTTCGAGTCTTAGCTGGTCCATATGAGCTGTAGCTCAAAATGTGATATCAGATCAACTTTGACATTGTTGATTAATTGGCAAGATCATTTGATTTTTTTGATAGGCTTGTGGATACCTTTGTGCAAGTTTAAATGAAAATGCAATCTATATGTTAAATCTGGTCATAGAAGGTAAACCTGTTATCAAAACAAGGATGAAGTTAACAATCAATATTTTAAAAATAAGAAAGGGAAGCAATATATCAAAACAAACAAAATAATCAAATCCCTAATCATAATAACAATCAAGATTCAAATCTTATTAGTTTATATGTTGCTTTATTTACTTTAAATAAAAATGAGTAGATTTTAGATAGTGGTGCATTGCACCATATGGCTTGCTTATCTAATATTTTGTGTGATTCTAGAGATATCTCTGAAAATATTTACTTAGGATATAATTATTTATTAGAAGCAACTAAAAAAGGAAAAGCTAAATTTTCAAATGTTGTTATAAATGTTGTTTTCTATGTACCTAATCTTAAAAATAACTTGTTATCTTGTTCACAACTTACTAATAATAATTTCATTGTAACATTGCTTAAAGATAGTTGGTCCATATGAGTTGTAGCTAAGCACATGGTCTCATAGCAAGAAAGATATGTTATGAAATGCAATATGTAAATGGATTTTGTATTATTAGCTCTTCACTATTTAATTTACTAAGCATTCCATTCATACATCTCTAAAATTATTTGCTTTAATCTCATGTTTGTTTGATTGGATGATTTCATATCATGCTAAAATTATCCATATTTGATGTAAGAGAAGTTATACCTCACTATTTTGTTAAATCATATTAAACTTGTAAAAAAAATTATAAGACTCAAATTATAAAATGAGTTATTTCTAATACGATATTTAATGTTTGATTAAACTTAGTATCATATTATTAGTAAATTATTGTATGTGCACCACATGATATTTTGGGACGTTCAGATTGTTAATATTGGAGAAATCTAATAATGAATTGGATACAATAATTTATGTTTTTTCACTAACTTTGTAATCAAACTAGTGAACTTGTTTGCCTAAAATGTGAATTGGTTATTTTAAATGTGTTTTACCATAGAAAAACATATGTCATATTTTATGTATTTGGTTATTATGATGCTAACCATACTATGCCATTATTAATCTATTTTTAGATATGTGTTTAATTTTTGTAGATGCACAATACCAAAGAACTAAACATATTAAAGTTCATGCACATTTTATCCAAGAAAAAGTCCTCAATGGTGATATTGATTTGCAATTATGTCCTACGAATGAAAAAGTGGAAAATGTATTCACAAAACCATTTGGTGCTACCAAGTTTTGTCATTTTCATACAATTTTGGGCCTCTCTAAGTCTCCATTGAGGGGGAGTGTGAATGACAATACCACTTCCTAATGGCCATGTTTATGTGTTCCTTCTTTATAATTCTTATTGTGAAGTATTGTAAACTTCATGAGGAATTTATGTGATTTGAGTAAATTTCATGTGTAAGTTTTACTTTTTTACCCAAATACATTAAAACATACTTTGTAATGGAGGTCCTTATGTTATAAAATGCTCCAAATATGTTTGGTTGATTATCCATGAGAAACTGTGACATGTAATCTCATGATCATGCTAGCCTAAACTTACTTTTGAGTAGTTTATGGATTATAATTCTTTTTGTTTCAGAAGGTGATTTTTGGCATGATGAAGGTTTTTAAATCCTTTAATTTTGCACATAGTATAATTCCTTTGTGGTTATTATGGCATTTACCTCACTTAGCATTAAGGGGGAGTGCTAGAACATTTTAATGTCTATGCAATACAATTAAGAGATCCTTAGTACAGTTTAGGTAATTAAATAATAATGATTTTTTATTTATTAACATAGGTTAACAACCTCATGTAAATAAATAATAAAACATAAAGTATTTATTAGTTATCTATAAAAATAAAACCTAATTGTTTATTTTATTATTGGTGATTTTAGATTTTTTGGAGATGGTTGGACCTGTTGGTTAAAATGGTCACCTCCATTCAAGTTTTACTATAAAGTAGGGTTTACCCTTATTTTTAAAATGAATCCATGCATATGAACTTACTCAAGTGATTAAGAGTTTTGTGAATCCATCTAGTGAAGATGTGAGAAGGAAGACAAATTTGTATTGGGGGTTATTATTGTTTCTCATATGTTTAATATCAATTACTTTGGGTTTTTTACCTCCTTTGGAGGTTTTCCCACTTAATCCTTGTGTCATTATTATTTGTATCTTTTTTATAAATTACTTGTTAGATCCATCACTATGCATATAATTCTATGTTTTTTAACACTTTATGAGGGTTGCATCTTTGGTAAGCGTCCCAAAGACAAATTTTACAAAGGCAAAGCTTGGGGGCCTTCACAAGAATTGGAGTTAGTACACAATGACGTATCTAGGAATTTTTTCCATTTTATCTTTCACAAGGGATAAGTATGTCCTTACCTTCATTGATGACTTCTTGAGATATACATTGGTTTACTTCCTTAGTTAGAAATCTAAAAAATTTAACAAGTCTTCAAACATCAAAGTTCTTGCAGAGAAACAATATGATAAATGCATCAAGGTTATTCAAAATGATAATGGGGGTGAGTATGTCAACAAATGGTTTGATTAGTTTTTAATAACATAGGGGATTGATTTATAGTATATTGTTCCTTATAATCCTCAATAGAATGAGGTTACAAAACACAATAATATGTCCTTGAAAGAGATGTTGAACTGCATGATTCACTCTTAAGTTATTGGCACCTCAGTATTGGGCCAAAGCCATTAATTTGCCTACTAAATTTAGAATAGGGTTCCTCATAAAGATTTAAAATGTATAAATCCCTTTTAAGCTTATCACAAAATAAAAACCACAATTGGGAAATTTAGGATTTTTAGATCACTAACTGTGGCATGCATACCAAATAAGAACACAAGGTTGTGGAACCTCAAAGTAATCCTTGCATTTCATAGTTTATCTAGATGGTGTCAAGGGTTACTACCTTATTCATTTGAAAACACATGAGTTTTTAATCAAGAGAAGTGTTCACTTTTAGGAGAGTCCCATAGACTAAAAACTTGACACTTCTCCCACTTCAGTGGGCTCAATTAGATTTGATTTAGATTAGCTTGAGCACATTCCATAGGTTGAGGACACTTATTCTATTTTGATAATGAGAGTAGTGATGGTGAATCATATTTATACACATATATCCACACTTCATAGGAATATGATTCTATACCTAATTAATCAACTTCTATTCCTCTTTGGGCTAGGCAGACACTATAGAGTGTAGTTACATGGGTTTGGGATCCTTCAGATGATAGGCAGACACGTTTAGATTTTTAGAATGAACCACATGATTTTTATGCATTTGTCTCAAATCCATAGAATTTTTAGAAGGCATCAAGTATTCTTAAGTGGGATTCTACCATGCATGAGTATAACTCCATATCATACTTGGGACTTAACACTTCTTCTTAAGGGAAGAAATATAGTTTGATGAAGATGGATATATCAGACTAAGTATGAAACATATGGGTCCATTGACAAGTTCAAGGCATAGTTGATCACCAAAGGTTTCTCATAGGTTTCTATCATTAAATACATAGAGACTTTTACACCAGTCACCAAGATTAAATTAGTCAGACTCACATTTGCTATTATCGTAGACAATCATTGGGATGTTCATCAAATGGACATCAAGAGTGCCTTTCTTCATGGTGATCTTGAGGAGGAGATTTACATGGAACCTCTATGCTTTGTTGAAGATTCTTCCTTTATAGTAGAATCTATAAATCCATCTATGGATTCAAATAGGCCCCTCATGCTTGGTACTCTAGGATGGATTTATTTCTTCTTTCAATAGGATTCACTAAATGACATTCATATTTGAATGTATATCTCTTATGATAGGATGATTTGCTATTGATTATGTTTCTTTATGTTGACTATGTTTTGATCACTAGTAACTCTTCTTCATATATCATAGAGGTGTAAATGGATGTTCAAGATATATTTTCCATGAAAAACTTGGGCTTGTTACACTACTTCCTTGAGATTCATATTTCTTAGTCTGACTCGGGGATTACTATTACATAGCCTAATTATGCTCTCGATATAATTATTTGATTTCACATGGATAATTTTAAGCTAAATCTGAATCCCTTTCTATTTGGAGTCAAGTTTTAATAAAAATTTTCCTCACATTTTTTCAATGATACCTTGTATCAACAGCTTGTCGTCAACATTATCTATTTGACACATACTAGACCTAACATACCATATGCAGTGGGCCTAGTCTCTAGATTCATGTAGGAACCCCATGAGATTCACTAGAAAGTAGCTAAGAGTATCTTGAACTACCTTTAGGATGCATATAAATCCAAGATTCATTATATAGTTGGCACTAGCATTGACCTAATTGGCTATAGTGACTCAAATTGGGTTGGTGATATTCAAAATCACAAGTCTATTTCAGGTTATAGTTTTTGCATTAGTTCAGGTTCGATTAGTTGGTCAATCAAGAAGGATAATGTTATTGATTTATAATTTATTGAGGTCATGTATATGGGGGCTATCAATGATACCACTAAGGCCATATGGATTTAGGGAATTATCACAGAGTTTGGTATCCAGTTCAGATGACCCACCACCATCTATTATGACAACCATAGTACTATTTAGATTTGCAAGAATTCAATTTAGCATCAATGAACCAAATACATAGAGATTCACATGCACTTCATCATAGATCTCATTCATGGGTTTATCATTTATCTAATAAATTACTAGACAATAGAGTATGTTATAGACATCTTCACCAAACCTTTTATAGCGATCAAGTATCTTTACTTTTTAGATCTTCTTGAGGTTTGAAACACTATAACATCATCTTTTGGGGAAGATTTTTTGCTTTTTTTTATATTTATCATTTGGGGGGGATAGTTTTTCCTATAGGTTTTCTCTTTTTCTCTACTTTATGAGAGATTAATTTGTACATGGGCACCTCATCAATCCTAGTTGTTGGGACCCATTATTTTTACACTACCCACTTACGTTTTTATTATGGGGTGGTGTTAGAGTAGGGGTTTTATTTTTTCTCTCACTTGGAGTTTTACTAATTTTATGGAGAATCTTACTTAGGTATACAGGTTAACCAGATGACTAAGAAGTAACTCCCTTGATCAACTATTCTAGGTATGAGAGTTACTCTTTTATTCTTGGTTCTGTTAACCACCTTTTATGGATGAGTTATTATTATATTTTGGGGTTATATTGACCATATTTTGTGGAGGTGTTACTCAACACTCTCCTATTTTTACTTCTCACATTTATGATCTTTGTTAATGGAAGTTTAGATTTTGGATCCTATCTTGTCTTGTGTAATATTCCCACATTGTTGTTTCATTTTTATTTTAGCTACTTTATGGTATGCACCTACTTGATTCATGTAATCAATCATATTGTGAATTTGACATATCTAGAACCTAAACTCAACCCTAACAATTGTTACCCATAATGTTTGTAATTTGATTCCAATCCAGAGAGGTGTGAACTTATCATGTTATCCTTTAATTTCATGTGTTTTATCCCACAAGAGGATAAGGTCTAAAAATCTAAAGACTTTATTCTTATATCTTTTGTTAAACCATATCTTCATGATATATTGATGTTTTCTAAAATTATGTAATGTCTCAGTGCATACATCTTCCATCTTAATTATAATGAATGATTTGGACTAGATTTTGTCATTTTTTCCAATACATTCATGTATGAAATAATATGTTGGTAATTTAAGAGTAATAGGGAACAATGATTGCTATCCATATACTAGCAGAAAAGGTGAAGCCTTGAGATCTTGCTTATGTCTAGTTTGATCTACCCATAATGCATACTTCAATAGTGGATGTTGGCCCCATAATTTTGACTAAGTGTTGTCCAATTTTGGCATGGAATTGGCACAATGCAGAAGGATCATGGTGCAAAACTAATAGGTACATAACCACCATGGCATAGTACCTATGAGGCAAAAGAGGACAATGATGTGAAATAATTAATGCGAGAGGACCTAGTTAGAGGGGAATGAGTCATGAGGAACCTGAGGACATAGGACTCAAAATTGTATTAGAAGACTAGGGGAGCATGTTAGAAGTGGGAGTAGTTAGAAGAATGGTTCATACGGGTCACTTTGACCTTATTGATAGGAAGTTTTTCACTATCCCACAAGGAGATGAACACATGGCAACAAATATATATCATATAAAAAGGATATAGGGGGTGCAAAGGCCCATATCTTTAGGAAGAACTAATTCTTAAGTACCATGACTCTCAATTTGTTAAGAGTTCATTGGCCAATTGTTCATGCCATTAATGATTGTAAACACTTGTTAGGGAAAAATAAGTATAAATACCCTTGTTGTAAATAATTTTGGGGTCAGATGGATTCTAGGATGTGATTGTGAGAAACATGTACCTTTCTGTGAGTTAATCTTAATATATGAGAATAACAGGTTTTTGTTAACTTCTTTTTTTTTGATGAATGATGGTGTGAATTAAGTGTTGGATTATATATGAACTATACCCTATCACATTTTATTTTCTAAGATAAATAATGCTAATATAAAATGAAAATATTCTACATAGTAATATTAATCAAACCTATAACTCAAAGGATCAAGGTAGTCTATGTATGCTTTTATATAATCCCTATTTGATTAGCATAAAGAGGACTATGAAAAAGTTATCCAAACTATGAAACAAAACCTACAAGAACTTGCATTTATCTAAATTATTTGGGATAGTGTGTAAGACATAACTCTTGCATGAAAGGGCCAATGTGCTAGCTCATTGGGCTATACTTGGCAGCGAATCTAGAATTATAAAAAATAACCCAACATTTTAGTTTCATTACTGGGACCTGAAGCACTTGAATCACAATCATGGAAAAATGTTTGAGCATATTACACTGGATAATATAGAATAATGGGTTACCAATGTTGAATATAATTTTGTAGTTCATTATCTTGAGCTAAGAATCTCTGCATGGTAGAAGGTAGAGTAGAATATCTATAGTGCATTGTATGAAACCTTATTTTTGGAGGTCTTGGTTCATTTACATGCTTGGTTTATAACATATGCTCAAGGATGATCAAGGAATCTTGGAAAAAGGTAGTCTTAGATGTTAGAATGGCAAAGGGTTGTATCATGACTTAGAACCCTATAGATGTGAACAATCAACTTTTGGTGGAAAGGAGTTCTAAATAGCTATATTCTAGAGTACATTGTAACTTATTATTCATGCCCTAAAGAAGCCAAGTTCTATTTCCTTCAAGAACCATGTGGTCATTATATTAAGCTTTTTGATTTTGAAATGAGAAGTTATTTACTGATCTTGGACTTGAAAGTATACTAATGGAGAGCTAAATCCTCTTGTGCATGAGCCACACATTTGGAAGGGGAAAATAGGAGTTGGTAGAATATTGTGGATTAAAAATGGTAGCCAAATAGTGTGCATAATGGAAATATAAGTATGATGAAGCTCGACAAAGGATTATAGGAGTTAGTGACATGGGAAGAGATAGGGAGAACTCAAAGAGTGTTGTTAGGAGCCATAGGAAAGCAAAAACACATGAGGACCCCATCAATTTCAAGTCATGTTCTATGAAACTTATATCCTATGAAGGAGAAACAAGATGGATGGTAGAAATTGAGGAATAAAGTATGAACCAACCAGGTTCCCCCACTATAGTTCATAATCATGCTTTTGAGTTAGATAAAGTACACATACAAAATTAGGATATAGATAGATTGGAACCAAAAATTAAACTAATAAGGGATACTAAAATTGAGCCTTTTGATGATCATTTAGACTTAACACTCTATTTACCTCTTCAAGGAATTCTATGGCACAACTTGGGATACCTGGTGGACTAGGCCTACAAGGATAGAATATAGGACCCAATTTGAGTAATAAATCATCTATCATGCCTCACATCACAAACTCTATTATTGGAGATGGATTAGGAGGTGGTACAAGAGGTAGTATACTTCCTCCTCAAGGAGTCAATGTTGTAGGTTCCCAGTAATTGGTCATTTTAGTACCTCAACCAACTATGGTGTATTATGAGATGACACTGCACTTACTAGAGTATAAAGGTATGGAGAATGCAGTTGAACATGTCCACAAATGTAAATTGATTGAGAGGGCATGAGGCATTACATCCTCTAAGTATTATGCCACACAATTTGTAACTATTCTTATGGAGTGCATACACAAATGGTATCACAAGTTCAACTCTCAATAAATTGTGATCAACTATGACTAACTAAAGATATCCTTCCTTCAAGAGTTTGACATTCTTGAATTTGAGAAATAACGCATAGTAGTGCTGAAGGACATAAAGTAAGGACTCACTAAAAGTATGCATGAGTATGATGCAAGGTTTAAAACTTTGTTGTCTAAATTTTAATTTTAAATTAACACTACTCAACATGCACAATGGTTTGTGGTAGGATTGTTATTATCTTTTTGTCAAACCTTATCATAGAGGACCTTCACTAGTTTATACAAGGCTTTAAAAGTTGCTCTCCATGATGAGGTAGTTGGAAGCATTGATAATGTGATTAGTCCCTTTGTAGAGGACCAAATAGCCTCAATGGAATTATAACTTAAAAAATTTGATGGCCAATAATATGCATGAAACACATAGTGGTGTTTGGTGTACAGACTATGAGTCTGAAGGGCATACACAGAGTAATTATCCATGTAAGAACATCTACGTGGTACTTAAAAAAACATATGAAATATATAATGAGGAATATGATGTCCACTCTTGTCCTCTTCTATAGTGAGATACTTACACTAAGGTGTCTAACTATTGTAATATCTATGATATATATAGTCATGACACTAATGACTATCATTTGATTAGTGACATCTATAAAGCTTGAGCATGTGGCAGACACCAAACCTCAGTAGTAGATACTCAAGACAATGGTGTATACCATGGATGATGAAGAGGGATAGGATGAGGACGTGATAATTTCACACCCAAGACCTATTACAAATGTGTCTCTCCAGACCACTATCAAAGTGATTGCCTAAATTACTCAATGTGTACTTTCTATAAAAAGGACCACCGACTAGAAGAGTGTCTTGACTTATATGTGGATATCACCAAGGAGAGAAATGAAAAGGGTGATGATATGATTCAAATTTATAAACCACATTGGTGCACATGCCCAACCATTCATACAATTCAATAGGTAAACATTACCACTCACAGTACATGACAAACTTAGTCGATAGCTAATCTTATCGATAGACTGTAATGGGAAGAACCATGAGCTAATAATTATCTTGATATTCAAAAACAAAAGGATGTATTCAAAGATGTGATGGAAATAATATGAGAAATTTAGGGAGATATTTAGTTCCTCAAAGACAAAGATGCAACACAATATGCTATTGTGTAAAAGGAAGCTGATCATCAACATGTGGCATGAGATGACTTTTAGGAACTATATAAGTATATGATGAATGAGGATATTATCCTATAGCTCAGTGTTTGGCTTAAAATTAAAGCTTGAATAACAAATGAGGTTCACCCTCATATCACTAGGCAAAGTTAAGATCATCATTTAAATCATGCTCAGTGACAAGACACTCCTAGTTCCTCTACTCCCATGGAAGATAAAGAAATATTGGTTAATACTACCATCGATGGATGGGTAATCTAGGACATACTAGTGTAGAAGTCAATGTCCTCACCAAGGATGTTTGGCATAAGATGTATAGTATAGCATTATATCCTTCACCTCATATCTTATTTACAAAAAATAAGACTCGCATGCTACCTATTAGGGTCCTCAAGAATGTAATAGTTGACATACTTGGAGTACCATTCAAAGTGGATTTTGAGGTTTTGGAGCTAGTTAAAGCTGATGATTACCTATCTCTATTGGGAATACCTTGGTACTAGGAGAATAATATAGACTTAAGCTTTAAGAAGTTCTATATTAATTTTGAAAACACTGATCAACATGTTGTAATACCACTAGATCAAGCACAACAACCCCTTACATAGAGCCTATCTATGTTGATGAAGATATAAACCATATCTATAACATTATTATAAGGAATGATAAGAAAATAAATCCCACTCTAGATGGCATTATTTGATGGTCAGACACTCAATCCATCTATGACAATACAAAAAATACATGTAATTATTTGGCTCATGGTGACTACAACCTCATGGGCAAAGTATACAGTACCATCAATAGCCAAGAGAATGTGCCATGCTAGTTTAATAAATGACATAGGTTCATTCATCTTATCACTAGCCAAGTCATGAGGGGACCTATCATAGAGATGCCACTTGAAATACTTGATGAGGCTCCAAGGTTCCATGGGTAGATGGAAGTATGAGACTTCATTCAGTGCCTTGAAGAGTTTTACCACACTGATGAAGATTGTCTTAGATCTTTAGTTCATCTCTTTGATGGCATATTTGGATAATGGTAGTGAACCCATTATGAATGAATCCTCCATTGGGATTAGGTACACTCAACCTTAAACCATTGGTTCCATCATAATAACAAAGTAAAGGGAGTAGTCAGCTATAGTGGATTACAAGCCCCTAAGCCCCACATTGAAGCTTGTGAAATAATGTGGTGAAATGATGAGTCCTACTTAATAAAATATATATGGGTGCATGAATTTTATGGAACTTTATGCATTTGGGCATGATCATGGTACATTATTGAAGAGTGATACATGGGTACCAGGGTTTGGCATATGCTAAAGGAGAATATGAACTCATCATTGTCCTATTATTCACCAAGAATGGATTTGTGATTCACCCTCCAAGCCATGTATGAAGAAATAGTAGGTGACCCATGTACCATAGAATAACATCTAAGGATTATCCATTAGGACCCTATGAATCCCCTACACTTATTCTATAAACCATTGATACACTAAGTTCTTGCACCTACACCAGTCCTCACTCCAAATTGACGTGAAGAAATTCATTTGGGAAAACAAAAGCTTGTATTACAAGTGGAAGAAGGTGAAGGATCAACTCCACTCAATCAATTATCAAATAATTTAGATATTCTTATATATGTTGGCACAAGAACTATTTAGGACATAGGTGTTGATATGGATAACCCTTACCATGGGCCTATTCAGACTATTCAGTATAACATCAGCTCGAAATAAGAAACAAAGTTGGATACAATAGGAAACTATTGGATTGACACAAATATTTTTAAAATATTTGAATTTATAAAATAATATTATGATGTCTTCCCAAAGAAATACATTAAAATGGAGGGAGTCCACCCATCCTTAGGGAAGATGTATATCAAGCTAGTTGATGGTGCTCGACTAGTGAAAAAATGCCCATATAAGATGAATCCTAATCTTTGAGAATGAATTAAATAGGAGATTGACATTATAATACATGTTGGATTAATCACTCCCATTGATGAATTTGAGTGGATTAGTCCCATGGTGTCAGGATCTTGCTCCACAAATAGAGCACATATGATTACTTCTTGTATTAGCAACTAAACACGGAATTATACCAGAATCAATAACTAACTAGAAATATGAAACAACACAGGATTTGAGAGACAATACACAATTGTATTAAATACTTAGAAGAAAATAAAATAAAGAAGATGCCACTTCTTCTTCCACCTCAAAGGCTCACCACACCTCAAGACCTTCTTCCCTCTCTCTCTCGGTCCCAACAATCAACTCAAATATAGAGTTGATGTTCACCTCTCCAACCAGTCAGTAACACTGCTGCCAGTACACCAAGTACACAACCATACTCCAAGTAGATCTCATGCTCTCTATTACTACCTGCAAATCACTAGACCTTACTCACCATTGTAGATCTCCAATAGAAGCCATGCTCACCTACTGACTAAGATCATACAAACATGAAGAACCCCTCTGATTCTCCAAACCAGTACCCACTCTTGGTACTATGGCACTAGGAGGAACACACCATTGCTCACCTCTCTTAGAAGGAGCTTATTTGCTCTCTTACTCTCTAGCTACAAGTTTACAATATAACCAATGAGTCTCTTAAATAGATCTCATGCAAACAATAATTAGACACCTAATTACAATAATTAGATCCGTAGCTTCTAGTCTAAATTTGGCTCTTGACATGAAAACACTTGGTTCGTTAGCTAACTGCCTGTAACATTCGTAGTCCAAACCACATAGGTGACCGATGTCAGTCCCTGTTTGCCTGGGGGTGCCGACGCCAGCCGATCTCTGACCGACGTCAGTTGTCCTGACCGACGCCGGTGACTGTAACACTCAGCAAACACTCTGTAACCTCCCTAACTCCTCCTGTTCGCATCTTGGTGAAGCTTTTAGCTCCACAACCTAACAATCTCCCACTTGGAAATAAAAAGTTGCACCTGTACCTGTATCTGTACCCCGTCTAATCTATTTCTTGGCTTGTATCCCTCTTTAAGCTCAACCCTAAAGACCAACCATCACACACCCTGTGATGCCTTTCCTGTCATCCAAGTAACCTGCCACATCCGAACCTACAAATCCATGTAGTGAAGACCTTGACCCTGCATCGCATGTCGACCTGCTGCTGGTCCCTCTTAGATATCTAAGAATCTACCTTCCCCAAATTAGCTCCAAACTCTCTGACAACTCCCACTGCTTGGGAAAACTCAAGTCTACACTAGACCTCATGTGATTTCGAACCCTGTTCTAAGCTCAGCTTGAACTGTTTAACCCTTGGTGTGCTTACCGATTCTACATTTTGCATCATGAACCTCACCAACACCGTCTTCACATCAGCTCCCACTGGAGACCAAATCTCCATGTCTCTTATGCCAAAGAATTTTGCTGCTCCAAATTATTCATGACATGCCACTGAACTAACATTACCCTTCGCTCAGCAAAACCTATATATCTGATCCTATAACTAGTATACCATCCACATATAGTAATAGGATAATGTCATGAATCATCATCCACCTGGTAAGAACAAACACAATAGTTACACTGACATTGACTGAAGCCCTACTTTGTCATCCACCTGTCAAACCTGTACCACTATCCTACAGCTTCCTCAAGACCATCTACCTTGGCCTTTTGTCTCATGTATCCATTCACTCTCTTCTTTAACTTGGGAATCCATCCATCTCTCAGTGCTTTCTTGCAGCTGACAACTCTACCAACAAACACTTGTTTGGTTCTTCTCCAAGGACTCACACTCCTCATTCATGCCAAGCTCCCAATGTATCTGGATTCTACCTGCATTGCCTCTTCACATCTTCCTGGTTCTTAACCATTAGTAAGAAATATAAAGAAGGTGAACAATGAATATGAGGTTCACTTACCCTTTCTAACCTCCATATGAGTGTTTGAGACTTGTTGACAGCTTGCTGTCTGCCCAATATCCATTCAAGTGACCGATCTTAGCCATCTCCCAATCTGCTCCTGACCGACGTTGGTTCTCTGTGACTGACCCTGTCTGCCAATGTCAATCCCATTACCGACACCAGTGTGCCTATTGCTGACGTCGGTCACTGTATGACCGATGTCGGTTCATGCTTCCCGACACCACCAACTCTGCTAATTTGCACATGACCGACGTCAGTGCCTGTCTGTTCGACATTAATTCCCCTTGACTGATGCCGGTATCTGTGTTCACCTGTGAGTGGTGAATTTTTACTCGTGAGCTCCTTTTGGGTCAAACCCTTGTCCATATCAACACAACCCTGCTCAGAATAATTCAGTCCACTCCGCTGATATCTGTCCGTCATCTCCTCCATGAACACCAAGGCTTTCCAGTTCTTTAGCTTGTCAAAAACATCTGTCTTCCACTTAAGAACATGCATTCCCATCCTACATATGTAACCAAGCCTACAAAGCCACATCTCTATAACAGAAGGTGAATCAATAATATAAGTAGATAGATAAAGGATACCTACTTTCTTACCACCGTCTAATTCAAGTGCATCCACTGTGAGAGTTATTGTGCATCTCCCATCACCTAACTTTCCTGAAGAAATTAGACTCATCTCCAAGACTGGTACCTGCATAACCTCATTCAACACCTGTGTGTTATCCGTTTGCAATTTCAGCTTCACTTCCCCTTTGCCAATCATTTGACAAGGCTCTCCAGCTCCTAAATAAGTCTCTCCAAAGTCTCCAAAGACATACCCATGAAAAGATGCTCTATTTTGAACTGTATGGAAAGAGGCAAAAGAATCTGTGAACCAAGATTCCACTTTATCCAGAACATCATGTGCAACATCCCCTGCAACATCTGCTCCTCCCTGCTGATTTGCTACCAACCAACAATCTTTATTTCCCTGATCTTTCTTTCCATCAATTGGACCATTCATGCTATTCAGTTTCTCCATTCGTAGCCTACTTTCTTCTGCCATTGCTTTACTCCCACTCAATCAAAAACCCCTGTGAGTAACCTATAATCAACACACACTATCCAGATTTAAAACCCCCTGTTAGTAACCCAACCAAAAACTCTGATACCAACTTGTCAGGATCTTGCTCCACAAATAGAGCACATATGATTACTTCTTTTATTAGCAACTAAAAATGGAATTATACCAAAATCAATAAGTAACTAGAAATATGAAACAACACAAGATTTGAGAGACAATACACAATTGTATTAAATACTTAGAAGAAAATACAATAAAGAAGATGCCACTTCTTCTTCCACCTCAAAGGCTCGCCACACCTCAAGACCTTCTTCCCTCTCTCTCGGTCCCAACAATCAACTCAAATATAGAATTGATGTTCACCTCTCGAACCAGTCAGTAACACTGCTGCCAGTACACCAAGTACACAACCGTACTCCAAGTAGATCTCTTGCTCTCTGCTGCTACCTGCAAATCACTAGACCTTACTCACCATTGTAGATCTCCAATAGAAGCCATGCTTACCTGCTGACTAAGATCATACAAACATGAAGAACCCCTCTGATTCTCCAAACCAGTACCCACTCTTGGTAACTAGGAGGAACACACCATTGCTCACCTCTCTCAGAAGGAGCTTATTTTCTCTCTTACTCTCTAGCTACAAGTTTATAATACAACCAATGAGTCTCTTAAATAGATCTCATGCAAACAATAATTAGACACCTAATTACAATAATTAGATCTGTAGCTTCTAGTCTAAATTTGGCTCTTGACATGCAAACACTTGGTTCATTAGCTAACTGCCCGTAACATTCGCAGTCTGAACCACACAGGTGATCGACGTCGGTCCTTATTTTCTTGGGGGGTGCCGATGCTGGCTGATCTCTGACCAACGTCGATTGTCCTGACTGATGCCAGTGACTATAACACTCAGCAAACACTCTGCAACCTCCCTAACTCCTCCTGTTCACACCCTGGTGAAGCTTTTAGCTCCACAACCTAACACATGGTGATTATTATCAAAAAGGATGGATGCATTCGTATCTGTGTGGACTACCAAGTGCTTAATGCATCCTATATAAATGATCCCTTTCCAATGCCATTCATAGAAGAAATCCTTGAAGGTGTTGATGGTTATGAAGTGTACTCCTTAACAAATAGATTCTCAAGGTACCATCAGGTCCAAATAGTTGAAGAATACCATCTCAAAACAACCTTCACCATTAAATGAGGATCATTTGCCTATACTATTATACCCTTTGAGTTGAAAAATGCCCCAATAGTGTTTTCATGAATATAAGTTGAAGCCTTTAAGGACTTCATCCATAAGTTCCTCCAAGTCTATTTGGATGATTTATACAATATATAGTTTAGTCAAAGACCATTGTACTAACCTCAAGCTTATGCTTGAGTGCTCTCAGGTCTTACAAATCTCATTAAACTTAAAGAAGTGCATGTTTGCAACACCTTTTGGTGTGCTCTTAGGGCATATTATTTTTAAGGAAGGAATCTGGGTAGACCTAGTGAAGGTATCTATTATTCTTTTCCCTCTAGTGCCCAAGACTTAGCTATAGGTCTATGCCTTTCTAGGCCACATGGGTTATTATAAAAAGTTCATTCATGGTTATGCAAATATTTTTAGACCACTAGAAGAATTGTTAAAGTAGAATGAGCATTTTATATGGACTTGCTCTTATAAAGAAGCCTTTGAAACACTCAAGGAAAAGTTGGTCACTACTCCTATTCTCTAATTCCTTGATTGGACAAGGCCATTTCATGTCCATGTTGATGTATCTGGCATGGCCATTAGTGTAATCCTTGCACAACTAGGTGAAGGTCACCTGGATCACCCAATCTACTTTGCCAGTAAGAAACTCACATCGGCTAAAAGAAACTATACCACTATGTAGTGCACATCAATGTTAATGGTCTATGCTTTGTAGAAGTTCAAACAGTACCTATTAACCACTCTTTTTATTTTCTATATAGATTATGAAGCTTTGAAGTACATTGTCAATAAACCTATACTACATGGATGAATCTATTGCTAGATTGTTTTGTTCCAAGAATTCTAGTTTTTAGTTATGGTGAAACCTAGGAAGGCTAATTATGGACCTAACTACCTATCATGAATTGAGAACATAGAACCACCATGTACCATAAAGGATGATATTCCTAATGTATAACTTTTTTATGTTACATGGGTACCTAAAGAATTGGAAGACATTGTGGCATTATTGAATACCGCCTGACTATCTCACCTCACAAGCTAAAAAATAACTCATGGTTTGTGTCACACCTTTTCAACTTATAATATATGATCTTTAAAAAATAGGCCATGATAAATTTCTTTGATGTTGTGTAATGCAACATGAGTGCCTCAAGGTACTTAGTGAATTTCATGAAAGTATTGTTGGTGCACACTATGCTAGAGAGGCTATCATGTAGAAGGTTCTACTAGCTGGATTATGGTGGCCAACTCTCTTTCAAGATGATAAAGCATATGTTAATCAATGTGACATATGTCAATGCATAGGCAAACCTAATTGGAGAGATGTTATGCCTCTACAGCCCATCCCTTCGTAGGAACCCTTTAAAAAATGGGCTATTGATTTTGTTGGTCCCATCACTCCAACAGGATGATGGATAGGTTCTTAGTGCATCATTGTAGTAACTAAATATCTTATGTGTTGGGATAAAGCCACACCAACAATGGATTGTAATGTTGCTACTATTGTGAGGTTCATCTGGGAGAATGTCATAACTCAGTTTGGATGCCCCTTGAGTTTTACCAGTGATCATGGAACCCACTTTTTAAATGAAATAATTTGCATCTTGTTGGCTGAGTTCATAATTATACACCATAAAACAACCTCATATCACCTATAAGCCAATGGAACTATTGAAGCTTTCAAAAAAATCCTAGGTACCACTTTGACAAAGATCTATAACATTAACTAAATGGATTGGGATGATAAGGTGTCTACAGTTATATGGACTTATTGAACAACCTTTAAGAGATTAAATAAAAGCATGCCATTTAACTTGGTATATGGCAAGGAAGTAGTCTTACCAATAGAGTTGTTGGTACCATCTCTATGTATCACATATGTAGGACATTTAGATGAAGAATCATCTTTAAAAGTGCGATTAGATACTTTATTGCAATTCGATGAAGCTCTATTCATCACTCATTGGAGCTAGGATGTATAAAAATGCAAGTAGAAGGCATGGCATGATCACCATATAAATAAAAAAACATTTTCTCTAGAAATGAAGGTCTTGTTGTATGACTCTAAGTTCATGTGCCACCCAGGAAAGATATGCATACATTAGGATGCCCCTTTTATAATACATAGCATTAGACCTACTAGAATATGTCGGTTACGAAGGATGGATGGTCAGTCCTTCCTGGGCACTATAATGGAATCCAACTTCAGTCGTATTTCACTTTAGAATAGCTAAAGTTTTTGTAATCAATAAGGCTTATTCCATTAGTTTAGGATTTACTAATTTCAATAAAAGTGTTGCCTTTATTGCATGTAACTTTCCCTTTTTAAAATTTTATTTTCAAATTTCTTATTCTTTTCATGAAGGACCATGACACATTTTAGTGTGGGGTAAGAAGCCATGTTTAAAAAGGAAAATATGAAAAGCACACAATTTATTAAGGGCACAAAAGGTATTGAAGGTGTATGAGTCATTTAAGGCATGAAGGGGTAAGGTTCCCACCATAAATTAGAAAATTAAAAGAGATAGTTGTCTTCCACCTCACAAAAAGAGCAGGACACAACTGTCATCCACTTCAAAGAAAGGTGTAAGACATGATGTGTCATTAATGCAAAAAGAATGGTTATGAAAACAATATGCCAACAACATGATGGGACAATATTTTTAATGCATTAATTGTAAAAATCAAGTATCCAAATATAGTGGTTGTTAAATATCTGTATTAATGCCACAAAGTGATGGGTAATGGGAAGACATTAATGATGATAAAACCCTCTTGGAGCCTATAAATAGGCATGTAAAACTCATTTTACACTTTACCTTGCATTTAAATTCAGATTATTAGAGCTGAAGATCAAGTGACTATCAAATTCGAGTCAATTGAATCTAGAGCCAAGAGAAGAGATTTATTATCCTTAGTAAACCGTGTAGGTCATTACCAAGTTGAGAAGAGACATTCCAAGTTTGGATAATTAGAAAAGGGATAGTTTCAAAAATTATAGGTTTTTGGTCCACCATTGAAGGGTGTTTAAGCTTGAAAAGCTAAATCAATAATCTACAATCATGTATTCTTTTGGAAATATTGGATGGTTTCGCATTATACTTTGGGATCCTCAAAGGGTAATGCAACCTAAGAAAAAGGCCAAAAGACTTGAAACCTTACTGATAATACCAGAAGAATAAGAGGTGAGTGGAGGAGACTGGGTTCCAATTAGGTAAGAGATACCAAAAAAAAGTACAACACACAGAAGAAGAAATTATGGTACATAAGGCAAAGTAGGCCAAATCATCTTCAACATAGAAATCTCAAGCATCCCCACCCCCATCTCTATTAATTAAAGAGATACAATATCTAGATTTAGTGTTACACATGAATAAATAGGTCTCCAAGGTCTCCACTTGTACTATCTTTGACTATAATTATCACCAACTTAGGAACAAGGTTGAGCTCCAAAATGATTATCAGGTAGAGACCACTAACACAAAGAACTAAGTGGTGTATGATCTCATGATCTTCAACTAGCTAAATGCTATAGGATTATTTCAGCTATACAATTTGCCATATTTTGGTAAGCCCATGAAAGTAGTTTAATTCCTTCTTTCATGCATCCATGAGGACTATATTTACTTTACCAAGTAAAACATAAAGATCATACTCGAAAGGATCAACAAGGTCATGGGACTATGATGCTCAGGGATGAGTGTAATTGATGACTTATTCAACATTAAGGAGAGCTGAATGACCACCACATTATTGATGTATCAAAAATAGGTTCATGCCATGCACATCAAGAACCTACAAGATCCTGCCCTCTAGGTTGCGGTATATATCATCATGACCAAGATCAGAGGACCAATTATTAAAAAGAGGTTAACATGGCACACCTCTACATTTCTCATCATGTCTCACAAGGGTTGAAGTACAACTTGGCTATATAATTCACCTACAATATTGTTGAAGACATGGAGATGACCCATCAAGAGCTGATGTATAGTTTTTCATGGGGGTGATCCTCCTCTTAATGGTTTTCAATGAAATTGGGGTGTCAAACTATAGATCTAGAGCACTAAAGTGAGTGTACCCTCCCACACACAAGTCCCCCACTAAACACTACATGACATTCACATGCCTTGCTCACATCACCCCCTCATACAAGATCAAGATGAAGTACTAGTTTGATGGGATGAAGGTGGTGTTCAGGGATGAGTGGCACATTCCCAAGGACTTGCCCCTTTTGATTGAAGAGCAAGTGTAGTTTGTTGTAAATTAGCACTTCTCCCTCATGCATATTCAAATGAACCCATCTAGAGAGCTCTTAGCATGGATTAAGTTACCACAGACCTTTTTGGAATAGTAATTTATAGAATCCATAAATCAGATATAAGATGTGCGACCTATCATCTTACAAGCTGAAAGAATAGACTTGGAGATCCACACTCTTCATAAATTATTTGTATATCTAAGTAAGAAGGCCTACACATAGAAGATGGAGACAGACGTGATCGACATTTAGGTTAAGTAAACATTGGTGGGGGAGAAAATTCAAAAATTATTCTACATGCTACACCCCTAAAATAATCCATAGGACACGGACCCTAAGGATACATTTCCATCCATGTCACCCATAAATAAGAATATGTGGTCAGATGTGGGTGCTAGCACAAGTGGGCATTAGCCCCCCCCCAAAATGTCAAAAGATTGTAAAAGCATGATCCTCTAGACCCATGCCATCATGTCCCTCTATGCCACATCCACCTCAACCTTCACCATCTCCACATTTATCTCCATCTCCCCATACTTCTCCATCTCCTTTATGCTCTATGCCTTTATACTCTTCACTTCCATTCCCTTCATCTCCCTAGCCTACTCCTCTTTCTCCACCACCTTCTCTACCTCCACCTCCACCTTCTCCACCCCTACATTCTTTGCCTCTACAACCATCTCCCCTAAGTGCTTCTACTACAAGATCTACCCAACAACATCCCCCAAGGAAAGCACCCCAATAAGAATTTCTTATGGTGTAGGTCCATAGCTCAAGTTCTGATTCTAAGAAAAATTCTTCCCCAACATGGGAGGAAAAATCCACCTTTGATGATTTGCTACTAGATGATGAAACATAATATGATGAGGAGGGGGATGATGAAGAGGAAATTAAGATGGTCATTGGTGGCCACAAGGAGTTTGAGCTTGAGCACAACTGTAATAAAGGGATGGGACCGTCTCAGACCTCAAAAGAGTAGGATGATGGTATATAGGCAACATGCATGCATGTTATGAGTTGGGAATCAAAGATAAGATGCTATATCTTTGGCCACACTTCATTCCCAAGGAGGCAACTATAGAAACATGAAATCAAGTATCCTTCTTGCTTGATATGTACAATGAAGATCGATATTTCAAACTCCCATAAGATATCCTTTCTTTGGACTCAGATGCTCTAGCACTGTCAAAACCATTATGGGTAGATCCATAAAAGATCTCCCCTCTTCTTGTAAGCACTACCTTTTTGAAGTTGAGCATGGAGATTATGCACCTGAATATTTTGTCAAATTTTGATACACACATAGTTGAGAGGAAACATGCAAAAATTATAGGAATATATAATAAAGAAGTTACAAATAAATAATCACTTGTCGAGGAAGTGGCCACATTGAAATAACATCTCCAAGAGGCCATAAAGGCAAAAATAAGGGTCTTAAACCTCTATAAAACAACTTTACAGGAAGACCCAATGCTAACAAATAGTGTACCTCTTGATGGGGATGCCATAAGAAAGTTAGAAACTCTGGTGGAACTACTACACAAGTGATTCAAGGAGTAACCCACTCTATGAGATGAGGGATTAGAGTTGGCTGAATAGTTCACGATGGTCATCGATGTCTATGAATGCACTATAGGGAGAGTTGGGGAAGTTATCCCTATTTTATATGGAATTTTTACATGTTTAGTGTGCCTTAATAAAGTCTTAGAGGCTTGAATCCAATCTAAAGAAGCTTAGAGGTAGCAATTGACTAATGTTGCATTCTTAATAAAAGATCATGTGAAGCATGAAAAAGCATTTAGGGATGTAGAGATGATGGAGGAATTCATAAATAAATATCATAAATAGCTAAACATGAATTTTGTATCCCTTTGAGAATAGGTTGACAAGGAGGTATTTACACTCAAAGATATCAAGAAGGATGCCACCACATCCATGGACAAATAGGTCAAGAAGGCCGATGAGACTCCAATCCAACCCAAGGAGATAAAGAAAGTAAATGGGAATATAGAAGAAATAACTACAAAATTTCTCAAGGCATTGTCACATTGGGACAATCTGAAGAAGGAGCTCGAGTAGTCTAGGCCCAAATTTTTAGAGGATGCTAGTGTGACTTAGTCCAAGATGAACTAAGAGCATAGTATGGGGTGATGTTGGCCCTAGAATTTTGATGAAGTGTTGTCCAATTTTGGTGTGGAACCAACACTACATGGAAGGACCATGGCATGAAAATGATAGGCATAGAAGTAATATGGTGTGGGACTTACAAGGTGCAAGAGGATAATGGCATGAAAGAACCAACACGAGAGGACCCAGCTAGAGGGAAATGAGTCACAAGGAACCTAAGGATGTAGGACTCAGAATAGTAGCAAAAGACTACAAGAGCACATGAGAAGTAGGAGGAGTTGGAATAATGGTTTATACATGTCAATCTAACCTTATTGATAGGAAGTTTTGCACTAGCCTGTAAGGAGAGGAACACATGGCACTAAAGATATAACATAGAGAAATGATATAGGGGGTATAGAGGCCCAGATCTTTAGAAAGAATTAATTGTTAATCACCATGAATTTTAGTCTGTTGAGATTTCATTGGTCAATTCTTCATGCCATTAATGATTGTAAACACTTGGTCAGGGTAAAATACGTATAAATACCCCTGTTGTAAAGCATTACAGGGATAGATGGATTCTAAGATGTGATTGTGATAAACATATACCTTTCTATGGGTTAAGCTTAATATATGAGAATAGAAGGTTTTTATTAACCTCTTGTTTTCTAATGAATGATGGTATGAATTAAGTGTTAGGTTATAAATGAGTTATACCCTATCACATTTTATTTTCTAAGATAACTAATGCTAATATAAAATGATAATATTCTATGTAGTAATATTAATCAAACTTAGATCTCAAAGGATCAAGGTAGTCTATTTAGGATTTTATATAATCTCTATTTGATTAGCATAAAGAGGACCATGAACAAGTTATACAAATTGTGAAACAAAACCTATAGGAACCAATCTTTCTCTACGTGCTTTGGGTGAGCATGCAAGACATAAATCTTGTGTGAAAGGGCCAATACGCTAGCTCATTGGGCTAGACTTCAATGCCAATCTAGAATTATCAAAAATAACCCAACAGTGGATGCCATTCTCTAGGTTTATCTTGAGCTAACTTCTTAATAACATTTATCAAATTCTTATTAGTGGATTCAACCACTCCATTTCCCTATGGTTAATAATTAGATGAAAACTTGATGATCATCTTATTATCATGGTCCCATTATATAAATGTAATGGATTGAAATGTTGGTCCATTACCACATACTAGATAAACTTGAGTCTCAAATCTAGTCAATACATTCTCTTCTAGAAATTTGATAACATCCTAAGTTTTGGAATTGTTGGAGGCCACAAATTTAGTCTATCTAGTGAAATAATCAATTATTATTAGGATAAATTTGTCCTTAGTTGAATAATTAGGATTGATTACACCCATAAAGTCTAGTCTCAATTGTGAAAAATAGTTATCCTCAATGATTGGTTGTAAATGCATAACTGCATGGAATTCTCTTTTTACTAAAGACTTGGCATTCATGGCATTCCCTACATAGAAGTGAGCATCTTTAAATTTTTTAGGCTAGTAGCATCCCATTTTCAAGTTTACAGTCTATTAAGAGTTTGTTGGTCAATTATTCATGCCATTAATGATTGTAAACACTTGATTAGGGAAAAACAAGTATAAATTCCCCTATTGTAAAGCATTATGGGGATAGATGGATTCTAGGATGTGATTGTGACAAACATATACCTTTATGTGGGTAAAGCTTAATATATGAGAATAGCGGGTTTTTGTTAACTTATTATTTTTTGATGAATGATGGTGTAAATTAAGTGTTAGATTATATATGAGTTATACCCTACCACATTTTATTTTCTAATATAAATAATGCTAATAGAAAATGATAATATTCTGTGTATTAATATTAATCAAACCTAGAACTCAAAGGATCAAGGTAATCTATTTATGCTTTTATATAATCCTTGTTTGATTAACATAAAGAGGACTATGCACAAGTTATCCAAACTATGGATCAAAACCTATGGGAACTAGTCTTTTACTACGTGCTTTGAATGAACATGAAAGACATAACTCGTGCGTGAAAGGGCTAGCATGCTAGCTCATTGGGCTAGACTTCATTGCCAATATGGAATTATCAAAAATAACCCAATAGTGGATTTATCCTAATCTGACTTCTTAATAACATATATCAAATTATTATTAGTGGATTTAGCCACTCCATTTCCCTATGGGTAATAATTAGATGAAAACTTGATGATCATCTTATTATCATGGTCCCATTATATAAATTTATCATATTGAAATGTTGGTCCATTACCTCATACTAGATAAACTTGAGTCCTAAATCTAGTCAATACATTATCTTCTAAAAATTTGATAACATCTTGAGTTCTAGAGTTATTAGTGGCCATGGATTCAGTCTATCTGGTGAAATAATCAATTATGTTAGGACAAATTTGTAATCAATTAAATAATTAGGATTGATTAGACCCACAAAGTCTAGTCTTGATTGTGAAAAAGACTTCTCCTCAATGAATGGTTATAAAGGCATAGTTGCATGGAATTCTCTTTTACTAAAGACTTGGCATTCATGGCATTTCTTACATGGAAGTGAGCATCTTTAAATAATTTAGGCTATTAGTATCCCATTCTTAAAATTTTGTGGACTGTAGCATTTCTTGAGGAATGTCCACTACCTATTTTTTGATGTGAATTATCTATAATTCCAACAATTTATTCCTTGGAAACACACCTTAAGTAAATCCATTCATAATTTATTTTATAAATGACTCCTTTCTTGATCATAAAATGTGCAAATTTGAGTCTAAGGGCTCCCTTTTGTTGTCTATTTAATTTTAGAGAATATCTACATGTAAGGAGATAATAGATGAAATGGTCATACCATTCACCTTTTGACACCTGTATTTCATATATTTGTTCTATTGATAAGCATAGATCTAACTTAGTAATGAGTTGTACAATTCCTTGACCTCTGACTATGTTAGCTAGTTTAATTCACAAATCAAATTCTTGTAAGTTAGACATCCACTCAATTCTCCTTTCAACTTATTCATTATGTCTAAGGGTGAACTTAATAGCTAGATTTGGGACAAAAACATTAATCTTATTTTGTAAAATATAATGTCTAAAATTATTCATAGATTTAATCAATGCATAAATATGTTTGTCTATCATGGAATATTTTAATTCTACATATTTCAAATTAGTGCTCATGAAAATAGATGGGTTTTCACTATCTTATCCATTATGTGTAAGTACTACAACTATGGTGTGCTTTGAAGCGAAATAATATAAAAAAATCTTTGTTTAAATCTAGACTAATATGAACTAGAGCATATGTAATAGCATTTTTAATATCTTGAAATGCCTTTCTAGCTTCATTAGCCCATCCAATATTGACATTTTTATTGAGCATATAATTTAAAGGCTTGACTATTTCTACAAAACTAGAGATAAATTTTCTTACAAAATTAATCTTTCCAAAGAATAATTTCAACTCTTTCTTATTATTTAAAGGAACTATCTTTGATATGGATTGAATTCATTCTGGATCAATGAAAATTCTATATTTGGTGATCAAATGTCTAATTAGCTTTCCTTTTGTCACTCCAAATATTCTTTTATTTGGGTTCAGAGACACTCCATAGTTTCTAAATCTATGTAATATTTTATCTAGATGATCTCCATGATCAACTCTATTTTTATAAAATATTATGAGGTCATCCATATAAATAAGGATAAATTTGACAATATGTCCTTGAAAATCATAGTCCATGACACATTTAAATGTATCTCCTACATTTGTCAATCCTAAGGGAATTATTTTATATGCAAATGTTCCCCACCTAATGGTAGAAGTTGTCTTCATTTTGTCCTCAAATTTGACCAAAACTTAGTTATAACCTAAGAATCCATCTAAAAAATACATCCTTTTAGAACCAATTGCAATATGAAGTACTTCATCTAGGGAAGGGAGAGTATAAATATCTTTCTCTAAAGCCTTGTTCAATTTTTTAAAATCAACACCTAGCCTAATCTCACCATTTTTATTTTTGATTGGTATCAAATTATCTACCTAGGTAGAATTCCTGATTGGGAACAAAATTTTAGCTTCCAACAACTTCTAAACTTCCTTCAGAATAAGAGGCTCAAGAAATGGGTTGACTGGTCTTTGGCATTGCCCAAAATCTTTTTGATCTTGCTTCAAATGGATAGTGTGAGTAATAACTCTTGGATAAAAAATATTCAATTCCTAATAATTCCATAAAATTACATCCTTATATTCCATTAACAGGTCCTTCAATTCCTATTTTTCACTTTTGGTGAAACTCAAACCAATATTAACATATTGGGGATGTTCATCATTTCCCAAATTCTCTTTATTGAATTAAGATTCATTGGCCTTAAATTGTCTTTGTATTTGAGCTTGTAGATATTTATCAAAAGTTATTTCCAAAGAAACCATTCCCATGAGTATTTGATTCTCTTTCAATTGCATAATGCCATCATCCCCCACATCTTATACATTCATGTGTTGGACATATTTATCATCTATTATCTAAGATTCAAATACATCATAATTAGTTAAAAAATGAATAATATGTTGATCATCATCAAATACCTAGAAATTCTCTATGTTATATGGTATTGATGGATAAGGTACTAATTCCACCAAGTTTTTTTGCATTTTTTATTCATGGATAAGTATCAAGTTAGTTGTCAAAGAAGATAATGAATTAGTTATCTAATTTTTTTCTATAGGAACATTTATAATGTTGAATGCCTCAAAGGATTCCATTAAATCCCAAACTTTGTGCTTGTATTTTTTAGGTATGACAACTTGCATTAGTATTCATTCTTGATTTTCTCGACAACTATTTATGAATATCCATATGCCACTAATTGTTTGACATTATACTTTAGGGTGAATTGTAAGCCAAAAATCAAAGATTTATATTCAGCTCTATTATTAGTGCATGGAGATTGTAGTATGTAAGTATCCATGTATTTATTTCCATCAGGATCAATCAACTGAATGCTTACACCTAACCCTTGCTTGGACTTAGCTCCATTCAAATGAAGATCCCACAATTGGGAACAATATTTGAAATATTCCTCATTCTTTTCATACTTTGTGGTGAAAGTGTAAACTCCAACATGTGAGGATGTGAAATTTAACTTTTCATTCCTTGTATTATACTGTGTGATGAGTTGTTTCATCTTGGGTTCTTGATCTACCTTGATCTGATTGGATACTCCTCTCCATGGTAGACACGTGTGAAAAATCAGTTTTCATGTATCCATTTAATGTTTTTGACCAATCAAAACTTAGTAATAATCCATAGCCTTATAGAATATTAACCACCAAAATATCTATGTACATATGCACATGTGGTTCAGAATCTCGTTGTAAATGTGAACATTGGAAAGTTCCAAAAAAATTGGTACTACTATTTTGTCCAATTGTAAAACCATTCTCTTTGATTTATTTGGGGTCAATCCTAACATTTGACAAATAATTATCAACCTTACAGTGGCAGAAGCTCCTGAATGAACCAAACAATTATGTAAGTTCCTACTAAATGCTCTAACAATTAATAGAAAAGTTGGTGCTTTTGGTTTGTTCTTGTAAATGGCATTAGCTTGAGCAATTTTTAGACTTGTCAATTACAAATTTATTTGTTAAATCTTTCAAAAAAAATTCCTTCTACTCTGTAATCTAAGTTAATTCATGAAAATTAATGTTTGTTTTGATTTAATTCATGTCTTAATATTTTATCCTCCTTTATTTTTTACTTTTATATTATACGAGTTATTATTTCCTTTTGGGGGAGGTGGATTGTTGTTAGTTTTTGGATCTATAGGAATAACTACAATGTTATTTGGAGGAGTTGAAGTAGTAATTGGCTGATTATTTCTCATATTATAATTACCTCTTTAGAACTTATCGAAAGTAGGTATTTCATCAGTATTATCTTTAGGATTATTTTCATCTTACACTAGAAATGGAAAATCATAAGTCTCAAAGACCATTGTGGTGTTTGAATAATTAGAAGAAGCAACAACAGAGTGATTTGAGTGATTAAAAATTATCCCATGTCTTTCTAATTCTTGCTAGAAAATTTCAAATGTTGCACAAAATCAATGCAATTTAATTCACTATGTTAGATTGTACTATGGACTCTACACCAATTAGGCAATGTTGTTTCCAATATGTTTATCTCAAGAAATTTATTAGGTAGTTATTCTTTATTATTTTTAGATCTATTAGAAGGTCTATTATATCTTTAAAATCCATAATTCTAATGGTTGATTTGACCTATATAATTTCCCATGCATTTTTTCATACCTAATAAATCATTACTTAATTTTTGAATTTTTCTTTTAATATCATTTGGTTCATATTTTTTAGAGTTTGTAATTCCAAATGCAGAGTGATAGTTTTGACTGGGACTAAATCTTAGCTTTGATGTTAACCAATTGTCTGAGTAGAATTACTCTGGTAATTGAGATATTAATTTGGGGTAGTTTGTGTCAATGGTACTGGATTATATATATGGTATTTATTTGGAATAGCCATGTTTTGATTAACATTGGGAACAAGATTAAAATTTGGGAAACATGGATTGACATATAGAATGATTTAAGATAAAGGATTCAATTGCTTATCAATACTAATAGATTCAACATATGTCAAGGGTAAAGTATTTAATGCCATTCTTCACAATAAAATAATAGACATTACATTTAAAGCATTCTCATACATTTTCGAAACTATTGCATCATTAGATATATAAGTTATGTCTTTCATGTTGTGTATCTTTTGGAATCAGGCATTGAAAACTCTAATTGGCTCATTGGACTCTCTTTTTATGCAAAATTTTGATATATAATACTTGGGCTAGTAACCTGTCCAATCTAATCCAAGAAATTATTTTGATAGAGATTACATGAAGTGATTGAACCTTATTGAAGATTCAAGAACCAATTATAGGCAACATCTTGTAATGTAAATGGGAAAGGTCTAAAAGCCACATATTTGTTTATTACATTCATTAACCCTAAAATAGTCTTAAAAGACCTAACATGTTCTTTGGCAGTTATTCCTACTGAGGATGAGAGAGTAGGTAAATTCTTTTATACATTTCAATAGGACTAGGTATAGCCACAATAGAACCAGTTAAGTAATGTAAAGCTATGGTATGTATGAATGATTGACTTATTTTTATAGGAGAATAAGACTCATTTATTACACTCCTAGAAGCACTTTTGTCTAATCTTGGTCTTCTATTAAACTCTAAATGTGAAGTTAGTGAATCAAATTGGGCATTATACTTAACCTTTTTGATGCATCTATTGTAACCCAAATAAAATTTGAAGAAACCTCAATATTTGGGACTTGGAAGTCTCTCTTATTTGGAACTCCAAGAAAAAATTATATATTGTTAAGGCTAGTGACCCTCCTTCTAGCACCAAAAAGATCATGTTGATGAGGGTTTTAAGCACACCAAAGGACTTACAAGGTAACCTCTAACATCTTAAGATCAATGAATCTAAATTCACTTAAGGCATGAGTTACAGGCATCTAGCTTTATAAACAATCACTTGGTGGAATAACATCAAAGTATAGGTTGTTTACCACATGTGTGAATTGATGAATAGAACTAAAAGAAACAAGAAATCTAATTGAAATGGTTGGACCAAAAGAAACCACCAAAGGAGGGAATGGTAGGGAAGGATATAAATATCTATTCCAAGAACCAAGAAAACTCCCAAGTTGGTTTCATGAAAGGAACAAGTGCTAAAACTAATGCCTAATGTCAACTGATGTAGAATACAAAATAGGTAGACACAATAAAGAGTCTAAGGATAAAGGATATAGTAAACTTGGATTCATTGGCTAAATAGTTTTACCATCATAATTATAGTTGCACATCTAAAAGTGGGAGATTATCACAAAAAAAATAGAGAGCTTATAGATTTGTTATTAACAAATATTATAAATTTATATCTAGGACACTTCTACACCATTCATGAATTACTTGGTACACACATACCATTAAGCATAGATGCATATCAATCTAAAATAGATTATTACCATTCCTAATTGATAATACCTAGTAACTAAGATAATAGATCATTCAAAATAGTTATTGTGCATAATTAATTACTAAATACACCAACAAGATTGAAATTCTTAATACTTAAACATAGAATTGGACAATAAAACATATATAACGACCAAATTACATACCACTCCAAAAGTTATCTTTGATGTATTTAATGATGAATTATCCTTCTCTTAATATTAAAAATTGAATGTTTATATAGACTTAGGGAAGGCTTCACCTCATCATCCAATTTGATTTTAAATTTGAAATATTGTTACAATTATGGTAGAATTTGATTTTAACTTTTTAACTCAAGTTACAAGATCTGAGCTTGATTTTAAATCATGGTTACAATTTTATTGAATCCACTTGACTTTAGCTTCTACAATTTGAAGGTTGAAAATGTAATTTATTAGTGGTTACAAGATCTAACATTTCTATTTTATTAAGACAATGCAAGTTATATTCTACCGATATTCTTAATCCATACAGTTGACCCATTTTAAATGTCTTGGATCTAAATCTAGATTTTAATTACCCATTTGAGTTTTTCATAACTTATTTATTAGGCACTCAAATTTCCTAATTGATTTTGTCCATGAATTTATCTTCCATCATTGCCAAATTACCTTTTGAATGTCATTGTTATTTTCATTAGTTTTTGCATTTTCCCTTTGTATTTTGTTTTTATTATGTATTTTGATGTGGTCATAGCCATCAAATTTAGATCTATCACATTTTTCCTTTGACATGCATATAATCATGACACTTGGTAGTCCATTGGACCTTTAATTTATAACCTTGATTGCCACTGACCCATCACTAGTCATTGATCAAGATAATCCATTAATTGATGGGTTTGGGGCTCATTTCACAACATTATGTACTCTCTAAAGTCTCATTTCTTATGGTGGTGTGACACGGTGCCATTATAGACACTCAGGTAATTAGGTATCTAGGCTATTGACTTTGGGTTATAAGGTTTCAAGGTTCTAAATTACTATCATGTGGACGATCGATGGGCCCTCAAGACCTCGAAAGACTATCCCAATGCTTGGATATAGTTCATACCTTTGAGTCATTGATATTAGGACATGTGGATGGATGATAGAGTCTTCACATACTTGGGTAACTTTGACTATGGTTTTTATCATGATGTTCTAGGTCACCAAGATTATGACACATAGATGGTCTATAGTTCATCTAGGGGTTCATAAGACAGTAGACATTGTAATAAAATTGAAATTTAAGAAGCCATCTATAGTCACTAAATAAAACACAACTCAAAATGGGATTATTATGTTATTCTAAAATAAATATATAAAGCATCTAAAGCATGAATCTATATCATAAAGTACAATGCATGTGCATATGCTTTAATCTATTATTCAAAAAGTATGGCATTCATGGATTCAACTAAAGCATAATAGAGGTCAAAAATAAATTTTAGTCTTAGCCATTTGAAATTAAATTAAGAAAACATATCATAAATATATATCAATTTGATCATATCATCTAGTATAGGTGAAATTTCATTACACATGTGAACATCTCAATCTATACATCAATGGAAAATACATGATTCCATGAAGCTAAAACATGACCAAACTGTATGCTTGTAAAATTTGAGCAATGGATTTAAATATACTAAATATAGTAACTTTAACCTAAAATCTACAAAAATATCAATAGGAGAGAATATAGACTAAATGTGACACAGTATCTTCCAAAAAATATTGTTGTTATTATATGGACTATGGAAGCTTTAAATATTCATTTATTAACCTTCATAGAAGGGATTTATATTCAAAAGCTCAGTCCTTTAAAAGACTTTGGATTAAACTTACAAAGAGAAAAACAAACCTGGTGTTATTAAAATTATCATCTAAATATGATACATTATCTTCCAAAAAACATTGTTGTTGTTAATATAAAAGCAATCAAAATTTAGTTAAGAGGCTCTTCCATCACCTTGATTATCTATATCTTCCCTCCAAGATCTTCAAATGGATTCTTCAAGGATAATTAGATTGCGTTTTGGATTGCTTGACAATGGTGGCTTCAAGATTTAAGATAGATGAAAGAGATATCAATGGCTTTTTAGATGCTAAAATATATGGATACAAGAGAGTATGAAGACTATAGGAGAGCTTGTGTGTATTCCAAATTAGTTCAACCAAGCCCCTTGCTTTGGTTATTTATAGGGTGGTGGGGAGATTTTAAAATGAATTTTAAATTCATAAGAACCCTCTAATTTTAAATAATTCTAGAGAATTAGAGAAGGCTCTAGATTTTAGAGGCTTATATATTTGATTAGGGACTAATAGGGATTGGTTTAAGGGTTTTATGGGGGTTTAATAAACTAGGTATGTAGGAGAATCTATGGATAGGTTGGCTAGGATGGGTAGGTAGATTATTTTGAATTTTAAATTGGAAAGTGGGGCAAGTAGTTATTAAATGGGGTGGGATCAGTGCTTTAATGGAATTTTTAGTGGGATAATCAAGGGATTAATATAGTAGGGGGTGTGTAGGAGGGTTATCATTGTGTAGGAAATATAGTAGGAAATGGATTTATACATTTAATTAGGATAATGATTATTTATTTAAATATAATTAGTTATGATAATTAGTGGGATTAATGGAATAGTTAAGGTGAGTAGATTTAGATGTATACATTTTACCCTTCTTTGAAATGGCATTACAAGTGGACAAAGTGGAAGGAGTAATGGTCTTTCAGAGAAGAAAGACACTCATAGATTAATGTTAGTTAATGATGTTATTGGGAATGATACCCCCTTGAGGGGACATGTGGGAAGGAATGAGATGAATGGCCACTCAAAAATAATAAATGAGGGGTGGGATATGTGAAGAGATAAGGGGATAGGATTCTAGATGGGGGACCATGATGAAGAAGATGAAATTAACATGAGCGATGAGTTAAAAATTGATGATGCCCCTGTAAAAAACCTATGCACAAGGAATAAAAATGATTGTGTCATGGTTGTTAACACGTCCCAAGGGGGAATCAATTGTAACATGATGATGATAAGACAAAAGGATGCAATATTTAGACATATCATAGACAAGGACACATGATAAGGAGAGATACAAACCAAGATGATTGATGGATAAGGACATGAGTTGTTGGCATATCCCAAGTAAGGACACATATATGGAAGATAATTAGGCCAAAATAAGACTGATTTGATAAGATTAATGATGAGTGTAGCTCAAAGTTTAAGTCAAGAAATATGTGAAGGAGATGAGATAAGATAAATGATGTGATCAAGTGACCAAAAGATAAAGGGGAAGAATTGCTCTATTATGCATCAAATCAATGAGCCATAATGTGATTAATAATAATGTTGCCCCTAGTAAGTATACATGCAAGGGAGAAAGAGATGATAATAAAGTTAAAGTCCTAGTTATGCCCCAATTAGAGGAATAAATTGTAAAATTTAAATGATGAATTGACCAATCAATGATAATGGATGACTAATTGAAGAAAAGATGGATGTTGTGATTTTTTAGGCCCAATCGATAGTTATGAGTGATTAAATAAAATATTAGGGTTATGATTATGATGATGATTGATCAAGATATATATATTCATGAATGCTTGATATTATAACTCAAGGATTTGACTGATGCAAGACTTGAGGATGATGAGAGACAAGATAGATGTGATGATAAATGATGGGGAAAGAGGAGAGAGTGGTTGAGCTAACCTTACACACATGATGTGACTAAGCACTACCTACATAGTCTAAAAAGACCTTAGTCCAATTTAGTTCAGACTAGATGGTAGATGACAAGATAGACTAGAGAAGGAGGATGACAATGACTACTAGACATGTTATTTATTAGATAGCTATTAGGTTTGATGATAATTGTAGTGAGAGTTGAGTTGAGATGTTAGATGTTCACAACTAGAGATATGATAGATGATTTATTATAGGATATAGACATGATGATAAATGGTTTGGGATGAATGATTGGATATTATATGAGTGGACTGGGATGACCGACTTGTTAGACAGGTGATAGAGGATAGGAAAAATGATGAGTGTAGTTCATTATCAAACCATCATTGATGTAATAAGGATCATCATAGTCTAAGAAATCTAATGTAAATATATCACTAGATATTATAGTATGCCCCATGCTATAAGTATTACCAAGAGGACATTGTGCTAAAGTACATGACTATAAAAGGGGTAATGATGAAATTTGTATTATAGCTTTTTGGCTCCACATAACATTCACATTCATTGTACCCTTGACAAAAGAGACATGATGCAAGACTAAATGAAAGAATAATAAAATAATATAAATATAGACAAGAAACAAAACATATGCATATATATACATGATGCAATGAAGTCAAACAACAAAGAACATACATGTAACACACTTAAGTATCGACATGCAATGTCATTGTGTCTTGTGTAATTATCCCGATGAGAGTCAATGATATGATTGATCAGGGGATGAGTTGGACTAAATTGGTCATGATCATGTGAATTTGGATTATGCTTATAGACTTATACAAGGTTATAGATTTGGAGTAGACTAATGAGTTCAATTAGGATAAGGATATATAACACATAAGATAATATGATTATGATGTTAAGACAAGGAAAGACCATTATGACATAATACAAGGTAGGATGAAAATGAGATGGGAAACTTAGGACATAGGATAAAATGACTAGGATATTTTGATTTTGTAGTTCTTTGATTTGATTATTCGAAGGATCATCGACCATGTTGATACGACTTTTGATATTTTTTGATCTGCTAATTAGATTTGAATTTGACTTCCCCTGAGTGCTTGAAACTAGGATTAATTAGGGGTATTTGATTTTATATTTGGATGATGATCATTTTGACTTGGATGCCCCCTAACATCTCAAATATATTTTCACTAGGGGAATATTCTTTTTTACTAGGCTGATGTTTTGACTTTTCTTGATTTTAAATTGTTAGATCAAAGATGATTCGATCATTATGTATTAATTTTTTAATATGGTCTTAAACCTTTCTATTTGTGGCACGTATTATGTTGCTTGAGGAAAATTCCAACAATGTATGTTCATATTTGTCCCTATGGAGGGTGATTAAATGATCATTTATGGGAAGAAGAGGATCTATGATGGATGAAGGAAGAGGAGATGATATGATGAGGTCAATAAGTGGTGATAAGTCAAAAAGGTCCTCATATGGGTTCTTAGGAGACCCAATTTTGACGTCAGATAAAATCTCATCAAGATCAGTAAAAGGGTCACTAAGACTATTTATAGGACATGTATCTAATGTAGGATCAAATTTACTCTATCTTTGACAGATAAAGCTTTCAATATGTTATGACTTCATCATCCTAATTATGATCAAAAGATATGCCTTCTTACTAGTGTACATTAAAATTAGATACATTCTCAAAGAGACAAGTGTCAGCATGACTCTCATTATCTGAAAGGGATGATGCTTCTAACATGGATTCTAATTTATATGCTGATGTTAGATATGATCTTGACTATTTTGATGTTGACTCTGATAGGGATGTTGATAAGGTGATGTCACCATTTTATGATTTCTTGATAGTATCTATAGAGAAGGCCTTTTAAATATAATTATTGTTCATGAATACCTTTCAAACTTTGGGTTTGTGAATGGATGTTTTAGGCTTAATGGATTTTTGAAAATGAGGGATTTTATGTGAATAGGATATATGGATGGTTTGATTAGAGGTGGTTATGGTATGCCAAGGATTGGGGTTATGACCTTGATTGAGGATGGTATAATCTTGATCATATTAATTCTTGGCATTCCTTTTTTTTCACACTCCTAGGTGTAGATGCATTGGATTTAGCCTCAAGTTCATTGTCACCATTATCAGTTAAGATTTAGACATAATATCTAAAAGGGTAACATCTATTAATATAATGCCCATGGAAATTATGGTATAGAAAAAAATTTTATACTCTATACCATGAGGGTATCTATTTAGAAAAATCTAGAGGTCTTGTTTTTAGGTATACAACCATGCTTATGGATTCTAGTTTCCAAAATAGGGCTTCCATGGATATTTGGAGAGGATTATATCACTTGTCTATAGTGTTGGATGTGGAAGTATTAGATTTAGGGTTGGAAGAATGTGATGGTTATGTCATGATACTGGAATATGGTGGTGTGTGATTTTTTTGGGATATTAATATGAATTTGATGAGATAGGCTTCCCTTTTCTAGTAGGATGGGGTATTTGTGATGGACTATGACTAGTAAATACAAGATTCGACTATGGATGAGTATGAACTAGAGGTAAGGTTAGCTGTGTCAGGATCCTACTCTCCCCAATAAGACTATATATATGATTACCTTTGTATTAGCAACTAAACACACAATTATACCAGAATCAATAAGTAACTAGAAATATGAAACAACACAGGATATGAGAGACAATACACTATCTTGTATTAAATACTCAGAAGAAAATACAATAAAGAAGATGCCACTTCTTCTTCCACCTCAAAGGCTTGGCACACCTCAAGACCTTCTTCCCTCTCTCTCTTGGTCCCAACAACCAACTCAAATATAGAGTTGGTGTTCACCTCTCCAACCAATCAGTAACAACGCTGCCAGTACACCAAGTACACAACTGTACTCCAAGTAGATCTCTTACTCTCTGCTACTACCTATAAATCACCAGACCTTACTCACCATTGTAGATCTCCAAACGTGGTCCTGCACCCTTGCTGACCAAGATCATACATACACAAAGAACCCCTCTGATTCTCTAAACCAGTACCCACACTTGGTACTGTGGCACTAGGAGGAACACACCATTGCTCTCTTACTCTCTGAAGGAGCTTATTTTGCTCTCTTACTCTCTAGCACAAGTTTACAATACAACCTATGAGTCTATTATATAAATCTCATGCATACAATAATTAGACTCTCTTAATTACAATAGTTAGACACGCAACTCAAGACTATAATTAGCCTTTACATGTAAACACTCAGTTCAACTAACTAACTGTTTGTGAAATGAATAGTTTTAGAACACACAGGAGACTGACGTCGGTCCCTGTCTGACTGATTCTGATCGACGTCAGCCGACTCCTTGCCGATGCCGGTTGCCTTTTGCACTGTATGTGACCGACGTCGGTTACACTGCTGACGCTGGCACTTCTAGAACTCAGCAACCTCCTCCATGTCTGCAACAGTTAAAGCTTTTAACTCCACAACCTAACAATCTCCCACTTGGAGATAAATAGTTGTAACTATACTTGTACCTGTACACCATCTAATTTGTTTCCTGGCTTGTATCCCTCTTCAAGCTCACTTCTGAAGACCAACCACCACACACCTTGTGATGCCTTTCCTGTCATCTGAGTAACTTGCCACATCTGAACCTACAATTCCATGTAGTGAAGACCTTGACCCTGCATAACAAGTTAACCTGCTGTTAGTCCCTCTCAAATACCTGAGAATCCACTGAACTGCCCTCCAGTACTTCTTCCATGAATTGGATCCAAACTCTCTGACAACTCCCACTACTTGGGAAAACTCAGGCCTACACTAGACCTCATGTGATTTCAAACACTATTCTAAGCTCTGCTTGAACTATCTAGCCCTTGGTGTGCTTACCGATTCTGCATCCTACGTAATGAACCTCGCCAACACCTAATTCACATCAGCTCCCACTGGAGACAAAATCTCCAAGTCTCTTATGCCAAAGAATTTCACTGCTCTAAATTCCTCATGACATGCCATTGAACTAACCTTACCCTTAACTTAACAAAACCCTATATTTCTAAACTTGTAACTAGTATACCATCCACATACAGTAATTAGATAATGTCGTGACTCATCATCCACCTAGTAAGAACAAACACAATAGTTACACTAACATTGACTAAAGCCCTGCTTTGTCATCCACCTGTCAAAACCTATACCACTGTCCTGCAGCTTCCTCAAGACCATATACCTTGGCTTTTTATCTCACGTATCCATTTAATCTCTTATTTAACTTGGGAATCCATCCATCTCTCAGTGCTTTCTTCTAGCTGACAACTCTACCAACAAACTCCTGTTTGGTTCTTCTCCAAGGACTCACACTCCTCATCCATGCCAAGCTCCCACTGTATCTGAATTCTACCTGCATTGCCTCTTCTCATCTTCCTAGTTCTCGACCATTAGTAAGCAATATAAAGAAGGTGAACAATGAATATGAGGTCCACTTACCCTTTTTGACCTCCATATGGGTGTTTGAGACTCTTTGACAGCTTGTTGTCCGCCCATCATCTGTTCCAGTGACCGATCTCGGCCATCTCCCAATCTGCACCCGACCGATGTCAGTTCCCTGTGACTAACCCTATTTTCCAACATCAATTTCCTAATCGATGCCGGTGTACTACTTGCCAACCTCAGTCACTATATGACCGATGTCAGTTCCTGCTTCTCGACACCACTGATTTTGGTGATCTGCACATGACCGACGTTGATGCCTGTCTGTTCAACATCGGTTCCTCCTGACTGATGCCGGTACCTGTGTTCACCTCTGAGTGATGAATTTTTACCCACGAGTTCCTTTTGGGTCAAACCGTTGTCCATATCAACACAACCCTGCTTAGAATAATTCAGTCCCCACAGTTGATCTCTATCTGTCATCTCCTCCATGAACACCAAGGCTTTCCAATTCTTAAGTTTATCAAAGATATCTGTCTTCTACTTAAGAACATGCATTCCCCTCCTACATATGTAACCAAGCCTACAAAGCCACATCTCTATAACAGAAGGTGAATCAGTAATATAAGTAGATAGATAAAGGATACCTACTTTCTTACCATCGTCTAATTCAAGTGCATCCACTATGAGAGTTACTGTGCATCTCCCATCACCCAACTTTCCTAAAGAAATTAGACTCATCTCCAAGACTAGGCCCTGCATGACCTTCTTCAACACCTGTGTGTTATCCGTCTGTAATTTCAGCTTCACTTCCCCTTTGCCAACCATTTGACAAGGCTCACCAGCTCTTAAATAAATCTCTCCAAAGTCTCCAAAGACATACCCATGAAAAGATGCTCTATTTTAGGTTGCATGGAAAGAGGCAAAATAATCTATAAACCAAGATTCTACTTTATCCAGAGCATCCTGTGCAACATCCCTTGCAACATCTGCTTCTCCCTGCTGATCTGCTACCAACCAACAATCTTTCTTTACCTGCTCTTTCTTTCCATCAATCAGACCATTCATGTTATTCAATTTCTCCATTCATAGCTTACTTTCTTCTGCCATTGCTATACTCCCACTCAATTTGAAACCCCTGAGAGTGACCTGTAATCAACAAACACTAACCAGATCTAAACCACCTGTTAGTCAACCCAACCAAAAGCTCTGATACCAACTATCAAGATTGGTATCAACCTGGTCCACCTACTCAACCTGCTCTGATACCAACTATCAGGATCCTACTCTCCCTAATAAGAGTATATATATGATTACCTTTGTATTAGAAAATAAACATGAAATTATACCAAAATCAATAAGTAACTAGAAATATGAAACAACACAGGATATGAGAGACAATACACTATCTTGTATTAAATACTCAGAAGAAAATACAATAAAGAAGATGCCACTTCTTCTTCCACCTCAAAGGCTTGCCACACCTCAAGACCTTCTTCCCTCTCTCTCTCAGTCCCAACAACCAACTCAAATATAGAGTTGGTGTTCACCTCTCCAACCAGTCAGTAACAACGCTGCCAATACACGAAGTACACAACCATACTCTAAGTAGATCTCCTACTCTCTGCTACTACCTACAAATCACCAGACCTTACTCACCATTATAGATCTCCAAACGTGGTCCTGCACCCTTGCTGACCAAGATCATACATTCACGAAGAACCCCTCTGATTCTCCAAACCAGTACCCACACTTGGTACTGTGGCACTAGGAGGAACACACCATTGCTCTCTTACTCTCTGAAGGAGCTTATTTTGCTCTCTTACTCTCTAGCACAAGTTTACAATACAGCCTATGAGTCTATTATATAGATCTCATGCATACAATAATTAGACTTTCTTAATTACAATAATTAGACACGCAACTCAAGACTATAATTAGCCTTTACATGTAAACACTCAGTTCAACTAACTAACTGTTCATGAAACAAATAGTTTTAGAACACATAGGCGACCGACGTTGGTCCCTGTCTGACTGGTTTTGACCGACATCGGCCGACTCCCTATCAATGCCGGTTGCCTTCTGCACTGTATGTGACCGACGTCGGTTACACTACTGATGCCGACACTTCTGGAACTCAGCAACCTCCTCCATGTCTGCAATAGTTGAAGCTTTTAGCTCCACAACCTAACAAGCTGAATGGGGTCAAAGCCTTCAAGAAGTTTGACACCCATCTCAAAGAGCCAAAATATGACTACATCCTTATTGGTAACAATATATTTATTAAATAAAATAGTCTTTTTATTAGTATACAGACTAAGAGGGTCATGATTATGACTAATGAATTAAAGATCAGAATATGATTAGTTATCCCAAGAATTAGATGTGTATAAGGGTTTATAAATCACTTATTTGGTAGGTGACCTTAGGTTTAGGTGTTCAATATCATTAGGAAGGCAAACACCCATCTCCAAAGTCATAAAATGCACTCATCCTTGTTGGCAAAAATATACTTGTGAAATATGGCAACCTCATCACTTGTATATTGAGGGATGTTATGACTATGGTTATGATGAGTAGAAAATGGGGTTGACTATGGTGTTTTAGTGTGTGGGATAGGTGTATATGGGTATTATTCATGGGGAAAGATAGCGAGCATTAATTTAGGCTTGATGGGATCAAGGTCTACAAGTAGACGGGAACCCACTTTTAGGACCCACAAAAAGATCTCATCGTTGCTATCAAGTAGGTATTGTTTTAAAAAAACTAGGTCCAAATCCATGTGGGTAGATCATAAATGGGTGATGGATAAAAATTATCTAGATGACAAAAGGGATTTTATTTGAAGGTAAAGTAGGGCTTGGGTAAAAATATGGTCGTTAAACAAAGTAAGTATAAATGATTGAGCTATTATGATAGGTGATGGGTGAGGGTGAGATAGACTAAATGGATTATGATATCAAACTAGGATAATATTTTAAATGATAGTATGATAAGTGATAATGATCTATCAACAATCCCTACTTTTCAAATTAGAAAAAGGATGGTAATTTGACTGGTGCATATATTCAAACTAGCAAGTTGCTTATATGGGTGCTAGTTATAAATAGGCAAGACGAGTAGGTTAGAGATAATTGGATTAAGGACAATTGGATGTTAGATTGAAATTAACAAAGTGACAAGTTGTTAACATGGTATTGACTAATTATGAAATCTAAAAAAGTTATGGGTGAGATAAAATATGATGGTGGTCTAAATTAATAGGATGAATGTAAGGACAATAAAAGGACTAGCTCAAACCTTAGACCAATTTTATCAAGGTGGATGGATATGTGATTATGTGATGAAGGGAAAATGGGAATAAATGGAGAGATCAAGGATGATGGGATTGAGATCAAGATAATTATATAAGGGTAGTTATTAATGATGATTAATGATGTGGGTATGGTTTGGACAAATGTGTGACCTAAAAATCCAACTAGATGTGTTGTAGGATAAAGAGTCAAGAAAAATTAAGATAGGATCTATCTAAAGAAATAAGTGGTTTTCAAAATAAAACTAAGATAGGAAATTTCTAAGATGGAATGATAAGATGTTGAAGATATACAATATTATACAATACAAAGGATTTATAAAATATGATGAAGGATAACTAGATAAGGATATACAATATATGATGATGGGTAAAGTAGATAAAGATGTACAAGATGATTAAGAATGTACAAGATGTGGATATACAAGATGATTTAGGTTATATAAGATAAAAAAGTATGATGTAGGGATGATTAGGGTAAGTCTAAAGGATATGAAGGGGGTATGAATTGAGATTAAATAATGGTGGGACAAGATATGATGATGAAACAAGGTAAGATTAGACTAGATAATAAGAATAAATATGAGGTAATTGAGGTGTGACTAGGATGGGACAATAAAAAACATAAGTGTGTGATATAAGTAGACTAAAGGGTAAGACTAATGATATGGCAATAGTGGTATGACTAAACAATTTTAGGGTATACTAGGTTGTGGGAGATAATGGAGGAGTATGGTAGGGCTAGAATAGAATAGTCAAGACTAGATTAGGTAAAGAAGAGATGAGGTGGTAGAGGTTTGAATAGTGTTAAAGGTATAATACTAGACTAGGATATGATTAGGATGAGAGGTGATGAAAGTAGATAGGATGAGCTAAGGTAATCTAAGAATGTGCAAGTGAAAAAGATAAGGCTAGAATGTACAAGGCAATATAATATGTGAAAGGATATACAAGATGATGATATAGGAGACCTAGATTGTCATGTATAAGCTAGGGTGAAAGGTTAACTTAGCTGAAAAACAACATTGGTCTATCATGACACACACCAAAGTAATCAAACCACAAACCTAATATTAGTAAAATGATACAGTATTGTAACCTGATGACTTCACTATCTAATAGATTCATGGATGAGGTTGTAGGCTAGTGAACCATTACAAAATATCCCAAACCCTCTCAACCTCATATACACTTAAAAATCACTTTGGATTTGATACTAACTCTGGTAACAAGTTTCTTGTTATGAATGATGGTCCTATTTTAGGTTTGATAAGGTTTTTTTGGGTTGTCCCCAATATACACTAGGTACATGGTACCTAAATTTGTATAAGGTGTTGTCTAATGTTTGGGTTAGAGATTTAACTCATTCCCTTCACAAAATACCTATATGGGGTCAATTACTTGGCCTAATGATAGCTCTCCCTCTTATTTAGACTCTATTTGAACACAAAGTGTGGATTTATGTGTGGTTATGAAATCCTTAGTCACAATTCCCATAGGACTATGACAAGTGCATGGGTATCACTTCCACATCAAAATGACCCCTAAAAAAGAAAAATGGGAGGGTTTATTGGTGGTTTTTGATCCTCTGAGACTCAACGTTAGGATGTATGGAGGAGAATATACACCATTGTAGCCCTCATGTATAGATAAGTAGACAAAAAGTTTATTAACAAGTTAAATAAGTGTGACATATACAAAATATATAGAAGATAAATTTCAAAATACCAAAATCTTTGACAAGTGTCCTACAAAGTAAGTGATTAGTAGTTTCAATTTGAAAATATTGAGGGGCAACCTGCAAGACAAAACATTAGACAAACACAAAAATGTGTAAAAATTTTACCTATAAGACAAGTGGTTAGTATTCTTAAGCAAGATAAAATTTCCACTAAATTTACCCCTATGAAAATCAAAACCAAATCTTAGTCTAATAAGCCTCAATAAAAAGACTAAAAAAAATCACAAGTTTTATACTATAATTTTTTAGAATGAGGGGCCATGATGCGAGGTTCTAGGGGCAGCATCCCCCAGTGGGGTCAAGGGCAAATTGTCCTTACAGGATTAAGGGGTAGCATCCCTTGTGAGGTCTAGGGATAGCACCCCAAGCATGTTCCCCAATGCTAAAATTAATTTGATACTTGTGGGATCCTTGGAATGACTCAAAATTCATTGAAAATTATCTTTAAAAATGCACTCAAAGAGGATAATTTGAAGGTAAAAATAAATTCAAAATTATTACTATGGTAAGCAAAATCTTTGATACATAGTCAGTGTTAATTTCAAATTGCTTTTAGAGAGTCGAAATCACAAATGACTAGTCAAACATGCAAATGTAAATAAATAATTTTACAAATAGTTAATAAAATACTATGGTTATTGTGCAATTATGCCTATTCAAAATCACTAATAACGTTTTCAAAATTGCAACTAAAATTCAAAAATGTGGATGGATAAGTAGTGATATTGTAAAATGGTTAGGTATACTACTAGAGATTAGGGTAAAACTATGACATGCGATTAACAATATTACAAAATCGTGACAGCAAATAGGAAACTTTGTCAAAATCATAATTATTGACTAGTGATATTACAAACTGCTTGGTTATAATCAACTGTTTATTAATTTAGAATCATATATAATGTAAGCAATATCATAACTTACAGAGGCAAAATCATAGATAGAAAAAGTGATGTTGAAAGTTAAAAAAAGTTGCTATATTTACAAGCTTACAGAGACTTAATGTACTTAAAAGAGATGTTTAGATATGTTAATATTAGATTATAATATTTACAACATTTATTAAGCTTACACAAGATTAATTAGGATAGTTATAAAATCATAAATAAGAGTCACGATTGGCTAAATATCAAAATTTTACCTTAATCCTACAAAATAGATGTTAGGGATAAAGACCAATATCTAAAAAATGGTAAATGATATGCTCATCTAGAATACAAATTTATTACAAACTGGCAACTCTTATAAATTCACTATTAGTCAAAATTGTTATCCACAATGTCAAAACCAAATTGGAAATAAAAAATGCAAATGCATAGAAGTGATTTAAATTAGTAGTTAGGACTTTATGAATTTAGTTTGATAGAGTCTTTGCTTATTTCTTGAAACCAACTAGGTCAAATAGAAAGAAAATTTTCTATAAAAACCTGATTAAAACACCTGATAGTGTGGATTTAAAATTTTTATAAACTGATATCAAAATCACAACTAGATTAGTCAAAATCATAGATAGGAATGAAAATCACAACTGCAATGTTAAAAATTGTAGATGACTATCAAAACCATGACTATAAATAAGTGATTTTACTAAACTATAAGAAAATAGTTAGGTGACCTAATGACTAATGGTTAAGGTGGCGGTTTGATGCAAAATCACAATTTTGATGTCAAAATCGTAAGTGTAGAATCACTATTTGTAAGTCAAAATAACTATTTGACTAGAGAATGAGATTTTAAAATTTTGGAACCCAATTTTGTGCCTTATTAGTCATGAAAGTTGTATAATCACACTTCAGACACAAGATTAGAAAAAAAGAGGGCTCCCACTATGGTTGCCAAAATGTGTGATTGTAAAATTTAAACAATAGATGTAAATATATTAAATATAGTAAATTTAACCCAAAATATACAAAAACATCAATGGGAGAGAATATAGAAGCAATCAAAATTTATTTAAGAGCCTCTTACCATCACCTTGCTTCTCTGTATCTTCCCTCCAAGATCTTCAAATGAATTCTTTAAGGATAATTGGATTGCTTGTTGGATCACTTGACATTGGTGGCATCAAGATTTAAGATAGATGCAAGAGGGATCAATGGCTTCTCAGATGCTAAGATATATGGATGCAAGAGAGTATGAATACTATAGGAGAGTTTGTGTATATTCCAAATTATCTCCACCAAGCCCCTTGCTTTGGTTATTTATAGGGTGGTGGGGAGGATTAAAAGGAATTTTAAATTCATAAGAACCCTTTAGTTTTAGATAATTCTAGAGAATTGGAGAAGGCTCTAGATTTTAGAGGCTTCTAGATTTGATTAGAGATTAGTTTAGGGGTTTTATGGGGGTTTAAGAAATTAGGCATGTAGGATAGCCTATGGATAGGTTGGCTAGGGGGTAGGTACATTATTTCTAATTTTAAATTGGCAAGTAGGGCAAGTGGTTATTAAATTAGATGGGATTAGTGGTTTAATTGAATTTTTAGTGGGATAATCAAGGGATTAATATAGCATGGGGTGTGTAGTAAGGTTAGCATGATATATGAAATATATAATGGGAAATGTATTTAAATATTTAATTAGGACAATGATTATTTATTTTAAACAAAATTGGTCATGATAAATGGCAAGATTAATGGAATAATTAAGGCATGTAAATTTAGATGTATACACAAATCTTGACATTCAATGTGAAATCAAATTATCAAGGTCTTCTAAAGTTTGTAGGACTGGTCAAAAAGGACTTCCAAATAATCATTGATCCCTATTTACAAATTTGAAAATGGGGGGTGTTGGACAACAACATTATTTTTTGACAAGAAATCAAGACAAAGGGATTATCAGATTGGTGATCTCATCCTTCTCTAGGATACAATAAGGGAGCCCAAGGGCATTCACATAAGGTTTTATTATCTAGGTGGCACCCATCTCCTACTTCCTTATAACTGGAAATATCTAAATAATTTTAAGTAGTAGTGGTTGGCTATCAACAACCATGTATACATGTGAGTTTATAATTTTGGTCATGTTTCCATTCATGTTTCATATTTTCTTTTCATTTTGGTTGAGTTTTCAATTTTTTTATTTTCCCTCCTCTTTCTTGTCTCTTGTCAAAGTTTCATTCTAATTTTTTTTACTATGATAATTGTTGACCAAATTTTGGTATTTCAAACCAAAATTGGCCATCCATATTGAAAAAATAGTTGTTTGTTCATATGTTTGGATGAGTCTAGTGTGTGTCTTTGTCTAGAAAAAGCTTTGTGCAAATTTCATGGTGAAGGTTAAAATATTTCCTTTCAGAAAGCTTTCTTTGGGTTCTTGTTCAAGTGTTTTTCCTTTCAAACTTTGTTCCAAGCATAAGTGAGTTCTTTCAAGTTTTTTTTACTTTGGGTTTTGTTCAAGGAATATTTATTTTGGGTTTTTCACTTGAAATAATTCTTTCAAAAGTTTTTCCTTAGCCTCAAGTGAATTCTTGCAGACTTTTTGTCCAAGATAAATTCCCTGAAGGAAAAGTGAATTTCTACAGATGTTTTGTTTGGGACTTTGTTTTTTAAGGTCCTTTTCAATTTATCTAAAGGATATCTTCCAAGCTAGAGGGTACTTTGAAACTTTCTTGAAGGGTATTTTCAAGCTAAGTGGACCTTTTCAATTATTTTGAATGGCTCTTTTCAAGCTAAATGGACCTTTTCAATTATTTTGAAGGGTCATTTCTTGTGGGAAAGTCATTTACATTTCTTCTAAAAGGCACTTTCACTTTTTTAAAGGGTGCTTTCAACTTTTTTGAGGGATAATTTGAAATCAAAAGTACAAGATAGCTTTTTAAAAAGGCACATGGATGTTTGCAAAAATTCTGAAGGGATCATTTCAATTTCTCTGGGTGCTTTCAAATTTTTAGATGGATATTTTGAAGCTAAATGTATAAGATAACTTTTTTGAAGGGCACATGGATGTTTACAAAAATTTCAAAGGGATCATTTCAATTTATCTAAAGGGTAGCTACACCCTTGTGACTTTTTGGAAGGGTCCTTTCAACTTTTCTAGAGGGATCATTTCGAAAGAACCAAAGGAAAGTGGATGTTTGCAATTGTTCCAAAAGGATAAATAGTTCTTCTAAAGGGTACTTTTTAATCTTCCAAAGGGTATGTGGACCAATATAGAAAAGCTAAAAAGGAACATTGCAAGGTTGCTGAAGGGCCATTTTCCAAAGAAACTAAGCAAGAGGATTTATTGTGGGAAAATTATCTGGGATAATTTCCCCACAAATGAAAGAATTCCTTTAGAAAGTTTGCCTGAAGAAAATAATACAAAGAAAGGCATGGACACATTGTTTGATGGAATTTACCTGATGGCCCACAGAATGTCAAATTCAAACTGTGAGGAATAGTCATTGAAGTTTAAATGAAGGAAACAAAGGATCCAAACATATTCTTTCAGGAAAGTGCAAAGATAAAAGTTCGAAAGGTGACAGCCCAAAAAATGTCAAATTCCAATTTAAATGAATAGCCGTTAAGTTTTAAAATGGGATTTTGAATACAAATAAAGGGAATAAAAAATGTGTGAAGTAAACAATGAGTAAGCAAAGGGCCAGGTATGCCAAATTAAGATGGACTCAGTAATAGTAAAGGTTGTTCTTATAACTTTCAATGGAAACTATTCCTATTCCTAATTGACACATGCCCAATTGATCTTGAAATCTCAATCATTCAATCTCCCTTCAAAAAACTATATATATGTATTTAGCCTATTCTCAAAGTAGCCTTAGCTGGCTAATGACAAAACTTTGACTAGATTTGTATTGAAAACTCTTGAAGAAAATAAGACAAATTCTGCCACTCACACACTGCATTTTTGTGTATTGATTTAACATCATGTTGTTCTCATTTAGTGAAATTTGTCTTTCCTAACTTGTATCTTTGATTACCCACCAAACGTGTAGACAAATATTTGTTACAGGTCCTTGTTAGTATTCTCTAATAAGTGTATAGACATTTTTGAAGTGGTTTAAAGTCATATTATTTTTTGGAATTATCTATTTCCCTCTTGAATGTTGAATACCTTTTGAATCTAACAAGTGAAACACTGATGTAACAATGCATAAAAGGTCATCAGTCTTGTGCAAGGAAACCTTATCATTATTTAAGTAGTGATTACAATCAAAGTGAGAGGACACTAAATATTGGTGCATCACCATTTTTTTCTTTTTGTTGTTCATTTTCTCACTTTTCATACATAGTCGATAGATTATGATTGATAGAGCTTCTCAAGTGCATCAGGGGAGCTAGCCCTTAATTCTAGAGATTCATCTCAAAGAAATTGTCACCCACAACAAAAGAGATGATTCCATTATGCTTATTGGATGAAGAAGACTGAGTTTTTCTTTAAGGGTGAAAATCCAAGCATCAACAATAATGAATTCATAACCCAATATACTTATAAATTGATATGCATAACTAGAAAATTTTGAAATTCATATTTTGTCTTTTACAATCCAACTCCCTAGTCAAAGCTAGTTTTTGTCCCAAAATAAGTCTAGGTGAAAATTTGGGTACCCTAAGTAGAATTTTATGACAAAATCAAGTCAAGAGTCAAAAAATTCAAATTTATGCTTTTGAAAGTACACAAGTCAAGATGTCTTGGAAGAATCATAAATTTTAAGCACATGTTTATATGTTTGTTCAAAGTTTTTTAAAACTAGAAAGTTACTTTGCAGTCGTTAGACTCCAACAATGACAAATCAGGCATAAAACTCTGACAACTCCAAAGCATGCATCAGAATCTAATGGATACAAAACATGCATCAGACTCTAATGATTGTAAATCATGAGTCAGACTCTGATGACTATAAAATAGTCATCAGACTCCAATGACTGATGGACAACTCATCAATAATGTCATTAATAAGGTTGATGCATGCATGTGTGGGAGTTTTTGTCCCTCTACTTTTTCATCCACCGTCCATTTTAATTTTCACCTTCCCTCTCTTGCATTTTGGACTTTGATCTCTTGTTCATTCCTTTATCAAACCCATAGCTTTCACCCATGTGTTTACCTACCAATTTATTTCATTTTTTAGGAGACTTAATCAATCTAGTTATTTGTTCTAGTTATTAATTCTTGTGTATTTTTATCATTTCATAAGTGGGGTTTTCACTTCTTGTGGTTCATTTAGATTTTTAAACATCCAAGTACTTCATCCAAACCTAAACTCTATCATGCACTCATAATAATATGAGACCTACAGAGTAATCATATGATTCTATAGCATTGTTTGTATCTCATCTAACTCTTCCACCTATAGACTAGCCCTCAGACTCCACCACCTATAGAGCAACCTTCAAACTATATCACCTGTTAATAATATTTTTTGTTCATTCATCTTCCAATGTCACATGTCATGAATTTTAAAAAATAAAGGTGACATGAAGTATCAGTATCATGGGGTCACCCCCAAATATAATTTGTAATCTAATTATGATCGGATAACCAATACAGACCTAGAACACATCGATATGAAGAATTTTTGGAATAGGATCAATGTTGATCACAAGTTTGATTGGATTCAAATCATATATAATACTAGAATGCCCCATGCCATTTTTTTCCCAATATCGATTCAATGACTAGAGTTAGTCCTAACCTAGAAATCCATTAGGATAAGGATAGCATGGAAATAAAGAACTCAAAACATGTGTATGTTTTACGCCTTATTACAAACCATATCAAAGATATGTTGAAAATACCTAACCATGAGTATTTTATGGATCCATCACCTAATTATGCTCCATAATTTTGGGAATCTAATTTATTTTAATGACCTAAATATTAAATAAGCATTGGATAATAAAGCTAAATGTGCTTCTACTAGAGTACCCAAAACCATTGCATGTTCTAAGTTTAAGATGGAGATCAATGATATTATCATACTTTTGAACAAGGTGGTTGACAATCCCATAGTTAAAGATTTATAATAATGGATGTACAGGTACCTTTAGATCATCCATAAAAATAAATAGTTCATCAAATGGTTAGAATTGATCAATGATTATATTCAAATCAACTATGTGAGGTGCACCAAACAAGAAAGTTCTATATGACCTTTTATCTAGTCTATGAGGTTTCTCAAAAAAGGATATATAGTGGTTTAAACACACTTGGTTAGATGAAATCATCATGGATTTATGATTATTATCCTCAACTTATGTTGGAGGCTAGATCAAAACATTTATGCAGGGTTAATGATGTTTTTCTACATTATGTCATTTAGATGTTTGAATTGAATCTGTACAATCGCATATTTTCTTTTTTGGCCACCACTAAGATCTCAATATGGAGTGTATGGTTTATAAAATTCCCCATGTTCTCTTATATCAGGGTTTTTTCATGTGATATTGCTCCATATATGTTTCCAAATTTTATTGATAACATGTGGACCATAATGGAGTTAGTACGATAGCTCATAGAAACACATAAATTCTTAACTACCAAGCATAAATCTATCAAAGTGGGACACAATTGAGGATCTATCTGGATAGGATCAAATGCATAAAGTTGAACCTATATAGAGTAGTTTAATTTGAATAACAATTCAATAATGAAAGAATCTCATCTTCACAACTAAAAATATGTATTAGCATCATTCATTAGCCAAAAAATTACATAGGAAGGTACATTATATAGTGACAAATTAGGTTACTCAAAAAGATAATTAACTCAACTCATAATTATAAAATGACTTAAAGCACATTTCCCCTAATGACCTGTTATTAACTTCAACAAGCTAATTAGACCATGTAGGTAAACAACATAGTGGGAAAAATCCTACACTAACTGCCCCCCTTAAGTGTAGCTTATGTGGGTAGAAAAATTGGGTCCCATCACAAAGGATTGATAAGGTACCCAAGTACATAGAGATTATCATCCATAAGAGGAAGAATTCAGATCTTCTCAAACCCCAATAAGATCCCACAAATGATGACACTTAATTTTAGTGAAGGGTTTGGTGAATATATTAATAGTTTTCTCTATTATTTAGATTTAGTGGATATCAACTACTTGATTGTGTATGAATGCCTAAAATAAATTCATGTGAATATTTATATGCTTGGTTTGTTGATGGAGGATCATATTCTTATATATTTGGATTATGATTTAGTTATCACAAAAGATGACTATTGGTCATTGAAACTGGATGTCACACTTAGAAAGAATCTCTTGAAGCCAAATAGCCTTATTATAAGCATTAAGAACTCCTTTATATTTTACCTCAAATAAGATAAAACAATAGCATTTTTATTCTTTCTTGATCAACTAAGCAAACCCAAATTAAGGGAGAAACTATATCCTGAATTAGGATTGTGAGATTGAATATTACCAGCTCAATCTAAATCTGTATACCCAACTAATTTAACATCGATGCCTGATCCATAGTGAATCTTGAAACTATGAGTACCTTGAATTTAGTGGAGAATATACTTAGTTACTTTCTAGTGCATATCATGTCATTCTTGCATAAATCTAGATACCATTCCCATTGCATATGAAATATCAAGTCTAGTTTGTGTAAGGTAGAAGATACTACCAACAAGTTGTTGATATAAGGTAACATTAACCAAAGGAGATGGACAATCAACCTCAAACTTATAACTTGATAGAAAAGAAGTCATAGTTAGGTTACAATCATCCATGTTAAACTATGCAATCAAATCAAGAGCATACTTGGATTGTGTAATAGTGATCCTAGAGTCAGACTCAAAAATTTCAATCTCGAGGAAGTAATGCAATAAGCCCAAAGCCAGTCATTGAGAACCCATCAGACAAAGCAATTTTCACTGCTGTGATATTGGATGAAAAACTCCCTGTGATCAATAAGTCATCTATATAGAGAACCAAAATTAATAATGAATCATTCTACCACAAAATGTAAACATTCAAATCATAATGGCATCTAGTGAACCCAATTTAAATAAAGGAGTCCATCTTAGCATACCAAGATCAAGGAGCTTATTTGAGGCCATAGATAGATTTCCAAAGTTTACAAACTAAGGAATCTTCCATAAATCCTTTTGATTGCTCCATGTATATTTACTCTTTCTGGTCACCATGAAAAAAGGCACTCTTCACATCCATTTGATGAACATCCCAGTGATGTGTTGTGACAATGGTGAGAGTGAGCCAGATTGAGTTCATTTTGGCAAATAGGGTGAATGTCTCAATATAATCAATGTCAGGTACCTAAGAAAAACCCTTTGATACCAAACATGTTTTAAATTTGTCTACTGACCCATCTTCTATAAAAAAATTGGTATATCCACCTACATCAAACATTTTTTCTTCCCTTAAAAAGAGGGACTAAATCCCAAGTGTTGTTCCTTAGTAAGGAACCATATTCATCTTCCATAGTAGTATCCCACTTAGGAACTCTTGATGCCTTAAAATATGATTGTAAATCAAAACTAGATGTAATGAAAGTATGTGAGGCATCTTAGAATTGTGAATGAGTTCACCTGTTATCTTATGGATCTCCAACCCATTGTCCAACACTTTGTAATGTATTATATCCCAATTAGAACCAATGCTCAAAAAGTAAGGAGGAGATTCCTCATCTTCTAAATATATTTTAGGAGGAGGTGAGTCCTCATCACTACCCTCATCATTAGAAATAGAATAATAATCTAGATCATTAAAAATCTACTCAAGTAAATTTGAATCATCAAAACTATTATCAAATCCTAGTGCATCCTAGGAAGAGGGTGAAGTGTCATAATGTACAGTTTGGAGGAACCTCTTGAAACCAAACACTCATGTTAATGAATAAATCATGATTGGTGGGATAAAAAATCATGTATCCCTTAACACCTTTAGAATATCCAACAAAGATGCAAGGCTGACTCTAAGGTTGAATTACCTTACATTTCTTCTTTGAAATTCAGGTCATAATAGGAGATCTAAACACTCAAGAGTGATTAACTATGGGTTTCAACCTCTCCAAGCTTTAAAATGAGTGACTCCCTTTAATGCTTTATGAGGAACTTGATTTTGGATGTAACAAGCACATTTTATGGCCTCAACCCAATACTAAGGTGCAAGAGACTTGGAGTGTAGCATATAGTTGGTCATTTCCCTCAAGGACATGTTATTTAACTTTGAAACACCATTCTATTGAGGACTATATAAAACTATACATTATAGTTCAATCCCCTCTGAAGTGCAAAATTATTACAAATGATTATTGGTATACTCACCACCATTGCTAGTATATAAAATCTTGATGGATTTACTTGACTAATTTTATACAAATAACTTGAAGTCCTAAAAATGATCAAATAACTTAGATTTATACTTAAGTAAATACACCCAAGTATACCTTAAAAATTTATCAATGAAAGTAGTCATGCATTTTGTCCTATTAAATGAAGGAGCTAGAAATGGTCCAACAATGTCACTGTGAACTAGGTCCAATATCTGTGAAGATCTATGTGATTTGCCTAACATACTTCTCCTTAGGATGCTTACCAAGTATGCAACCTTGGAAAATGTTTTAATAAAAATAAACATGTGGCACCCATGAATCCATGTCATGACAACTAAGTTTCTCTAGGTAGTGATAGTTAAGATGGCTAAATTGTTTATGTTGTAATTTACTCACCCCATCTAAATGAGTGAGTAGTGTAGTAGAAGGTTGATCAAGATCAAAATGTGAAAAAGTATATAATTATGACTAGTGATTTGCTTTCCCAAATTGTTCTATTGATTCACTATATGTTTCCCTAATAACCATTAAATTAGGTGTGAATTCAAATCTCTTTATTGAATTGATGTGAGTGATATGATAAATAGATAGGAGATTGGTGTATAAAGAGGGAGCACATATAACATCATGAAATATCCCATCATTCACTTCAATAGATCCTCTCCCACTAACTTATGTGGAAGTATCATCACCCAACAAGATGTAAGGCTTAGAATAAGGCTCTAAAGATGAGAAAATGTCTTATGATGAAGCCATGTGATGTACCATAATCAATTACCCATGTAGAAGGATGGGATGCAGCTACAACAAGTGCTTTATCATTATCTTTTCCCATTTTAATATCTTTGGCCTTAGAAGACTCATATGCTGATGAAATCTGATTGGAGTAATTAGGAATACTCATGTTGTGCTTCTCGAGCATTTTAGTTAGTTGGTTAATATGTTTCTTCATACATTTGGATTCATCATGCCCAGATTTATTGTAGTAGGCACATGTGAGTCTCTCTTTCTTAGGTTTCTCATTTGATGAGGAGGACTCTTTTGATGTTTTTTACTTAGCATAAAATTTTTGACCCTTTCTTTGTTCTAGGTCTGATTTATTATGTTTCTTCTCCTTGCTACTAAAATACTTCTATTTTTTATGACTCACAATTAATGCATGTAATTTCAATGACTTTAGTGTACCCATTTGAATAAACTTGTCTTCATCCCAGATCAATTTAGCATCAAATTCATTCAAGGATGGCATGATCCATGTAACTCCAAGGGCATGCTTGGTAGTGTGGAAGATAGAAATGAAGATAGGATAATCATATTCCAACTTGGTAAGGATGGAAAGAATCAATTGATTATCCTTTTTGTCAATGTTTCATAGTTTCAATAGTGACCTGAGTGATTTGAACTTTGTGAATAAGTCATGTATTGTGTCAAAGTCTCCTAGGATAAAATTGATGAGCTCATTCTCCAACTCATGAATTCTCATTATGTCCTACTTACCAAAGAGTTTTTCCAATGTTATCTTTCATTAGGATTAGTTATAGATTAAATATGAATGAAAAGATTAGGAGACATATACAGGGATAGAATATTGTAGGCTTCATCATTTATATGGAATGACTTCACCTTTTCTATATTAGGGATCAATTATTTTTCTATACCCATCATGATTCATTATAATCCTTTTCTCCTCAAGAGGATTTTCACTTTGAATTTCCACTTGTGATAGTTGAACGGTGTGAGAAGTGAAATTTGACTCTAATCCATAGTGTAGAAGGAAGTATGTTTTGAATCGTATGTGCTTAAAAGACTTGATATAAAACCCACATATATCTATAGAGGTTAAATTCTATAAGAATAAGAATATCACCAGTACATAGAGCTCATCAAACTCACACTTTAAAAAAATGGTACCTAAAAATGAACTATTAGATGAAAGTTATGGCAGTTTGAATGTTTATTGCTCGCAAAAAACAATGATCTTCACCTTACAAAAAAATTAGGTGTGAAAAATTTTGGCCAATTTTTTTGAGGAAAATTTAGGCCCCCTTGGGTTGGTTGTGACCAAGGGTTTACATTTTGATGTGACTAGGGGGCTAAATGCTAAAATTTGATGTGCATGTAAGTAGTGTCGTCAGATTCTAATAAGCATGTGATCAGGTCTGTCAGGTTATGAAACTAATGAAAATAGGTGTGTTAGAGTCTATCAAGGGTGTGATTAATATTGGAGGATTTTGTCATACATGCAGGTAAGGATGTTAGGTTCCACATATTATTCATATGATCATTGGGATTCATTGGTATTACAAGTAGGGTCGTTGGAGTCTGATATGATTGATGATATGAGGGTTATATTTTGACCAATTTTCTCATGGAGGGGTAAGGTTTTATCTTGTTTACTTTGAACCACCTAAAATTTTACCCAGACTTGTTTTTATACCAAGAAAAGTTTGCCAACTGCCAAAATTACCTACAAGGGTTTGAAATTTTGTTGATCTAGAAAACCATCGAATTTGTAGATTTAATGTTGTAACTCCAAGTACCAAAAAAAACCCACTTGGTTTCTTCATAAACCTATAAAAAACCAAAAATGGTTTTTTCTCAAAGTCATCAAATGTATAGAGTTTTGTAGAATTCAAAAAATGGCCTTGAAACCCTCCAAAATGGTGAAAAATTGACTATCATGAAATTAGGTCATGTTTACATCCATTCTTAGGGTTTTTCCACCTTCTAAATTCAATGGTATTGTCTATTTTTCAATTTGAGACTCTAGATATGAATAATTACATAGATTATTAAGAAACCCCACCAAACCCTAAAAAATTGAAATCAATGAAAAAACTTGAACAAGATAGAATGCTAGATCTCACAACAGGAACAATAACATTCACCTATCAAGAACTCTTTGATACCATGTCATAATGGGCCACAATAGAGGATCTATTTGGATAGGATCAAATGCATGAAGCTAAACTTGTATGTAGTAGTGAAATCTAAAGATCAACTCAACAATGCAAGAAGCTTATCTTCATAACCAAAATATATATTGGCATCATTCATTAGCCAAAAAGTACAAAAGAAGGTACATTATATAGTGAGGAATTATATCACCTAAAAAGGGAAATAAATCAACTCATAATTATAAAATTATGTAAATTACATTTCCCCTAATGATATATTATTAAACTAGGTAACCTAATTACACAGTGTAGGTAAAAATACTTAGTGGGAAATCCTACACTAACAAATTTTGGAGCTCATTTTATAATTTCCATTAGGAGATACACCTCTTCTTCACTCCACAAAGAAAATTCAATTGAGGTAAGAATGGATTGTGTTATGCTTCAACCCTTTCATATTAAACCTTCTTTTGATGTCAAAGGGATGGTGGAAGATATTGTTGGTTATTCATATAGGCACGTCCCATATTTTGAAGAATACTAGATGGATTTTAGTAATGAGGAAAATACCAAGATTATATCTGAGCAATCCCTATTAATCCCTCTTATTTCTATCAAGACTCGGATTCAAACTAAATAAATACCTTTACAAGAGCCTCCTCGTATGAAAGTTATATATTGGTTGAATGAAGTAGTTAAGAAGATAGTTTAGCCATAGGAGGTTGATTTCAATACACTCATAGCACCTACCCCTCATGCACTAGAGAAACCTAGAGTAGTTTCTTACATAATTAGGGATGAGCATAGTGATAGGTATGTTAAGGTTAACATTGCTTCTCCTGATAAATTTAAAAAGGAAGTTGGTGCTAGTGATTACCAAATTTCAAATATATACCTTGGTAAGGATACTCATGAAGGAATAAAATAATATGTGTACAAAACCATTCGTATGTTATTCATAAATTATGATCAGGATAAATTAATCTAATATTATTAGAAGGAAAAGGTTGAACAACTCTCATCGGTGGTTTAAAAATTGATGAATCTATTTCAATCATGTCCACAAGACTATGTACTTGATACCAAAATAATGAGAATAATTGAGGTAATAGGGCACATGGTTAGGGCCCTTAATCAATGGTTGGAGAAGTTGATCCTTTAAGGAACCAAGTCAATAAGTGCAACCATTTCAACACATGAAAAAATTAAGAATGATCTTGAGTATTCTAATAAGAATGAGTGTATATACAAAACATAAGCTAATAAGTGCAAATAATTGTTTTCAAAGTTAGAATCTTTCTCTAGAGCATATCCATATACCCTCAGTAGAAAAGGTTTTAACTTAGGAACATCAGGGAGATCAGATTGAATTATCAAGCATTACTAAATTCTATATTCATATGCTAGAAAAATCCCTTAAAATTTTCAAAGAGTCTCAACAATTGGTATCAAATGTTATAGTTGATATAAAATGATTTATTGAAAAACTTCCCTACTCATTTCTTGACAAAGGAACAATGCTTCTAGCTGAGACTATAAATAATGAATTTTAACAATTGATGGAGAAAGAGTTAAATCCTAACTTTGCCTTCAATTTTGAGTCTATTTAGAGGTTCATCACATATAAAAATAATTAATATAAATTTGACGAATATTTGAATAAGTTTTGACATATTCTGTACCAAATTATATATCTTTAGGTCAAAGGATAAATCAGTTGTCTTTGTTTAGATGGTCTAGATGAAGACAAAGTTAAAGAGATGATGAATTTATTTTATGACTACCAAAAAAGGCTTCATAATGAAAAGTAGAAGGAAGTTCAAATTTTTTATAATGAAGGTAGTAGTGCATATAGGGAAGAAGAATTTATTTGATTTACAATTTCTAAAACTACATTTAGATGGGTTTTCTTTTGTAATTTTCAAAACTGTGTTTTAGCATAAGCACTTTTATAATTTCTAAGTTATATTGTTCGTACTTTGAAAATGTCAATTTTTCATTAAACATGAAATTAATTCTATTTTTATAAAAGTATGTACAAGTTCAAAGGGAAGAGTTATTCCACCTTATAATTTATAAATAGAGTCTTTCATTCCATACATGTACAAGATACATGATTTTGGAGAGAAAAAAGGAAGAAACTTTGTGTTATTCTTAGAAATTAATAAAACAATATCATTATAGGACTTTTTGCCTCTTGTGTCATTTTTAATGAATATTCTTATGTTCATTTTTGATTTCTACACTTTCTTTCAATCAAAATACTTATGCTTAAATATTCATTTTCATCTTTATCTCAAAAATGTGAAATATAATTGAAATATGTATTTACTCAATTATTTATGTTATTTTCTTGTTTCTTCTTCTAAATCTTACATTCCTTTCCACTTATATTCCATCTACTACTATTTAAAAATCCTTTCTCCACACATACAAAACCCTCACCCCCAACTCGAAAAAAACCAAAAACAAAATAAAACAATGTATATTTGTAAATATTCTTTATTTTTAGTTTAGTTTGGTTTTCAATAAAGGTAGCCTCACTTGATAATAGAGGAGGGAATCCATCCCATAGAATTTTTGTCTATGATAAGAAACTTTTTCTCATTAACAAATTTTCCTACCAACAATAAGCCATCTATTGAAATGTAAAAGTAGAATTGCATTATTAGGGAAGCATCCCTTGTACCAAAATTTTAATTGAAATACTGAAAGAACATATAGAATCTACTACTTATTTTTATCTCATAACTAAGGATAAGGGTCAAGATATTCATATTACACATGACTACTTACTATATTTTATGATTTTATATTTCTAAACTATTTAAGAATAGGGGTCTAAATGATGTAGGCTTGTTATAATTACAACCATTTTCTATGTTATTGAAAGGTTTTTTGGAGTTTATAAGGGATGTTTTTTAAATAGAAGATATTATGGAATATCGATAATTCAATTCAAAAACTTGAGGGACATTTATAATTAGTAGACATAGATTAAGGCACTTGTAAATTTTTAGCACAATCTAAAATAATTTAACCAAGATCAAACCATGTGACTGAAATGGAACCTTAGCATGCCAAGATTTACTATAAAATTTTGGTTAAAATTGGAATCAAACTGTATAATTTAATAGTTTTCAATTATTCTCTTATCTGCACTATATTTTTGGGTTTTATCGAGACAAAATCTAGACATATCTTCACTCATTTTCAGCCTCCAACAATGTACAAGCAAGTTAGAATCCAAATACTTTTTAATAAATCCATTTTTTTAAGATTCAAGGATATAAGTCATTTCAGTTACCATATTTTATATTTGTTTTTATACCTATAATTTTGTATAGAGATCAAATTTAGAAAACACCTCCTTTTGATAATTAATGTAGTGTCCTTAACCTAAACTCGCTTTTCATTAAAATAATTATATACAATCCCAAGTTTTTCATTAAATATGATAATTTTATCTCTACCAAGGGCATTAGTCATTATATCAAATATCTAATCTTTTATATAATAATAATAAATAGAGATGCATTCAACAACAATCAGCTGTCAAATCTGATGATGATGAATGTCAATATACTTGGTTCTAGTATGATAGACTAGGTTCTTTACCATCTTGAGAACACTTTAATTAACATGAAAAGTGATGTTAATGTTTTTTGGTCAACATGGATACTGACCAATATAGTAAGCATTCTATACTTGAGACCTAATTTCTCTCTCAGTTGGCATCCATACTGATCTTTCACTATTAAAATAAGGCAACAAAGACTTTGTTTAGTTGGCACTTGGAGTTTATTGGCTTTAGACGTCCTCTACCATATCTCCCTTGACATTCATAGCCTACTATTTTCTACATGTTGGTCAAATAGGATTTCAAACTTCCTATTCAACCTAATCATGATCCAAGCTCAGCACATAATCATCCAAGATTGTCATGTGGTTGACTTGGAAAATATAAATCCATGATCCATAAAAAAATGGGTTGTTGACTCCATGCATCTAAGAGGCAACCTTGGGCAAGCCACCAAATTAAGTCAAAGGTATCCTATAAACTACCACGTAGTGTCACAGGCCTCCCATGCCATTCATGCTTCTCCATGAACCTCCCACGACCCCAAAACATGTCCACCATGCTTCTAATTTTAAAAAAGTCAATAATTAGACTCTTTAAATGTTAATTAGTAAATTTTAATTCATGAAGTGCTTATAGACTAGTTGGTAGGGCAATTTTTGTAAGAGCAAAGTGTGGTGGGAGGTCAAAGGTTCAACTCCCACTCACACCATTAATTTTTTTAATTTTTTTTTAATTATTTTTAAATATTAAATTAAAAGCGTGGCATTTATTATACTTAATGGATACATTTTTTATGAAAATTTTCATCTATTTTAAGGAGCTTTTTTTAGGTGTTTTTGGTGAATTTAGATTAATTCCAAGGGCCATGCAATCTTCAAATTACATTTGGCATCGGGCATGCTGCCCCTCGACCCCATCTTATATCATGATAGGGAACATGCCTGGGATGCTACCCCCTAGACCCTGCAAGGGGCACTATCCATTGACCTTGTTAGGCATTACCACCCTTAGACCCCCACATCATGCCCTATTGTATAGTACTTCCAAATGTCGAGGACCACTAGGTGAGGTTTTACTTGGTAGGAGTTAAGTTTCCCTCATATTATAAACAATCTTGTTCACATAGATTGCTCATTAGTGCATTTTAAACTGAGTCCAACATCTAGTATTCAAGTGCACATTATACTTGTAAACTTAAGGGGGTTATTTATGATACTTATAGAGGGGAGATATCTCTTTATTGATACATATGGGGAGGTTACATCTCTATGTTATTATGAGGTATTTAAATGTACTTGGGTACCTAACAAGGCCTTGTCATCAAGACCCAAATCTTACACCCACCTAAGCTATGTTTAAGGGGCGTTGTTGGTGTAGGTTTTCTTATCCATTATATGGTTTTCTTACACATATATATATTAATATTGATTAGTTGGAATAATTACATAATTTAGGTTTAATAATGAGGTCATTATTTTCACATACACATGCTTATTTGTAGTCAACATGGTTGCACTATTCATTTGGCAACCAATGTTGACATGTGGAACTTGGCATGTTGCACATGGGTTTACTATTCACTTGGCAATTGAGTTGTGTTCTCATTACCAAATGGATGTAGCTCAATACCTATTATCCTCATATATAAGTACCTCTCATCCAATGAATTTTTAGTGGATTGTGTGGAGTATTGTAGATTACAATGGGAATTATGGAACTACTTGGCCCTTGTGCCATTTGTGTAGTAAACATTCTGGTGATAGATCCATTATGTTAGTGTACTAGATTAGCTTAGTGTTTTGTGATAGATATGAGTGATAGATTTATGATTTTATTGAAACCCATGCATTGTACACCTCCATTCATTAAATACAATCTATCTCTATTCTACTCTTGTGTGATTTCATTCATTACAACCAAGTTGTGTGTTCAATATTCTAGTATTCGATCTTGAACATCTCATATGTATAAGATTCTAACAGATATTGGATTACATTAATCCATTTATTTTTTTCTAAAATAGATTTGATATACTCATTTTATGATTAAAAAATAACAATATCAAATTTTTTATATTCTACATCTAAACAATAATGTAGGAGGCCTACATCTGTCACTTACAAAACAAAACAAGTATTAGATTTTTAAAAGATTAATTATATTTTTCCCTACCCTCGATGATGGAATTATCATCAACATAAATAATTAGGATAATTATTTCATCATGATTGATTTTGATATATAGAATGGGATGAAATTAGCTTCTTATGAATACTAAATATTGAATATATTGATCAATTCTAAATTATCAGGATCAAGATTCATACTTAAGTCCATTCATGGAATTAACCAAGCTCAAACCAAATAATCTTTCCCAAGAGATTTGAATCCTTCAGACCAAACCATGTATAACTCCTCCACAAATTCTTCATTCAAGAAGGTGCTTTTAACATCCATTTCATACATCATAATGGATATAACTAGCTAAAAGGTTACCATCTTTATAGTGAGGGAAAATATCTCTTCTTAAACTACCCCTTCCCCTGACTTATACATGTAAAAATAACCATATGATTTAGATTTGAATTTATAAACCCATTTATAGACAATGGTATTTTTCTATTGGGTAATTTAGATGTAAATACTAAAATGTGTTATTAAGTACTTGAGAATGACAAGCTTGACATATGTTTACCATGCATGACTTAAGCACACAAATATGGTACTAAACCTAAATTATCTCACACCCAAATGTTACCTATTTAGTTTGACCCTTATGTTATGTTATCACACACCTACAAGATTCCCATTGTTTGTTTCAAACTTTCATATTATACTACAAAGACATCCCCAAACCTTAAATTCATCATTCATGTGCTTAGGTCACTACCATCAAACTTAATAAGTATCATTCATTGATATTGATATTAAGTTTAATATAGTGACCCTATTTGATGCATAGGTAAGGGATAATTCTCAAAAAACATCGTTATCTGGTTCTAAACCCAACCGATCACATTCACTTGATATGGCCTGATTTGAATCTTCTTCCACAATCTAGCTCCTCCTTTGTCTCATGTGCTTAATAGCTCTTTACACCTAGTAATTATTCTATGTAATATTTTTATCACCTCCTTGATGGAATTTACCTCTATCTATATGTTCACAACTCATCCTTTACCTCATTCCATTTATCTCATTAATCAAACTTCCTCTCAATCTCTTCCTAGTTTCTTACTAGGCACCTTCTTTGAGTTTTAAGGACCAAATCTTGATTTATATTTCAAGAGATCCATATATTGTCACATATAGTCTTGGATGATATTATCACATTTCCCCTAACCTATTACACTTTCTCAAACTCATTTCAACCTTCAATTCCATACCCAAGACTCACAACGCTCTCCTAAGGCTTGTAGCCTCTTTTTTTGACAGATATATGTTGTACGGATGTGTACATATATAATTTAAGAATATAAGGAAATTTTTATCCACCCTCTATCATATTTTATGTGTGTTTCAAGTTTCATAGTTTGAATTCATTTTTATATATCACTTCCTTTGTTAAAGTCCTCCAAACTAGGCCTAATTAGCCCTAATCCAAACCCTCTACCTTAGAATCCATACATAGACATAAAATATAACCCCCAAAATACATTATTATATTTTAATATGACAATAAAAATTATATCACAAAGTTACATGATTTTTTCATGGTTGGAACTCTCAAAAACCTTAAAACTCTAATCTAGGGTTTTCCTATCCCCTACACAGGCCGAGAGCATTAATAATTCAATTTCTTGAGTTTAAAAGTATTTAAAAGGACCAAAAATATATTTATAGGTATGTTTCAACTGAGGGTAGATTATCCAATATGTTTCAACCTTTGATTCACTCTTACTTTCTCATAATACATCCAAACATAGAATTCTGGGCACACTAGGTGACTATGCAAGGCATAATATACTCCAAAATCCAATATATTTATTTATATTTTTACTTTAAAAGTTATGAGAAATTTATTAGGTATTTTTTAACCCCATACACACTCATAATTGTATTATATATCTCATAAAATCTTATGAAGGTCTCTGTTGATCAAAATGTAAAGTTTTGTACTTATTTGGTAGCTTGTGTAGGAGCATTGACAATTTACTTACCTTCAAGGAACTTCAGGTTTTTTAAGAGGTTGTTACCAATCCTTATTCACCACATGAAACAACAAAAATTTCATAAAACCTTATCCATTATCTTCTTCACATACACACACTTCTTCCCTAAGGACTGACTATGTCAACACAAGATGTAGACTATGTAAATGTTTGGAACCTAGTTATCTTCAAAGGTGATAACATACTTATACACCATTAACAAACCTTAAATTTCATATATTTACATAAATAATTATTTTAATTCATACCCACTTCTCTCTCTAAATGTGTTATTCTTCAATATCTTCCAAAACAAGATCTCATATTGTGCACTCAGGGTTTCTTTTAATGTGAATAGGGTGCTAAATGCACAACATGGGTCTATTAATGATTGAATCTAACAAATTTAATTACATTAAAATTAAATATCACTATTTCCAAGTGTTCACACATTTAAATACCAAACATCATCATATCATAGCTATAGTTTACACCTTAAGACATAACCACAACCCTATGTATAGAACTTGATCATCTCCCTTGAGAGGTTTATTCTATGTTTTTCATTCTATAAAAATTATCCATATTATTGCATACCCCTCTCTCTCTCATATTCTATCTCACCTCAATAATAATTTACAAATTTTCTATTCAACCAAATTCAGGGTTGGTTATGGAAGTTACAAGCTAAAACTTCTTTAATTTCAATTTCAACATGAGGTTTTGGATCTCATGACTAAACATAAATCCTCACCTTATGAATATGGATATATATGAATCATAACACCTTTTACAATTCTTCATGGCCCTTAACACCAATATTCTCTCTTGACCACCTTTTTATCATGCTTTGATCACTTTAGGCTTAATGACCATATTTGAATTTTCAAATTATTTATTTTGGAGGGAAAACTCCAAACACCCTCAAAACTTGATTATAAGACTCTTATGGACTCAAAATGACCAAAAATACATATATGGACCTTGAAAGGTCTTGTTACACACACTGACATCCAAAAATTGACCAACTTTTGACCTCATATTGACAAAACTCAAAAATAGTGTTTTCTAGCTTGATGCTCTTGCATCACTCTCCTAGAAGAAACTTACAATCTATGCCAAAACAACTTATTATATCATATATACATCCCTAGACCTTAAAATCATCATTTTTGTTCCTAATTCACTATCATCAAACTCAATCAGTGTCGTTATTCAATACTAACATGAATTTGACTATTATAACCCTCTCCCAAAAATAACTATTTTTTGAATCTAAGACATTCTTATGGTCAACCCATCTACCTAGCATGTTGGTGGCATGAGGAATTACCCAATTAGAATCATTTGTATATAAATCAAAGCCTTAATAGGTGGGGGACTTACCACTTATCTTGACTCATCTACATACCCTATTGCACATTGAGTAAATTTAGTCATAAGCCAAGTTTGAATCATACTAAAGCCAAATCAAAGCAAGCATTATCAAATATCAAATCTAAATAATTAGCTACATTCATATAGTAAAGGATCATAATTTCATAATCACACAAGATGGGAAAACTATGTGTAGCTTGGTTTCCATCCTTGGTGTCAGATATGTATGCAAGAGTCAATCATAAAATAGGGGTGATTGTGGTCAACTCAACTCATTATTTTTTCCCAATTTTTATAGGTTTCTAACCCTCATAATCACACCTCAGGTTTCAAGGTAAACAAGGCTAATTTTTGGAGTTGTGCTCATCATCAAGGTTTGGTATCGAACATATAGAGCTTACAGAGATATGTGAAGGTCACAGATGCATCTTTTAGAACATATCACTACTGACAACACAAGTTCATTTTGACAATCAGTACAATCATTTTTGACCACTCAAACATTCTTTATTATGGTAAAGCAAAACTTTGATCTATTTTTTGACCCTCCTTATATGGCTATGAACAATAATAATCATTATGTTATTCATCAAACCCCCTATAAGTTTAATAGACTTCAAAGTTATTAGCTCTAATCCTTGTTTTATTTCAACACTATAACTTGTTCCAAAGTATCAACAAAATTTACCCATACAATTATATTAAAATTATCATTTATTGAGAATAAAGGTATTTTCTCATCTACAAAAACATCTCTATTTACCGTAATTTTATTTGTAGAGACATCTTGTAATATTTATGCTTTTGAACAATTACTATAACCAATAAACATATATGGTTTTCTCTTTTAATCTAAATTAATTTTTTTCTCCCCAATAATTAATGTAAAATAATCACAATTAAAATTATGAAATTCACTTGTAGAAGGTTTTCTACTTGAACATACTTCCTTGGGAGTGATATCCTACAAATATTTACAAGTACATTGGCTAAGGATGTAGACTATTGTATTTAAAACTTCTTCCAAAACCAATATGGCACCTTCCTATTGTGCACCATGCATCTCACCATCTTTGTATCCACCTTAATCCTCATTTATAAGAGCTTATTTTGTTATGGAGTTTACATGGAGTAGCGTACTATATGCATATACCATTTTTTTGGTAGAATATTTGAAATTATTGTAAGAAAAACTCACCTCCATTATCATATCTGAGAGCATCGATATGTTTAATTATTTATTTCTCAACCAAGGCTTTCTATGATACAAAATGTGAAAAAAAAATGATTTATCATTTAGAAAATAGACCCATGTTTTCCTGGAAAAGTCATCAACCAATAACAAGAAATGCTTTTATCTAGACATAATGGTCATCTTTAATGTTCATTGGACCATGTAGATCAACATGTAATGGATTTAAGACTCCTTTCACCTACCATGATTTATCAGTATCAAATGGGTGTTGAATTTTTTCCTCATTTGACATGTATATATGTTTTGACTTTTTTGAATTGATTAAAGTATTTTGACCATAGTAGTCATGCTAAGTAGAGAAAAATATTGATAATTTATGTATTCATACCTCTCATGCCAAAGTACAAGGGTATAATATACTACTAGTAATGCATGTGCATTTGTTTTCTTAGGATTAGTAAGTTTATACTATCTCTTCTCACCAATACCAATAACAATTATCTTATTATCATGAAGAGTTTTGACCATACATTTGTTTCCTTGAAATATCTCACAAAAAGTAGGTTTTTTATTTATTTAACAAATAGAAAAAATATTTTTGTTCATTTTAGGAACATATAAAAAATTATTTAAAGCAAAAATAATATTATTTTTTAATGTAACACAAGCATCTCAACATCCTTTAACATAGTGATTCCAACCATCACCTAAAGAAATAGATTCTTTGTTACTTTTATCTTTAGTAAAATTTGCATATAGTCCTTATGACATGTATAATATTTAGATGCATTTAATTAAAAAATAACATGGCATGGACTCATTTGAATGGTGATGGAATATAAAAAATGGAAACTCATCTTCCACCTCTTAATTGTCACACCGATAACATTTACAATCTTTGATCTCTTCTGGCTTGCCAAGTAATTATATATTTTTGAAAAATAATTTGTAAAATATTCAAGTTCATTACAATAAAAAAATATATTTTAATCTCTTGGATGTAATACTACCTTTAAAATAGACATTTTATGAACTTCAAGTGTTTTTCATACCTTTACCTTTGAACCATGCACTAAATGCACTCTCTATGGTGTTCAAGTTTGATTATTTTTCCTAATCTTGCCTTTGATCCTCTTACAAAAGAAGTGTTTATAACTTCTCAAATTCAAGGGTATGATTCTCTGCTATCACATGCATGGAATCAACAATGAATCGAATGATTATGTCAAGCTTTTTAAAACCAAAGATATCATATATTCATCATCAGTTAGTTACTTGATAGCATTAAATTGAGATATTAAATGCTTCAATTGCCAAAAATAATCAAATATTGATCCTCCTTCCTCAAACTTGGTAGAAAATAAAATATTATTAAGATATAATGACAACCCAAATTTTGATATTTGTTAATTTTATTTTAGGATTGTCTACGGTGTAGATGTTATGGTTGAATTTCATACTTCTAGTATTAATGTGTTTGCAACTAAAAAATTTGAAGCATTAAAACTTATTTATGTCTTTTGTTATAATCTTAAGATCATTTGATGGCCTATGTTCTTTATCTAAAATAATTTGATCAGGATCCCTATATTCACAAATAGTAAGTACCTAATGACTCCATAAACTATAACTTTTCTTGTTTAACTTTTTAGACTTGGGAAAAAGCAAATGTTGTATACTAGTCATTTTTTGACCATAAACCTGGATGACATAGCATGTAAAAACTATTAAAAAAAATTGACATTGTAAAATCAAAACAAACTTTAAAAAATAATTTAGACTATTATTGGACACATTATGGAAAATTTTCAACAAAATCCAACCATTAGGTCAAAAGATACACAATTATGGATAAAAATGGATTAATCCTAGAGGAATCTCAAGCCATTAAAAAGGAAGCCGTAAATTTTTAGAGAAAAATTATAGAGATGAAATTGAAATGGACAAATTTATATCAACAATTCCAAAATTATTTTTAAAAGACAAAATGTGGATTTAATGAAACCCTTCATTGAGCAATAGGTTAAGGTTGAGGTTGTTCTACACTTAATGGAATCAAACAAAGTGCTTGACCAAAATGAATTTATAGTTGTAGTGTTTCAGAAATTTTTGGAGTTCATCGGAAAATAATTAATAGGAGTTGTTAATGAGTCTTTCGAATCGAAGCAAGTATTACAAGATCTAAAATGTACTTTTTTTCTTTGATTCTTAAAAATTTGAATTTGTCCACATTTACATATTTCAAACCCATTTATATTTACAATATTATGTATAAATTAATTTCAAAGGGAATAGTGGAAGGGTTGAAATTATTGCTCGCTCTGATTATTTGTTAGAGATTAATATTTATTTGGGTTCACTTTACTATCTTAAGTCAATTTAGATATGTGTATTTTTTTATTATGTGAATTTTTATTTCATATAATCTAGATTTTATGAGGTGTCACAACTCTTGTCCTTTTTTAAATTAATATTGGAGTTTTACATCACATGTAACTCCTTCCACACTTGTCACACACTTCCCCCTCAACTTATGGGAATTAATGAAACTAGACACACACTAAGAAGGTTGTGCATGACCATGATAGAGATTCTCAATAACTCCTTTGGCCCACTAACTCTATTTAAAGAGCTCTCTCCTCTCTAATTATTCACTAGAAACACTTGAAGCTCATTATTCTTCTTTGTTATCTTTTTTTCTATTAATATTGTAATCTCACGGAATATTATTTTGTAAACCTTATTAATACATTTGTAGTTTGCTTTTGTTGATTTGGTTTCCCCACTAAACAATTTGTGTCTCAAATTTTATGGTTTGAATTATTTCAAGGTAATATTTTATCTTTATGCACTCATTCATTTATTTCTTTAAATTTTATTTTTAACGATCTTGACATATATTCCTTCATGGCGCCAAGCAAGTTTTCTAACATTAAATTTTACATGTTCACAGGTATTTTGGTGGAGAAATACTTTTTTTTAATTTCAAGAATTTACACCCTTGCAGACATTTTATTGTGTATTTCATTATTTATCTCAACACTTTGCATAAACACAATCATTTTTGCCTATTTGAAAGCTAAAATTTATTTTCAAGTTGGTACAACAAAAAGGATTTTGAGCTGATTCTATTTTTTTCAATTGGTTGCATTCTTGTAAACCATTTTTTAAAACCATTTAGAAAATATAAAACAATACTTTGAGATATACATTTGGTTACAATCACTTTTTTGTTTTTTCTATTTATTTATTTATTAATAATTAATGCAACTAAACAATTTTTTAGTTCTCATTGTATTTTATTATATTTTATTTTATGTCATCTCATTATATTTTATGTCTTCTTATTAATATTATTAATTATCTCTCTATCTCTGCCTTTGCATGTATTATATTCTCATCTTCCCTTTGGCATCATTCTATCATTTTATATCATGTCGTTCTTGTATTTCCATCTTCTTTCACTAGTTTTGTGCCATTTTTATTGAGTCTTTCTTTGTCTTCCCTTTGACATCTTTCGTAGTGAATAGGCATTTAAGGGTTTCATTTTATTCCTTTCCATTTATTTTTTCAATGTAGTTTCTACCTTTACATTTTATTTATCTCCTTTATGAATATTGTGTTACCCTTTCAACTGTTAGGAAGTATGTTTGAAAGCTTTGTGTGGTATTACCTATGATTAGTTCCACCTCTACATTTCCCTTTGCATTTGTCATTTCATGCCACTCATGATATCACCATTTGAATTTTTTTTATTTTCCTTTTGTTTTGTTTTATTCCTAGTATTATTGCTCCTTTTGATTTGCCACTATGTAGTCCTCTACCTTCCTGTTTGTATTTTCCACATTCTAAGGAATTTTATTGTTTTCATTTTATCTTTGTTGACAAGTGTATTAATAGGTTCTTATTCTTGTCTTACTACTATGTTTAAACTCTTCAAATACAATTTCAAGTCATTTAATTTGTTTTCATTGCATTATAAATGTTTTTAGGTTTCACTCAATAAGTGTCCTTTGTGTCATGCAAAACTAAAAACTTTTCCTACACTATTTATTCATCTTTTATAGAAATATTCCTTTTATTTTTTAGATGTATCCTTCTTATAATCTTTTAAGATTGAGTTATTGAGACATTTACTTCTTAAAATAAATTTAAAGAAAACAAATTTTAAAAAGTTCCTTTAAATTACATTTACTAATTTAAAAATTTATTAAGGTCAATTATTTTCTTTGTTAAGTGTGTTTTTTTTACACACCATTCAAACAATAATTTAATTATCTTTTTCGGTTTTCATAATCCTTTTTTATGTATTTTGAGTGTATAGGTGATTTTTTTTTTACATTTTTTAATTTGCATGGTAGTGTGATCCTTCATAGAATGATGACTCAATTTTTGCCCAAGTTTAAACTCACATCAACCAATTACCATTTATATAATCTCACATGTAATATATCTTCACCTTTAACTTTTAGTGAAAATTGCACGGGACAATGAAACCAAAACCAATGAAAAAATGTCTATCAAAACTAAATATAAATGATAAGTGTTGTCACCAAATCTTGCACCCCAGAAGAGGGTGTTCAAGCCTCCTCTTGATTTGGACAACATGGGAATACTTTCAGGTGTGTGGGTTTACCTAGAGTGGAAAGTGAGCATATAGGTTTAAGGGCTATCTCCCTAGATGTATCTTGAAATGCTTACTCCTATGTTAATTATTGCTTATGGGAAAAGAGTTATAAGTTGCATGAAATAAATCTAATTTAAGAGGGTGATACACCAAGATGTATTCCATATGACCATCATGCTTTCTTGCACTAAGAAACAAGATACATAAACCGATTTCCAAGACCTATGGATTCTAACATGACTATTTCAATATGAAGGTGAGATGTATGAGAGATATCCAAGGTAAGTGAATTGTAGGCTAATTGAAAACACTAAAGCTCAATGTACACTTGAAAAATAGGACCATACACTTGAAAACACTTCATATGACCTGTTAGAATATAACTCTCACACAAACATGAAAGGATAAGGGGAGAAAAGGATAGAGACTAATTACTTTGCACCACCATACATCACTTGCACACTTAGACAATTGTTAGAGAATTAAAAAATTAGAAATGCATTAATGTTCAAAGGCACAATATGATGTCATTCTAGTAGGGCTTCACCATGCTTGGAGTGGAACTCATGTTGTCTAAATATGGAGGAGGCTTGAACACCCTCTTCTAAGGTGTGAGATTAGGTGATAACAGTTTTGGAAAAATTGGTGGGACCCCATTGTCTTTAAAGACAACTTATCAAGGTGAATGTTGGTCTTGACATTACCAACTATAAAGTGGTGTGCTACTCAGCATTTGGTGACTCCTCAAAATAAATATAGTCTCAAGACCATCTTTATTATGATCTTACCCTCTATTATTCATGGTCATCACTAGGTCATCCTCTTCTAGATCATCTAATCTTAGTAATCCACCCATTAAGTTTGAGATCCCTCTTACAATTCAGTATCCACAACCTAATCTGCCCTTTGAACAATGGGTAGATTTTGCTAGAGAGGAAGAAGAGGAAGAGGTGAAGAAGTTGAAAATCTTGAAGAAGAAGACATGGCTAGACCTCATGCTTTCCCTACCTTCAACATTGATAATTCAATCTAGCCTTCGTGCTTATGATGCCATCCCTCTTAATGCCATAAAAGGTATGCCCACATTAAATGGTGAGATTCATATTGTATACATGTAAATTTGGCCACCAATGGCTTTGCATCAGATTATTAGACCAATTCTTACCAATCATCAAACATTTAACCTAATAATTTTTATTAATCTTCAATTTAGTTTTATAACCTTGCATTAAATCAATGTGTCCTATTAAATCAATTAAATAATGTAAATACACACATTGAATTAATCAAAATCAAACAAATGACCAAATGCCTAAAAATAATTAATTAACTTACACACCCTAATCAAAATCAATTAGCAAGTTAAATCAATTTCAAATCTTAATTGAGTTCATCCATGAGCTAATAAATCAATCAAATCAATTACTAAAAAGGAAATTCAAGAGCATCTTAGAACATCTTAGAACACACGCATTACTTTTGTGAGTTGTCACTTTTATAAAATATCTAAAAGAATATCCTTAGAATATGCTAAACTCAACCAAGGTTAATAAACTCAACCATGATCAGATTTAACCCATTCCAAGGGATTTAAAAGCCTATAAAAGTAAGCCTAGAACTCTTCATTTTGAGATCTCAATCAAAGTAGAGTTATAATGCAGGAATAGATTCATGAAGCTAAAATCCTAGTGTTATAATGCCAAAATTGAGCCAAAGTCATCAACACATTGAATCAATCAAGCCATCAAGCCATCAATCAAGCCAGCCATTCAATAATGATGTATAGAGGAGATGATGTTAGCCATATGTCATTGATGAAGACTTAATATGCATAAATTGAGAAAGCCAACTGAATTACCTTTTGGAGCTATCAAGGATTTGGTACAAAATTTGTGTTTTTTGTTTATATTTCTCATTTCCTTCCATGTTTTGTTCAGTTCTCATTTGGTTTATTCATTATGCTCCCCCCATGATCAGGCCTAAATGATGTTAGATTGTTAGTGGGTTCATTTTTAATTTTTTTTGAGACTAACTCTATACTAATCTCCTCCTTTGATTTAAATTCATAGATCATAAATGACACTTCAGGTGGGACAAGAATGCACACCCCACATATTTGAACAAAAATGACTGTAAAAATAGCTCTTATTTTTAATTTGTTTACTATTTTTTTAAAAAAAATTATAAGTTTTTTTTTAAATGTTTCATTTTAATTCTCTAAAAATTTCATTAAAATTTAATTTTTATTTTAGAAGTTATGACTCTTTTAATGACTATCACTTTTTATTTTCTAATTTTCTGGTAAAAATGGATAGTATAGAGATAATAACTTTTTTAATTCACTATTTTAATCTAAATATTTTTAGAGAGGTGCTCCCTAGACCTATAAACAAATTTTTAAAAAAATTGACAAATGGATATATATTTTAAAAGTTATGGTTAAGACACTAACTTCAGGTTTTTATGTTTTATGTGTTCAGTTTTATTTGTTTTAACCTTCTATCTTGCTATTTGCATGTTTCATAGGTTTTATTTCTTTGAGGTTTCTTGAAATTTTTATTGAGGTTTTTTGTAACCTTTTCCTAACCTAACACATTTTCTTTCTTGAGGTTTTACCTTCGGGTCGGCAGATTTTGTCCTTCAAGGTTGTTTGTCTCATTTGATAAATAAAATTCTAGTCTAAACAAAGTGTTGACCTTTTTCTTGAAGGGCCCATTTGAAAAATATTTAAAACAAGATTAATTAGTTATTTAACACTTCTTTTGAGATGTTTTAAAATAAATTAGGCATTTCACTTTGAGTTTGAAAAGAAAGTTTTGCATGTTTGTTTTAAATGTTTTGATTGTTCTTTCAAAGTTCACAACATAAAGCCAAGGGGCTAAAAGAACACCACCACACATTTCATTTAGTGATATAAAATTGAATACACTTTAAATTTTTTGTAAGTTGTTTTCATTATTTATTTATTCTAAACTTGTTTGAGTAAATAAGGAGTTGTGCGTGTATGCTCTCCCATCCGTCCCCTTTAGAGAACTTTTGGGATTAAAAGTGCCAAATTCATGTTGGGTAGTTTGAAATTAATTCCATTTATGGATCTTAAATCTAAGGGAATAATAATTAATCTAATCTAATACTTTCAATTTAGTGAAACAAAATTAACCTCACTTCAATTATTTACAAACTTGCTTGTTGATTGTGTGTTTTAGCGAATAGAGAGACGTGCGTGTATACTCTCCCATCCATCCCCTTTAGGGAGATTTTGGGATCAAAAGCACCATCTAATTACACTTTGAGCCTAGTCTAAGGTATAGAAGGAACATCATTTAAATCCCTCCCTTAAAAATCACAATAGTATTAGGTGATCTTGAGGTAACCATAAAGTCTTTCTATTATGTCATTTATTTCATGCATATTGGTTTATGAGGGGGAATTCATTACCTCCCACGAGTTCTTTAGGGAAGCTTTGACCTAGGGTTTTATCTCTCAGTATCATCTTCAACACCTCTTGATGGGGGGTATATAAATTAGGATCCCCTCATTGGGATGATGGTTTGAATGGTTAAGCCATCTCCATTAGTAGAGGCTAACCCTGGGATATTTAAGTATCTTGGAAATCACACTATACTAAGCAAGCGATAGATATAGTGGTTGTAAAAAGGATAATAAATTTTTACAACAAGCCATATGATGTAAACCCAAATGATGCACTACTTCTCTTGTTTCCTAATGTGAAAGTTGGTAGACATGGGATCCATCTAGAATGATCGAAAACCAATTAGTTTTAGTCAACCCCACATTGCCATACCCTTGCTAGGATTTAGACTATTATACTTAGTTTTTGGTTATTTTTTCTTGGTGTTGTTAGAATAAAACTTATATTATTCAAACCATGTCATTTGAAAAGTCATGAGTCCACATGACTCCATTTTTTGAGGAGGCATTACGCTATCCGTATGACACTTTGATTGAACTTAGCAAACATTCCCTTTTTGTATCAAAACATTAAGAGTAGCACTTGATTGAGGAGGGCACCATTACGATACCCAAATCATTTTAAAATATTGTGCCTTTGAAGTCTTGAAACATAAACCATTTATCACATCATCTCTTGGGAGCAATAACATTGTTATGCTACCCATTTTGTTTCAAAAGACTTGTCTTGTTTCATCCTACGTCTCCATTATCATTTATTGCAACCAATCACTTGAGACTTGTTGAATCTTGGATTCGCGTGGTCATGTTGTAAAAATATTTCTAGTTCTTTGTCATCAAATCCATATTTTATCCTTAGTTGAGTCCTTGATTAACTATTAAAATTTCAAATTCAAATATTGGTTGATTTCATTTTAGACCTCAATTCGTGGGGTTGATACCTGGATCTTCTTTTTTTGGATTATGTAACTTGGGTTAATTCATCACTCAAAATCAAAAAACTATATGGTTTTATGCTTTTATTTTGGTCAAATCAATTTATCTTCAAACATATTTTGTTTAGTATCTTATACCAATTAGATCACATTATATGCCTAGAGTCATGTACCTTGTCTATGTCAAACTGTTCTAAGTTTGTTAGATTAATCAACCATCCTTTTTAAGCCAATATTTTGCCACCATTTGGCCATTAATCTTCATATATCATGTTTTAGCCTATATTTTGACTTTGTGTTTGGACAAAAGACCTAACAACTTTTCTCTTTAGTAGCTTAGACCTATTTGGAACACATTTTGACATTAGAGTTTGCTAGTTTGATTTTTAGGTCATTAGACATGACCTTTACATGTATCAGACACTTACCATTTGGTGTTTAATACTACACTATTTTTATCACGTTTTTGTATAGAATTTTTGGAGATTCGGCTCCATCTTAGACCAAGATAGATCACATTTGAACCCTTTATCCTTTGGACGTTATTTTTTAGAGTTTGCAGAACTCACAGGACTTTTTGTTTCAGAGATTTATTTATTGATGCAGATATGTATAGCTACACTTATGGTTGATTCACATAAAATTAAACTTATGATGGAATGGCCGTATAAAAAAACTTTGATTTTTATGGATTTTTTCAAGACCTCTTTGATGATGACATGGTTTGTGAGATGTATTTTTATCCACCTTACAATAATCAAATTAGGGACCAAAATCAAGAATCCACCTAGAATTATATGGTTGGTGAGGAGGAATTAGGTGCAAACCTATATGATGAGGATGATTGTGAGATAAATTTGTACCCTCCTTATAATATTCAATTCAAGGACCGAAGAAAAGAGCTGATTTATAATCCAAATCAAGACCTCTTTGATGATGGTATGGTTTATGAGGAGGACTTAGATGATTTGGTTTATACACATAACCAAGTTCCACAACATCCAAGGAACACCATTACCATTCCAGTACCTCATTCTTTGATTTGTGTGAGTAACCAAGATCCATAATGGCCTTTCATTATCCATCATCTAATCTAATCCAAATACCAGCCAATCCCATCAAGATTTTGACTAATCTATTCATAAATCCAATCACGATCATAACCTATCATTTAGCCTCAGCCAATCATTTATCCAGTCATTCATCCCAAATGTCAACTAATATTTTAGCCACAATACCATCTAGTCTAATTAGTATCTCAATTGAGCCAATCATTTGAAGACTAAGTTGTATTCAAAACTGGTGTCTTCCGATCGATTGTAAACCAAGATCAAAAAAACCAACCAATCCAAGATGTTTTTGTTGAACCAACCATTTGTGATAAGTCAACCTATAATGAATCACCTTTTATTCCTATGCCTATTCTTCAAGACCCTTTCCTTGATGAGTTGGTCACTAAAGAGTTATCTATTAACCTTGGTCCCATCATTGTAGAATCTCCCTTGGGCAAGCCACTCTTTGTGGAGCCCATTCTACCATCACACATTGTTACTTATCCAATACCAAACATTCAACAAGACATCATTGTAATAAAGTATCCATCAAATAAATACTTAGATTTAGAGTCAGGTTATACTCTTGAACTAGCATTCAATTTAGCATCAGAAGTAGAATAAACATTAGTCTCACCATTGGATTTAGAGTTTATTGAGTTAGAATCAGATTCAAAATCAGAATACATTCATGGTTGTTACAATATTGGTTATGCATGTCTATCAAATCAATTTGAATTCATTTGTGATCCTTCTACATTTTTTGAGGATGATTACTTTAGCATCAACACAAGTTCTCCTAGTATCCTCTATGAGGATTGTGCAACCAACCCCCATTCCATTAATGTTCCACATGCCATTACCATCAACCATTATAGTAATTTCATTGACATTCCACCTCCCACAAGTATCAATTGGGACTGATAGAATCACACCTTATTAAACTACATCCATGGTGACATATCATATGAAGAGAAGTAAGGAGGCCAAGACCATAATCATATAGCAAAATAACACTCTCTTAGTGAAACCTTTTCAAAAGTGCTAGGGCATAATCAAATTCAGAACTCAACATATTCTAATGAAACCTTTTTGAAGGCATTGAGAGACAATCAAAGTCAAAATTTAATGATCCTTAGTGAAACCTTCTCGTAGGTGCTACAGGACAATCAAGACAACTTTATTAGTAGAAACCTCTTCAAGATGCTAATGGCTAAGCATAAAAGTTCTTTATTACTTAATGAAGATATTATCAAAGATCAAATCAAAATAGCTTCCACTCTACAGCCTAATCAGATGGTAGTTATTCACAGGCCCAAACAATAGAATAATTTGGTGTTCCTATCAAGATAATAAGTCTTTGGCCCCACCACATCCAAAGATATGTTGAATCCAGAATCAGCAACATTTGTGTGCCTAAAATTCTTGATCTTCATTTATTTTCCCACCATTATCCATTCCATTTATGTCCATCATTCCATTTCACAAACAAACCTATAAACCAATGTTTATCCTTATTTACCATCTATGGATGCACTTTCCTTTATAGAGGCTACAAAGATACCTTGTCTCAACGTTTGAAGGAAACAAAATCAATGACCAACAAACATCACAACAACATTCTTGCTATCTAAATATGTAGGCAATTCTTGACAGAGAAGCTATTTAGACAAGGTGTGGGCTAGAAATTAACATGATTGACTATTTTGGTTGTATCATTTCTTGATCAAGACATGCATCTCCACATCAGTAGGAATAAAATAATCACATACCCAGGCCACAAACATAAAAAATCAATGATCATCATCGCCCAAAAACATGTACCATACCATTTCAATTTGCCATATCCATTTTCCATTATCGTATATCCATTTGTCATTATCTTATAATCATTTCTTTCACCCTACAACTTGGGGGAAACCCTCCTACTATTTTATCCAATAAATCAAACCATCAGTATCCTAAGTAAGGCCATACTATAATACCATTTTGCCATTCCATTCTTACTCAACCAAACATGTTTTAAATCCTATCAACCTAGCCCGTTTGACCTTAGTCCATCCATTGGTTTCACTATTTTAGCATATAGAATAAGATCAGTTTTAGCATTTATTTCAAGCATTTTAGATAGAGGTAGTATGATAGAATTTTTAGTAGTTACGTCCTTCATTTCTTGTTCCCTTATTATTAAGTTTGTTTATGTGAGCCTAATTATATCACTTGCTAGGGCAAATCAGTGTTCACCAGTCTTGATACTAATTATATCACCTACTAGGGAAAATTAGTATCATTGATCTCTCAGTTATATCCTAGTTATGACCATCTATGGGAAAACTAGGGGCAACATTTATTTATTATGCCTTGACATATCACCTAGTCATTCATGTGTCATACGATGCCATCACACCAATTGTGCCTATTTTGTTTGTATTAGCTACTACATTAGTCAGATTCCTCCACTATGAAGTGAACTAATGTGAACTAAATCCATTTTGGGACTATGTGGGTCACGTTTGATTCATGTTGAGGTCAACTTAGTCCCCCTTCAAGTACACTCTCACTATTTTGAGAGCATCATTTCAAGTTATAACGCTGTCACCATTTTGTGAGCTTAGACCATTTTAGTGTCTCATCACTCTCGATTGAGTTGAGATGCTTCAAAAATTCTAAAAACTTTTAAAAATCATTTATAATGAAAAAAATTTGACCACTTCTTTGCCTTAACAATTCTGGGAACCCTCACTAAGTCACAAACAAATCACATGTTCTTTAGGTTCCCCATCCTTTTTGGCCTTTTATCCTATGCTATCACCATTTTAAGAGTTCATCCCTATTCTTCTATCACATCCATCATGTCTTCTATCAATCATTATTTTCTTCCCATTTCCTAGGAGAATGACATTTGACCTAAAGTTTTGTTGGATCATCATATCCATGGAACTATGTAGGCAACATCCACTTGCCTAGCACATATGGAGATAGATCGACCACCCCCATAATTTTCTTATATTCCCCCATCTTATTTATTTGTTTAGTTATCTCTTATTTTTTAGGAGCAATGTTTATTGCATTGTTTATACTAACATAGGGACTAACACTTATTTTTTTCTTTGTTTATCTTGCTTGTTTCTTTGTTTGTCTATTTTGTTTGTTTGTTTTTTTGTGTGCTTGTTTATTTGATTTTAGCACTATGGCCTTGATTCATTCTTTATGTGTTCATTGGATGGTTCCTTGCACATTATTATTGAATCTATCCATATTCAAATGTCTACATTATCATCATGATTTTTATCATCAATGTAATTTTTTTAAATTGAGTATCAGATATTGGGAGTTAGTCATTATGCATATTTTGGCCAAACCCTCATGGTGTTGTATCATGAGTCTTACCATCAAATTCTACAATAAAAATCAGCTTTGAGAGGTCTACACCATCAATGCAACATCACCATCTCCTCAGCACCAAAATCAACATAAGTTCCAATCATATCCCAAATAGAGTAATTAAGCAATGAAATAATTTCAACCTTTGTTAGTTTGGAAAAGCATATCCCTACTAGAAGGTTGTCCCAATTCATCTTTATCCTCTATATCAATTTGTCACTCATCAACCATCAATCATATTTTTCCTAATCAAGGTATACTACATCAGCATTGTACACCATCCCACATGCATTCTCAATGATTATATCACCTGCTGGGGTAAATCATTATGTTATCACCAATTTCCTTTCTTGTTTATTTATCCTAATGAGAGCAACTCCATATTCTCAATGATTATATCACCTGTTGGGGCAAATCATTATGTTATCATACCATGTTGCCACTATCAAGGTATAATGCTTATAACTGCCTATAGGCAAACCATTATACACCATCCCACTTGTATTTCTTAGTTATTTTTCCTAACTTTGAGTGAATCATTATGTTGTCACCCCATCATCTTCATTTGTTTGGTCCCCTCATTTCGCTTCTTTCTTTCGAGGGACTATTTGTCAATCCACTTGACAGCTACTCCTTCAAGGGGAACCTACAGTTCAATCATTACCATTGCATTTGTAAGCATAAAGAACCATTTTATTCTTTGAAAATGCATTACTATGCTTACAACTTGCAAAATCTTCTCAAATAAGGGCAAACTATAGACAAGTAAATTTAGCCACCAATGGATTTGCATCAGACTATTAGACCAATTCTTACCAATCATCAAACATTTAACCTAAGAATTTCTATTAATCTTGAATTTAGCTTTATAACCTTGTACTAAATCAATTTATCCTATTAAATCAATTAAACAAGGCAAATACACACATTAAATTAATTAAAATAAAAAAAATGACCAAATGCCTAAAAATAATTAATTAACTTGCACACCCTAGTCAAAATCAATTAGAAAGTTAAATCAATTTCAAATCCTAATTGAGTTCAACCATGAGCTAATAAATCAACTAAATCAATTACTAAAAAAAAAATTCAAGAGCATCTTAGAACATCCTAGAACACACTCATTTCCTTTGTGAGTTATCACTTTTGGAAAATATCTAAAAGAATATCTTAGGAATATACCAAACTCAACCAAGGTTAATAAAATTAAGCCTAGAGCTCTTCATTTAGGGAGCTCAACCAAAGTAGAGTTATAATGCAGGAATAGATTCATGAAGCTAAAAGCCTAGTGTTATAACTCCAAAATTGAGCCAAAGCCATCAAGCCATTGAATCAATCAAGCCATCAATGAAGCCAAGCATTCAATAATGGTGCACAAAGGAGATGATGTTAGCCATATGTCATTGATGAAGATTTCTTATGCATAAACCGATCAAGCCAATCGAATTGACATTTGGAGCTATCAAGGATTTGGTAAGGAATTTGTGTTTTTATGTTTATATTTCTCATTTCTTTCTATGTTTTATTCAGATCTCATTTGGTTTATTCATTATGCTCCCCTCGTGATTAGGTCTAAAGGATGTTAAATTATTAGTGAGTTCATTTTTCATTGTTTTTGAGATTAACTCTATACTAACCTCCTCCTTTGAGTTAAATTTATAGATCACACATATCACACCTAGCAAGCACATTAGAGATATCTCTAATTTTTGTAGTTTCCACAACATTATTCAAGAGAACATTGATATTAGGCTTCTTGCCATGTCCCTTAAAGGGCAAGCTCTTGATTGGTATAGAACTTTAGAAGGTGGATGCATCACAACATGGGATGAGTTTGGAGTATTGTTGACTTCCATATTTGGGAATGAAAGTGACCATGCTTCTCTTATACATCAGCACAACGTGATAAAGAGGTTACCCAAAGAACTAATGCATGACTTCAATTAAAGGTTTTAGAAGACTTGGCATAGGTTACCTCCCCCTATGAGGCCACCAGCTAGTTTTATGTTCCCCACTTACTTGAGAGCCATTGGGACTGGAATCTCTATTATGCTTCAATCTATGGGAGGATCCACCCTCCCAAAAGCATATGAGCTTTCTATCAAAGCTAAAAATAATCTTATCCAAGCTAGAATACTGCCACCTTAAGTGTCTATGCCTCCTTTGTTTCATACTTCAGCTAGCACTCTAGATGTATCCCAAGTTCTTAATGCCAATACCAAAGCTAAGGTGGCTCCTAGCCAAGCAAAAAATAATGTTGATTGGAAAGCCAATTTCTTGGCCTTAGATGCTCAAAATAGATAAGCTAATATGCAACAAGGTGCTTATCTAAACTCTTACCCATATCATTAATAGTATGGTCAACAATATGGAAGAGGAAGAGGCTAATGGTATCCCAATCCCAATAGGCCTGCTAATATACATAATCTTAATTCTACCACCAATACCAAGGAGATGGTACCAGTCCATATCAATTTGGTAGAGGGAGAAGATTGGTAGCATGACCAATTCATGGATGCCAATCAAAATGGAGATTAATCCCTAGTGTCTCAAGGGGTAGTCACACCCCTCCTATCAAGTGAATATGAGGTGATGGTGCAAGCTAATGAGGGTTGGAAACCTCAAGGAGAAATCTTCACCAATTTCCTGATTGAATACATTTTTGTGCTAAACCAAGAAGCCTCTATTACAGACAATACAAGGGAAAATAAGAGGGCTCTAGGAAATAGCAGTGACATGCCCATAGGATCCTCTAGTCACCCTGTAATGTAATAAGGTACACCTATAAGTGTGACCATTCTAAAGGTTTCTATGATAGCTCCAAAGGCTTCCATACCTCAAAAAATTTAGGATGTGATACGGTATATTCAAAGTTCCTCTATTAATAAAGTTCCAAGTAATTATTCACCTCTAAGGACATAATAAAAGGTGAGTACTAGTGCTCTAAACATAGTAGATTCCTTAAAGAGTGCTAAAGTATGTATCTCCTTGTGGAATATCCTTTATATGCCTGGCCAAAAAGAATTGTTACAAAACCAATTTTCCATTATTCTTACTAATCCTTCATCTTCAAAGTAAAGTCACGATGATTTTGATTTTGAAAATTCTCATAGTACCATTGTGGAACCATCCACTAGAGCTGAGAATCCTTCACCATTTTACCTCACCCTCATTATAGATAACAAATTAGTGCATAATTGCATAGTTGATAGTGGAGCTTCTACTTCTATCATACCCAAAATTATAGCTGACAAGTTGGTCCTAAAATATGAGCCACATAGAAATGGGGTCCTTCAATTAGATGGTACACGTACCAAGATTGTAGGGTTGATAAAAGGCTTGAAGGTGTTCTTGCATGGTTTCCCTAGATTTCCTATCTTGCAAGACATAGTTTTGGTTGATCTCCTAGCCCACTTTACAATCTTCCTATCAAGGGATTTAAAAACCAAGATAGGTGGTTATCTCTCAGTTAATTAGTCTTTCTTGGATTTTAGAACAAGATATGGGACCAGGGTGATAATTAGGATGCAACCTCTTGAAAAGTTTCATATTGAACCTTACATTGAGACAAGTTCTAATTTAAATTATTTCATTCATGAAGAAAAGGATTCTATTAGAGAAGATGACACTTCTTCTAAGCTTGAGGGCATTTTAGATTTGTTTATTGATGAATATGGTATTAATACTTATGAGCAGGATCCTTATGCTCTCATAGAGGAAATTGATCTAGTAACATATTATATGCATGAAGAAGGAATGCATACACCTCTACTTACCAAGAAAGAGGGTAAATATGATGAACTGTGGAGGATGTTTTCTGATGGTTCAAGAAGTAAAGTTAGTGAAAGGGTCAGCATTATGTTGTCTCTCCACCCAAATAATAGTATTATGCTTCATATAGATTTCATTTTAGTTTCACTTGTAATGTGACTGAGTATGAAGGTTTGATTCATGGCCTGCATTGGGCAAGGAGAAAAGGGATAAAAAACTTGAAAGTATATAGAGACAGTGAGTTGGTTGTGCACCAGGTGAGGAATGTGATTGCCACCAAGAACCTTTCAATTAATTCATATAGGCATAGGGTATGTGATTTACTTGAAGACTTCAATGCATTCAACATTCACTCAGTCTCAAGGGAATCGAATAGTCATGTTGATAGACTAGTTTCCATAGGAGCCCAATTTGAAACTCCAACTACCATAAAGGAAGAAGGAAAGTAATCTCATATTAAGGTCATTATCAGACCTTTTTTACCTAATAATGAAGTGTCTTGTAAAGTTTTTGATAGTGACAAGCACATTGCATGCTTCTTGTAGAATGAGGTTGAGTTTTTTTCAAGAAACCAGGGAAGGCTCTAAGAATAATTAGGTGACTAGATTGTGCAACTAAGGACCAATAAGATACCTAAGGGTTTGGTGACCTTAAAAATCATATCTATTTAAAATGATCAAAAAATGAATGAGAAAGTGAGTGTATCTACAAAAGAGGAGAATTATGAAAAATTCTTGATCTTCAAGGACAGACTCCTCAAACTAGGTAAGGTATGTTCTACATCAGAAAAGCAAGCATTCATTGAACTATGTAGAGAGTTTCATGATATCTTTTCTTGGGAATATAAGGAACTCAAAGGATTTTATCTTATCCTATCATATCATACCATTTATTTGGAACTTGGAGTTAAACCAATTAGACAGAAGTAAAGACCCATCAACCCTGAGGTTGAGCAACTCATGAAGTTAGAGCTTAACAAACTCCTTGAATCTGAGATAATATTTTCCATCAAGAATTCAACATGGGTAGATAACCTTGTATATATTAGAAATAATAATGGGAAGATAATGATTTGTGTTGAATTTAGGTACCTTAATCAAGTGTTACTCAAAGACCACTGTCTTCTACCCTCAATAGAGCAAATTCTACAAATGGTTTCAGGTTCTCAACATTTCTCTCCTTTAGATGGTTATTCAGACTAAAATAAAATTTTATTAAATAAAGATGATCAATTCAAGACAACTTTTATGACCAAATGGGGAATCTTTGCTTATAGGAAGATCGCTTTTGGTCTGTCCAATACCGGTGCCACTTTTCAAATAGAAATGGACATGGCTTTTAAGGGTTTGATTAATGAGATGGTACTGGTTTATCTAGATGATATAACAATATTTTACAAGGATGTAGATGAAAACATGTAACATTTAAGGTGAGTGTTTGAAATATGTAGGCAATATGGGGTATCTTTTAACCCAAAGAATTACATCTTTGTTGTTCATAGAGGTAAGCTCTTGGGACATATGGTTTCCAAAGATGGTCTAACCCTTGATCCTGAGAGAGTAAAGGATATCATGGGCTTATCATTGCATTTGCATAAAAAGTGTCTTCAAATTTTCTTGGGTAAGATAAATTTTGTAAGAAGGTTCATACTTAGTTTTGCATCTTTAGTAAAACCTCTCATGGCTATGCTCAAGAAGAACCAGGCCTTCTCTTGGACCAAAGAGGGTAAGAGTAGTTTTAAAGCCATAAAAAAAATTAATTGTAGAAGCTCCTACCCTTGTGAATCCTGATTTTACTAAAAAATTCATGTTGTATTCATTTGCTAACCTTGATACTATCTTAGGCATACTAATGTAGAAGAATCATGAGAGTGTGGAGTAGCCAATTGCATTCTTCAGTCAAGGTTTAGAAGAATATGAAGCCAGATATACCTTTGTGGAGAAGTAGGTCCTTTCTATTATAAGAGGACTAAATAAATTTAGACATATGGTGTCAAATAAAAAGATTCATGTCATGGTCTCTCATCCTAGCACCAAGGAATTGCTTTTGAGTAGAGACCTCAGTGAAAAGAGGGTAGGGTGGATCACTAAAGTGATGGAGTATGATGTTGATATCAAAGTGACAAAATAGGTAAGGGGTAAAGGCCTTTATGAACATATAGCTTCAGATCTTCATGAATCAAAAGAAGAATCTCTAGTCAACCATGAGTGTCCCCAGTTGGCCCATTGTCTCCAAAATATTGGACACCGAACATGATCAGATTTCTCTAAAATAGTAACTTGAGATTCATATTTCTATAATATGAATAAATCAAAAAGTAGGTATTTTAGATTGAAATCTATCCCCTTTTATCTTGTGAATGGCACACTATTTAGGAGGGACATCAATGGTGTGTTGTTGAGATGCATTGACAATGACTAGTTTAGAGTGTTACTTAAGAAGTTCCATGATAGGATACTAGGAGGTCATTACTCTAAAAGGACCATAAATACCAAGATCATGAGGCCTAGCTACTATTGGCCCAATATCTTCAAAAATTACCATGCTTGGGTGTGAAGGTGTGTATAATGTGCCTTATTTACAAGAAATCAAAAGCTTGCAACTCTTCCTCTAAGCCCTATCTAAGTGGACCAACCTTTCATACAATGGGGTCTTGACTTCATTAGTATGATAAATCCCCCATCAAGTGTTAGTCATAAATAGATACTCATAGCAACTAACTATTTTACCAGATGGGTTAAGGCAGTAGCATTGAAGGAGGCTAATGAGAGTGCCATCTTAGAGTTCTATGAGAGCATCATAATGAGGTTTGGCACCCCTTCTACTATAATTTTAGATAATACTCTTGATTTTATGGGTGCTAAAATAACTGAATGAGCAAATAAAAATTTCATATTCTTGAGCACTTCATTCAACTATTACCCTCAAGGTAATGGGTTGGCTAAATCTACCAACAAGAACCTAATCAGAATCATTAAGAGAACCCTATAGCATAACCAAAAAGCTTGGCATACCAAACTAAAGATAGCCTTATGGGCTGATAGGATAACTCCCAAGAGTTCAATAGGGAATTATCCTTTTATGGTTGTATATGGAAGGGAAGCTAAACTATTCATATCTCATGAGCTACCAGCCTTGGAATTAGCACACCAACTAGAGTTGCTTGAGAACACTCCCATGGAAGTGAGATTGACATAACTAATGGAGCTGAAAGAGACTAGAAGTAAGGCTTATCAGGTCATGGAGCATCACCAAGTACTGATGAAAAGGTCTTTTGACAAAAAGGCAGTTCCAAGATCATTTCAAGAAGGTGGCATAGTCTTGAAATGGGATGAAGATAGAACAAATCTAGGTAGGCATACTAAGTTTGATGCCCTATGGAGTGGACCATATGTCATCACCAAGTGCAAGCAAATCAATTAATTTTAGTTAGAAAAGATGAATGGAGAATAACTGCCTATCCCTATGAATGAGATACACTTAAAACCCTACTATTGAGATGTGAAGGTCTATCTTGTAGATATTAGGTTAGGTGTGTGTTTTGCTTAGTTCCTTGTTTTGTGTTTGGTTCTTATTGTTTTCTATTGTTTGGTGTGTTGTTCAAGGTATTTTATGTGTCAAGTGTATTGTACATGTAACCCCATATCCCAATGGACAGGATTAGGCAACTGGTCATGGCATAACAAGCATGCCACCCCTGGGAAACCACCAAGAATGTTGACCATTTTTTTCCCATAGGCCAAAATGGGTCAACCCCCTATAGTCAAAATCTTGTATAGGGGATTTTTATAATGTTATAGAGTATGTTGTAGCTCATCTAGTGTCATTACTTATGCTATTATAGTTTAGTCACAGTCTATCTTGGTCCTTGTGTCATTTGGTGTCTTAGGGACCATTTTAGAGTCATTTTATGCAAGTAGTATGTCTTCATGGTGATCAATGCATTTAGGGAATGGATCAAGTTTATAATGTATGAGTAGATAAAAAGTGTTTTAGAGACACTATGGGATGCTAAGAGAACTTAGAATGACTTAGGAAGCTCTTGATTTCCATCTGGTTCTTCATTATATTCATCTAGGCATCTTAGGTCTAGTGGCAAAATTCTAAGTAGGGTTTTATTGACATCATAATTACCATGCAAAGATGAGTCAAGGAGAATTGATCATATGGGTCTATTAATTTTTGTGCCAAGATCATATACACCAAATCTTAGGTCCTCTTACCAAGCGCATCTAAAGTTATGGAAATCCAAAGTTCACCTCTTGACCACTTTTTGCATGTTTTTTGACACTTAGCCATTTTCTCAAAAGGTTCAAGTAGAGCTAAGTGAGAATTTTCAAAAAGATATACCTCACATGTATGGTAGTTTTAGGGGAAGATGTTCACATGGGTTTATTCATTTTGGTCCCTGGTTGTTACATGCCAAGTCTCAAGCCCCCTGTCAAAGCACACATGAAGTTATACATGTGCAAAGTTGGGCTCCTAGGTATTTCTGCTAAGTTTCCCATATTCATTTGAGCTTGATCATGACAAGATGTCACGTAGAAGTAGTTATGAACTAGCCTTCTTGAACTTTGAATATCTTCACCTGAAAAACTCCCAGGACCATCACATCAAATGGATTAATCCTTTTTGTCAAAAAGAGCATCTCCTACAAATTTGGGACCTCCATGTTTCTTGTGTTTTAAGATCCAAGCTTTCAAAGTCAGTCAAAAAACATAAGACATTCAACCGAACCTCAATTTAAAGCTTAGGAAAAAATCTACCTATGTTTAAATTTGATGATCCATAGGACTTCAAACACATTCTACGGAATGATGAATGACGATCATGTGAACATCAAATTTAAAGATAGAGAAAACTAAGTCCTTTTGAGCTTGAATTTGATGATTATACAATCATCAATGATGGTCGTGCGAATGTTAAAATATGTCCTACAAAATGTTAATTTTAAAACCATGCACTAGTTGTTGGCTTTCAAATAATGGGTCCTAACAAGATCAATGGTCCTCACTCACTCATACATCTCAATCCAACGATGCAAGATGAGTCAAACAGTCAAAGAGCTTGAGGGGTTGACATATGGCATAAGCACATGAATCTATAGACTAATAACAAGATCCTATGGATTAACACACATTTTTCAAGTGAAACCAATAGGGACAAGGTTGATAATTTAAAGGTGGATCTAAGGGCACTCACTTTTTCATATCTGGAAGATCCGATGGAGCGAATGAGAGTCAATATGTCAACAAGTTAGGTCAAATTTTGATAGCCAACTAGAGAAAAGGCCGATAAGTAGTTTTAATGGGGCAAAGTAAGAAAAAGGTATGAATCCAAGCTCGAGCATGGTTTAGTTAAAGCCAAAGCCAAACACAAACTTAAATGGTTTCATCTCTAAGACCAGCTACCCAAAAGGGACCATGTCCCTCCACTATATGCATTATGACAAACCAGTTTGGAGTGATTTAGCATTAGGAAAAGGCCCTAACATATTGATCTAGTTATTCCAACTAGATTGATTCTAGAACCTAGTCAAAATGCTTGATTCCATCATTGCAACCATTAGGGAGGATCAAAGAATGAATATTGTAACTATGTAGCAATTGAAAGTGATGGGGATCAATCAAATAGCCTGAAGGAGCATAATTAATGGAAGAATTTGTAACTACAGATGAAACATTCAAATGTATCAACTCCCCTAACACCAAATCCCTTCTCTCTTATGGTTGTTCTCCTATAAATATAGCCCTTGAGTTATTTTAAAAGAGTTCCACTCTAGGTATGACAAAGCCCTGTTGGAATGACATCATATTGTGCCTTTGAACATTAATGCATTTATGGTTTTTTAGTTCCTATACATTTACCTGAGTGTGCAAGTGATGTATGGTGGTGCAAAGTGATTACTCTCTATCCTTTTCTCCCCTTACCCTTTCATGTTTGTGTGAGAGTTCTGTTATAACATGTCATATGAAGTGTTATCAAGTGTATGGTCCTATCTTTCAAGTGTACAATGAGCCTTAGTGTTTACAACTAGACTATGGTTCACTTGCATTGGATAGCTCTCATATATCTCACCTTCATATTTAAATACTCATGTTAGAATCCATAGGTATTGGAAATCAATTTGTGCATCTTGTTTCTTAGTGCAGGAAAGTATGATGGTCATATGGAATACATCTTGATGTATCACCCTCTTAAATTAGATTTATTTCATGCAAATTCTAACTCTTTTCCCATAATCAAGCATTAACATAGGAGTAAGCATTTTGAGATACATCTAGGGAGCTAGCCCTTAAACCTAGAGGCTCACTTTCCACTATAGGTACACCCACATACCTAGAAGTGTTCCCATGTTTTCCAAATCTAAAGGAAGCTTGAACACCCTCTTCCATGGTGCAAGATTTGGCGATAACAACAAGCTAATAAATGAAGAGGCCTTACGTTTAATTGGTATGGCTATGACCCTTGAACTCCATATTCACATTGATAGTTATATTATTACTTATGTTTATTGGCAAACGCTTAAATATGTTAATGATGTTGTGAATGAATCTAGGAAAATTCAAGTTCAAGATCAACTTTTGGATTTAAATTATAAACATTTTAAAATAATGGATGATTTTTTGACAAAATTTCATTTCTTAAATTCACAATTGTCTCATTTAAGTTTTAAAATTTCAGATTTGAATTAAATTCATATTGTTATGAAAAAAAATTCCCTGGATCTCTTCAACAATTTATTACAGATGTTCATTCTCAACTAGTTATTCTTACTTTAGCCACTCAATTGACATTTTTTATATTTTGTACTTTTTTGCATCCAAAAAGAACAAAAGTTACTTTAATTTGGTATCTTAAGGTAAATGAACATGCATTTGTGTCTTAATACTAACACAAGAATAAAAAAAGATAATTCTAAGTCTCACAATGTAAATGACAAAAAATAACATAAGTCTAACTCAAAATCATAGAAAATTTTAGAATGTAAGTAATGTAATAAATAAAATCATGATGAAGATCATTGTTTTTGAAAATAACGAGGCATTAAAAATAGTAAGATAAAATCTAATATTGTTGTTACTACTTATTTCATTTTTTATTTAGCACTTTTGATAAGCTTCTAACTCCAAATTATTTACTTTCCTTGATTTCATGCTTATTTATTTTATTATAAGTTGTCAAGACCAAATGCTTTTTTTGAGGTTTGTATTGCATAATATTTTGAAAATACGATTTGCATATAGCCTCTCATTATGTTTTGACTAATTTTGACTGTGTAAGATTCAACACTTTATTGTAGAAGTTGTCACTTTTCTCTAATTAGATCCACTTTTATGTATGTAAATTATATTTTATGGCATACTTGTTTTCATAACCTGAAGATTTGGTGTCAACTTTTATGTTTTGTGAGTTATTGTAGATCATTTTTTCCATCTTCTTTGTATTCATCTTTTTCCAAAGTGGATTAACCATATTTTTTCCCACAAAAATTCTTGAGATATTATCGATTATCACACCTTCATCTTTTTAAGATTCTAGGTGACATCTATAATCTTCTTTTTCCTATTCTCAAATCATTATAATATTGTAATTCCTCTTTCAGGAAGTTGTCATCAAGGGGGAGTATTATGTAATGTCAACTCCTTTTTTTGTTTTTAAGGTTTTTTCTACTTTTGTAACCTCAAAATAAATCTTAAGGGGGAGTGTTGGATATTAATATTTATTTGGGTTCACTTTATTATCCTAAGTTGATTTATATGTGTGTAGGTTTTCTTATTGTGTTAATTTTTAATTCATACAGTCTGGATTTGCTGATGTGTCACACCTATTTTATCCCTTTTGAAGGAAGTCTTAGAGTTTCATAAATCGATCACATGTGCAAGCAATAGAATAACATGATGCAATAGTCAATAAGCTATGTACAATCATATTTTTGCTTTTTTTGAAGTATCTTATATAGTTTGTGATTATATTGAGTATAATATTTGTGCAAGAGCATGATGTTTATAGATTTTTTCATAGGTTTTCCTTCTTTTGAGCTAACCGATAAGCCCTTATACTCACTTTTTCTATTATCACAAATAATTCCAACCAATTGGGTTTGAATTTTATTTTATTTTCCTTAACTAAATTTGTATTTTTCTAATTTTCCTTTAATACTAGATATCCCACTTGAAATTATCAATTGTGAACCTTTTCTCCATATGTATGTTTGATGTGAGTCTAATGAACTTTGAGATGTTCAATAGCTTTAATATGCTTGACATCAAGCACTTATAATTCATGTAATCATTTTTCACAATATTTATTATTTTTTATTATATATTTAAGTGAGACCTATAAGGAAGGAATTTCTAGTTCAAGCAGTAATACTACCTTTGTACTGTAAACAAGAGAGTATGTTGTCAATTTTATAGGTGTGTGCACACTTGTTTGATATACCCAAAGTTCACAAATAATCTAATTGTTCCAATTTATTTCTTGCTTTGTAACTTTTTTTAAAACATTAACAAAAAAATTATTTGCAGATTTTGCTTGACTATTACCTTGTGGATAATATGATAGAGAACATTTATGATGAAGTTTGTATTTTACACAAAATATCTTTTTTTTTTTGTTTTTTAAGATGATCAATTGTCTGTAACAATACTTCATAGGATTCCAAACCTTGAAATAATGTGTCATTAAGAATTGGAAGATATCTTCACCTATATTGGATTGTAAAGGTATGGCTTCAACCTATTTTATACAGTATTTTGTAGCAGTAATTATGAACTTTTGACAATCTATTGATTCTAAATTTTTTTTTTTTGGGTAATTCAAAACCCCATAGAGAAAATATTCCAGGTGAAAAAATAGGTTGTAATTCATATGATTGAGTGTGATTAAGGTTGTTATGTTTTTGACATTGTGGAAAAAAAATTGCATACTCATGGCATTCTTTTTCCATTGTAGACCAATAGTAATTTTGTCATAGTAATTGATGAGACATAGTTTTGCCACTAAAATGACCACTGCATGTACTATCATGTACTTCAAGTATTGTTAATTTAGCTTCTTCATGATTTAATCATCTAATTAATTGTCCATCAAGTGATATTTTTAATAAATAACCAATAGTAAGAACATAATAGGTAGCTTCACATTATACTTTCCATTTTCATTGCACTTAGCATTTTTTGGTATCGTTGATTTGTATAAAAAAGTTATATATGTCAATATACCATTTTGAATTAAATGTGTTAAAGTAATTGATAGTACCTCTAAGGTTTATATTTTTATTGTAAATATCAGTGATTGTTGTAACTATTTTATAGTAAAATAACATGATTATCATTGGCGTTAATAAGAATTAGTGAAGGTATACTAGCCATAGAATATGAATGTCAATTTTCTTTTTGAGAGATGCTTTCTATGAGAAAATATTAAAAATGTTACATTAATTTTTATACCAACTCTTTATATGGGATTAGCTTTTCTTCTTTTGTTCATGTATGTTTGATACTTGATTAAATACTAATTGATAATATCTATATACCTTAGGGATTTTATATGTAAAGTAAGTGTTGTGTATAAACCCATTATATATGCTTCATACTATGGTATATTATTTATGTAATAAAATCCCAAATAGTATGATAATGGCATTAGTTTTCCTTGAAGTGTAATGAAAAAAATATCAGCACCCACACCATCATCTCTAACTCATTTAGATCCATCGAAATGCATTTTTCAACATTATGATAATAATTTATATCATCTTTAAAATTTTCATTAATTGGTAGCATATCTATTAATGGAGTTATTGGTAGTTGATCTGTGACAACTTGTCCTTTTAATGATTTATGCGAAAAAAAAATCAATTATGTTAGAAACATGGCCCATTTAACAATATGCCTTTATAAATGTGATTTAGACATTATAAATCTTAAAGGATCCACTTGTTTAATACCACGTGTTTCATTATTTATCATTTAATGTCATATTTTTTATGTTGCAAAAACTAATGCAAGACATACTTTTTTCATAGTATTGTAATTATTTTTGTAGTCAACCAAAGTGTGACTAATGTAATATATTATACATTTCCTGTGATCATCATCATATTGTGTCAATAGAGCCCATAAAACATTATGTGTAGTATAAATGTATAATAATAAGGGCCTATCAGGAATAAGTGGCATGATAATAGATGGTTGTAGCAAATATTCTTTGATAGGTTCAAAAAAAATTACAATGTTCATCATGTTCAAAACTTTGTGTCTTTTTTAACAATCGTGTAAAAGGTTGTGATTTGTCTGCAAGTCGAATCTCAAAATGTCTAGTTGCCCAAATTTTTCCTTATTAAGATTATAATTATTTTAACCCCTTTGGTAAAGGCATGTCTAAAATAGTTTTTATTTTTTTAGGATCCACTTCAATGTCTCATTGAGATATGATGTATCCTAATAACTTTCCAAAATTGACACCAAAGACACACGTATATTAATTTCATCTTGTATCTGCATAAACACTTTAAAAAATATCATAAATCAATAATATGAGTTTCTCATTATTTATATTTAGCCAATAAATCATAGACATAATCTTCCACTATCTTGTCTATATAATATTGAAAAATATGTGTCATAGCATATTGATAAGTAACTCCAACATTCTTTAATCCAAAAGGAATGATTGTGTAGAAAAATGTTTCCTAAAGTGTAACAAATGAAGTTTTTCTTGATCCTTGAGATTAATTTTGATTTTATTATATCCTAAAAATCCATCCATAAATGATAACATCTCATATACAACTATATTATCTAGGATCATGTCAGTATAAGGGAAGTCACATTTTTGGATAAACATTGTTTAAATATCGATAATATGTATAACATCTGGTGTTTCCATTAGGTTTTGAAATAAGGACTATATTGGATAACCATGAAGGATAGTCAATCTCTAGAATAAATCATGTGTTAAGTGATCTATCAATTTCTTTATTTACTAATAATGCCACTTTAGGATGCATCATTTGAAACAAAAATCATAAGTTGTGCATCTATGTATGATACTATATTATACATTACTAATGCAATATCTATGCATAACATGTCTAAATAAGCCCAAATGAATAATTCTGGATAATCTTTTAAAACCTATTATAAATTTATATCTTCCTTGTTTTGTAACAGTCACTAATAATATTGGTCATAAATATTTATTTGTTTCAAAATTGAATTTTATTTTTAATTTATTAAATAAAGTTGATTTATCTTCAACACAGGGTATTGTTGGAATAGTATTTGGACCATCTAGTTGGACTTGTATATCATATTCATCAATCTCTCTAAAATATGCATGAACACTAGTAATATGAGGAAACCTATTCTTATGGTATAAGGGAGGGATATCCTCATAATCACCCAAATATAATATGAGAGGTTCATCATTATAAAATTCATTCAATGTCAAAAGTTTTGGTAATGTTGTGTGATCTATCATGTCCAAGTATATCAATTGTAATGTGGATATATGATGAGCCCTTGTGTTTTCTCAATTTGTGCCTTGAGAATATGTATAAATAGTAAATGGTGTGGATAATTCTTTCTTTTATTGGCCCAATTCCTTATAATAACCTAATCCTTATCATCATTTTGGTTGAACTATTTGAATAGGATAAACAACACCTTAGGCATGTGTTCCCAACCCTTGATCTATATATCCCATTTTTTGTAGATATGTAAACCCAAATGCATACTAACTATAAATGGTTGAATATGTTATTGGAGCAATAGATAAAATTGGTGGTTCACATGATTTGACTTGTTGTGCATGTAATCGCATATGAGGAATAGAATGATCCTCAAATTACGTCATCCCATAATACATGAATGATTATTTATCCAATGGGAATTTATAAATGTGTCCTTGATAAATTAATTTTAAATATGCATGACAAGTATATGGTGTGGCATACATTTCATGAATCCATGGTCTTCCCAATAGCATATTATAATTTAGATCATTTAGCAAAATTTGTCAAACTATATCTATTGTTCTAAGACACACTATAATAGACAATGTAATTTTTCCTAATAATTTCCTTGGGATGTTATCAAATCCTTGAATGTTCATATCAAAATGAATGATATCAATAGCTTCTATAACCAATAATTTGAGGAAATATATGTTTCAAATATTTAATCCTAATCCATTATCAACCAAAACTCTTCTGAATACCTTATTGTGAATTAATACTTTGATATATAATGGAATATATGCATCTATTATATGATTAGGAGGTAAATATTTTTTTCAAATGAGATACTCTCTTTTTTCCATCTTAATTTATTAACTATAGAATATAGGATTTTCTACATCATTTGGTATCATTGTCTCTTTCAATTCTACATATAAAGGATGTCCTTAGAGATAGGCATTGTCTAAAGTAAATCTAATAAAGAAATATTGGCATGGGTATGTTGTAATTGATCCAAACTACATATCCTTTGGTTCTCTTTGTGATAGGCGGAGGGGGTTGTGGAAGGTTTGGTAAAATTAAAGGGATTATTCATCCCCTTCATGTAGTTACAATCATACACACATTTTGCATATTATAACAAGACATTAACATATCAGGAGATTATTCATTAAGTATTTTATCCTTATTAGATTTTATCTTATTTACTACTTAATTGTTAATAATCTTCCTTATTAATGGAAGACAATGTGTAATGGAAACTAAGACAGCTTGAAACAAGAAATACTCATCTAATGTAACCATACTTTTGTTGTGGATTGACCAAAAAAAAGTGCTTTTAGTGTTAGATATCAGATCCAAGATCAAAATAAAATGCTATTAGTGTCAAATATCAAATCCATTATCAAAATAAAAAGCTTTCAATGTAGGCTATTAAATCTAGGGTTGAAAAGAATTTCTTTTAGTGTCAAATATTAGATCCAAGATCAAGAGCAAGTTTTTTAGTATCATGTTTAGATCCAAATTCAAAATAAGGATATTGTAGTGTTGAATATTCAATAACTTATCTAACCCCTAATCCAAATATTTTTAAGCAATGTTCGAAGAAAATTAGGTTCACCAATATGTTTTATAAAAATTTGAATTAATATATGCACTAACCCTAATTTGAATAAATTTAATAAAATATAATAGAACACTATAAATTAACTTGCAATAAGTAGAATGAAAGTGAAATACTGAATTCGACAAAGTGTAAGTGAATTAAATAAGACTAATTATGAATGAAATGATGAACTTAGTTATTTTTGTCTTAGATTTGATTTTGTGAAGCTGACATAATTGAAATTGACAAACAAGAACCAAAATTGTAAGGGCATTAATACTGAGACTGAAAATGATGGACATAATCATTCAACTTGGGAAATGATTAAATGCCACTATAGTCCAAAGTTTGTCGATCTTGTTTTTTGCTTAAAATTAAGAATATAAGTCACAATTATTTGTGACAAATTAATTTAGATCTATGTGTGGATATTTTACCTTCAAATGTGAATGAAATATCTATAAATAAGTTCTTCAAAGTTAAAACCCTAATAGGGATTCCAATGACTGAAAACCTATAAATATAAAAAAAGAGTCGAGTGTAATGGGACAATCTAACCCCAATCACCCCCATGATGAAAATTAGCTACTATGTATCCAATAATCCAAAGAGGGTAATCAATTCCATGTATTGCTACCACTCATAGTCCTTTCTTTAATTGTTAGTTGAGGATTGCTTCAAATAATTAGTTAGAATTGGGAAGAATAGGGAAGCTTTGCTCAATTTGCAATAGTGTAAGTGTGCCTCTATATGAAATTGCCAAGTGGTAGAATAGGTGATTTACGTATGCCTTTATACTAATCCATAATGAGAAAACCTCATGTTACATATGCTAAAATTATAGACCAAACTATAAAAGAGCGTCTAAATTTGAAAAATAGCTATTAAAAGGCAAAGGACAGGAACATCCCATATGGGATAAAAAAAGTCTGCTACTATTGTCCCCTACTAGACATTTTTTGTCCTTAAGGGAAACTTATGGTTTTTGGGTCTAGGATTGTTCGTACAGATGCTTAGGGGTGATTTTATAAATTATAAAATTTATGTAGTCATAAAATAACAATTTAAAAAATAAATAGGCCCATATAGATGCTTAGGATAGAGTGAAGTGGTGAAATAGGTCCAGATTAAGTGCTCAAGTCAATAAAATTAAATTAGGCCATAGCTAGCATAATAAATTATTTGTGACCGAATTTAATTGACTATAGGTAGTATCATATGTAACCCGAAACAAGATTCACTTATGAATAATTTATTGGTGGTTTGAGCATAATGGTAATTGTGATCTTACCCTGGTCCACTAGAATTACATCAGTACAAACCATGTGCCTTAGTATCACTCCAAAATTTATAAATAGCAAACAACTTTTTAGATTCAATTTAATTCACAATAATCCACATCATTCTATCACGAGTCATAATTTTTTCAAGTGTTCTTTGAAGAGAAAAAAATGTTACCCAGTCATCCAAATACACTTCTAGAAATTCATGGATGAAATATTTCAAAATGGTTACAACTGTACTTGAAAATACTAAATGTGCATTTTTTCAATCCAAACGGAATCACTTTGTAAGAAAATTTCACCCCATTTTATCACAAATGATTTTTTATATTTATCTACCATTATTATTGAGATTTGATGGTAATCACTAAACCCATCTATTAAATTATATATCTCATGGCTTGTGACTGCTTCCAAAATATCATCTATGAAAGGTGTCAAAATGGAGCATTTACACGATCATTATTTAGAACCTAATAACCACCAAAAAATGAATTATTTCATTTTATTAGGTTACATCACCATTGGACTTACCTAATCAAACTTTTTGATAAGATAGATGAGTCATGCTTCTCCCATGCAATCAATTATAGTCTTAACTTTGAGTTTCATGTTGGGATTCAAACAGTAAGAGTGTTATATAATTTTCCTCATGTACTCCATGATTTATATGTGCATTTACATCAAATAAGGATTCATACCTTTTATTTCATTTAAATTAGTATTGAATACATCCTCATACTTGTGAAATAATTGAATTTCCTTTGATATCTATTGTTCAGTCTAGTAGTCACAAATAGGTGTCATCTTTGGTATCTTTTCAATGTTCATGTTCTTGTTTCTTTTCCATAGTGTCTCTACAAAAATATTTATACCTTCCATCTTCATGGAGTCCAAAACATCCTTTTATCCCTATTGTTCTTCCATATTCAAGTTTTGTAACTTATGTTTATCTACATTGGTTACATCTTCCTTCTGTGGCATTTTGACACTTTTCTTAGGTTCAAACATGTCCTTTAAATCCATGTTTTCTTCACTTGCCATGGTTTTCGCACTACTGTATATTTTACAAATCTCATGACATGATTTCAACACAAACACTTTTCCTTCCCAAATGTAGGGACATTTCTATGTATTCTCATGGACACTTTTGTTACTATCAGTTATCCACTCTTCCTTACCTATGATGTTTATGGTGTCCAATTCTCCATAACAAAAAAATATTGGCATATTTTTTGGAGCCTTGTGGACTAGTGTATTCTCATCTTCAAAGACAAAATTTGGAATTAATTCTTACTAAACTTATGAGCAAGTACATGTTTCTCGTATGCATTCTTGGTGCATGTACTAAGATTTGAGTAGTGGTGTTAGTGTTTCTTAAATAATATGCACTCAATGTCTTGGATCTATTTATTTATCTTTCCATTTATCCACACATGAGTGAAAATGTACCATTAAACACCGTTTATTTCATAACTTTGGTCATTTTGATATATAAAACCTTGATCGTAAAATTTTGAAATATATTTCCCACTCTAAATCATCGGACTAATGCAATTTCCACCAAGTATATTATATTCCCTTTAGTGAATATTTGAAAACACTTATTTGTATTTCCATCTATGGATCATGGGCCTCCAATCTAGTAATAAATAATTTAAAATCCTATGTTCCAAAATATTGTAGGATTTGCTTATCCATAATAAAAATCATCCTTATCGGGCTTAGCTCATAATTACTTCACATTCAGTTGGTCATATCCACATTATAATCCCCATTTATTGAAAAGGCTAAAGTTCATGGTCTTTTGCTTTTCCTATTGGGTTCTATATAATCCAGGTTAGTCATAGCCAATTGATAGATTTTGTCTATTTTTTATTGAGTAGGAAATCACATTGATTGTTATTTATATCAATTATTGATTTTTTATTGCGATACCTGGGGGATGAATAGAATTTTATTGTATAACTAAACTAGTTTTTTTATTGCTTATGAACCTAAGGAGGCTTACAAGAAATGAGGAAAATTCTACTCCCACTTATTTTCTTTTTTAGTCTCATTTTCCAATTTATACCATCTTTATGGAATGTTTGTAGATTGTGAGTTTGGATCCTTTGGCATCATGTACATATTGTGTTTTGCCTTGTTCATGGGAATGACAATAATAACATCATCCTAATGAGATTCTAATTGGTTTTCCATTGTGTTAATGATCATATAACCATTATAATCCCATTTATTACCAATCAACATGGGAAAATAAGTTTCATCAATTTTCATTACTATGACTTTGAAATCTCCTTACAAGATTAAGTCACCCATTTTGATTACCATGTCTTCCAATTGGTTCAACTTGGCCATAATCTACAAGACTTTATGTGAATTATTTGTAATTCAATGCAGGATTTTCAATAGCTTCCCATGTAAACTAAGGCATCATGTTTAACTTACTCCCAAAAAATATATATCATTGGCTACCTCATACCCTATGAGCTCTATATCCATCCTTGCATCCATATCCCAAGGCCTCTTTGATCTCACATACCATACCATTTCAAATGTTTTTTCCTATCCTTTTATTGTGCAATTTAGTAGAGTGTGTAAAAAATGTAATGTTTTGTGATGTCTTCATTTCACAACATATGTAACTATTTGAGCATGTCTATAGGAGTAGTGACCACACCATCTTGCATAATAATTCACATGGTTTTTCCATAGACGTGTGTTTCAATGTTCATAACATTAGCGATGCACATGTCCCTTACTTAGATTGAATGCAACAACTTAATTTCTTCCTCAATCAACATCTTCTCCTTATTATGATCTAGAGATTTGTTCTCTTGCACTTTTTGGAACCTTTTTTCTACAGGCATCTCCAAGGGCAAAGTCCTTATTCCTTTTGCTCCATCCTTGTCACTACATATATGTATGCAAGTTTCATAGGATGGGTGTCTACCATATTCACATTTTGCCCCTATTTTTCCTTGTGTTGTGTTGGATAGAGAATTTTAAATAAGTACAATATGTGTCCCTTTGAAAATTTATTGGACAATTACGAGAATATGTTTCATTTCCCTACTCATATAACAAACTATACATTTCCTTTGTTTCTTTGGTCCTTGTATGTATTATCGATACCCTCCTTTTTTATTTTGATATCCTCCATATTGTCTTTGTGGAGAAGGAGGTTCCCAATTTTGATAATATCGAGGAGAAGGTGGAATCCAACTTGGTTGATGTTGATAGGAGGGTGGGGCCCATGGTTGATGTTGAGAGGAGGGTGGGGCTCATAGTTGATTTTGAGGGAAGGGTGGTACCTATGGTTGATGTTGATAGTATAATGGTTCCCATACTCCTTGTTGAGGCATATTTGTATCACATGATGCCTAATGTTTTTGTTGTTGTGGTTGTTGTGTAACCACTATGAAGACATTCCTCATGATATATTCCTTAAGATATTGTAGAGCTATACAATTATCATTATCATGACTAAAATAAGGAACTCACACTCTAAGGTTGTCACATAATGTTGTACCAAATGACATTTAAATTTTATGTTATCCCAATTGTGACAAATCTCACAAAAATATTTCATGATGTGAAATCATTCATTTCAATGATGGCATTGGAGATCGTACTTTATACACCAGATCAAACACTTTTTATTTAAATTTTATCCATTCTTCTCAATACAACATCTATATTAGCATTATTTTTTTCACTTAGTGAAGGGTTATCCCCATAGTCCTCAATATGCTTGAATCTTTCTACTACTATGGTGGATTTTGCCTTGTTGTTGAATTGCATTTATTTTATGTAAAATTATATTAGACCTTGCAATCATTCTACACCATGTTTCCTTGCCCTATCTTCATATGTAAAATTCAACTTATTCATGACATTTGTGAAAATTCTATCATACTCCAAAATTGGTTCTCCAAGCTTCTATTTGATTTATTTAAAATCCTAAATGGTTTACCCTACACATTTATGTCTTTTCAATTATGTGATGACTCTACTCTTTACACCACTTAAATCAATTTGGTTCCCCCACATTTATAGATAAACTTTAAGGCTCGACTCATTATGGCACATATGAGTTTGCACCATCTGGTCACATCATCCTTCACTCCTTTGACCTCCCATTTAATTTCACCAATTAGGAGGTATTGTATTCGATTAGTAGACCCATCGTCCGTTTGCAAAGTAAAAAATGATTCTGTGAGATATGCCATAGCTCTTACAATAGGAATATTGACCACTAGTTTAATGGGTGTTACAACTATCATACTACCATTATTGTAATTTTTATATTCTTAATTTCTTGATTATTAATATCCACAACTATATTCTCTCTACTAGTCTCTACTCTTCTACTAGCTAATCTTTATTTGATTTCTATGAACCACATCTTGTCTTATAAAATATTTTTGAAAAACTTTGGATTACTTGTTTTTATCTCTCAATATAATTATGATGGAAGGTGGGTGTGTTCTTCAATGATGAATGAGATGTTTATGTTTCTTGACTAAACCTTTCTCTGAAAAGCTTATTACAAAAGGTTTTTTCTTCCTATTCAATTCAAATGTTTTTAAGATCAAGCTACCTTCTAAGAATATTAATTTGCCAATATATTTCATCACCTATCTTGGTTCTTGTGATCATCCAATCACTCTCCCATTCCCAATCTTAGATAGACTTTTCCTCTTGGTCTCCTTATGTAATTCCTTGGGTTCTTCCAACGCACTCTAAGTTTCGGGTACTATTACTTTCTGTGGAGGTTTGTCACTTCCCAGTTCCTGTGATCTTCTTACATTTCTACTTATAACTTTATTCATACATTTTTTCTCAACGTGATTTTGTTTTCCCCATCTCTTATATTCTATAAAATCTCTTGAAGCACACTTATCTTCTTTTCATCTTCTATCTTCTTCTGATCATTTTTTCACCTTCCTCTTTGTGGGATTCATCTTATGTCCAGTCACAATGATTTACATATCCTTCATTCACCTTGGTTAATATCATATCCCCATGCCTCCCTACTTGACTAATCCATATTGATTGGAATATGCACCGTCACCTTTTCCACAACCACCATTTTTACCAGTATGGGAATATTTTTGTTAAACTTGCCTCTTATTCCCCTTACAAACAAATCTTAAGAAATATTGAAATAAAACCTATCCTTGAACAACAAACTTTGATGCCTATATGTCAATAGTAGTCTTCATCTAATTATCTATTTCTCACATCCACTTGGTATCCAATTTTCACAACTTTTTTAGTTTCTCCTCGTGACACTCAAAGTTATCTACTTTGCAAGACTGTAAATAATAGTGCTCCAATATTGATAGCTATGTTGATATTAATTTAAGAAGGTCATGCCAAAACACTTCATATATCTCATCATATATATGTTTTATGACTCTCTTTCACAAGGATCCCTAATACACAATATTATTCTTCATAAAACATAAGCATCTTCTCCTCTAGCCATCTCTTGGTGTCTCTCTATCTAGGTAACCATCTTAACATCTTGTGGGTCCTAGTAATGAAACCATTATTAATTGTAGCTCCTGGAAGTCCTATTCAGGGCATGCTAAGGTTGTAGTCTATCACAAGTACTTACTCACTTGTAAGGTAGAAACTATAAGAAAGTCATAATTATAAATTATATATTTTGTTCTAATCCAACACTTGAATATAATATAATGTGTATCTAGTGCAAGATAAGAATACACAAAGACACTCGAATGATACATATACTTGCTAGAAATGAAATACTCATAATACAGACTGGAAAGTTTTATATGTATCTTCATAATGTATACAAAGTAGGGATACATCGAGCTTGTTTCTTTCAACAAATACATCTAATAATAACAACATTTCTTCAAGTGACTTATACAAAATTTATTGAATCCTCTTGACTCTTCCATCTTCTTAGCTCTTTGTTTCTTCTTCTACTTAGAAGGTGTTCAGCCTTCCATTTATCTTACCCATCTACAATATCTATTACAAAATGTACATATATCACAAATATACTATTACAAAATACTTGTGAGTCAACATTCACATTCCCCTACTAACAATAAGGTGTATTTTTGTAAAATTTTCAATTAAGTTATATCTTCAATAACTAGTTTCCATGAGTAGACTTTTTCCTTCATGACTTTTTAACAACGGAACATGAATAATAATTGTATGATAGAAAGAAAAAAAAAACTTGGAAGTTTTTGCATGCTTTGTACATCCTCTTCTTTACTTATAAGTATTTATGTGCTGTGAAATATAAATACATAAAATTATAAAAGCTCAAAAAATTACTATCTTTAAAAATTAATAATTGAAAAAATAACTTTACTACCTAATTAAAGCCTATCATAAAATCTCCAATTAACCAAAATTATAATAAATTTATAATTATCTCTCATTCTCCTAAATCTATAAGTATATCATTATTTATTTATTTTACTATAACTCCTAATAATAAGGGAACTTGCTCCTAATAACCCTTCATAACTTTATTATGCAAATAACAACAGACCAACGTTAATTGCCCTAAATAGACCAAATCAAATTCTTTTAAGTTCTAAAAATCAAAGTATTATATTCTCATGTGACTCTTACAATCACCCATATAGATAACAATCATTTGATTTATTTATAACACTACAAGTTTATATTATTAGTTCAGTTTATATTATTAGTTCCTCCCTTATGGCAATAGTACTATTTATTAATTGCATCCAATTAATTTGTCTTGAAAACCGTTTACAATTTTTTTTTTTAAAGTTTTTTAATACTTTAAAAAAAAGTTGTGAATACTACTTTTAATTTTCTTCTAATATATTATGTGAGAAATGATTGACTCTATTGTAATTTAGTAGGGTATTTGTGCTTTCCAATTGTCAAATCCAATAATTGTTTTTCAATCCATGTTGTATGGTAATAGTATTATTGATTTTATACGAGGCAAATAATTCATATAAATATCTATGTTATTTTTAAAATTGCAACGTTTATAACAATATTTTTTTAAATGAATTTTAATTCAAAAATCATTATTTTTAATTATATTTTATTGATACAAGAACAATGATGTGACTACATTTCTGGTTGTTATTGTTATTTTATAATTACAAAATGCATATAAAAAATAAAGAGAATGATGAATATTTTTATGTAGCTTTTGTTGACCATTGAGTAATTAATTTTGATTAAAATTTACATTCATTATTTAATAGTACATATTGATTCAATAGTAATACTATTATTATGAGCAACAAGTAATAGTTTTTATTGAAACTTGGAAAAATATTTCATGCTTTGTAAATTTTTTTTATCTATTTTATATTAATAAGATTATATAAGCTCAAAATAAATAAATCTTTTTATACATGGCACATAATGTAATTATAAATAAATACTTTTTTTTAATACAGTAGAATACTTATATAGTTCATTAGTGTGGCAAATACCAATTATTTGTATAACAAACTTTACATTTAAATAACCATTCCAAAGGATTATGCAAATTTAATACTCAATTTGAACTTATAATGTTTATAACGTTAGACTTTTATAGAAACAATTTAAATGTATTATCACTTTATAAATATTTTAATATTTACAAACATGTTTATGTAACAAGTCTTGGAAGCATTTTGAAGGCACATCTTCAAAAGATTCGCAAGAAAATAGAACAATTGTTCAATGATTTTATCAAATGCGACTGATATGCATATCCACTTCCTTTGTATTATATTTTAGTTTTATTGTATAATATCAAAACCAACATTATAGAAATAAAAAATGTCATCACAAGGAAACATGTGGCATGATCCGTAGTAACAAATGAGTCCACAAATGCAGTAAATTATTATTTGCCCTTTATTTTCCTACAACATCCATATACAAACAAATAGATTGAGTCACCCAAGGTAGACTAAGGGAATATATAGAGAAAATTAATGTTTACTACATTCATGACTTTTGCTATTGTTATGTTCAAAGATAAAAACAAAAACAACTTATTTAAAAATGCACACGAGGCAATCAAATGTAGTCCCAAGGTAAATAGAGTTGTGGGCTATATGAGGACCACCACTAAGATCATGGAGTGAAACTTGATTACTTAAAGCTAATAACACCTCCATCAATCCGTCAATTATACAATTTCAAACATTTTGCATAACTACTAATAACGACAAGTACTTGTACCACAACATAGCACTTGTTAATTTGTAGTATTGAAATTTTATAAATACATAATATTTTTTAAAGTGTTTTTTAAACCTTTTCTAATACAAAATTTAGGTTAATAAACAAATAATTAAATTACAAAACTTCTTTAATAACCTTAATTAATAAAAAAATTATTTTGAACTTCTTTAAGAAGCCTACTTAATAGAATTTTTATTACAAAATAATTACATATTTAGTAATAGACATTTACAAACTTTTTTCCTCACACAACAATATACATTAGATATTTATTTTAGTTTACCACTCCGAATATTTCTAACAATAATTTGTGTTAAGTGCATTTAAATACCTCTATCTCAAATTAAGCCTTTCAAAATATGTGTATTATAGTAAAATGTAAGGACATAAAAGAATACAAGGCTCTTATCTTGTTTGAATGTTATTGTTAAATCTGTTTTCATAACTCGAATCTAGATTATGTATCTAAAGATGTCATGTCTATTACATTAAAATTTGGAAATGATAAGAGACTAATGCCATGATCGTACAAACGTTGTTGGCCAATGACTATCACCTACAAAATTAAGACCCAAACACATTCGTCTGCTATTATGCTTTTACTTTTAACACTAATTTTGTGTGCTTCGACTCGTATTTTGCTACTGAGTTGAATAAGTTAGTCGTAACGTATTGAGAAAAATAAAATTGAAGGTTTGTATTAAAGTAATCCATTGATTTATCACACTCCATAAATAATCAATGTACACCAAAAGTGTTCCACAAAAAAATGCCAATTAGAAAAAATAAGTGTTTGAATGTGTTTGCTTATCAAATGAACCTTTTCGCTTGAATTAAAACTCTAGCAAGTTTTTTGTGCATGTCAACTTCCAACACCTAAAAACAAGAAAGGCGGAAAGGTACAAATGGACCTATCCAACTAAAAGAAGGGGGAAGAAAAGTGCAAGAACGGTATGACCAATCCCGACACAAAATGAGAAAACTCAAAAAGAACTCAAATAAATAGCACGAGGATAAACAAAATAGAGTTTCAAGCCACATTAAATCAACATAAATATTGAATAATGTCTAACTTGGTACATATCATCAATACATAGATTGATTTGCTAAAACTAAATAAATGCCAACAATACCATTCTTAGGTGTATGCATTAAGTAATTGAAGGCTTCCAACAAAAATTAGTTATATTATTACTTATTAATAATTTGACCCCCATGTGTGTTAAAATAATCAAAAAAAGCTTTCATTATTAATCATTACCCTAACACATTTTTATCCTGTGTATTTTTAGTAATAAGTGTGATTTAGGGGAACCTATTTAGCACACAAGCACTTTAAAGTTTTTGTTAGTGAGAAGAGGAACAATAAATATAATCCATCGTTTTGGACTTTCCACCCTCTAACCCCATTCTCTATCAATATAATGTCTTGTAAGTTATTTGTGTTCAACAATTCTTACTAATATGATTTGAACCTAATTACAACCCAATCATATATCACATTTGTCTCATAATTCTTACCAACACGAAAGCTGACGCAATTACAACCCAATCATATATTTGTCGTATAAACAATTAATTAAATAATTATTTGATTAATAAGCACGGATCAATGGGGCTCACTTAACACAAACACTTTTAATTATTTATTAAAAAGGGTATTTTCTTACCTTCAAGCATTTTTTTTCATTTGCACAACTTCTAAAATATTTTAATAATAAATAGTGTATATATTTTTATTTATATGAAGATTTTCTCTAAAAGTATTATTACTTGAATCATCATTGTGATGGTTATGAAATAAAATAATTAAATTGTCACTTCGATAACCATTATAAGACCAAACAATTAAATCATTACTTTGATGACCATTTTTACAAATAAACATTTTTATATGCCTTTTTAACTCATTTATAATTTGGTGAATTGTCAAAATAAGTAGGGGAACCGACAATGAATACAAAAACCCCAAACATTTATCAATTCACCAATTTAGAATTTTCACTCTTTTCAATTAATAAAGTTTTTGGTGTATGTAATATTTTTTAACTTTATATTGACTCAATTTTTATCAATAAAATATTTTTTTGTGAGTATTTTTTTAATTGTATTATGGATAAATGTTTTTACAGAGCCCACAATTATGAATCAAAAATGCTTTTGCAAAGACCAAAACTATAAACCGGATTGTTTTTTATTGAAGCTATGAACCAATCTAGAGCATAAAATAGAAGGCCCAAATCTCCCTTCAAACAAAAAACAACCAACACCAACATTACAAACATCACCAAAAGCAACAACTGAGATTACAAATAGCACCAACAATACTAACCAAACACTATAACCAACAACAATGCCAACCACTCAAACCTTAACCCTCAATGTAACACTTTTATCAATGTAACATTTTTTTTTGAATATTAAAATAGTATCATTTAGATAATTTTATCTAACCTAACCCTCAATTATGATCAAGATTAAATATTCCACACCTAAGAAAATGTTTGTAAGTGATCAAAATTGAATATTCCACACCCAATAAAATGTTTGTAGGTTATAGGGGCTTTCGTAGAAAAATACTCAAATATTTCTTTGCATTGGAGTATTTTTAATGAGGGGACCCACAAAGCATACAAGCACCAATTTTTTTTTTTTTCACCCTCTAACCTCATTCATTCGAAAATGAAATAGGCAAAGCTTTTGATACATGTAAATGGCATGTAAACATACCTCAACTCCAATTATTATCAATGTTAAATATTCCGGAGCTGCCAACACATGTTTTTTAATTAATGGAAGCTTTAATAATGTAATATTATTTGAAGACAAAGGTTTATGTTAATGAGATATTCCATGGTGTAATTTTATTTAGACATTTTTTTTTTGTTTTTGTGAGATTTTCATGAATATTTTTATTGCTCTAGTAATAACTTCAATAATTGTTTTCTATAGTTATTACTCTAATAATTGTTCTCCATGTATAATCATTTCTATATGTCTTCTTAATTATTGTACCTATTAGTAAATAATCACAAAGCAATGAGACACATGGTACACAAATACCTCTAAACATTGTTAGTATGAGAGAGGATCAGCTATTTTACATTTGAGAAAATTGGAACAAACAATTTTATAAAAAATCCACTAAACTTTTGATCCCATGGCCTCTTTTTCCCCAATTAACCAAGCTTTTGGTACATGAAATACCTTCTAAACAAACCTCGACTCTAAATAATTATCATGTGACATATTCCATACCAATCTTTTGGTACATGAAATACCTTATAAACCTACCTTACACCAAATAATTATCCATGTAACATATTCCATACCCTACATATTGCTCATAAATAATACCACTACAGTTTATCCTTACACCAAATAATTATCCATGTAACATATTCCATACCCTACATATTGCTCATAAATAATACCACTACAGTTTATTCAACTTTATCAAAAGCTACCTGTACTACAATAGAACAGAGATGAATTACCTTCAAAAAGTTCTCCAAGGCATTATTGAATGAATGAAAGTTACAAAAGATATGGTAGACCTCTCAGATCGAACTCAATTCTTGATTTTATTCCAAAATGTTCAAAGATTACAAAAACTATCTTCACTGACCTTCTATAACCATTGTATTTAAACTATTCCAACATTATTCAATATCAAAATTTTCGGCAGGACCTGCCAAAATATATAAAACATAAAAAAATTACTCTGATGGTCCCAGCATCTTCTCTGGCACAACCAATTTATCAAACTCCTCAGATGTAAGCACTCCAAGCTGCAAGGCAGCTTGCTGATCATGGTAACCAGAAATTAATATCAGAATATTATTACAAATCCACATATTCAAAGAATATTATTAAATAAAATAACATCGACAATTAGATTTTACAACAGCACAATCAAAACCATCATACATGTTCAAAATTAATTAAATGGATATTCTCAACTTTGTCCTCTGATTGCCTGTCTATAGCATGTTTATACAATTGTGAACGGTAAATGATATTGTTATGGGTAGGATAAAATTTTAAAATGGTCTGTGGTCAGATTTGCAATAGAGGCCATAATAACTCTAGTTGGGCGACTCTTGGTCTCCAGTTAGCTTGCCTCAGCATGGTGACTGGTGTCTTGTTGGATGCCTGATGGCACGTGTTCTTCTGCAATTAAGACGTTTTCAGCATGATTATTTTGGATGTAGAAGAGATCTTTTCTTTATATTTCCACCTCCCAGAAAAAATTGTTCTGCTGTAAACGTTGCACAAATTACTAAATGATTAATAAATGGGTATCAGTTCTATTCTCTGATAATAGTTCAGCAGTCAATTTCTAGGGCAGTTTCGCCCTCTGGATGCCATCAAATTATCTTAGAGCTACAAAATACCAACAATTAGTTGAGCCATATCTAATAGCTTTTTGTTACTTTCCATACATCTAACCGAGCAAAACCCATTATGATTACATTTCTTACGAGGTTTTTAAGCTGTAAGTTTTAGCCGTTGGGTTTGTTTCAGGTTCATATAATTATTAGATGTTAGTGATATGTATTCGATTAATAACTTCATGTAGCAAAATATGATGTGCGGTTCTGATGTTATTCGTAACATTTCAGAATGTCAGGAGAGATTATAACTCAAATATCACTGTTTCTTCCGTGGAGTTTGAACTGCTATTTTCGCGCATTGCGCATTGCACATTTACATCTACGCGAGGGGAATTATTGATAAAGGTAGTCTTTGTAGCGCATTTTGTGATCATTGCTACTTTTAATTGATATTCGAGAAGAGGTTCCCCTTTGGGAAGTCAGGCTGTAAGTCCAACATGTGCCAACAATGGTAAACTCCCAAGGATCAACTGCCAGACCAAAGCCCTTAGGCTTGTGATCATTGTTGATACAATGCCATAAATCCAAACTAACAGTTTTCAAAGTTGCACTTCACTTTCAGGGAAAACGAAGTGCAATCCACCATAATAAATTATACACACACAAGTGTCTTGTTCTTGTTGCATATTTGTGTTGTCAAATTTTTTGCTCCAATTCCTTCAATATGGGGCAAAATACTGAGTCGCAATTAAATAAATGGTACACCTTTCTATACAATTAAGAGAAACAAACTATTAACTGAACTCCAGGGTATTCCACCCAACTAAGATTGAGCGCCCCACAGCTCAGAGATCTCATATCAAGTTGAGGCAATGCAGAGCAGCCTGTGTAATGAAGGTGCATACTATCGTGCTCTGTTTCAATTGGACAAAGGGGAGATCCCTACCTGCTAAAGACAAAATAATAAAAATTAGCCAGAAAGGAGATCTAGTGCTGAAGAAAATTTTAGGGTTCCTTGTAGTGGCCCGGGGGAGGGATGATATGAAGAGCAATTTTGGAGGTCCCTTGTGGTCACCAAAGTGAGTGACCATGTTAAAGAGAAACTATGCGTTCCTTGTGGTCACCCCGGGAAGTGACGATATAAAGAACAATTTTGGAAGTTCCTTGCAGCCACTTGAGTGAGTGACCAAGTTGAAGAGAAATTTTGGGTTCACTGGGTCACATGGGCTGGTGACCATGTTGAAGTGAAATTTTGGGTTCCTTGTGGTCACCTGGTGAATGACCATGTTGAACAACAATTTTGGAGGTTGCTTCTAGCCATTTAGGCCAGTGACCATGTTGCAAAGCAACTCTGGAGGTTCCTTGCAGTCACCTGGCCGAGACACCATGTTGAAGAGCATTTTTGAGGGAATTTTGACAGCTGTATTGCACAAAGGAATCTGAATTTCATGTTATAATAATCCCAATCATTCTCTGATCTGACAAGAAATGCATTACTGTTTTCAACTTGAGTCAATGCTATAATGTGAATGTTAAGTGTTATCTATTTTCTTTCTTTCATTCATGTACATGTGTCTATACAATGGATGTGTGAATGAATTTATTTTTTGCCTGATTTGAAAGTGGGATTTGGGCCTATGCTATTTCCACCAAACAGGCTAGTTTATTTTGCATATGGGAATGTATTTTCATTTGCTACTTCACATGTAATTTAAGATCTGACTTGTATCATTCTTGAATTGTTGTGGCTTTAATCCAACGTGTATTCAATGGGTGAGATCATAGTTTCAAAATTTGTAGGGTACTCGCTATACTCTTGAGTACTTGAAAGCCAAAGTGAATCTTCGAGTAACTTCACAAGAACTCGGCGGTTTGAGTAATCGTGATTCTGGGAAAAACTTGCTAATCAGCAGTTTTTTTATTTTTTATTTTGTTCCTAATTTTTATAAAATTTGTTTCCTTGCTATGGATTTGAAGGATGTTTGAACAAATATTTCAAGAAGTATTTTGACAATTTTTCAGCTGTCATGATATTACAATGTGCATTGTACTCCTTTTTGGTCTAAAACTACTAGAAAATATACTTGTGTTTTCTAATCTCGTTTCTTATGATTTTTAACAGTATTTTGCATGTTACTTAAATTAATTCTATGAAGTTATATATTTTTTTACTTTGTTGAGTTTTTTTCCAGTCTCAAATCTGAGTCAAAATTTTGGGCAGCCAATTTTTTGCAGAGTCCGAGTTTTGAAACTATGGGTGAGATAATCTTAGGATACTTCCATTTTAGATCTTAGGATACTTCATAATTTTTTTTCAAGTTTTATTTTTATTTCTAGTCTGATTTTAATAGAGGTTTGTTAATAAGCTGTGATTTACATGATAAGGTAACTTGTACCATTAAGTGAGAGCGTTCAAGAACTCTTTATTATTGCAAGGTCAAAAATCCTTGTCAGTTTAGCCTTAAGGCCATAATTTTATCAATAAGTAGTTGGATGAGGTAAACCGGATAGCCCACACAAATTACTCAGGATTGCTGCAAAAAGATGTGAACCTTCATTTGATTACTTAATATTAGACCTGTACGGTAAGCCTTGGTCTAATAAGGATCAGCCTAAGAATTTTTCCATTCCGCCTGTTTCTTACTAATTCAACCACCACTTTTAACCCATTCCAAACACATTTCATCAATGATTTGATCCTTAGAAAAGTCCGTGCTCGTCATGAATTGGAGAATCTGCTGCTCACATTAAAAACTCAGAAGTTACCAATGTTATCAAGAAAAGATGGATTTAAAATCATTTCAATAGAAAACTTCCTCCATGGAGTATTAGCTAGAGAAGACAAGTCACAACAGAGCTACCCAAAAAATCAACCATTTCATTTTGTTCTCTAATTTGATTTGGCATACCCGCCCAGAGAAGCCACATATGAGAGAAGACGGCCCTAATTTGAATTCAATCGTCAATGAATACACAAGAACGTGTGCTTGGAATGATTTCCAGGCCTGTCGTAGTACGCATAAATAAAATGCCGAGACCAATTTTTAACTTCTCCATCTTTGACAAAGGACTTTGAGGGGCCCTTGTTCGAACAGGGAGCCATATTTTAGATCTCTAAAATACAAACTCAATTTTTTACCACTAAAAATGTCATACTTTCTTGCCAAAAGTGACATTAAAAGTTCTTGTTCATGAAACTAAAAGATTTTCTTACATGTATGTTTGAATTCCAGTTACTCATGTCATACATTGAATGTATGCTCCTTAGTTCTACATGAATGTTATCTTTTCTAAGTTTCTTTCAAATTCAGTTATAGATTTATTAGTCATGTGTTAGCCCAATGGATTAAAGCACGAGTCAAGGCAGTTCGCCTCAACTCCTTTTAATCAAATCTTTTTTACATTTCTGTGTTGAGAATTATGAGTGTTAATAAGGAATGTTATATAGGGATTCTCTTTGACTGTCAAGTGCGCTTATGGATCTGTTTATTTCTTTACCATTCTGAGCAAATGTGTTAAGTGGTCATATTAGACATGATAAACAATGCATATCTGTAGGGTAATCTTTCTTGATCTGTGAGTTCTGATTTGTCTTAATGTGAATGGGCGCTTGATATTACTAGTGAAACATAATTGGGTGGCCAAGCATAGTTGGATCCCATTTACTTTCAGATCTGATGCATATAGTTGCGCATTCATATATATACACCATAGAACTGTGTAGGGGATGCCCTAAATCTTGCTGAGTCAGAAGAGAGAATGGAAAGTCCTCCCTTGCGGTTGTCTGTAGAACTATTATGCCTAGTCAATAGCGGACGAGGTTTCTTGAAGATATTGTCACTTTTCCAGGATAAAGGCAAGGGTGCCCAAGTTTTGCACCAACAGCCACCAGACAAGAAAAGAGCAGCAATTCCTGTTCTAATTCCTGTGTGACCGCAAAAATCTCAAAATCAAGCCATCGTCCTGATTTCAAATCAAGCCAACTCTGCAGTTCCTGACGTAGAGAGTATGCTGAGAGTGACTCAAATACCAAGTAATGACTCAATCTGCAAACAAAAAAAGGAGACGGCTGTAGATAGCAACATTCAAAACTTGTAAAATTATTAAAATGGAGAAAGGAAGTCAGTCTAGGCAAGAGCAATCCCAAAATATGCAAGCATCATCAAGTGGTCCTAAGTTCTAACACTATAAAAAAATCCCACTGAATATTTCTAAAGTTCATGAGGATGCTCACAGTGAAAGAGAGTGTCCTGAGATCCTCAAAGCCTTTAGTGTTATTAGTCAACAATATGAGGCAGTAGGACCTGGTAACTCACATTCAAATAATATGAATAATGGGTTGGGCCCCTCGATTGCCATGGTATGTTGAGACAGTTTTCCCTTTGCTACAGACATTGGGGAGAACAATTTTGACGAAGATGTTTAGATGGCCCAAGGGGAAAAAGAAGTACCCTTTTGAGGCGTAGAGGGAAGACGAAATAGCCCTTAACAATATCCACTCTTCCACCTGAGTTGCTTTCCCTAGATCCACACCCCGCTTACCCACAGACCTTAATGATATTAGAAAAAAAGAATAGAAGACAACATTGTGGAGGATAGAATTTCAATAAACATTGTGGAGGATATGAAGAAGACAAAGGCCATCATAACACTTCAATAACTCCCCAAAATATTCCAACAGAGAGAGTTACTGTTGAATTCCATCTAAGGCCCAGGCCCCCAGAACAAGTCTTATCAAAAGAAAGTAAAGAAGGAAAGCTTCGTCATTCTTAGATCACTCCAAGGATATTTAATAAAAAGTTTCACAATTGTTTGGTTGATTCTGGCTCCTGGGGCATCCACCAATGTCATGCATACATTGTTTGTCATAAATTACAATTTAAACCCACTAAATCACAAAGACAAGTGGTTCAACTAGATAGGTCTAGGTTTCAGCCTTTCAGGTAATAAGATAACTTCATGATTTTTATGCTTAAGTTGCCTCAGGACAACTTCATGATGTTTACAACTCGAGTTAATAATATTTTGTTGATGGAGTGGGCTCTATATTTTCTTACTTCCATTCATGTACGTGTCTATAGTATATACAATGGATGTGAATGAATTTCTCTTTTCCCTAATTTGAATGTCAGATTTGAACCCATGCTATTTCCAGCATTCTGATTGGTTTAATTAGCACGTGAGAATGTATCTTTCATTTCCTACTTCCAATATATTTTAAGCTTGAACTTATGTCATTCTTGGATTGCTGTGACTTTAATCTAATGTGCATGCAGTCGATGGCATTATCTAATTTAGGATACTCTGTCTTAAATGTCTCTTAACTCAATCCTACATTGGTTGGAAGGATTGGTACGTGGCAACATATAATCCCAATAAGGTTGTGATGCCACAATGGAAGTGGCCCTCCTACCAACATAATGGTTGATTGCTTGCAGATGAATATGCTTGCCTGCTCGGTCTCCCGTCCTCTTTGTTGGGTGAATATTTTGTCACCAGCGAACTAATGGGCAAAATAGGTTGTTTCAACCACAGCATAAGGAGATTGATCGACCAAATGTGTAGATCTACCACATCAAAAGGGGACAAATCTCTCCTTTCATCAAGGGGAGGTTCCCTATAACTATAAGGTACTATATATATATATATATATATATATATATATATATAAGCAAAAAATAACACTCAGGGGTACGACAACACCATCCATCTCTCTTTTTTCAGAGATGATGTTCACAGGCATAGGAGAATTCTGGTGAAAACACTGAAGGCACTTCTCTTCTTTCAAAAGTGGTCTGCAGCAAATAGCAAGAACTCTTTCTGGTAGGGATAAGTGACTGTAATAAGGCGCAGTACCCAGCAGAATGAGATGTAGCACAAAGTCTCCACCTCAACTGCCAAAGAGTGAAATACGAAGGACAATGGGGGCACAAAGTCGTCCCAAGATCCTTTACACAGAAACAAACTGAAAACACAAACACTAAAAACAATTGTGGCAGCACAAAATCTCTCCACAATTGGCTTCAGGTCACCTTCCTAATTACTTCCACTAGTTCTGCTTATTTAATTAAATGGACAAGAACGCATTAAGGAAACAAACATAAGAACAATTTCCTCATCAACACAAGCTATTCCAGCACAAAGTCTGAAAGGTCACTTGTTTTTTCATTCAGATAAAGAAATATGATTAACAATCTGAGCTCAAAGTCTTAGGAAATGCCTTTCAATTTGGACAGAGTTTTGCTTCTATATCAGAGAAATCTCCTTTGCATAAAATAAGAGATTACAATATATAGCAGCCAAGAAAGACTTGGCGCTTTGTTTCATGGAAAGGCCCATGCTGCATTCAATGCCTTGAATGCATTTTCAGTTCAATCAAGGGGCCATGCTGGAACAGGGCATCGGCCTCAACTGTGGCGTGTCAATTCATCTCAAACGTCTCCTCCAAAGTATAGGCCGCCTGATCCTCTTCCTAATATTTGCGCAGCTGTCCACTTCGCCTTTACTCGATGGAGAAAAACAGGGCACATCCTTGATTTGTTCGCGCTCTCTGATGTCCACCTGGTGGACTGTTTCACCAACTAGAAATAACTCCTGCGCAGATATTTCTGGTCTTTCCCTCTTTTCTTAATGCATTTTGTCTCTTCCTCATGATCTGAGCTCTCGAGCTATCTTTTCCCTTTCTGCTGGCTCTTTTGGCTCCTTCAGCTGGTCGCTGAGTTTGTTCTCAGGTTCGCGCCACATTTGAAAATCAACGGATATTTCATTACCCTGAATTTGACGTCCGCGGGGACGTCATTGGTCGCTGGTCGCTTGAACCACTTTGAACCATGAACCTTGAACCATAAGAGTGCATTGGTTCAATGGTTCAACGGTTCAGATGGCCCTATCGGCTCCTTGGTTCTATCGCTTCCTTTCCTCTTCGATTGAACCATCTCTTTGAACTTGTCTCTGGAATCTTCCGCTTCCTTCCTTCGCTCGAAGCTTCCTTGAACCTTTGGACCTTTGAACTTTGAACCATTTTGGTTCAAAGTTCGACGGTTCATTCTCTTTCTCTGAATCCTTTGGTCCTTCGAAGTTTCTGGATCCTTTTCTTTTCTGTTGAACTCGTTGAACCTTTGAACTTTGAACTCTTTTGATTCAAGGTTCAATCGGTTCATTGGTTCATCCTTTGTTCTTCGAATCCTTTGTTTTTCTAAGTCTTTCGAACTCTTATTGAACTCGTTGAATCTTGAACCTTTGAACCATTTTGGTTCAAGGTTCAACGGGTTAAATCTTTCTTCTTCGAAGCCTTCTTTTTTTTAAGTCCTTTGAAACTGTTGAACTTTGAACTTGCCGAAGCGCTTAACTCTTTTAAGTTTGCCGATGTCGTTGAACCTTTGAACCTGTTGAACCTTTGAACCTTTGGAGGCAGGGTTCAATGGTTCATTGGTTCATTCCATTTGTTTGAAGCCTGCTAATGGACCTTTTGGTTGAACCTCGACGTTGAACCAACCTTGAAATTGCCCAAGTGTTTGGAACTTGTCCCTTTGTGAGAGCTCCCCTGTTGAAGTTGTTGAACCCGTTGAACCTGTGAGTCCCTTGACTGAAAATGCTTGAATAATGGAAGAACTTGAGCGCTCAGAACATTTTTTTGAAAAGGGAAGAGAGAATTTTGGCCTGCAGGACCAAAATAGTTGATATGTTGTCCCCAAAAATGAGTGACGAATTTTGGGAACAACACTTTTGTGGCTAAAAAATCGAAAAAAACACCCCTTACAACAAGCTTCTAAAAATGCCTTTACCATATGCCTTGCCATCTCAAGTCAGACACACCAAAGCTGTGTGCCTTGGAATCGGTACTACGACTATAAAATCCTCATATCTACATTATAACTTACTCCCACATTGGTTGGAAGGCTTTGCTTGCGGCAACATGTAGACACAATATACTTTGATCCTTGTGCCAATGGAAGTGCTGACACAACGGAAATGGCCCTCCTAATACCACAATGGTTGATTGGTTGTGGATGAAAATGTTTGCTCGCTCCAACTCCCCTCTCCTCTTCTGTGACTAAAAAATCCAATAAAATACCCTTATAACAAAACTTCTAAAAATGCCTTAATACCTCAAGTCAGATATACCTAATTTGTGCATCTTGGAATTGGGTTATATGACTTCTAAATTACTCATATCTACCAAAATTCCATTTAAGATTGTGGTTTTCTTTAAGTTATAGTTTTATTTCAATGTCTGATTTCAATGGCATTTTGTAAATAAGTCGTCAAACATAGAATATGGTAAATTGTACCATTATATGAGGAGGTTCAGGAATCCCTTACTGTTGCAAGTTCAAAATCACAATGTCAACAGGACAAGTCATTTCCACCAAATTATTTTTCTCCAACTGTAACATTCTGGAGCAGTCATTGCTTTTACTTCAAGTTCACAGTAAAACAGATTTCCTCTGGGCTCTGATTTAAATTTTTCGTCCAATAAATGGGAACTCGCTATTGCAAATGAATAAGAATAGGTAGCCCAACCTGATTTAGATTCCCAATCTTTCATCGTAGGTGTTGCTAGCGGCATTGCAGGTATTCCATCTACCCAGCATTCACCTAGGCATACTAGAAAAACAAATCCTCAAAAAAATGTCCTACCATTAAGACTTACTCAAAAATGATATCAAGTATAAGGAAGACTACTAGTTAGGAATATTGAGATATATTTCCCACAAGTATTAACCTTATACAAAAATGTATGCAAAGGTCCAGAGGCTCATCCAACAATACTTAAAAAAACCAATCCACCTCTTTATAAGACACGGAAATGTAAAAATCTTAATGGCATTGAAATCAATTGTCCCGAAATTACATTTACAGCATATCATAACCATGGAAGAGAGACGAAGCAGATCAGCAAAGACCAATATGGGATTAACATACTAGACTACCAAATAGACTCCCGTGAAAGACCACAAATATGAGATGAAGAGAGACAAATGGAGCAGCTAATGGCATCCATTTCCACTCCCACAGAATACTGCCTCTCTGTTCGCATCTCACACAACTTCCCTCTTAGTTGGCCCCATTATTGTCAGCTTGCTCAGCCTTGTCTCTTGCATTTTGAAGGTGGTTTAGCTAGCAAACATGGCACCCTAGGATTAATTGAACCAATTTCTCGCCAATCTCCTTAATTCCCTCTCAAGTCACTACTTTACCTCCTCCCTTCTTACTCATCTATTATGAGGCTAAAGAGGTGGTTTGCGTTCTTCAGGTCAGACATTAGAATTCATTGGCCTAGATTCGGGCCCAGTCATGATCTTCTACAAGGAATTTGTGTAGGCATTCCTGCCCATAAAGATGCATTTAGGGCTGGTGTGAAGACGAAGATAAAATCCACATGGTGAATCTTCCCACCTATCAGCTGTTCAAATTACCACCTGGCTCTTCAATCTACTCTGTCATACTCTGATTGCAGAAGTACATGGCATGATTCATCTACTCGGAAGAGCAAGAGTTTGCAATCCACTTACTGAAATCAAGATTTTTTAATATGCTCTAGTATTAATTCTCTTGCCTGAGCTATCAAACTTGCTCTTAGAATAAATGACAAAATATTTTAGCTTGAGGGCTTTAAAGGGCACCATACACTTTTCAGACCCTTCCCATCTTCTTGCACATGATTGGCATGTTAAGATAATTTCCCACAAGTTATGCTAATGTTAAATTAGTAATTGGATCAATCCCAGGTATGCCCTAATCCTATAAGCAATAAGCGGTTCAAAAATACATGTTATGGGTAATGTATCATAAAGGGAATGTCATGTCCCCCTTGTGGACATAGAACAGGAAAAGACCCTTAGCAAAATCCCTGAATGTTTCCCATTGGCTAAGGGAAGTGTTGACAATTTTGCCCCCACAGGGCAAATTGTCACCCCTACTATTCGGAACTTTGCTATGGTGCCAAGTTTGTCTTGTGAATCAGTTTTGGGGTTCTTAAATGTGCATTTGCAGCCACCCAAGTGAAAATCTACAGCAGTTTGAAAGGGTTTTCCTCCTCTTCTAAGCATCACGTACAGCCAAAAGCCAAGACATACAAGCTGTAAGTTCATTTATTTTGTCTTCCCAAGGATTTTTTCAGGCTATAAGAGGTGGACTATTTCTTCGGACATTTTGTCCGAGAGAAAGAGATCTCAAAGGACTGTGTAAAAGTCCGAAAAAATGACTAAGTGGCAGTCTTGTTCAAAGTTTATTTTCTTTGGACATTTTGTCCGAAGGAAAAAAGGGAAAAGCACAATTGAAAAGACCCGAAGGGCACCTACCCTTCGGGAAGTTCCAATTCAAAAGTCCTGAAGGGTATGTAACCCTTCGGGTTGGTTCACTTTATGGTTTTCAAGTCAAGACAAGTTTTGAAGGGCCCTTCAAAAAGCCCGGGTGCCCTTCAAAAAGCCCGAGTGCCCTACAATTCTTCCGAAAGCCACTTTTGAAGGCAAAAAAGCCCTTGCGGAGGGCACTTGGTCGGTGGCAAGACCCTTTCAAAAGTTCCGAAAGGCACTTTTGAGGACAAAAAGCCCTTGCGGAGGGCACTTGGTCGGCGAAATGGACCTTTACAATTCTTTCGAAGGGCACTTTTGGAAGAACCTTGCCCTTGTGGAAGGCACCCAGGCGACTAACAGAACCAAATCAAAAAGCCCGAAGGGCAATGTTGGGAAGCAGAAGCCCTTGCGGAGGGCACCTTCATAAAAGCAAGGGACACTTCAAACAGAAAAGAATTTCCTTCGGACTATTTGTCTGAAGGAATTCCTTTAGACAAAAAGTCCGAAGGAATTCAAAGAAAAGGTCCGACAGAGGATATACCCAGGAAAAAAGCCCGATAGAAATAAATTAAAAAAATAGAGGCAAAGAAGGAAACGAGAGAATTTAAGGAAATTCCTCTGAATAATTGTCAAACAGGAAATCCGCGGGAATATGAAGTCAACAAAAGCTCAAAGAAAACCAAAGGCCAAGACTTAAGAGCCTAAAAGAATAAATTCGGGAAAATTGGCAAGGAAACAAATTCCTTCGGACAAAAAGTCCTAAGGAATTTAGGAGGACAAAAGCCCGATAGAAAAGACAAGGGTGTAAGCCAAAGCCAAAAATGAGAAAAGGAAATGCCAAAACCGGGAAAGAGAAGAGATAGAGAGTCCTTCGGACAATTTGTCCGAAGGATGAAAATTAAAATAAAGGCCGAATCCCGAATTAAAACACAACACGGAAAAATCCAAAGAAAATACAAATAGGATTGAGCCAAAATTGAACATGGACAAAGCATGAACAATGAATAAAACAAATGCAGAATAAAGACAAAGGGAGGATGAACAAAGATCATGCACAGACTAACGTGAGTGACTCCAATGAAGTGAACACGTTTAAGAAAACAAGCATGCTTCAGTTCTGAAAATAGAGTTGTCTTGCATGATGAACGGGCAAAGCGTTGAACGTTTCAAACAACGCAAAATTCCATGCACGCACTCTCGTTTGTCTCAAAGCTCGAAACATTCCGGCGGTTCCAACGCAATTCTTAATTTGGCATTTGCATTGATTTCATGCAAAGGGGAGGCTTTCAAACGTTACAACAGTTCGAGTGAATTTGACTACTCTTGTTTTGAAGTTAACCAGTTTTCAGGTCAAGACATCTATTCGTAGGTGTCATGCATCCAAAGCTTGTCTTCTTCTGATTTTTTTTCAACACCAAGGATTCTTCATGCAAGACAGCCAGGTATAAGGCCAAAGAAAGACAAATTTGGAAGATCCATGCAATGCAATTTGGACTCGGGCTAATGAAGAGTTAACTTCCTCTCCTATTTCCAACGCCAATTTCTTGGCTCTTTGTAATTTTCTATATTAATGGCTTTTTAGCGTTGTAAAATATATCCCTCTCTTGGTAAGACCAAACTTTGTCATTGGTGAATTGTGTAATCTCTTCAATTGATAGGACTGTACTTTCAAATTTCAAGCGCTGGCATAGTGTACATTCATTCAACAATTTGCATATGTGGTAGTTTTCTCTCCTTTCCCAAATTCTGTTTCGTAGCTAGTTGTTAGCTCATCATGTTATGCAGGTCATGTTCAGTGTTTTATATGTCTCTTGCTGAAGCTGTAAGTGGATGTTAAGTGGCTGCAAAGTGTCTTGTATCAAACCTCTCTCCATCGTTTTCCCTCACGTTTTTGTCATTGGATCGAACCTTCTCATGAAATACTTATGCATAGTGATCAATTGAAATCAAAGGTCTTCCTTTTCCCTTGTTTGATTCAGTGTTCAAGGTTCCAAGTAGAGTGGATCAAACATTCTGGGGTATCACCATCATTAGGTAGGATTTCCCCTTCAAGTTTCTTTCTTCCCTTTTCCATGGTAGTCCGCAACGTAGAGTAGAGATCCTCATTGATACATCTTACAAGAACCAACGTTATCTGGAGGTTGTTCTCAACATTGAGGCACCCACCCTCGTGAGAAGATCCCATTGTTTCAATTGGAGAGAGGATTAGCCATTTCAGAACGTCTTCATTTCAGGGTGCAACTCCAGGTTGACAACAAGGTAAAATCAAAGGGGAAACTTTGGTTTTATTTTTTAGTTAATAAAGATATTATCTGAAATATCTTTTCTTATTATGACTTAAAAGTGACTTGTTGAGCATCAGTTAACTCTTATTGAGAAAAAGGCATAATCTCTTTTAAACTACACTAACTCTCAACTCTCCCCTCCAAGTTGAGTGCCACTTTTAATAGGAAGGATATAAAAGAAAGAAAAGTCATTGGAAAATATATGAACTTGATTTGAAATAATAAAGAGAAGTTTTAGCACGAACGTAGAGCTTCAAACTTTTGAGGATGAAAACCCTCATCGGAGAACTAGTAAGGATAAAAACCCTTACTAATCAGTTGAGCAGCCCTAATTCAGGCTAAGTAGCTGATATGGGTATGGGTACGGGTACAAGTATCAGGTACATGGATACAATGGATTTTTTTTGGAGGGTTTGGGTATGGCCATACAAAAATATATATAAAAAATTAAAAATATAAAAATATAGCCATATAAGCAAAAGTAACCACATAATATACACAGAGGAAACAAAATAAGTTAAATAAGCACAAAACATACTCATGATTTCAATGCCAAAGGTCGAACTTTGAATGGTTTTATAGATTATAAATAGGTACATAGTGCAAATGTTACAAATTACAATGTATGGAAAACAATAAAGATAACTTAGCATTCGTTATAGTCTATATTAATTTTTAAAAAATCATTTACAGCTCCCATGTCTTCATCATGATATGGTTCATTAGAACCACAAGCAACAACACTGCCACTCCCACTAGCTCCACTATGCAGTGCCTGTGAAGCAACCTCCAAATCCGTATCAAGCAATGAAAGGTAGGCAATGAAGGCATCCATGTCGCTAGTCTCTAGGTCCACATCCCAACACTTTGTTGCCCCTTTCTTGTAGTCAGGTTGCTTGTGTGAGAGAAGACGTAAGTTGGAATGGACATAGACCAAGTCCTCTACCTTTTATGCCGCCAATTCGTTGCACTTTACTGAGTGGATAAAGTTGTAGGTATCCCAATTTCGCTCGACGGAGGAGGAACTTGCAACCTATTGAGGCAAGCCACAAAGTCAATTTATATTAGAATTTATAAAAATAAAAAAAAGTTAAAACAAAACATAGAAATGAACAAGGGTAGAGAGTTTTTTTTTTTTTTTTAAATCTCAAGTGGTTGGAGGTGGGTGTATGCTTGCCCATGGAGGTACTGTTGACAATTTTGCCCCACAGGCCAAATTGTCACCCCTACTATTCGGAACTCTGCATATGGTGCCAGTTTGTCTTGTAAACCCGTTTTGGGTCCTAATTAATGAAAAGAAAAAGGGTTTTGTGAAGTTCAGTGAGGCTGGGGTCTTTAAATGCATACCTACAGACACCCAAGGAGCCATCTAAAACCAGGTATAAGCCAAGGAAAGACAGCTACATCAAGTTCAAAGGCCATATCTCCTGTTCAAAATGTCACATACAATCTTAAAGTTCCAGCCCTGTAGAAAGAATGACTTTGTAAGGTGTATAAGAGCCAATGAAGAATTAATAGCTACAGCCATCCTTGAAGTTAACCTACAGGCCTGTAGGTTCATTTACAGATGAAAGCAAGCGATCATAAGCGTGAGCACAGGGTTATGTCTTCGGATTCTTTCCTAAGTGTTTTGTTTCCTCAAGTGTTGTCTTTTCATATTTCTTTTGGACTCAATGTGGAAGCAATTTCCTCGGACTTTTTGTCTGAGGACAAAAAGTCTGAGGGATAGAAGATTTCAAGGGATTTACAAAAACCCTAGGTGCCCTCCCAAAAAACCAGGTGCCTTACAAAAAGTTCGACAAAATTACAAAAGGGGCAGTTCTTTGGCAAAGAAAAGGACTTTCACAAAAATCCTGAAGGGCACTTACCATTGGGGAAGGTCCATTACAAAAGTCTGGGTGACCTTCAAAAAACTCGGGTGCCTTTTTCTTAAGGGTTATTCGCTTTGGAAGGGGCTATTTGAAAATTTCGAGGGGCTGTTTAAAAACCCGAAGGGCAAGGCACCCTTCGGAAGGGTCATTGACAAAAAACCCGAAGGGTAGGTACCCTTCAAGAGGGGTCATTTCAAGATCGGGAAAGTCGTTTGCAAGAAACCTGAAGGGCATGTGCCCTTCAAGAAGGTCCATCTCGCGAGTTTAAGGGCTTTACAAAAGGCCCGAAGGGCACCTGCCCTTCGGGAAAATACCATGACAGAAAGCCCGAAGGGTTGTTCTTTGGAAGGCCAAGGGACAATTCCCACGAACTTTTTGTCCGCGGGAAGTTGAAAGCAAAAATCCGTAGGAAATGATTCAAAAATTTTGTCCGAGGAAAGGAATTCCAAAGACCTAATTCCTTCGGACTTTTTGTCCGAAGGAATGGTCCATGACAAAGCACAGGTATAAGAGGGGCAGAGACAAAAGTCCGAAGGATTCCTTCGGACATTTTATCTGAAGGAATTCCTTCGGAAAATTTGCCACGGGGAAATGAGAGGGCAGAAAACACAAGCCCGAGGCATAAAACCAAAGAACAAGTCCATAGACATAAGCCCGAAGGAATGGACAATAAACCCGAGAGAATATAGCCCGAAGGAATGGACAAAGAAAAGCCGGACCACAGACTGCGAAGAAATAAAATGACAAAGGGAAAGTTTCGGAAAAGAGCTCAAACAAAGCAAATAACCCGAGGAAATGCATATACAAAACAAGAGACGAGTCAACGTGAAAATCCATGCAAGCAAAGGCTATTTTTGGTTGACTGGTCAAAGCTTCAGTGGATTGGTGGTTGAAGTCAAGCTCATCTCTAGGTTAGACTCGTGCTTTCAAACGTTCCAACTCAGCTTCCAACGTTTCAATTGGAGTTCTAATGCGTGGATTTCATGCTGCTCTTGTTTATCTCATGCTTTCAAACATTCAAACAGCTCAAGAGAAAGTCCATATTTGGAGCTGGGCGTAGCATTTTTGCATGATAAGAGTTTGACTTGTCAAAATTAGCTTACCGTCCATATTCCAAAATGTTTCATGCATGATGCCTAAATAAAGAACAGACTAAGCTTAGCCACCGTCCATTTTCAGTGCCAAGGAGCTTTCATGCAAAGAGGAGGAAGACAAAATAGATGTTTTTTGGAAGGCTTAGTTCTCTACTTGAACCAAAAATAGACTCATGTGAAGTGATAGTTGATCTTCCTCTTTTAAATTCAGCGCCACCTCTTGTTTTGGCATATTCTTTCTATATTAATGGCTTTTCAGCGTTGTAAAAAATCATCCCTCTTTTGACAAGAAAACTTCTACCAAAAATTGTGCTGTAACCGTTTTAAGAATCAATAAGAAAAGGACTGTTTTTTAATATTTCAATTGCTGATATAGTGTACTTTTGTTATTGATTTGCTTAAGTGATAGTTTTTCTTCTTCCTTGTCAAATCTGAATTCGTACCTAGTTACTAGCTGATCATTTATGCAGGTCACGTTCTATGTTTGAATGTCTTTTGCGGAGTTTATAGTGGATATTGGTGGCTGTTTAGTGCCTTTCATCAAGGCTATTTTTTCATTTCCCTCAAGCTTAGATCATTAGATTAAATCTTTTCGTGAAATACTTACGTATTGATCAATTGGAGTTGAAGTTTTATCTCTTCCTTGTCTGAATCAGTGTTCTCAGAAGCTCGATATCAGTGGATCAAGCAAATTAGGTGTATCACCATTTTAGCTAATATTTCCTTTCAAGTTCTTTCTTCTTTTTTCCCCGGGCAGTTTGTAGCGTAAAAATTGAGATCCTCATAGATACATCTTACAGGAACCAGCCTTCTCTAGAGGTTCTTCTCATCATTGAGGCACCCACCCTTGTGAGAAGATCCCATTGTTTCAAGGAGCGAGGATCAGCCATTTCAGCACGTCTTTGATCAGGGTGCAACTCCAGGTTGACAACAGGTACCACCAAAATTGAGCTTCCTTCTTGTACTTGTTAAGCACAAGCTTATACTGAGAAGGGGGGTGAATCAGTATAAGATATTTTTTTTCGCTTTCGACTATTAATCTTAAATCCAAAACCTCAAATTAATCCGCAATTAATATATTCAAAGCAATCAAAGAATACAATCCAAAACCACACAATGCAAATAGACACAGATTTGCGTGGAAACCCTTTTGGGAGAAAACCACAGAGAAATTCTCTTAATATAAATATTCGTAGGCACCAACTTACTGGAGCACCTACCCCAAAAGCAATTTTGTAGGCACCAACCTTCTCAGAAAAAATCACTCTTCTATTTTAAATTTGTTGTCAAAACAACGGATGATAGAACACTTGCTTTATCTCTTTTCGATTCGATCTACACTTGAGTGCTTTGGTTGCTATACTCTTCCTTATACTTGCTGGTTTTTTCCTTTTAATATTCTCACAAAAAATTGCCTTTAAAAATTTTGCTCTTTTTTTTTATCTTCCATTTTCGAATCTACTCTTTTGCCATTCGTTATGCACTTATTTATAACCCACGGAAAGCCACAAATCAAGGGCATGCCTCTTCAAGTGAAAAGGTCCATTCGAACGGTCACAACTCCTCCCAATAGGTCGGCCAAGGTCGACAATTCTATTCACTTCCGTCGACAATTCCGTTCACTTCCAGCAACAATTCCGTTCACTTCCGTCGACATTTCCGTTCACTTCCGATAACAATTCTGTTCACTTCCAGCAACACTTCCGTTCACTTCCGGCAATAATTCCGTTCACTTCCAGCAACAATTCCGTTTATGTTTTCCTTTGACATCAATGACAATATTCCAACAGTACTTGTCACGGATAGCAACAAGGGTGTGACCCGCGGAGGATATGAAATGTGCAAACTCTTCCCTAACTTGGTCTTCAATTTTAGATCAAGGAGTCTAAAGAATGCCGCCTTATATCCCTTGCTAACCTCAACATCTCTATATGGTGCGACTCTCGCAGGCAAAGAAAGGATCTTTGTACTGTAGTATTTGGGCGTCAAGGCAAAAGCAAGAAAATGCAATGGGGTGGTCATTTTGTTCCACCTTTCAATGAGATGCGACTGCACTTCCTTGAAGAACCTCTCCGTGGGATCTTCCTATTTGGCATTTATGATGGATCTAATGTTCTCAATCACTGAGTCGATTCCATCATAAAGCTCACCCAAACATGGATGATCCATGTCCACATATTTCAACATGCTAACGATGGGCTCAGTAAAACTCAACAACTACTCTACATGTTCCCACCATGCATCATCAAGAATCCACACTTTCACCTTTGTGGCCCTCTCAGTGTTTGTCTGCATCCATATACTCCAAAAGTTGTGTTGTCTCCAAATCTTGCACCCTAGAAGAGAGTGTTCAATCCTCTTCCAGATTTGGGCAACGTTGGAACATTTACATGCATGTGGGTATACCTATGGAGGAAATGAACCTCTAGATTTAAAAGGTCTAGCTTCCTGAATGTGTCTCTGCAAAACCACTTATGTCTAACCCAGTTTTCTTGAAGGGAAAAGAGTTAGAAATTGCAAAAAAAGAAAACCTACTCTAAGAATAGTGATACACCAAGATTAGCTTCCACAGGAATATCATATTTTAGTGCACAATTCAGCAAAACACACAGACCATTCCCAAGCTCTAAGGATTCTAATACAAGTATTTCAAAACATAAGTGAGATGTGTAAAATGACACAAGGCAAATGAACTGAAAGGCAAAATTTGCACATTTCAAACAACAAATGCAAAAATCCAATACACTTAGACACACTCTGTATGACCAGTTAGATTCGAAACTCTTGCTCAAGCATGAAGGACAAAGGACAGAAGGATGAAAACCATCACTTGTTGTCACTATACGTCTCTCACACACTCAGACAATTGCTCAAAACTTGAAAGAAAACAAACTAGTTCTTAATGCTTAAAGGCAAAATGTGATATCATTCTAGTAGGGCTTCGCCATACACTGTTTGGTTATCTTTTCACTAGCCAAAGGGCCGTATATATAGCAAAGAGGAAGTGAGAGGGGGAGACCTTTGGCGCCAAAGAGAGGAATCAATTAGTTGGAAGTCTCCATCTTCAACTGCAACCGTCTTTGCAAGGATGTTCATTCCAGCCATTTGATTGATCCATGTCATCTCAAGCGGTTACACATTTGGCTTGCTCTCTCAAAGATGTTCCTTCAACGTTTGCACTTAGCAGAATCTGGATATTCTTGCACTGAGTCACGACATCAAAGCAGTTATCCACCTATTGCAGATTTGTCGCTTTCATTCTGTTTGGCTTTGTCCTTCTTTGATCGGTCCTCAAGGGACGACTCGGATCCTAATCGATCAATGGTGATATGGGCTCTCTGATTGTTTTGACAAATGAAAGACGCGAGCCCTTGGATCTGCTTATGAGTCCTTTTGTTTGAACAGCAACGGTTAGCTCATTGTCTTGAAGTTTGACATTTGTGCAACCGTCATTTTACTTGGACATTTCCTTCGAACATCCTTCTTGAACAATTTCTTGCAAGCACTTTCCCCGAAAGATATAACCTTTCGGGATTTTTGTTTCGGACAAAAAGTCTGAAACAATTTTCCCACGGGTTTCTTCTCTTTCCTCTGCAGAACTATCTTCTTTCTACTAACTCTCCTCCGGTGTCCCTTCGGACTTTTTGTGTAGGGCACTTTGCAAGTGAAAAAGTCCTCCCGAAACTTGGAATTGCCCTTCGGAAGAATGGGATTGCCCACTTTCTTGAAAAAGAGACCCTTCGGGCTTTTGAAAGTCTTCCTTCGGACTTTTTCTGAAGGACACTTTGAAGAAAAAGACCCTTCGGGCTTTTTGTGAGGAACCCTTTGGAAGGATTGTTTCGAACACCCGAAACAATTCTTTCCTGCCTTGTATCTTTTCTTTTGGAAGAATTCCTTCGGAAGAACAAAAGTTGACCTTTCTTTGAGGAAAAGGCCCTTCGGGCTTTTTCAGAGTGTCCCTTCAGACTTTTTGTAATGTACCCTTCAGAAAGATTGTTTCGGACTTTTTCTTTCAGAAAAGTTGTAAAAGACATTTCCTTCGGAGAAGTAGCAAAGATCAATTCTTTCGGACTTTTTGTTTCGAACAAAAAGTCTGAAAGAAAGAACCCTTCGGAAACTCAAAATTGCCCTTCGGAAAAGTGGAATTGCCCTTCAGAAATATTGAAAACATCCCTTCGCAAGAGAAATGATCATTCGGCAAACTTGAAAGTGACCCTTCAGAAAAGTAAAAAAGACCAAGTTCTTGAGAAAAGCAAGTGGCCAATTCCTTCGGGCTTTTTGAAAAGACCCCTGCATAAGAGCCAATTCCTTCAGATTCTTTGTTCGGACAAAAAGTCCGAAACAATTCATTTGAGACTTGGACAAAAAACCCAAAGTAAAACCTTGCCGAAAGAAATAACACTCGCAAGAAAACCGAACAAAAGCATTCTCTAAAAGAAACCACACTTGACATTTAGCTATGGGGATAAATAATTCTGAATGAGCATACTTGGCCATAATGAAAAGGCAAAACCTGGGAGTGAATTTTGGCTAACAGATTGTTCATGACCATGGTACTCAATGCCTCAAGCCCCTGAACAAGTCGTCTGAAGACGAGGGTGTGTGGGGCAAACCGAGTCTCAACAACCTAACAACAAATCAAAACAAATTAAAATTAAAATTAAAACGTGTTCAAATTAAAAACTTACAGAATTAAAAATTAAATTTAAAAAAAAATATACATGATTCATGAATAAAATTTAAAAATTTAAATAAAATGTTACTTTCAACAATTGCAACTTCGAGAAGACATGAAGATGCCTTGGGACAAATAATGGTTAGATATGAACATTTGGATCTCGCTCGCCTCCTCATAGACTTGTTTGATCCAATCAATTTTTGTGCCCAATTTTTAGCAGTATAAGGTTGAGGGATGAACAACACAAGGTATCCAAAATATGTGCCCATACCTCTCTTCAACCAACATACCTGCAGCTTTACAATTTTTAGCGTTTTGAGGCTCCACCGCCTCAATCGACTCTATCAGGATGTTGGCAATGAATTGTGCATCCTTCACTTGCCCCTCACAATCAACGGCCCTAAAAAACATTGGCCCTTTAGTGCTCACTGCGACCACATTAATCAATGGTCTATTTGTTGTATCTTTCCATCCATCGAAAACGATGAACACCCCTGTCTCGACCCACAAATCCCTAATGGGCTTCAATGCATCTTCAACTTTTTTCTTTTCTTTTGTCAACAAGGTGCTTCGCACCTTTTCATATCCTAGGTCGCTGAACCATTTAGGGGCAGCATTGATAGATCTCACTATATCGTGCCAATACGGTGATCTAACAACACTAAATGGAAGCCCACATGCATAGAGGCAACGTGCAATACTCTGCTCTAGTATGTCCCTTGAGTCATTCTGGAATGACCTTTCTAATGGGCTTGAATCTTTTGTTCTCTTGCGAGCAAGAGGTGAATCCTCTTCCTCTACGACCACGTCAGGTGTAGCAATAAATGGGTGTGATGGGGCAGCCATACTAGGACGAGATCGATCAATATCCACAGGGGTCAATCCTTTCTTGCTCAAAGGATAGTTACGTCTTTTATCAAAAAGGGCATATGCTTCTTCTTGCTCTTTGATGTATGCAAGAACCTTTGCATGTGGCAAGACCTTTCTTAGTGTTCCTTCTATACTTGGCCCACCATAAATTTTGATTCATTCACCTGTTATTGCACACAAATGGGCTTTCACCCATTTATATGAGCTCTTGAATTGACGACATTCTGAACATTGCCAAAGGAAACACCCTCCACCTGGTAGTTGTTCAAGCAATGTCACATACTTCCAAAAAAAAGCTCAAGCACTAGCTCTAGAGGGTAACCCTTGGCCCACTGAACTAGCACTTGCATCGGCAGAGATTTTGGCAAATTGGAAATCCCTATAACACCTAATAAAATTATAATACTAATTAATATTGTTATATTTAGCATTTGTTGAAAGAATCTTTAAAATTTATTTAAAAAACAACAAAAATAAAAACTAATTACAAACATACATTTAAAAACTAGAAAAAAAAAAAAAAAAAACTTCAAAAAAAGTTAAAACCCTACAAAACTGAAAAAAAAGGTACCTTGAATGAAGAATCCTCCTTGTTGCAAGCTCCTCAAAGTCTTGGGTGCCAAATAGGTAGAGGTAATGGCGTAGATTTAACACAAGGAGTGAGTCTCAAACTTATTCAACTGAAAAAATGAGCAAGAGTGAACAAATATGCAATGGGAGGTAAAAATGCAATGAAAGGTAAATATGTTATCTTTTGATAAAATGAGTGTGATTCATGCTTTTGGGGTTGCAAATGCACTTTAAAATGTTTTTAAATGTTTTTTGAGGTCCACATTTGACTTTGATTGGTGAAATGAGGAAAAAAAAATTTAAAAATACTTTTTTGGGGGCGATACGCCATCCCTATACCCAGGGTACGCCCCAACCCTTGCGAGTATGTCCGGTATGTCTGAGGACGTACCCAAGCATACCCGTAGGGGCTGGGGCGTACCCTGGGCATAGGGATGGCATACCCCCCCATATCTGTACCCAAACATCGCATTCCCATACCAGTTGGGGTGTATGGGCGTACTCGGTAATGTAGAATTCAAGGTTGTATTGGATAAATTCAGTTGTTTGGAGGTGTTTTTTGAACACCATTGGCTTCAGCAGCAAGGTACAGGATCTACCAAGGGTGACAAACAATTATTAAGCTGAGTGAGTGGAAGAAGACCCCCAAGAAGGGTCAACGAACATTATGAAAACGCAGCACAACACATGTGAGGCCAATGACCCCCATTCAGAGTGTGGCGAGTGGGTTTGAGGCTTTCCCAAGCATAATTTGGATATATGGCAGCAATAAACAGAAGTTTGGTATTATTTTATCATAATTTTGATTTTCTAGCCCCAAACTTATTCAACACAAGGAGTGAGTTTCAAACTTATTCAACTGAAAAAATGAGCAAGAGTGAACAAATATGCAATGGGAGGTAAAAATGCAATGAAAGGTAAATATGTTATATTTTGATAAAATGAGTGTGAATCATGCTTTTAGGGTTGCAAATGCACTTTAAAATGTTTTTTGAGGTCCACATTTGACTTTGACTGGCGAAATAAGGAGGAAAAAAAAAAATTTAATGCTTTTTTGGGGGCGGTACGCCATCCCTATGCCCAGGGTACGCTCTAGTGCTTGTGAGTATGCTCAGTACGTCTAAGGGCGTACCCGAGCATACCCGTAGGGGCTGGGACGTACCCTGGGCATAGGGATGGCATACACCCCCGTATCCGTATCCAAATGTCACATTCCTGTACAAGGGGTGTGTATGGGCGTATTCAGTAATGTAGAATTCAGGGCTGTATTGGATAAATTCAGTTGTTTGGAGGTGTTTTTTGAACACCATTGGCTTCAACAGCAAGGTACAGGATCTACCAAGGGTGACAAACAGTTAGAAAGTTGAGTGGAAGAAGACCCCCAAGAAGGGTCAACGAACATTATGAAAACGCAGCACAGCACATGTTAGGCCAGCGACCCCCATTCAGAGTGTGGTGAGTGGATTTGAGGCTTTCCCAAGCATAATTTGGATATATGGCAGCAATAAACAGAAGTTTGGTATTTTATCATAATTTTGATTTTCTAGCCCCAAACTTGTCATCAAATCTATTTTTATGTGAAAATCTTTGATTGCAATATTTCCTAATTTTTCTACGATTATTGAGGAATAAAATAATATTTTTGTGCCCTATTTTAGCACCTCAGCAATCTGCATTTTCAATTTCTACGGTTTGAGGAAGAAATCAGAAAACTATTGTGTTGGCTCGGGTTTTACCGTGAATTTCCAGAATTGTACAGGGGGGCATTTCAATGGTGTCAAAGCTAAGATTTTGGCCCCCTGTGAGAGGATTTCCTAATCTAAGGATAAGAGACCATGGGGGACTATGATCAGAGAACCCCTCCTTCAAAGGAGCTGAATTATCTACAAGAGATCCTTGCGCAGAATTAGAAAGATATGCAACAGTGTTTGAAGGAGTCCCAAAGAGAGATGCGGGATGCTTTGAATGAATTTATCGCAGATTTAGCTAATAAGATCATGCAAGGTTTCCATCCAAACAAGTCAACTAATCATGGAACAAGAAATAATGGTGAAGAAGACTCTTCCGATAATGAAAGGACTTCCATTAGAACCCCTTCAAAAACCTTCGAGGCAAAGTTACTTCAAAGAGAAAAGCCTCAAGGTGAGATGGGTCAACCACAGGAGGAGGAAGACATGGATGTATATGGGGAAGAATATGCAGCCCTCAATTTTTCAACATGTGACATGTTGTCTTTCAAGGATTTTTGTCAATTGAAAATGAATAATGGCACCAGAAGGAATAAAAGATTTCATCAGGAGCAACCACGGAAAGACATACAACAAAGATTGGGGAAAATAACTCTCCCCTCTTATGATGGATCTGATAAATGTTCAGCCAGATGATGGTTGCAAAAATTGGATACATACTTATCATTGAATCCCATGTATGAGGAAGAAGCCCTCAAATTTGTTACCTTGCGTTTGGAGGGAGTAGCACATGAGTGGTGGTACCACAGGTTAATCATCCAATGGCACAAATCTATTACTACATTTGATGAATTCAGCGAAAAACTAACAGAGAGGTTTGATAGAGAGGATCAAGAGCTACACTTCAGGAAATTAGCACAACTCAAATAAGAGGGATCAGTGGATGATTATATTTCTGAATTTCAAAGACTTTCAGTAATGGTGTTTGATGTGAGTGAAAGAAGACTTGTATTTTGTTTGTTGAAGGGCTGGCTGAACCACTCAAAGGATTGGTCAAGGGTTTCAATCCGTCATCTCTTCAAGATGCAAGCAAGAGGGCACTAAATCTGGAATCTTCAGCTTCTAAGGGAAGATTTCTTCCTACCAGGCAACCTAGAATAGCAACTTCCGAACAGCAAAAAACTAATACTGTTGGGCCTTTTGGACAGCAAAGGACAAGCACATTTGGGCAGCCTAGGTCTGCAACTTCAGAACAGCCAAAATCAGTCCCCTTTGGGCAGCAATGGAGGTCCAATCAGCATGGTTTTGGGCAGCAAAAGGAACTGCCAAATCAGAACAAAGATGGGGGAGACCCCTGAAATGAGCTTAGAAGGAAGAATCTATATTTCACATGCAAGGACCCATGGACACCAATGACCGTTGCCGTGGAAATGGGCAAGTGCACTACATAGAGGTACATTCGGATAGAGAAGAAGAGGAAGAAGAGGTAGGGGCAGCCACCTATGAAGAACCCCTGGCAGTCATTGGAGGGGAAGACATGGGTGGTACCTTTGCTTCATTGTCCAAGGCTCCTAGGTATCACCCCTTTAGAGTTAAGGGGATTTTGCAAGGTAAGCATTGGACTATCCTCATTGATAGTAGGGCCACCCACAATTTTATTGATAAGGGATTGGTTGCAACATGTGGGCTGCAACCTATAGAGTTTAAGGGGTTTAGGGTCACCATGGCGAATGGCTTCACCATTCCATGCACCACAAAGACTCCTAAACTAAACATTACCTTGGAAAGGCATCAAATTGAAGATGACTTCTATGTGGTGGGCATAGAAGATGCGAATGTGGTGCTTGGCATCCAATGGTTGCATTCACTTGGGGAGTACACCGAAGACTACCAAACCATGGAGATCAAGCTTAAAGTGGACAGGAAAGAGGTGATTTTGCATGGTTTGAGCAATAAGGCACCCCTGGAAGTGACCTCAAGGATGATAGAAGGGACCTTCCATGAGAAATCAATTGTGTGGGCAACAAGGAAGGCAAAAAAGGCTGCAAATTCTGACTTAGGACAGCCACTACATCATGCTGGTAATTCTGAAAATTTGAAGGAGATTCAGCCCATTTCGATCTTGGCATATGCCGTGGGAAAGGAAATTCAGAATTCTTAAATAGAAGGTTGTATGGAGGCCACAAATACTCTCCATTTCATGGAGACGGAAGGGCAAGCTAGGGACTGCTCCAAGGAGGAAGAAGCCCTACAATTTTTATGCACTCATAGGCCACTTTGGAAGCATGTTTGGAAGGGGCAGCATGAGGGTAAACAATGGACACTTCTTGGGACATCATGGCAAGGTTGCCAACTCCATGAAGGTGTCCACATGAAAGGTATGGTTCCAAATGTGTTCAAATTTGCTTGTTCCATAAAAATTGGTGAACCATATTTTTGGCTTGTTGGGAGAGCCTTAAGGCTCATCGGAAGTCTTAAGGGAACATCTAAAGTGCACATGTAGATGAAAATGGCCATGAAAGGCAGCCACAGCCATGGTACGTTCTTCCCATCAAATCCATGTTGAAGGTATGTTGCAAATGAAAACTTCACAAATGTGAGTTTTTGTTAAAAAATCTCATGATTATGGATGATAAGAAGACTGTTAGACATGATTACAGCCTACTAACCACCGGAGACATGGCAATATATGTAATCTCTTGTCAGATTGAAAGATCACATGTTGATGGGGAAGGATGAGCAGATTGCAGCTAGGTTGAGAGAGCTTCCAGCCCAAGAAATATGCAAAATTTTGAGAAAGGAAGCAAGTTTGGAGTGTGTTGGCAGCTATCCCATGATTGGTGATATGAAGCACAGCAGGGGCAGCCCTTTGTTGGGGAAAGGGATAGCAATACATTGCTGTCACAACACTTCCAGCACATATGGATAGCGGCCTTTTCACAAGTATAGCAATGAAGGGCTTCAAAATAAGACTTTTTTTCCATGTAAAGAGGCTAAAGATGGATTCTACGTGAGACCAATGGTTGGGGCAGCCCCCTGGATGTTGCAATTGCTTAAGGACAAGCAATTTTGGGCAGGGAGGATTGTCACATCCCCCTTGTGGACATAGAACAGGAAAAGACCCTTAGCCGAATTCCTGGATGTTTCCCATCGGCTAAGGGAAAGTAAAATCAAAGAGGAAACTTTGGTTCTATTTTTAAATTATAAAAGATACTTTTTGATATATATTTTCTAATTATAACTTAAAAGTGACTTGTTGAGCATGGGTTAACTTAATCCTTAATGAGAAAAAGCCACAATTTGTTTTAAACTACACTAACTCTCCTCTCCAAGTTGAGCGCCACTTTTGAGAGGAAGGATATAAAAGAAAGAAAAGTCATTGGAATAGATATGGAGAATTCGATTTGAAATAATAAAGAGAAGAAGTTTGAACACGAAATGCAGAGCTTCAAACCTTTGAGGACGGAAACCCTCATCGGACAACTAGTAAGGACGAAAACCCTTACTAATGAGTTGAGCAGCCCTAATTCAAGGGTTGTATTGGATAAATTCAGTTGTTTAGAGGTGTTTTTTAAACACCATTGGCTTCAGCAGCAAGGTACAGGATCTGCCAAGGGTGGCGAACAGTTAAGGAGCTGAGTGAGTGGAACAAGACCCCCAAGAACGGTCAGCAAACACTGTGGAAGGGTAGTGCAGCACATGTGAGGCCAATGACCCTGTTCAAAGTGTGGCGAGTGGGTTTCAGGCTTTCAGCCCAAGAAATTTGGATGCATGGCAGCGGTAAACAGAAGTTTGGTATTTTATCATAATTTTCTAGCCCCAAACTTGTCATCAAATCTGTTTTTATGTGGAAATCTTTGATTGCAATATTTCCTAATTCTTCTATGATTATTGAGGAATAAAAAAATATTTTTGTGCCCTATTTTAGCACCTCAGAAATCTGTACTTTCAGTTTCTAGGGTTTGAAGAAGAAATCAGAAAATTATTGTGTTGGCTAGGGTTTTACCGTGAATATCCAGAATGGTATAATTTGTCCCTAAGGGGACATTTCAGAATGGCATGAAATGGATTATAAAGTATTCAGTTGTATTATGTCTCATTCTTGTTCATTAAATACTATCTGATGTTGAATGAATCGCCCTGAACACTTCGGTTCTCCAATTTTCATTGTGACTTTGGATAAAGGTTCTTGTGTCTATTGCAATCATCAGCATGGTATTCGAGCTAGATTAAAGGGTGTAACACCTTTGAAGATATAGATTTATGCCATTGCTAGGTTGTCCATTTTTCAAAGACAGGAAAGAATATGGAGAAAATTGCAAGTTTTCAATGGACATGAAGGATTTCTTTCAATGAAACAGTCCTTTGTTGAAGCCGCAGGTGTTTGCATGGCTAATGTTGAGCTTCATACAACAACATTGTTCCTAATTCTAGCAAAATTTTGGATTTGTGTCGAGTCCAAGGAGTGCACAAAGGACAATCCACAACTTACTAAGAAGAATAAATCTGACTTAATAGTGTGTGAATTATATTGAACATGAAATGGAAAGTGAACAAAAGAATGCAGAAGCAAACATTATACATTCAAGAAAGAAGACAGAGCATTAGAAGCTCTTCTATTCATCTAGAATAGATAACATAAAACGCAAGCTAAAGCCACCAAGTCTGTGCTATTCCTATGGGTCGAATCATGAGAAGGATTGTATTGTCGTTAAGAAAGCTTATAGATGATGGCTTGCTATATGTGTGATTATAATGTCTAATTACGAAGATCGGCATCAAGTATACTTCAATAGCTTACAAGAGAGTCAGGCAGTTACAAGAAACATTTGCATTCCAACCATTCCAAATTCCTTATCCATTACCGAACATGGAAGCTTAAATGTTGATCGTCCATGTGATGTGGAGCCCATCATTGATGCTGCTTAGGCATGTAGTACAAGCAGAATCCAACATGTTGGTAGCGTGTTGCACAGTGTCACTCACAAAAGGTGTGGAATCCGGAGGTGCAAATTGAAGCGGTGCGCAACAAGAAATGAAGAACGAAGAGATGTTCAACTCACAATTTGTACACAAAGTAGTGCACAAGAGATACACAAAGACCAAGGAAGGTGCGAAAACTACCCAAAGTGCTGCTCGAATCAAATTCATAAAATTGATTTTTGATTCCCGCATAAATAGAAAGCACTTAAAAGATACTTCCTACAAGGAATACGCTTAAAAGGTTCCCAGATGCAAGAGATCGCCAAAGTAGCCTAAAAAGCTAAAAACGCAATGGATCTCACAACTTGAAAAAGTATAACTTTTGAAAACAAAAACAAAAACAAAAACGGGTCCAAAAAGTAGAAACGTGGATTTTAAAACCCTTGGTTTGGAAATGTTCGTATAATATGAGATAAAAAGATACAAATATACATAAAAACAATACACAATACTCATTTTTAGTCCATAAAGATAAAACACTCAAATAATATAGTATTCATGAAAGTTTAAAACATTCAACATGCTTAAAATTTTACACATTCGTAAATTGTGTTATAGTTGCTCTTTTAAAAACAGCAATGGCTGCATCCAAACTCCTCCTTGTTGCAATGGCTACCTCCTACATTCCTCTTTGCTCTTGTAAAAATAGTTATGATAAGAGTGTGTTTTGCCATTGCATTGAGTGTGTTTATATAGATTTAACATAGTGTATTCTAGAATATTAGGGTTTTTTAAATGTTTTAGCTGCTTTTTTTTACTTAGTCATGACTTTTCTAGCAGAAATGGCCCGAAAATGTCCAAGTGCATAAAGGAAACATCCATAAAGTTTCCATATGTTTTCAACATGAACCCAAGGATTCTAGAACATTTCCATACCAAACACGTTTCAAAGCAAAAAACAGAGGGGGTAGGCCCTGGGACATTTCCCTACAACGTAGTATGTGGTACAATCTCTAGCATATTGTATCTTAACATGTTCTTTTCAAAACAAAATCACTTTTTTATCTAGCCTATATTTAAGCTTGCACCTCCCTTTTGAACAAATGGAAAGAAACTTTTGACAAAGTCCTTCAGCCAATCCAACATGATTGGGGAAGTGAGAGATTCAATCATTACGAACGACTAAGATGATAGTTAAAATAATCCTTTTTGATCATCGTTCCCTATTTCCCTTTTGGACTATATTTCTTGAAGTCCATTGAAAAACATAAATGTATAGAAATAGATGTATTTTTTAAAGTTCCCTACTTTTTGTGTAATATGGATCTATCATCTATGTACAAGTTCTTTTTGACACACCTAGACTAGTGTGCACAAATTTTGAAAGACTTCCATGGCTGCGCAAACCCATGCCCTTTGCCTCCACTTCCTAAGCTTGGTTTTGCCATTTTGCTTTGGTATTTCCTTAAGTTGTAAACATTTCTTGTCATATTTGAAAACATGTGAACGGTGATTGCAGCCCAATCCCAAAATTCTCTATCTCCCAAGCCTTCAAAATAAAAATAACACCCTTACGAGGTGATTCGCATGACCTTTTACATCAAAGCACCACACAATAAACCCATAGAAGAGATATCAACCAATCCTTGTTCATACCTAGGCTGCAAGAAATAACAACAGAACAATCATAGGGTGGTTTTCTACCAATGAATGCTTCCCCAAGCCCACTAGTTAAGAGTGCTCATGACTGGCATCAATCCACATTAAAACCACCTACTATGGTGCAATGTTTACTGTCCCATCACAATAACATATCGTATCATGCAATGTCATGCATCATCACCTATTATAGTTCATGCACATACCATCTTTCATCATCCTCATCGCCTCTTTCTCTCATATTTTTTGGCATTGCCTTGAAACTGTGTATCTATTATTAGTCTATCATGCAACTATATCTCATACATGCATAACAATAAATCATAAATTCAACATCATATGCATATATCATCAAACCATATACTAATTCATAATCAAATTCACCAATTGAAATATGCAATATGCTCATTTACATTGATCAAACATGAAGGTTACATATATAGTCTTCGTGAGCCATTATCCATCACACCTGATACATAGTAGTTGGAGGAAATTATTAAATGTTTACAACCACCTTCAACTACCCTTATTTACTAATGCACCAATTATTTAATATTGGGTGCATGTACAACTTCCTAGACTATGAGCTCACAAGCTATTATTCTAACATCCCTCCCCCCCCCTTAATGGATCGAAGTCTTAAGGGTACAAGAGAGAATTTTTGAATGCCTCAAACTTGTCGCGTGCAAGTGACTTTGTGAAGACGTCTACACAATGACCTTGAGTGGGACACTAATGGAGCTTTATGTTGTTCTATTAAACATGTTCTCGTACAAAATGTCTATTAACTTCAATGTGCTTTGTGCGCTCATGAAACACCAGTTTACAAACAAGTTGAAAAACACCTTGGTTGTCAAAGTACAAAACTATAGACTGAGCTTGTGGTACTCCCAATCTTGGAAGTATGTGACATATCCATAGCACTTAACAGACAGAGCAATATTCTGCTTTTGTGGAAGAACGTGAAACACAATTCTACTTATTGCTCCCGCATGAGATTGGATCAGATCCCAAAAAGAATACAAATCCAAATGTGGGTTTCTGCCATAAATAGAACCTGCATAATCTGCTTCCGTGTATCCTATCAAGAATGTCATTCTCCTTGTATACTAGACCCTATTCCATTGTTTCTTGAATGTATCTCAATATCTGTTTAGTTGTTTTCTAGTGGCTTACTTTGTGTTCCTGCATGAAGCACGAAAGATAGCTAACAACATAGCTGATATCTGGTCTAGTGTAGGTGAGATAGATGAGACTCCCAATCAACAGTGGATAGAGAGTGGCATCTAACAGTAGTGATCGATCTACACAAAATAGTTATAGTCTTGTCTCCATAGGTGTGGCCATTGGTTTACAATCCATCATCTGAAACTTCTCGAGCAATGTCTTGGTATATTTCATTTGTGAAACAAATATTGCGCCTTTTTTGCCAAACTTCCAATCCAAGACAATAATGCAGTATCCCGAGATCATCACGTCAAACAATCACTTATGATCATTCTTTGTAACATCGATCATCTTCACTGTACTGTCAATGATGACTAGATCGTCAACATAAACAATGATTATAACAATCTCACTCCCCCTTTTGTTTGAGGTAGAAATTGGGATCATATGGACTCCTTTGGAATCCATGTTGTACGAGATGCTCATTTGTTTATATATACCAAGCTCTGGGAGCTTGTTTGAGACCATACAGCGGCTTGAGAAGTCTACATATTTTTTGTTCCTGGCCCTATTTGACATATCCTTTTGGTTGGATCATGTATACTTCTTCCTGTAAATCTCCATTCAAGAAAGCATTTTAACGTCCATCTAATGAATGTTCCATCCAAACTGTGCAACCATAGAAAGTATCATTTTGATTGTTTTAATTGTAGCCATGGTAACAAAGATATCCTCACAGTCAATGCCTTCTTTCTGAGTGTAGCCCTTTGCTACAAGTCTCACCTTGTACGTATCTATGCTACCATCCACCTTGTATTTCATCTTAAATATCCATTTGCATTCACTAGGCTTCTTCCCTGGTGGAAGATCAACAAGCTGCCAGGGGTTATTCTTCATCAATGACAGATATTTTGCATCCACTGCATCTTTCCAAGATTTTGATTGTTGGGTTTCTCTTACTGTAGAGGGCTCAAATGAGTCCTGTTTACCTCTTCGTGAGTCATGTTGCGAGTCCTTGGTCTTGAACTAGAGGTGACAGGGAATCCATCTAATTTTGCATCTCGTATTGTACTAGTATACCACTTGGACATATGTTGAACAATGGGTGGTGGTATTGAAGGCCTTGGTTGACCATCATTAATGTCAGTACCAGTATCACCATCTGAAATATTTACAAGTGTGATCCCTATATCACGTGCCTATGTGGATGGTGGACCATTTCCACTCTTCTCATCAAACACAAGATCCATGTTGATGAGCACCTTCTTAGTTTCTAGGTCAAGGAGTCGATAAGCCTTCACCTCTTTACTGTATCTAAAAAAATGCATTCCTTGGTTTTCTTATCCAATTTTTTTCTTTTGTTTTTCAAGGTATGCATGTAAGCCTTGCAACCAAAAACTCAAAGATGTGAAACTTTTGGTTTGTTCTCAGTCCAAGATTCTTATGGTGTGATCCCATCAAGAGCTTTGGTGGGTGACCTATTCAACAAGTAGACCATTGTGTGACATGCTTCTATCCAAAATGAAGACGATTTTATGTCCTCAACCATGCTGTGAAACATCTCTACAATTAGATCATTCTGCAACTCCATTTTGTTGTGGTTTATATGGAGCAGTCAATTAACAACATATCCCATTCAATTTGAGATATGTTGAGAACTTTGTACTGGGATATTCCCCCCACACAATCTGAGCGGAGGGCCTTAATTTTTAGACCAGTTTCATTTTCCACAGTGGCCTTGAATTATTTGAAGACTTGGAAGCCCTGATTTTTAGTCTTCAAAAGATATACCCACATCTTTCGTGAGTAGTCATCAACAAAGAGCATAAAATACTTGTACCATTTGTGGTTGGGAGTCATGTGTCCAAACAGATTAGTGTGCACTAGATCCAATGGACCAGTAGCCCGATATTCACTTTTGCCAAATGGAGCTCTCTTTTGTTTTCCAACGATGCAACTAGAACAAATATCAAAAGATTGCTCAACTAAGGGAAGGCCTTTGACCATGTTGTGTCTTCTCAATGAAAGTAGATATCCATAACTCAAGTGTCCATATCTTCAATGCCATAGATTTGTTGTGTTTGTGTCCTTTCCTAAAATTGCTTGATGGTCATTATTAACATCATCAAGCTAAAACATTTTGCCAATAGTCCAAGCTCTCGCAACCACTGGGGCCTATAGACTTATTTTTTTATTAGGCAAAACTTTTGACCACCTTCGTGATCAAACTCAACCTTGAGGGTGTGATCTGACAGTTGATTGACAAACAAAAGATTTTTAGTGAGTCCCGAGACATACAAGATGCCTTGGATTTTGTAATTTTTCTTTCCAAGTTGTAAAGAAATATTACCGCAGCCTTGAACAATGTATGACGTATCATCACCAAGAGAAACATTGCCTTGTAACATTATTTGGTTCAATGTGGAGAACCGTTCCTTCCTACCGATCATGTGCCTTGTAGCATTGGAATCCACCTCATGTGTTTGAGTGGAAAATACATGATCCTCATCTGAAGAATCACTTTCTCCTGCAAAATCCCCATGCCGTTGTGATTTGGAAGGTTTTTGTTTCCATTAGCATTTTGATGGTTGTTTCTTTTCTTCTTGTGGTGAATTCCGACTAAATGATCCATGTGTGAATGCATTGTACCAGCAATGTGTTGCATATTTTGTCATTGATGTCAAAGGGTTGGCATTACTGTTGGTGCAATATCAAAGGGTTGAATATGTATTAAATATTCAAAATTATAATTGAGGATTATTCATTGATGTCAAAGGGTTGGCATTATTGTTGGTGCAATATCAAAGGGTTGAATATTTATTAAATATTCAACATTATAATTAAGGATTATTCATTGATGTCAATTGAATATTTTAATGTTCAATATTGTGGTAGGACCGGTTTGACATTTTGTTGTATGTGAGCCCATGTGAAGGAATCTGATGATAAAAGCATGCACATGTGGTCAAGAAATTACCAACCACCCACTCGTTGACTTTATCACATGCTCCCAAAAAGTACCCTCAAGGAAAATGCGCCATATTCCTCTTGTGAAGGGAATTCAAATGTGGAGACAAGTTTTTCTATGCTCCCATGTGAATAAAAACATTTTTAATTTATCCACCAACCCACTTTTGAATTTCTCCAATGTTTGAAATAGTATCACCGCCAACTTTGGCGTCATATTTCCCCATGGGAAGAAAAACATTTTTAATTTGTCTCCTTAGTGGGCCAAGATGTCCCACATCAATCACACGTCTTATTGATGCCATTTTGGAAAACCACCAATGGTTTCCCCTCTCTTTCTCTCTTATAAAATGAGTGTATTGTGTGCATTTCATATGATAGAAGAAGCATATTGTTGTGTGTGTGTGTGTAAATGAGAGAGTGAGCTGAAAATTGAAGGAGAAAAGAGAAAAATATTCTATATTGTTTTTTGCAGGTTGGTCCCTGAATTACCCTGAAGTGGGTGCTTCGGTGTTGGGATCGGTGTCTCCAAGAGATTGGTGTTTTCGAAGCAGGGATTGCATGGTCCATTGATGTTTGCATACAAGGGCTGAGTGGGTGCTTGGCTTGAGGATTGGTGTCTTCTATAAGTGGGTGCTTACACTTTGTAACCATTCTTTTTGGACTGGATTTGGACAATAGCTTCAAGCAGTTCCAATTGGTGGTTTTCTCCCGAAAGGGTTTCCACGATATATTTGGTGTTATGTGATTTGACTATGTGTGTGTGCTCTTGTAAGTTTTTGATTTAGATTGTTAAAATCTTAGAATACTGATTCACCCCCCCTCTCAATATTCCCATGCTTCTAACACAATGTTTCAAATCATATCACAAATCTAACAAACTTTCTGCGAACGGGGTTTATTCCCTTGCTTCTTTTGCTAATTGTTCTGCTTAGGAAACTATTTTGAACCTTTCATGGATTTCTTCCCCTTCTGAAGTGATGCAAGCACATGTTATTCATTTAATTCCTTTGAAGTTTGCATAGCTTGCTCTTGTTGCAACATGTTCACCAACACTTCAAATGTCGGTTTCTAGCTGATGACATTCAATGTGGCCATAAAAATTATGTATGGCAAGGGCAACGCTCTTAGGACAATGGGTACCAAAGAGTCATTTGTCACTGTTTCACTTGATGCCTAGAGTGAAGCCCAGAAAGTTGCAACTCTATGTCAAAAAGCTTCTACTTTTTCTTTTGGCTTCAATTTGAGACGATGTCGTTGATTGTTCAGATGGAAAATCTGATTTTGATTTTTCGCCTCGTAGTGGCATTTCCTTTGTTGTAGTGGCATTTCGGATATGAGGTTGTACCTCATCCAAGACTCCGAACATGATTATAACTTTCTCTTTTAGTTGGATTTTAGAATTTGCACTATCGATCAACGTCAGTTGCATGTTGAGTCAATGATCCATCTACCATTGGCCATATGTCTTCAAATTGTAGGTGTATTTGTATCTGAGTCTTCCATGCTGCATAGTTGTCACCTTGAAGCAGTTGAGTGCCTAGCAGAACAAATCTTGGTCCAAATCCAGCCATAGTGAACAATCTGACAAAGGGAGATGGATTGGTTCTTTATCACTCCAAATAGGTTCTCTTTTCTATGTATTGTCAGTCTAATATACCAAACCTTTTGATATACATGTCCTTCCTATATATTCATTGGTACATGGAAGAAACTCATCCTTTCTATATACCCGTTGGTACGTGAAAGAGACATTAATATATGTGAGAACAGAGTGGTACATCGTACAAAGACAACACATGAAAAAGATTCGTCTGATCAATGGCACCTACTTAGTGGAAATGTAATGAAATTACTTAGATGATTCATAGCAATAGAATAATATATCGCAGAATTAAGAATAGAATAAGCAAATCCAAAGTAATAATTGGAGAAAAAGTAGAATACTTGACTATTACGACCCAGCCACTTCGAGGGAGCAACCTCCACAACAATGCAATAAGAACAAAATTTGCAGTATAATCATAAAAGACTAACCACTACCCCCTATATATACTCTACTTAGCCATGGTTATTCCATAGGTCAATCATACTAAGAACATTTAGAAATGCAATAAAAAAATATGAAGGCATGTAAGCCACAAGTCGACCACATATATCCCTAAACGCACTATAGGTTAAGGGAGTAGCACACCGCTCCCCTTCATAACAACATTGTTCTCAGCATTGAATCGAACTAGGATGTTGTTGCAGGAACACTTCATCCTCCCATGTTGCATCTTGAAAATGCATATTCTTCCATTTGATAAAATACTCCTTAATCACTCTGGTTCGTAATTGTTTAGTGCACGTGTGAAGGATCTCTTTAGGCTTCAGAATGACTTGGCCTTCTTCATCCAATTCAGGTGACTCAATTTGAGTAGAAACTTTGTGTTCAATTACCTTCTTTAGGCAAGATACATGGAATATCTAATGTATGCAAGTGGACGGGGACAATACCAGCTTGTAGGCCACACTATCAATTTTTTGCAAGATTTGATAAGGGCCATAATTCTTAGGGGACAACTGTTATCATTTTTTTGTTGTTCCAGATACATCTGCTTATATGGTTGCAAATGCACAAAGACCCAATCAACTATGTCAAAGTGCTGCTCACTACGGTCTTGATTTGCTTGTTGCTTCATTCTATTTTGTGTCATTGCTAAATTCTCTCGCAAACTAACTAGTACCCCCTGTTAATGGTGAATGTGTTCCTCAACAGCGCGAACCTTGGGATGCCCCATCAATGCTGAAGTGATGGATGGGGGGTGATACCCATACAATGCCACAAAGGGAGACATTTTGGAAGAAGTGTGAAAAGAAGTGTTATACCACCATTTAACAAATGACAGCGAATGAACCCATTTGTCCTGTTTGTCGAAAACAAAACAATCAAGATACCCTTCTAGACATTTGTTGACTACATTTGTTTGTCCATCAAATTGAAAATGATAGGACAAGCTATAAGCCAACTGGGTGCCCAAACATGCTAATAATTCAGTTCAAAAATTACTAGTAAATATGGCATCTTGGTCACTTGCACTGATCTTTGGAGTACCATGCAATTTATGAACTGTATTTAGAAAAACGGAAGCTACTGTACTAGCAACAAATGGTTGTGATAAGGAACAAAAATGAGCATACTTGGTGAGTTAATCCACAACTACCATGATAACATTTTTACTCTCAGACCGTGGTAACCCAATAATGAAATCCATGGAAACCTCCATCCAACGTTGGCTAGGGATGGATAATGGTTGCAAAAGCCCTGGGATCTTAATGGTTTCACTTTTGTTTTGTTGACAAACCATGCATTCAACCACATATTTTTAGACATCCCCCTTGAGTCCTTCCCAAAATAAATATTGTTTGCTTCCATGATGTCTTCAAAAATCTTGAGTGACCTCCTAATGGAGATGCATAAAGTTCCTGAAGGATTTTATGTTTTAGGAATGAATACTTACAGAGGTTCTATCTATCTTTATACCAATATGCATTCCCCTTCCATGTAAATTTTTTAGATCTCCCAGAACCCTACTAAAGATTTTGAATTAAATCATGGGTAGCACTGTCATTCTCCCATTTTGATCTTGTTTCCTCTAAGCCAATCTCATTACCAAATAGTCATTGCGCATAACAATGCCTCAACTGAGTCATCCCTCTGGGATAGCGCATCTACCACCACATTCTCGTTTTCTTTCTTATAGACTATTTCAAAATCATAACCTAACATTTTAGTCACCCATTTTGTTCTTCAGAAGACAATTGTTCCAAAAAATATTTGAGGCTATCATGATTAGTCTTTACCTGAAAGTGACAACCCATCGGATAAAGTCTCCATTGCTTTATTGCATGCAAAATAGTCATCATCTCTCTGATAGATTGGCTTGAGCCTATTTTTTCCCTTTAGTTGGCGACTCTCAAATGGAAGTGGTTTGCCTTCTTGCATGATTACAACCCCCATGCCATATCCTGATCCATCACATTCCACAACAAAAGTTTTAGAAAAATTAGTAGTCAAAACTAGTGGTGCACATATCCATTTTCAACTGTTCAAATACCTCGGTAGTTGTGTCAGTCTATTGGAAGGAGTCTTTCTTAAACAAAGATGTGAGTGGGCTTGCAATGCTACCAAAAATTTTGACAAACTTGCAATAATAACCAGTTAGCCCCAAAAATCCTCAAAGGTTCTTGAGTGTCTTGGAAACCTGCCACTCCATCATTGCTTGGATTTTTTTGGAATCAACGTTCACTCCTCCATGTGAAACAATAAGACCAAAGTACTCCACCTCTCAGACGCCAAAAGCACATTTGAAAGATTTTGCATAAAGCTAATCTTGTTCCAAAAACTAGTCCCTGAATCACATTATTTAAATGGTCTTCCTAATTTTTGTTGTAAATGAGGATGTCATCAAAAAACACCAACACAAATTTTCTCAAAAATGCCTTGAAAACAGTATTCATCAAACTCTGAAATGTAGATGGTACATTTGTGATGCCAAAAGACATGACCATAAACTCATAATGGCCTTCATGAGTTCTAAAAATTGTTTTAGGTGTGTCCTCTGCTCAGATTCGAATCTTATAATACCTAGAGCAAAGATCTAACTTGGTAAAATAAACTACACCACCCAATTCATCGAGCAAATCATCAATTATAGGAATAGAAAACTTATCTTTGATGGTGTACTTGTTGAGTTCTCTGTAGTCTTGGCACATCCTCCAAGTGTTATCCTTGTTCCGCACCATGACCACTGGAAAGGAATAATGCTTTGGCTGTGTCGGATGATTCCTGCATCCAACATCTCCTGCACCATCTTTTCAATTTCACTATTCTAGGTATAGGGATAGCTGTAAGATCTAATGTTGGGTGGTGTAATTTCAAAAAGTAGTCTGATGGCATGATCATGCGCTCAGCTTGGTGGAAGTCCTTTTGGCATGTCACCAAAAACAACATAACAGTCATCTAGCACCATTGTAAATCAGGGTGGATAGAATCCTTGGTTGGTTGAACTTCTATGGAAAACAAGCGTGCCACATAGTTCAACACCTTTTCTAAGAATCTTTGTCATTTGATGGGAACTAACTAGTTGTGGAGATTTAGCCCATATTTCGTGCAGTTCAAATGTCGTGCCTTTTGAATGGAAGCGCATGAATAGTTCCTAGATCATAAGTTATGTTTTTTCAACCTTCTCGTGCTTAGATCGCTAGATCCCAAAAAATCACAAGGCAAAAACTTGCCCAGATCGAAGCTTTGATACCACTTGTAATGAAATTATTTAGATGATTCGTAGCAAGAGAATAATTTATCACAGAATTAAGAACAGAATAAGCAGATCCGCAACAACAATTGACAAAAGAGCAGGGTATTTGAATATTATGACCGAGCCACTTCGAGGAGGCAACCTCCACAACAATGCAATAAAAACATAATTTGCAATATGATCATAAAAGACTAACCACTAAATCCTATATATACTCTACATAGCCATGGTTATTCCATAGGTCGTTTATATAAGAACATCAATAAATGTAATAAGATAATATGAATGTATGTAAGCCATAAATCAACTACACATATCCCTAGACACAGTATACGTTAAGTAGCATAAAATATTTGTTCATAGACATAACTTCCCTATATACTTAAATATTCCACACATAAGAATTTGGCCTAGTGAGCGTAGTGAATGGGTAACAGAGGAAAGGTTCAATGAAAATTTTTTGCCTTATTTCTCCTTGATGATTTATAGGGACGATGTTGCAAACGTCGTTGTTGTAGTGATATTACGCTGCAGATGCAATAGTTCATGCACAATGGCATGACCTGTAAATGTGACTTAGAGGCACCACTGATATCAAACATTGCAAACGTGATTTGAGAATCTCATTTTGAGTTTTTGTAATGTTCCAATGTGTTTTGCTTTGCCAAAAAAAGAATGCATACAATGCCTACAATTTGAGAATTTTACAATATGCGAAAAATTAAATTTCCATTTTAGAGAAAAAAATACCTATTACAATATTGTATTCAACATGATTTTCTTACACAGAATAAAAGATATTGATTTTATTTTTTTCCCACAAGTTGTGCATTAAAAAAACGTCAAAAATCAAGTTCACAAGGTCAACTTCAAAGCCCAATATGTCCCTTGATACTGCTCAAAATCTTTAATGTGACCACTTTTCAGGGAAGCTCTCAAAGTCCTCTTTCCAGCGATGAAAGAACTTTTGAATCGCACACCTCTGCGAGGAGGAAAAACTTCTACAAGATAGTCGTGATTTTCTGGAAAAAAAAATTGCGATTTTCCAAAAAAAAACCCTACCATGTTCTCTCTTGCAATATCTCCAAAGAAAGACCGGATCAAGGGAGTGAGAGTGCACGGGCACCTCTTTTTTCTCCCTTGTTTTAAACTTCTACCACGATCAAAAAATTCTTCGAATGAAGAAGCTTGGAGAGGGAGGGTACCACAAGGGCTCCACCTTTTTTCCTTCTCTCTTGCAAACAACTTCTTTTGAATGATGGCGATCAATTTGAATCCCTTGCTCTGATACCACAAAATAATATGCAATATGCTCATTAACATTGATCAAACATGAAGGTTACATATATAGTGTTCATGAGCCATAGTTCATCACACCTAACACATTGTAGTTGGAGGAAATTATTAAATATCTACAATGACCTTCAACTACCCTTAATTACTAATGTACCAATTATTTAATATTGGGTGCATGTACAACTTCTTAGTCTATAAGCTAGTAAGCTCATATTCTAACATCAATAACCATTATATCATCACATCCACCAAAGATTAAAATATAAACAATATACCATCATATTCAACAATAAGCATCACGTCGTGTCAAAAGGGAGTATGAGTCACCATCATATTATAAATAACAACATTTCAAAAGAATTCTTTTGATGGGTGAATAATCTGTGCTTTAGACATATATCAAGCATTTATGGGCAGTCAAACTTATTTATGGAATCTGTTCAAATTCAGCATAAAATAGTTTGACAAAGATTGTAACAGTAACAAATTTAGCAGAAAAAATCAGAGAATATAACTTAAATATGGGCATACTATCCTTCTCAGGAAACCAAAACCAGGAAGTAATCCCATATAAATAAGTTATAACAAGTTAAATCCTAAGTTGCTTGGCTCAGAAAAAAAATGCTATCAATTCGCTATGAATGTTCAAGTGTATCTCACAAATGTTAAATTACCTTAATTTATATCATTCACATTTGTCTCATAAATGTTTAATTAGTAAATCGCTTTAACAGTTTAACCTATCCAGGCATATGTGCGACATTGGCCATGAGATCATATTAGGAGGTCAAGGCCCTTTAAGTGGTTTTTTGCCCTGTTTGGGGTTTCCTTCTCATATAAATTCCTTATTTACACAATCATGCAGTAATCAACACCAACTTGACATTTTAATTATCATTTTTTGAGTGCTAACACTCAATGAAACCTTAAGCCAGACTTGATGCATGCCCACTAGATCTGTATACAACCTTAAGACCTGTCTCCCATCTCAACAAATTTGGTGCATAGCTAATTTATGATTGGAAAGGGATAGATATTTCTCTTTGGCCCTCAAAGATTAGCCAGCCTTACAAATTGCCATCAGGTAATTATGATATGTAGAAGAAAACCATAGCACAGATTCATCTTATGCCGTATATGACAGACATTGATGGGTATCCAATCCATGTGTTTTCAGACCCACATGAGATTGTGGGTGCAAAAACATGGGGATTGGCTCATTCATATGGTTAACCAAGTGCATTACCAGTGTCAAATAGCTCTTATGTTTAACATGTGTGCATCGATGAGCATCAACAATGTTTTGGTAGGGGTCCCTCCCGCCCAGGCTGTTGGAAACTTAAATGAACCTCTTGTGAAAATTCTGTGACATTAACATCTCTAACAATTACTTTGCTTGCGTTACTGCAACTCTTGAGGTGCACCCTGTGTCTATATGAACAAAAAAAGAGGCAAATAAGTCCATCCCTTATGATACCTATCAGACTACATCCAAGTTTCTTGGATCCCCCTCTCAGGACTGCTTAACCCAACACTTGCTTTTCTGCTGGGAATTTGTTTCCAATCTCATAGTTTTTTTATCGCTTCCAAGTGTATACAACACCCCATCTAATGGTCTAAGATTCTAACTAAGTGCTCAACAAGTTTGCTTTTACCAGCTAAGAGTAGAAGCAGTGACCTCTATTGCTTACAATCAGAGAATATGCAAAGAATATTCCTTAGACATAAAGACAAGATTGCATTATCTTCAGTTGTATACCGTATTATGAGATCACAAAGATGTATACTGCCATCCTTGAGATTCAGGATGCTTACTCCCTTCTTTAGGCACTGGATAACAAATGTTTATCCCTTTATGTAAAATCTTTCTTGCACACACTTTTTGTTATCAAGAGCTGATAAACATAAGATTGATGGTTTCCATCATATCACATCTCATTATCATCCCCATATATCCTCTACCAGGGCTTCTAGGAAAAAAAAATCTTACCTCTTCATAACACTCTTAAAAGGCAAAAGAAACATGCCCGACAAAGGCTATCCGACATTATATCATGAGGTTCCTCGCTACAACAAGTATAGGGCAACCAACCAAGATATAGAGTTTGCCTTTCTCTACTGCATCGTAAACAATGTCAAAATATACTACCAGGTTATGGCCACTGATTAAGCAATAAAGTCCATGTATTCCATTGATACTGTTTAACAAATCTTGGGAGAACATGTAGTTTGGAATGCTAATTAACCCTTTGATTGATTCACATTTTTCATTTTGAAGCATTTTTTCCACCTTTAATATTTCATTTAAGCTCACATGCTTAGAAATGATTAGTGGTGCCTTATCCATTCCATTGCCAACTTTACCTTTCATAATTTACAGTCTGATCAACCATATTCTGGTTGCTTCTGGGCATGTTTATTTTTATATTTTATTTCCTTATCCCTTTCAACCTTTCATTTCAGCTCATCGCAATTCACGGTCAGGCCATGCTCTCATGAAAAAGCTATAAAGTATGTTGCAGCAATAAATTATATAATTGCATCAAATTGCATTCGGTGGAGTACCAAGCACGATCAATTAATAACTTGATTGTCAGCATCTGCATTGTGCAAACATGCTTTCTATCTGTGAGACATGGTGAGCACCAGGGAAGCCTATAGAGGTAAAACTCTCTGATCATTTAATAATAAAAGATTCAGCGCATTGTTCTTCTGTATTCATAGCAAGCGATAAAAATGTAGTGATGATTAACATGCTTGCATAGAGATGACTCTGGAATGACACACATATATTTTGATCATTTGTACTGGAAGCCATATACATAAACATTAGCTTTAACATGCTCTGGCAGCTTGCTTATGTAAATACACATTATGGCCTTAGATCACAATATTGAGAGATCATTATCTTGAAAATAAGCCAAAAAATAATATATTACGCCTAACCTAGACACAACTCTCAAAGTAGATGTGCATGGGCTGTGTTTTAAATATGCATCATGCATGCATTTCTTGCATGTCTGGTAGTATGCACAATGCATAACATGGTTTCAGTACACAGGCAATGTAATTACCACAAGTTTGTATACAAGGTTCTTATTTGGCATACAATAAAAATTTAAAACACCTATTCACTTAAAAGTTTTAACACAAAACCAGAATAACTAATCGCCCTAAGCAACCTTTTTCCAGAGAAATTCCACGAGTGGGGTGACCAATGAACTATTTTTTGTTAAAGACAATAAATTTTGCAGTTCAATTCTGACTCACCTTCAAGGTCATTCCCTCCTTATGGGCTTTCTTTGCAGTTGCTGCTGCTTTATCATAACCAATTTTCTGGAGCCAAGTAATACCACAGAGTGGAGATCTTAGGACCATTGCAAATTCTTTCCTACTAATAGCATCAACACATTGTTTACATCAATGAAAATTGACAGAGAGGCTGCCTAAATGAGTCGAAAAACTTACTGGATTCAAAGCTGTAACAAGCATCAATGACTGCACAACATCAAAGAGAAATCAGACCCTTGCAATATAAATGTTGAAATTAGTATGTTGACTTAAACTAATGTACATCTTAAGAGCAACATCCAAAAAAATTATAAAATATGATGCCTACCTCCCGCACAAGTTGTTCTATCCTCTGACGATTGGCCTGAATTCCCCTTACACAATTCTTTTCAAACGAAGCTGCTGCATCTCCTAGTAATCTCAAAGACTGTCCAAAAAATACTAAATTAGAAAGTTTAAGCCCTTTAAGATAAACCTACCCCTTTTGTGGACTTCAAAATTTAAACAACACTTGAAATGAGCTAATTTATCCATACATTTTATATGACAAGGACGCTATAATCAAGATAATTCATAAACTGTCATCAATAAAATGCTAACATAATACACAAGGCAGAAATCCCCAGTACATAAAAATCAGCAAAAGCCAAATGACAATACCCGAAGTAAAGCACTTGCAATCAAAGGCTTATAAACATTGAGCTCAAAGTGGCCGTTTGATCCACCCACAGTGATTGCAACATGATTTCCCATAACCTGTAAGCCAAACCATGCTCTTATGGATTAGCTAAGTTAGCAAAAGGATGATTTTAAACTCGATGTCAGAAGAGAAAAAACTGAGGTAAATCTGAACTTATGATTTTGTATCCCATGAAATTAAAATTATATTGTACCAGAATGCCCAAATTAGGTCAGTGGGGATAGAGTACATCAGCAAGCAGCAACATCCATAGAAGCGCCCAAAAAGAGAAGCTCCAACTTGTGTAAATTAAGAAAGGGTTCCAAATAAGTCCCATACAACAAAGAAAAAGCACAAGGCAATATAAAACAGAGAGGGCAAAAGGTTATGAAGTTGGTGGTTCCCTGCTCCAAGATAAGTTCACATGATCTTAGTGAAAGATAGACTATACAGGGTATTTAGTTAATAGTAGTTAATGCTACCACTAGGATTGTGTGACTCACAGCAATAATGCCATATGTGATATGCCATCAAAAAAGATTAAATAAGAGTGGTATCATATACATTTTGAAATCAAAATTTAAATAGATCTGATGGAATAGATACGCCTCAGTCCTTAGTGCTAAGCTGAAGACTTAATCAAACAAAACTAAAAATAAATAAACAGATCTCTGCATTGATGTGAATGGTTGCAAAAAGATTGCCAAAAATATTATGTAATCTAAAATTAATAATGAATACATAGAATAATACCTGACCCTCTATGCCAGGAATGAGAATATGAGGTTAGTGGTGCCATAGTGGCTACTAGGAAGTGGGGTCGGGTGCCAATCACACAAATTTATTGGCGCCTTCCCCTGAAGCTACCAGGCACTTGACCCTGCTTGTGCCTTAGATAGACTGAATGAAGTGATCAATCTGGTGGCCCTCAAAAGCCCCTGGAAAGCCCTATCTCAAAGCCAAAAGGCCTATTGAATTAATTATATTATTAATCAAAACTCTTTGGCTATCAACCTATTAAAGGAACAATGTAATTTTTGTATTGTTGTAGCGGAAATTGCACCCTCGTGGGAGAGTTTTTCAGGGTCTCTCACTTCTAGCTGCAAGTGTTGGGACAACCTCAGGCTGTGGGTATCCTGTAGTGAGGTTGAACCTCCGGAGAAGGCTGGCTTCCTCTTAGTAGATCACCTAAAACTAAATATAAAGTAATGTTCCATGGGGAAAAGGGTTAGAAGAGGGATAAGTGCTCCTAAAAAAGTTAACCAGGGGATGCACCAAAATAAAATGAGAGACTCCCATAAGCTTGAACCCACACTAGCTCTGCAAAGGACAATACTGACATGCACAACCTCAAGATCAAGCTGGTTGCATTAGTATTTCATGGAAGAGATTAAGGAAGCAATGAATGCAAACAAAGAGGAGTTCTAAGACTCACTGAAAGCTCACATCAATGGCGGAAAGAGCACTCAACCAGACCTACAACAGCGTTGAAAAACTCCTTAAACAAGGTTAGAAAGGAGGACCATGGGCGAGGAAGATTCTCCTTCACACAATGCCATAGTGCACAACTCAATAGACACAAATCCAAGGCAAGAGATAGGCAAAGAAAATCCTTTATTCCATCAAAAGGTAGTTCTTACAAATGTTTAACAAGGTCAAACCTAATCAAGCTAAGCATATTTTGCAATATCTCAAAGAGTATCCCGTCTCCCAAAAAGATGAAAAAGTCTAAAAACTGGGAACCCCTCCAAAAATGGAAAGCATCTGATATATATAGCAAAGGAAGAGAGAAAGAAAGGGCTTGCATGGGAGAACGGAGAACTGAGAGAAGTCGTCAATGACTTGGACCACTGCTGTCGTACTTGACCTCTTTTGCATTGAAAGCATGCAACTGCCTTGATCATGAGATGAACCACCTAAGATTGCCACAAATCTCCTCGAGCCCTTCACGCATTCAAGTCTTCCCTTTTTGGAGTTGAGAGAGCCATGTCGTGGGTAGCTGTATGTTTCTGCCAAGTTTGAATGATTTGATCTTTGCATTTAAAACTTGGCGTGCTCCTTCACTTTGCATGCCCTGTATGTAGGCTGTAGACCACGTCATTGGAGTCAAAAGGAGAAATCCTCGTCGTCTTTTGCTGATTGGCTGTCAAAGTCCCACTAGGACCCTTTGAAAACTTGACACTTTCTCGTCCATTGATCTGCTGAGCCTGGACTCCCGCGAACCGTCGATTTGCCATGCACAATTAAATGCGTGCTTGACACCTGTTATGTACACTTTTGCCTTTGACATTTGCTGACTCCCTTTGACATCTTTTGAATGCAAACAGCTACTTGACGAGACACATCTTTGACGTCTACGCAAACGACTCAATCCTTTCGAGCACTTTGAAAATGCCCCCTTTCCAAAGGGAAAATACCCTTCAAAACTTTTGTAAATGTACTTTGGTTATTTGGAACGAACAGTGGGCTTTTTTAGAAAAGACCATTCAGACTAATTGCTTTGGCCACTTTCCAAAAAGAAAAGTCATTGGGACTTTTGCAAAGGACCACTTTCAAACTGGGAAATTATTGCATAAGACACTTTGGCATGGAAATGACTCTTCGGAAAAGTGTTTTGGCCCTTTTGCTCCAGAAGTGCCCTTTGTAAGAATTGGAAATGCCCTTGAATTTTGTATCGGACCATTTTCTCAAGAAAATACCCTTCGGGAAAAGTGTTTGGGGCACTTTTCATTAAAGAAGCTATCTTTTGGAGTTTGCGAAGTGCCCTTTTCCAAAGGGAAAGTACCCTTCAAAACTTTGTAAAATGTCCTTTGCCTTTTGAAAAGAAACCTTTGGCCTTTTGACTTCGGGACAAAAGTCCCGAAAGAAATTTTCAAAAATCCGAAGGGTAGGTTCCTTTCGGAAAGGTTTCTTTCAAAAAGCTCAAAGGAAAAGGGTCCCTTGGAAAATTCCTTCGAGCTTTTTGAAAGAAACCTTTCCGAAAGGAACCTACCCTTCAAATTTTTGAAATGGACTCTTTTGTCGAGAAAAGTGCCCTTCGGCTTGCTGAAAAAAACCTCTTGTGGACAATTCTCTCGAAAGAATTCACTCTTTGACTTTTGACTTGAATGGACCTTCGGATTTTTCGAAAAGTGCCCTTGTTTACTTCGGTTTTCTCATGACTTGCAACTTACTTTAGACTTCTCAAACCTCATTGCTTACTACTTCGGACTTTCCACTGTTTTCAACTTATAAGGCAATTTCAGTAAGCAACGCCACGAACCCACGAAATGCTAGATAGAGCAACTCAGGGTTGTGAAGTCACTTTACTTCGGAGTTGCAACTACTTGCAACTTGCCAAATTAAGCAAAGTACTTTCAGAAACCCGAAGTCTTCCACCTTGTAAACCCTGAAGCCTTCTGCATGACAAAACCCGAAATCTTCTTTATAACTTATCTTTAACTTACCAAATGCTTTTGCATCCCTTTTATGCATGTCCGAAGGTTTGTTAATGAAGTCCATAGCTGTACTGATGGAGTCTGTAGATTTTATGGAGTCTGTAGATTTTATGATGGAATCCGTAGATTTTTAAATCAGTCATAATTTTGGTATGTGGGCCAAAAAAAAATGGCCAACAGGGATCACAACTAAGACAGATACACATGAATATTTAATGAAGGGAAGGTTGGCCTTGTGACATCTTTCTTCATTACCACCAAAGAAAGGCATCATCAATAAAACAGAATTGATTCCGATTTCAAAACACCATCACTAGTTTAATAAGGAAAGAACAGCTTTAGCAGATGCAAGATTTTAACCAAAACAAACATAGATGACATGAGTAAATTATAGACACTTTCATAGTTTGGGCTCTATAGCTCACCTAAATGTTTGGCACACTAATCCCTTAATTGCATATTGTTTGACAATATACAACAATTATCATTTTCCTAATTTTGTCTTGTATTGAGACATTTATAAAGTAAAAATGTTATACGCACCTCTCTAGTGCTGCCAAATATTGATTTGCTTGTATTCCATTTGCAGCCTTTTTCATCCATTGACACTCCTACAACTTTTTCTATCATTCCTTAAATTCAAACAAGATAGGAGATAAAAGGACCATTCCCAAAAAATACTCCCTACTAACAACATTAGTTTATACTTTATAGGAATGAATAAGCAAGGATAAGCAACAAGTAGCATGTGTCCTAATATGTTAGGAGTAAGGGCAACGTTGACAGCATAGTTGTTAAGCATGGCAAAACACTCTTTATTGAAAATACCACAGCCTAGAAAGAAAATATATATATATATATATTAACACCCACAAATAACCAAAATAAGTTAATGTGACTCAAACAACACACCAGTTATAAAAGAGAAGTCTTTTTTGTGACTCAAACAGCACACCAGTTATAAAGAAGTATTAGGGTAAAAAGACTCTAGGGTATGCAAAATAACTAAACATGAAGTACAAGAAAAAGGTGAACAAATTAAGAAGGGTAAACCTAAAGTGGTTAAACCCCAAGCCATAAGACATAGTTTTTAGGCCAGTAATGGACTGTGAAAATAGACAATGATTTTGATGCAAATCAAAATTAGATTCATTCATTGTAAAATGAAAAAGTTGTACAATTAAATAACCACGAATGTGGCTATTCAATTCATTTTCTAAGATGATTGTCATATTACACTACAAGACAAAATCCTACACCTAGGATTAAAATATTATGTACAATAATATTACATCCCCCCTTTAATTCGTAAGGGTTATAGTGAGACCAAGCATGCCTCTAAATTTTTCAAATTTCTCTATTCCACGCGCTTTTGTCAAACTATCTATTACTTGCTCTACAATTGGACAATGAATCAATTTTACACTATCATCTTTCACATAATATTGAATCAAATGTAATTTGGTGTTGATGTGCTTGGTTCAGTTGTGAAATACTGGATTTATTGCCATTTGAATTGCACAAGTGTTATCAACCACGAGTAGTGTTGACAAAAAATATTTTTGCTGTAAATCTGCAAGAATCCTTTTGAGCCACATCATTTCCCTTGTCACCTATGATGCTGCCATATATTCTTCTTCTGCTAAAGAAATTGCTGGCACTGACTACTTTGACTTCCAAGAGATGGTTGTTCCTAAATTCATTAGTAAACATAAATTACGTTCTCCATCTTCAAAATCACTTGCATAGTCTGAATCTGAATATCCAACTACGTTGAAGTCTGCTAACCTAAAGTATTTTAGCCCAAAATTGTGTTCCCTTTAGATATCAAAGAACTCTCTTTGCCATTATCTAGTGACTTTCTTTCGATTGTTGCATGAATCTATAAAGAACACCAACAACAAAAGAAAAGTTTGGTCTAGTTGTGGCTACATAGATAAGACTTCTAATGAGTTGTCTATACTTAGTTGCCGCTTCAAAGTCTATAGTATCATCTGATGTCAACTTCAAATTTTGTTCCATGGGTGAACTGAATGGTTTACAGTCCAACATTCCAAATTTGCTCAAAATTTCACCAATAAGCTTTTGTTGTGTGTTGAAGGTGACCTAAATCTGTCATTTCAAACCCTTGCATCAATTCTGCTTTGATTTTTGCAATGTACTTTTCTCTATTTCTTATGAGGAGCAAATCATCCACATATACAACTATTTTATCAATTGTTTTGACAAAGAGTTGCATCTTCAAATTCACAACACTTGAAGTTCATGCTTAAAAGGAGCTTAGTGAGCTTTTCATACCAGTCTATGGAAGCTTGTTTCAATCCATACCGCGATTTTACCAGCTTGCACACTTTGTGCTCTTGACCTTCAACTGAGAATCCTTCCGAGTGAGTCATATAAACTATTTCTTTGAGATCACCGTTTAGAAAAGTAGTTTTCATGTCCATCTGAGGAACTTTCCATCAACTTAGTGTTGTTAAAACCAACAAAGTCTGAATAGTAGTTCAGTTCGTTGTTGGTGCAAAGGTTTCCTTATAGTATATCCCTTCGTTTTGAGCAAATCCCTTCCTTCGTTTTGCATTGGTCAAGTGAACCATCTTCTTTGTATTTGTTTTGAAAGACCCACTTGCAACCAATGGGTTTACAACTGATTGGAGGATCAAATCTCATGTCCCATTCTTGACCAAGGATTCATATTCAATTTGCATTGCCTTTTTCCATGCATCAGGGTTTTTCAACTTATTTGAAAGAATTTGGTTATGAATTAAAAGCAATAATGATTTCTGCTTTTGGAAGGTGTTCCAAGGTAAACTTTTCTAGCTTATCTTGAATCTCTTCTAGGAACTTGTTTGTTTGTTGTGTGGTTGTGTGACTTTGAGTGCTAGTTTTTCTAACTTCATCAAGTCAGACATCTTTCAATGTCTCTGTGGCCCATTTTGGCATCTTTTTATGTGTTTCAACTAATGCCTCTATTTCTTGATCTGAAGCTCTTTCATCTACAAGCATGTATTCATCGTCTAATGAAGTTTCAATTTCTTCCTTCAAGTGGAGTTTTTGTTTCAATTACAATAAACAATATGGATTCCACTGATTCCCAATGACATCCCCCCCTCAATGTGAGGAATTTTCATATCATTTTCATTGAAAACATCAAATTTTGTAATTGTCTCAAGTCAACTCTATTGTCGATCAATGTTGGTTGTGTCCTTTGTGGTTTCACAGAAGACAACATCTCTTGCAATGAGAAACTTATTGTTTCTTACATCAAATAATTTTTAGGCCTTTGACGATTCTAAATACATAAACTGATGCATTTTCAACTCTTGTGGTCCAACTTATCCCTTTTCTCCTTGGGAATCAATGCATAGCATGTGGATCCAAAAACCCGAAGATGTCGGACAAAAAGAAGATGACCACACCAAACTTCATATGGAGTCTTCATTTGAAGAGTTGTTGGTGACATGTCGAGTGTAGTGAAATAAAATGTCATTTTAATGCAATGAGTGTCACTTAAGACCACCCTATCCTTAGATTAGCCATAGACCCATCTTAGGGCTTCTTTTAATCATTTTTCCAACTTTTATGCACATCTAGCCTATGCCTAGATATACCAAGAGCCTCATTGAGCCATCCCTGATCCTTTTTCACACATGCCAGCCACTTCGATAATAGCACAACCCCATTAATCTATAGTGCAATGCACTATTGGCAAAGGAGGCAGTGCTATTGAGCTTCCCTTGCCCCTAATGGATATCTTTCCACTTCCCGAAGCGTCTTAGAGTTGACCTAGACTCATTTCATGACTCGACAAGCATCAGAACACTATATTAAGACCACTCTCTTTCATTTATCAAATAGATGGCTATTCTCATGAACAAGCTTAGAAATAGTTGTACAAATTATGGTTAGTGATCCCTATTTACCCTTATTTTTGCATACATCCATCTACAACAACCCAGAGCTCAATTTTACTCAGGTTTCCAATCTCAATTCACACTCAAAGCATTCAAATTGGCATTCATACTTCGGTATATTAGCATTACTTTCACTTGCACCAGCACTTAGATTGGGAGAACTATATAAGGATTGATCTCCTTTCAAGGTATTGGTATGTAGGCAACGCTCAGCACATGGGGTGTTGAGGTCACACCTAACCTACCTTACTAATGCCACTCTCCTTCCACTTGTGTTCATCAAAACCCTAGTAAGCATGGAGGCTTAGGGTTTCATAGTGAAATCAATCAAAGTGCAGAACAGACCACAATCCAAGTATCGTTCATACAGGCACAGGCTTCCCAAAACAAAGCGAAGGTTTTCCCAAAACTTCACTGCTTCACCTGCACAGGGTCATTAGTGCTACACAGAAGGTCTATAGTACAGTGCCTTATTGGCAAAGAGGACCACGCTCTTGTCGGAGGGTTCTGACCCCTGTTCTCCGCTGACGACACTCTGCCCTACTCCTGCATCACTTCTCATCCCACCACTTGTTCGTCTCAATCATATTTTCCAGTTAAGTACACCTTTTTCTAATTCATTACTATTTATAGAATATTCAAATAAATTAATTATTGTGCAAATTAGTAGTTGTTGATACTATAGTATTTTATTCCCTGATTTATTACTCGGTTCTTTATCAACCTATGGTTACATTTCATAACCCTAAAAAAAAAAAATCACAAAGATAGATTGTTGTTTGATTTGCTTCTATCCAAGAACCATGTTCATCATAGTTTTGTTCATCTTCTCAACTACTACATTTTGTTGAGGAGTGTAGGGCACTATGAAATGATGCTTGATCCCAAATTATTTGATGTGAATTCACCACCATTATCAATCCTCAATGTCCCAATACACGATTGTGCTTCATTTTCAACTATTGTTTGAAACTTTTGAAATTTTTCAAAACTTCTAATTTTTGTTTCAAAAAATAGATTCAAGCCATTTTGCTATAGTGATCAATCAACAACATGAAGTACTTATAACCAGCAGCAAAAAGAATTGGTAGAGAAAACAAATCACAGTGAATCAAATAGAATTTCCTTTCAGCTTTTTCAATCTGATTTTTGAAACATTTATCTTTCATGTTAAGCCAAAATGCATGCTTCAAATTTTTCATTTTTTTGGGGAGGAGAGTTGGCAACCCTATAACACCATTCTTTTTTATTATTCGAATGCTATCAAAGTTGGTATGCCCAAATCTAGCATGCCTCAAAAGACTTGTTGACATTCCTCCTTCAACGAGATCAGCAAAATTCCTTGAAATTGAAAGCTCATCCATCAGTTTCAGCAATTCTCCTTCCTCAAATCTAGTCAAGACAACTGCATTATCACATTTTCTTTTGATTTTTACCTCTCCATCATCGAGCAAAATGGAGTGACATTATTGAGTTAGCACTACAGACAACATGTTTTGTTTCAGTTGAGTAAGGTATAGGAAATTATAGAGAGTGAAAGCTAGAAGGCCTAGTGACTTGAGTCAAATTTTCCTTTTTCCTTCAAGTTGCAAAATTGTTATGTCTATCAAATATACCGAACCACATCTTTCTTTATGAAACTCCTCAAAGAAGTCCCTTTGTAAAGTCATGTGTTGTGTGGCACTAGTATATAGGACCCAGGCATCATCCAAAGTTGAATTCACTGAGGCATTATTGGCCTTGTCTGAAATGGAAAGCACACATCCACTTGAAAACTAGGCCGCGTCTAATTCTGAGATTTTCTTCTTTTCCTTATTTGCTTCTTTTTGTTTTTGTTAGGCTTCAATCTTGTCCCATGATGTTTTGCATCTATGAGCCTCACGACTCCCCCTTTTTTTTGAAAATGCATCATTTATTACTCTTAAGGAACAAATGGTTGCATCACTTGAGCAAAAAAGCAAGAAATTACAACAACTAAACATAATGCTAACAGGAAGCATCTCTCCCTACATAGGCAAGGAAAGGAAGCACCTAAGCATGCACCCCAATTGGCAAAGAGTTCACATTTCTTTGAAACCACTCATGACTCCCTTTTATACCACATCATTTGCAAAACAAGTTGTGTCTGTCATTTTGCTTTTCAAGACATTGGCCAATGTTTTTGCTATTCTTACCTTTTCGTCCTTTGTCTCGATCATTTCCTTCATTCTTGGAAGAGGAAGCCTTATTGAAAGAATTGTCCTTTTGATGAGCATTGCAAATATTATCTCCTTGAGTTCAGTCTTTCTTCCAAAATCTTTTTCTCTTTCACCCATCTTTTCAACAAGTTGATCAAAATTGAGTGTCTTCAATTGATTTCTTGCTTGCAAAGACTCCAAACAGGTCGAATATGTGAGAAGTGTTTTTATAAAGGCAGTCATATAGACATCAACTTTTGCACCAATAGCTTCAATATCATGCTTGATTGCGTGGATTTCTGAAGTCAGACTCATTACATCATTGTTTTTCAACTCAAGGTTGAATAATTACAATTGCAATTGTATGAATTTCAATTTTGAATGAGAATCATACAAATATTTCAACTTCTATAGTGTTTCCCATGGAGTGTTGCATCCTTGTATTTAAAGAAAAACTTCTCCATCAACTAAGGTCACTATCAAGGCCAATGCCTTAAAAAATTTATGCTTCTAGGTTTGTAATTTTATCTTTGTTGTTGATTCAGCGAGTTGTGTGTCTCAATCACAAATGTCGAACCACAAATCATCAAAGATGAGAGTAATTTCAACGTGTCTAAACCAATCTAACCAGGTGTCCTTCTCGGTTAGTGTTGTGCCAACTATTGTTGATTGAATGTATTTTGCTATCAAGGGGAGATGGATTTTTCCTTATCACTCAATAAGTTTCTCTTTCTATATGCCACCAAACCTAAATACCAAACCTCTCAATATGCTCACTCTTCTTATACGCTATCAATACGCGGAGGAAACTTGTCCTTTCAATATACCCGATGGTACAAGAAAGAGACGTTAAGACACATGAGAGCAAAGTGATACATAGCACTTAGTTATTATGTGAAAAGGATTTGTCTTATCAATAACACCTACTTAGAGAGAAATCTTTGTACGTGGATGTAAATTCCCTATATGCTCAGAATTTTACTGTCAAGATTTATGTCTAAAGATAGATATGAAAAATGGTATTTTATTCATATTTCTCACCAATGATTTATAGAATCAAAGCCTCAAACGTCATTGTTGCAGCCATGTTAAAGCATTGGATGCAATGGTTCAAACATGATGACTTTACTTGTAAATGTGAACCAAAGGCACCATCTATACCAAACACAACATTTGCACAATTTATTTTGATTTCATTTTGAAAAAAGCTTGCACCAAAATGACTTATATTTTAAAATTTTAAGTCAATAAAACTATTTCTCCAAAATCAACTATTTAAGTTTTTTCTTTTTTGTGTCTATAAAGTCGTGACTTAAATGCCCCTTGGGAAGAGTAGTGGGCAAATATGAAGTTGGTGGACTACGAACGGAAGAGCCATGGAGACACATAGGACTGCATTGCAAAAAATAGATAATGATATTGGTGCAAACCAAAATTGGATTCATTCATTGTAAAGTGAGGAAGTTATACAATTAAATAACCATGATTGTGGCTATTCAGTTCATCTTCTAAGATGATTGTTCATATTCAACAACAAGACAAAATCCTAGACGTATGATTAAAAAAATATTATATACAATAATATTACAATAGTACAAGTATAGATAGTCTTGCAAGCGAAGGACCCCTCAAGAAAACATGACGCTGATGAAGATCAAGTAGGGGTTCATGAAAAGAGACCAACATTGTCACATGTCTGCCTCAGATACCAAATCACACCCTTCATTCTTGTTTTCATTTTATTATGCTTCATCTTCGCACCCTTTCATCATTGTTTTTATCATTTTATTCTTATTTTTGTCATGTATTTAACAAGTTTTCAAGTACATCAGGCTATGCCATCAGGGTTGTTTTTTGTGTTTTTTTTTTTTTTTTTTTTTTTTTTTTTTTTTTGTAATGTTGGTTTTCAAACTTGCAGTTACAATGTCAACAAGTTCTACCTCCATGAGCCAACCCCAATTCAAATTCGATCCGCATTCACCACTTTGGAAGTATGTGACAACGCTAGAGTAAGCTCGAGGTGGTGAGGGGGTTATATTTGGTAGTGCCATAGTTGCATATAATAGATACACTAGCTCATACAGTCATGTGAAAACCCACTTATATGCAATACCTAGCCATTTCATTAGAGCTAGCCAAAGAAGGAAGGATAATCCAATTCCAACAACAATGATTATTCAATTCAAGGAGTAGGAAGAAGCAGATGCAACGCTTGCCATTAAATCAGGTCATCCTTTGTCAACGAAAAGATCTTGATCAAAGAAGTCACTGGGTGCCCCATCTCCTCGTAACAATTCCCCAGTTGTGGCTACGACAAATCTATTTTTGGCGACACTCCCACGCACGAAGAAGATTCTCCTCTTCCACACGAGAACAAAAAGACCATTGAAAAGGTATTTTTGAAACGAGGGTGGGGAATCGTCGATGAACATATCACAATGTATGTTCCCAAATGGATTGTCCTTCAGTATTGTTAAGCCACCATATTGGCAGAAAATGGTGAGATTGATCAATGAGGCCCCAAAAGGGTAAATAGGCCACATTATAAAAAGCTCTGCACCACCCTACTAGCAAAGGAAAAAACATGTGGACTTTTATTTGCAACCAATTGGGGATCCCTGGGCCGAAACGGGGGTGTCCATCATTTCTAATGGATAGAAAGATGCAAGAAATAGGCCTTTAATCAATGTGGTTGCAGCGTGCCCTAAAGGGGCAATATTTCTTAAGCCCACTGATTGTGGGGGGCATGTGAAGGATACCCAAGTCATCGTCAACATAATCTTCAAACCCACTAATGCAACGAGGTCTCAAAATGTTGTCCAAGTTATAACAAACAACGTCAAAAATTGCAAACCCGCAAGGATGTTCATGGAGGCAAGGTATGGACAAAAATTTTGGACACCTTGTGTTGTCCACTCACTCAACCTAATGCTACAAAATTTGGGTAGCAAAATCGAGTGGATCAAACAGGTGTATGCCAAGACTATAGAGATTTAGAGGTTTGTCACAAACCATTACATGTCACAAGTCATCTTCAAATCGTTCTCGAATTTGGAGCTGTTGAAGGTACATGAAACATTTTTTTTATTTTGGTAATTTTAATTTCTAATTTAAATAATTAAATTTTATATCATCTATTTTGTTTTTTAAATTTAAAATTTAAAAAGCAAAGTAGATGACATAAGATTTTTAGTCTAGTCTTTACAGATCTTCATAAGTTTTTAATTTTTTTAGCTTTTATTTCCTACTATATTTTTGAGTCTCGATTCGCCTCGCACAATCGTCTTGAGACAACTTTTTAAGGTTTGAGAGACACTTAACAGCATGGTCGTCACCAGCACAAAAAATGTATGGAATGAGTCCAACAAAAAGCGGGCGCAAAAAGTGAAAATGATGATTTTAACTGACGATTGGTGGGCTCATGTAGATTATTTGTTGAGTTTCACAAAGCATATTATGAGTATGATTCAATTCACTGACATGGATAAACAATGTTTGCAAGCAATATATAATGGCATTGAGTCAATGATTTGAAAGATAAAGGCCATCCTCAATGCAAAAGCGCAAGATCTTGAAGAGACATTTTTCAAACAACTACATTCAATACTTATTGATCAGCGGAACAAAATAACTACCTCTTTGCATCTCCTTGCCTTTGCATTGACTCCTATAATCTATAGCACTGAGATCCTTTCTTTGTTGAGGAGTGTGCCACCATACAAGGATGTTGAAGTCGCTGAAGGGTATAAGTTGGTTTTCTCTAGGCTCTTCTCCAATACTATGGTAGAAGCATGGTTATAAACAAGTTTGGGAGTTTAAATACCTCCACATGTCATGCCCTGGCACTCTTTAGGACAAATTCAAGAAAAATAATCATGTGTGGTGGTACCTCCATGGCCAAGTATCCACACACCTACAGCGTCTTGCAATCAAAATATTGTCACAAGTTTTTATTTTTTAAGTTTTTGAAGCTCTTTTTGTTTTAAGGTTTAAATTTAAGTTTGAATTTTAGCTTTTTATTTTTATAAATTTTAATAGGATGCGAGTTCTTCTAAGTAGAAATATAGCACATACAACTTCATCCACTCACATAAGTGCAACAAGTTGGAAGCAAAAAAAGGCCAACGAGTTGGTCTATGAACACTCCAACTTGTGCCTTCTAATGCCGAAAAAGCTAGAGTATGGGAAAGAGGTGACAAAGCATTAAGATGTAGATCCAAAGGATGCTGACTTGGATACTTTCATTTCCCACCATTCATTAATTAACATGGGCACTTCTTTGGTGACACACAGTGTAGCTAGTGATAGTGGTGGAAGTGCTACTCCTTGTGGCTCTAATGAACCACATCATGATGTTGATGTTGATGTTGATGCTCTCGATGAAGGGAAATATGACAATGAAGACTAATTTGTTAATAAAGTAAATAGTACACAAAAAATATATAATCACAGTGAAAAGCAATAAAAAAGGACACATCAGAAATACATATAGATTTACATGGTAAACCTAGAAGTTTTCCAAAAAAAACCACAAGGTAAGGGTCTCAGTGTTTTGATTAATATCAGGAATCAATCCATTGTTACATCAATAGCATAACCACTCTCTATTTCGATAACAAACAACCGTACTACTGTACATTCTCATAACTCGTGGGTTCTTTTCATATAAGGAACTCGAATTAGAAATTGCGGTACAAAACCATGTGTAGTACAACCACGTGTCATACAAACATGTGTAATACAACCGCGTGTCATACTATATGAACGCCCCAAAAATGCATTGTACGGACACCAATGCAGGTGCAACTAGTCGTCAACTGCTCTATCAATGTTGGAAGAATAAAACTTACTTCACAGACTAACAATCTCCCACTTGAAGTCATATTTATGTCGTGCGAATAACTCTTCTTACTAAAAGACCAATGCCCATTCTACCAATCATCAAATAATGTGCAAGCATGGATAAGTTTTGTACCAAATGAACTTCTCTCTACCAATCAGCGTCGTCAACATATTTGTTGCGTTTATATCTGTGTATCTTGGCCAAAAAGATTTGTCCTCCTTCCACCACATCACGTACAAAGCGATATTGTACATCAATATGCTTCGTTCTAGCATGATATGTTGGGTTTCAAGCTAAGTGCAAAGCACTCTGGCTGTCACAATGCAACACCATGCTATCCTACTTGACCTGCAATTCACCCAAAAGTCTAAAAAACCAAACCACCTCCTTACAATCCTATGTCATTGCCATACACTCAACTTCAATAGTAGAAAAGGCCACCACTAATTGCAACGTTAAGATCCAGCTAACTGCACTTCCTGCTAAGGAGAAAACATAACCTGTAGTAGACTTTCTCCTTATCTCTGTCTCCACCAAAATTCGCATCCACATACCTGTCAACCTGAAGACTGCTCTCACTATAATAAATAGCAGCACCAGAAGTGCCCCTCAATAACTGAGAATCCACTTCACAGTCGTCTAATGCTCACAACCTAGATTCGCAATGTAACGACTAACTACTCCCACTGCATGTGCAATGTATGGTCTAGTGCACACCATGGCGAACATAAGACTACCAACCATTGATGAGTACGGTACATAAAACATATTCATCCTCTCACTATGGTGCTAGGGCACTGCTCTGAAGACAATTTAATGTGAACGGGAAATGGGTTACTAACTAGCTATGCATTCTGCATATTGAAGCGTTATAGAACCTATTCCACACAAGTCTTCTATGACAACCAAAGCTTCATGTTCTTTTTGTCTCTGTGTATCCTCATCCCAAGAATCTGATTTGTAGTCTTATGTATCCCCAAAATCCACATCCATGTACGCATCAAACTGAAGACTGCTCCCACTATAATAAATACCAGCATCAGAAGTGCCCCTCAATACCTAAGAATCCACTTCACAGTCGTCCAATGCTCACAACCCGGATTCACCATGTAACAACTAACTACTCCCATTGCATGTACTATACCTGGTCTAGTGCACACCATGGCAAACATAAGACTACCAACTGCTGATGACTACGGTACACAACAATCTTCATCCTCTCCGCTCTGATGCTAGGGCATTGCTCCGAAGACAATTTAATGTGAACAAGAAACGGGGTACCAACTAGATAAGCATTCTGGTTATTGAAGTGTTCCAGAACCTTTTCCACATAAGTCTTCTGTGACGACCAAAGCTTCAAGTTCTTTTTGTCTCTGTATATCCTCATCCCAAGAATTTGATTTGCACCTCCTAAGTCCACCTCAAACTCCCTAGCAAGCCAATCTTTTAGTCTGATGATTACTTGCATGTTGGACCCTGCTACCAACATATCATCAACATACAAAAGCAAAATAATGAAATTGCCATCTTCATACCTTTGAAAGTAGGCCCAATGATCAGCCTCACATCTGCTAAAATCCAAGCTCATCCTAAAGGAATCAAATCGCTTGCACCAACACCTTGGCCCTTGTTTCAAACCATAAAGCGATTTGTTCAATCTGCGAACAAGATTCTCCTTGTCTCTTTCCTCAACCTTTCGGTTGTTGCAAATAAAACTCCTTTGAAAGATCACCGTGCAAGAATGTTGGTTTAACATCTAACTGTTCTAGCTCCAAATCAGGGCTAACAACAAGAGCCAAAACAACTCTAACTATGCTTAGCCATACAACAAGTGAAAAGATTTCATCAAAATCAATACCAAATTTCTACGCATACCCCTTGGCCACCAACCAACCTTTATACCGCTCTCCATTTGCTTGCATCTTCAACTTCACAAACCTCTTGATATGATCTAGGCTCACCAACATCAATAACTAATGCATAAGCTGAATTACAACTAGGAGAGTACCTTTCCGGTGGTTTGGTTGAATGTCCCTTTTAGGGCAGAATTAGAACCAAAGGGGTTTCCCAACAAACCCTAACATGAACACATGCAATTCTGATTTTTTATTTAAACCCTAAGCAAATAAAATTCAAAAATTCTATAGAAGCCAATTTTAGGTCACAAAAATAATATTTCATTCACCAAAATACTTGCCAAAAATTATAAATATTACAACTGCATATAGGACCCTCAAATCTGATTTTTTGAATTAAATATATGGAAGAAATTTGTAATAAAATACCAGCTACAAGTATGATTGAACAAACTCCTCAAACCCTCAACAAATTAATTCCAACAGCCAACTCAATGCTTCCAAGAGATTCACTGCCTTAGGAAAAGTATCTTAGGGGTTCGTTCCCTGACAAAAGTCTCCAAAGTGGTTTGCTGCCCTAGAAAAGGGTCTCCAACAGCTGTGTCCCATTCACAAACCCTTCCAATCCACTGTGCTCCCCACAAAAACTGCCCTAGAAGTCTGAAACTATCAATTTCTGCTCAATGTAACCCTTGTAATAGAGTTACCCCGCTGAATGTTTAAGGGATTTCGTCCTTACTTCAGCCTTCCAATAAAGGGTTTTAGTCAAGCAAAATGTGCTCAAGCTTATAATTTCAAATGATAAGAATAACATGCTCCTTCAAATGAACCTCCTTCCCCTTTTTATATCCTCTCCCTCCAATATATTTTCTAAATCAAGAACCGATTTATATTAAATTAGAGAAGTCCTTTTCTTTATTATAATTTTATTTAGAGAGAAGTTGTCGACAAGTTACTTTTTAGCAGCTTGAATAAAGAACCAAGTTTCCCTTGTATTCCCTTTTAGCCCCCGAGAAGTTAAATAGGGCCAAAGGTCTCCTTAGCGAGCTAGCCTTGAAAAGGGGACATGACATTTGGCCAGTCGAGTGGATCTCCTCATAAAGTGTGATGTGTCACTCTATGGCTCATCTGGTTGTTGTTCATCCTCCTCATATCGCTGATCTTGATTGTTATCTTGTTGATTTGCATGGACAGGTGGCTGATTTTCATCCTACACCTTCATATCAGCATCATACCTTTCTACCTCTACTGGAACAGCAGTTTTACTTTGTTGTTATTTACTTCTTTGCAATTATTTTTCCATTAAAACGAACATCTCCGTTAATAACAAGCTTGTGGTCAGCAACATCCCACAACTTGTACCCCTTTGTACCATTTGCATAGCCAAGAAAAATACATTCAGTGGACTTTCTATCGAGCTTATTTCTTCTCTCTTTAGGAATATGAGCATAAGCATTAGACCCAAAAATACAAAGAAAAGAATAATCAACAAGCTTCCCGTACATACTTCTTCAGGGATTTTAAGATCTAGAGCTGTAGTGGATGATCTATTAATCAAGAAACATGTGGTGGCAACGTCACCCCAAAAATCCTACTCCAATCCAACAGTTCTCAACACACATCTAGCTCACTCCATGATTGTACGATTCATCCATTCAACAACACCATTTTGTTCTAGTGTTCTAGCAACCATCAACTGTCTTCCTATGCCATGCTCACTGCAAAATTGATTAAATTCTTCTGAGCAAAATTCCCCTTCGTTGTCTGCTCTAAGATATTTTATTGTCTTACCCTTTTCGTTTTTTACCAGAGCTTTAAACTTCCTAAAACAAGAAAATACATTAGACTTCTTCTTGAGAAGATAAATCCACACATTACTAGAAACATCATCTATAAATGAAACAAAATATGATGAACCCCTGATAGATGCAATAGGTGCTTGCCAAGTATCTGAATGAACTATTGATAGAATTTCTTTACTTCTGGTAGTGCATCTACAAAAACGCAGTCTTATTCTATTTTCCAAACAAACAATGTTCACAAAAATTCAATTTTAGACCTGGGATAAGGTTTTTATCCAGTAGTACCTTGAGACCACGCTCGCTCATGTAGCATAGCCGTTGATGCCATGTCGACAATGACTCCATTGCCGCATTTGACACCATTGCAGGCTCTCCAATACAAGTTTCTCCAGCCAACCTGTAGATATTGCCCACGTTTTCTCCCTTTAGCACCACCAACACTCCCTTTGTTACCTTGAGACAGCGATTTTCCCCACTAAATCGATGAACATGTTCATCGAATACTCTAGGTGATAGCAAATTTTCATTCAATCCTGGTACATGTCTAACATGTTGAACAATCCTCATTGCCCCATCAAACATCTTGACTCTGACTTTTTCTTCACCAATAGCTTTGCATGGGTTGTCATTTCCCATGTAAACCACACCTCCATCACATGACCGGTAAGAAGAAAACTAGTCCCTGTGAGGAGTCATGTAAAAAGAGGCTTTGGAATCAATAAGCCAAACATGATGCAACGGACATCTCAGATCAGCAAACAAAACCTCTTCGTCTTCCAATGGTGTTCCAACTTCTGTTGTATTTGCTTCGAATGGCTACGAGCTAGGATTTTCTTTGTTTGCCTTCAACACCCTGCAATACTTTTTGCCATGCCATGATTTTCCACAGTTCCAACATTTGACTCTTTTTTGCCCCTTGGATTTTGACCTAGTCTGTCCATTGCCAGTATTCCCTCTTTCTGCAGCTCTACCCCTTGCAACTAAGGCTTCGTTGTAAGAAGGCCCTTGAGATGTCTTTTGGCTTGACTCTTCAGAAATTACTACGGCCACTACATCTTCAAAGACTATTGAGTTACTAAGTGCCTATTATAGCTTCGAATTGCACCCTTGTGAGAGAGTTCCTCAGGGTCCCTCACTTCCAGCTACAAACATGGGAACAACCTCAGGATGTGGGTATCCTATGGTGAGGTTGAACCTCTAGACTTTTTTTATGAGGCTAGTTCCTCAAGTGCTTCACTTCAACTCTTGATCTCACACTAAAATCTACTGTCCGCTAAGGAAAAGTGATAAGAGGATTATTTGAAAAGAAATTTAAGCTAATGGGGGTGATGCACCAAAAGAAGTGATCCACTTGGTCTGGGACAAGAGCCAACTACTGATGAATCCAAACAGGATACAAGGTATTCTAGTTCTATCTCAAGGCCATAGGCATGGAGCTTTTGCGTGGAGGCTAGAGAGAAGCCTTACACTTTGAAAGATAACAAAATAGGTCTAAGGGAGACATTATGAACTGGTAACACTTCAAAGGAGCTCGACACACAGACACTTCATGCAATCCTGCATAAAACCAAGAGGACTAAAAGCAAGGTGCTGAAAGAAATTGCAGGTGATTAATAACAATCATATATTCTGCAAAAATGAAACCAAATGTGCACACTTGTTTTAACCAGAAACAAAGAAGTCTTCCTTGTATTGCTTCAAAAGAGTTTTTCACAAAGCGATTTCTATAGAGTGATTCTATCGCCAATCCCGAGATCATTTGCATGGCTCCAAGGCCTATATATATATAGAAAGGGGGAAGAGAAAAGAAGTCATCGATGGCAGGAACTCTGACGTTGCCCTTTCTTGTTCTCCCTAAATGTGCCGCTCAAACTCACTCAATAATCCTCTTGAGCCCCTCCCGTCTTTAAGACTTTCTTTGGCGCGTCTGAAAAGTCATGTTGTAAGCAGTTGAAATGTTTCTTCTTGGCATGATGCATTTAAGCATTGAACGGAGATGGCCCTTTCTGCTCCAGTTACGCCACATGGCAGCCTTTCATTCGTTGCATCATGATTCTCGCGTTATTGGACCAAGCTTAAGTCGAGCCCTTGAAGAATCCCGATTTACTCTATGCAGAGTAATTCAGGTTCTTTGGCCTCTCCAACTGCGGACTTTTCCAAATCTTTCACTTATAAAGCCTTTTAAGTAGAGTACTTGGAAAAACCCGATTTACTCTATGCAAAGTAATTCGGGTTCTTTAAGCCTACTTACTTCGAGCTTGTCCATCTTGAAGTCTTCTCACTTTGTTGTTTCCCAAGCCTTAAGACTTCGGGCTTTTCAAACCCGATTACTTCCAACGGCTAGTCGCTTACCCTGATTTTGACGTCCATTGGCCGATCATTTCCTTTGGACACTTGGTCTCGGGTTTCTTTTTCAGCTTATTTCTTTCGAGCAAATCTCCCAAAGAAATTTTTTTGGACAATTTGTCCGAAGGAATTCCTTCGAACTTTTTGGCTGCGTCTGTCTTCAAAATTACCCCTCAGGGTTTCACAATGGACTTTCTCGAATGGTAAGAGACCCTTCAGGGTTTCTGTGTGTCCCTTCGGACTTCCACGAACGATCCTCCCGAAGAGAAAGATACCCTGCAAGAATTTTGAAATGGTCCTTCCGAAGGGTAACATATCCTTCAAAAAAATTGCAACTGTCCACTTGGAGAAGAAAAAGCCCTTCAAAAAAGTTGAAGTGTACCTTCAAAAAAGTTGACTGGTCCCTTTTGCCCTAAAAAGCCTCTTCGGATTTTGAAAGTACCCTTTAGATTTTTTGAAAAAGACTCATCCCTTGAAGAACCCGAGAAGCACCATTTTTCAAGACCAAATCGGGTTTGTCAAGCCACTTTACTTATTTCGGGCTTCTGACTGCTCACAACTTATGAAGTAATCAAGTAGTGCTCCTTGAAGAACCCGAAATACACTGTCTATGAGTAATTCGGGTTTGTAAACCCGAATTACTTCTACTTATAAAACATTTAGAAGCTAAGCACTGTTGGAAACCCGATTTGCATTGGGCCTTCAGAAACCCAAAGTTGTCATTGCTGGAAAACCCGAAGTCCTCCCAAAGACTTACCATTTTCTTCCCTGAAAGCTCCCTTTTTCATACTTAGGCAAACTTTGATATGTGGGCCAAAAAATGGCCAACAGTGCAATAACTCATTGATCCCAAGAATCAGAGAAAGAACGCAATAAAATAGTTGCCTTGTCCTCTTTGATTTTCACCTCTATTGAAGCCAACTTGCTAATCAATGTGTTGAAATAGTTGAGATGATCTGCGACCGATGAACTGTCACACATTCTTAGGATATACAACTGCCGACATAACAAAATCTTGTTTGCTAATGACTTAGTCTCATACAACGTTTCGAGCTTATTCCACAAGTGTCGTTTTCTCCTCTACAACATTGAACAAAACCGAATCAGCAAAAGATAAATGGATTGTAAATCTAGCCATGGCATCCTTTTCGTCCCAATCTGTCTGATCCATGGCTGTAGGTTTTGATGCGACCCCTTTGAGAGCTAAGGCGCATTTATCCTTCACCAATAAGGCTTCAACCTTCAGTTTCCACAGAGCGAAATTGGAACCATCAAATTTCTCAACCTCAAATCTAGTAACCGTGCTTCCTGTCATTCTTCACTTCTCACAAAAAAAGCTTTTTCTAATAAACCAACCTCTGATACAAATTGTTAATAAAATAAATAGTACAGAAAGAAATATAATCACAGTGAAAAGCAATTAAAAAAGGACAAATCACAAATACACAGATTTATGTGAAAAATTCGAAAGTGCTCTAGGAAAAACCACGTTGGAGTGAGTACTCGCTGAGGGCCCAAAATGGGTAACGCGGTTATTCCACCCACTTTGTTGAATGAACAACAAAGGCAAAAAATACTTGAATTTTTAAAAATAATTTTTTTTTTAAAGAAATTATAGAAACAAAATAGATGGAATGAGTCTGTAAAACATAGAGAAAGTGTTTTCTATTAGATTTGAATACATAGAATGTACAAAATCGAATAATCATGCGAATACAACAAAGTCACAAAGTACAAAGTTACAAACTACAATAATACTTATAGACTTATAGTCTTATACAAGAATCTACATGACTACAAGTACAAATTACAATAATCTATAATTTTCTTTTTTGCCCTCTGAAAAAATAAGGGAGGCTGAGAAAATCTAATCCTCCCACTCAGCTAACCCGCCTCGCTCTGCCTCATCTCCAAGGATGTCCTCCAATCCAATCTCTCATTTTGCTTCAGCTACACCCTCCATAACTTGTCTTTTGAAATCAGCAATCTCCTCCTCTGTGAACATGGGGGTCTCCTATACAATCCAATCGTTGTACGGATCGATCTTATCTAGATCGATAGCCTCTTCCGATGCGTTTTCCAACTTCTTTGTGCGAAGTTGAAGGTTGTAGTGCACAAAAACCAAGTCATTGAGACATTGCTCAACTTGTTGCACTTCTTCGTGTAAATGGAGTCAAACAAATTCCAATTGCGCTCACATCTAGAAGCGCTACAAGGTTGAGATAAAATCCAGAGGACTAGCCTTTGAAGATTTAAGGTATTTCTACCCCAATCTTCCCACCACGACCCTGCAAACAAGATATTCAAAACTTTGTAAGAAATTAATAATTGTAAATTTGTAAATATGTAATTAATAAGGTACAAGTAAAGACTTCATTTTTTATTACCTAGTGACTAAGTGGCTCTCCTTCAGATAGCTAGTGCTAAAGAAAAGATCCTTCCCCTTGCTTGTTTGTAGTTCTACAACTCTTCAATAATGAGGTCCTTCACCTCAACGTCAGGTGTCATACTCTCAATACATATTGAAAACCCCTCCATAACCTCTCCACTAACATCTGTGAAGCCATCGGAATAGAAAAACTTGGGGTTAAGGTAGTACCCCATTGCATAGATGGATTGGTGGAGTTGATTGTTTCACCTCCAATCAATCAACTCCCAAATGAGATCAAATCTAGCATGGTCCCCTCTATAATAATTTTGAACTGCGTCTTTCGCCCTATCCATAGCCTCATAAATATATCCCATTGGATTTTTCTCTCCATCCACCAATCGCAAAACCCTCACCAAAGGCTCCGACAGCTATAAAATTACAAACAAATTAAAGTTAGTGTTACAAACTTATCAATAAATTATAAAATAAAAACTGTAAGTTTAAAAAATTGAAAACAAAGGAAACAACTTGAAATTTAAATTACAAATTCAAGTTACCTTCACAATCTTTGTAGCTCTCGTTTCGAAGGCCTCACTGAAAACTGTCTTCGAAACCTTCACTCCATCAACTTTTTTCGAATAAAATGATTTCATCCGTGCTTGAGAAACAAACATCTACTTCAAAGGAGTTAACAAACTACAAATACTTTGCAATGTAAGAAAATTCATTGCAAACCTGGTGACCCCTACTTGAACAAGTTTTTTTCCTTTGGTGTGCTCTTTCAACAAACTGAGAACCCAAGGGTGATTGTAGATATATTTAGTTATTTCCCTAGCATCTTCTACAACTGGTCGCACCCAATCGAGTTTGTCTATGTCCTCCAAAATAAGGTCAAAGCAATGTGCCGCACAAGGTGTCCAAAAGAAAGATGGATGTCTCTCCTTAAGAAGTCTCTCAGTGGCCACATATGTTGCATTGTCTGTGATAATTTGGACAACATTCTCGATGCCCACTTCTAAAACAACCTCCTCTAGCATCAAGCTCAAAGTTTCTGCATTTTTAATTTTACTTGATGCATCAATAGACTTAAAAAAAAACTAGCTCACTATTTGAAGACGTCAAAAAGTTGATGAGGGTGCGGTTCTTTCCATCCGTCTATCCATCAAAAAGAATGGTGCATCCAAATTTACATTTCTTCTGATCTTCGACAATCACCTTTGCATCTTCAACTGCATTCTTGAGAACCTTTCCACTTTGGAAAGGATGTCTTGTACACTTTTTCTAAAACTGTCAAAGCTATAACCAAATACTCCCAATACGAGCTCCTCGCCACGTTGAAAGGAAGGTTGTTGAAGTACCAAAAATTTGTGCATATTTTATCTACTTCTACATTCTCTTGCTTCTTCCATCATGTAGCTTGGAGTGAAGGTTGTGCCCCAGGTGTGTTTCTAAACACAAAAAAAGAGTGTAAATGAGACGAAAGCGATGCAGATGTGCCATAGTGCTTGCATGGACCACAACTAGAGACCATAATTTTTGTTATTGTTATCGCTTCTTCTTCTGTTGATGTGGCACCAATGGTCGTTGTTAGGGTTGTTTGCATCCTTGCTCTCTCTAGTTTCTTTTCGTCCAATGATGCAAGCTTTACCATCTTCTCTCGTTTTGCCTCTTCAATGAAATTGGGACAAGGCACATTGTCGCAACAAAGAATGCATGAAAGATGGTACTTTATGTGATTGATGCCTCCTGACATCCTCTTCGAGCAAAAATTGCAAATTGAAATTGTCTGGAACGTTCCAACCCGCGTGGCATACTTCCATCCATAGGTGCGACCATGAGGGGGAGCCGATTGGCTAGCACTGACTTAATATGATCTTGATGCACCACTGGATGCCATTGTTTGTTAATGGATAACCTACAAAGCGCAAACATGTTAAAAACATAAAAAAATAAAAACATTAAACACAAATTATTAATTAAAATATGATAAATAAATGATAATTATACACTATAAAATGAAAACTAAAATACATTTATGATTTACAATTTTAACGAACAAATTATAAATATAATCTATAACGGTTATTTAATGAAATAATAAACAACAATTTTAAATAAATAATAAACACGAAAATTTAACCGAATGCATGAAATTCGACAAAATGCATCAAATTTGTATACTAGCCATCAAAAATATTTATCAAACATGTATTTAATTAAATTACAATTCGTTTACAAGCTTGGAAATTTAAAAATAAATTAAAAAATGCATGAAATTTTACAGAATAAATGAAATTAAAATAGAATGCATCAAATTTGTATACTAATTAACACAAACATATTTTCAAGTAAATTAGAATTCATTTACATGCTTGAAAATTCTTAAAATAAATAAATGCATGAAATTTAACAGAATGCATGAAATTAAAATGGAATGCATCAAATTTGTATAGACATCACAAATATGTATCAAACATGTTTTCAATTAAATTAAAAATTCATTTACATGGTTGGAATTTTTTTTTTTGTAAAATGCACTAACCTCGAAATTTCTTTGCTCAGTTCTCCTCAATCCACCTTTGAATGCTCTAAATCTTGTGTGAGTGAAGTGTGAGGTGTGTTGCATTTTATAAGACTGCATTCCGCATATTTTCTGCATTTTTGGAGTGTTTGGAAGAAAACAGCGGTTTCCAAGCAGTTGTCGGGATTTTTTTTCTACTTCCAATGGTTTTAAGTGGCGAGTATTCACCTGATGGAATTCCTAGCAAGTAACCAACCAACTGACGGTTACTCACCGGTTATTCCATCTATACATAAAACATTATAGAAAAAAGTATAATCCATATAGAAACCCTCAAACAATTAAGAAACTCAATTTATTTCAAGAGTAGATTCCTTATAACTTCAAATCTGATTTTTTTATAAAATATTTGCAGGTTGTAAATTAATTTACAGCGGATCATACCAATATAATTTCAACCATAACTAACCAACCAGTTGAGAGAAATTGATGTATCAAGCACAAAACAGCCTTGGGCAAGCCCAAGATGAAACCACACGCTAAACAACCCTCAAAACCAGTGCCCTAAGGTGACGTCAACCCTTCAAAGGATGACGTCAGCATGCCAAAGAGCCCTCTAACAAGTTGTCAGCCCCAAACAACCCTCTAGCTGATTCGCCAACCAAAAACTGATGCTCTACCCTGTGTTCAATGACTTTTCACTCAATCACCCCTGAACGAAGCCACCAACAAAAGTTGAGGGTTTTCCTCTCCAAGATCTGATTGTCGAAGAGGTTTTTCATCCTTTATAGCTAAAAGTAAAAGCAAAATTGCTCAACTCACAAAATCAAATCATATATGAATCATAGATCCCATAAATGAACCCCTCCATCTTTTATACCATTTCCCCAACTCGATCTCCAAAGTGGGGCACTCCAAGTGGGCGGATTATTTATTATAATTCATAGTGACTTTTTTTAATCTCTAAGCGTTGACTTACTCCAATTAGAAAAGTCCCCTTTATTTTAAATTTAAACATAACTTGCCAACTATAAATTATTTTGTGACTAAATTGGCTCACCAAAACCATGTTTCCCTTCTCATCCCCTTACCCTGTGGGAAATAACAGAATAGGCTAAGGGTCTTCATACAACACTAATCCTGAGAAGGGAAAATTATAGTCCTTCATGAAATTGTTTGTCTCCAAGCAATTGCAAGCTAGGATGGTAAAAAATAGAGAGCCCTTCCAATGTAGCATCCTCAATGGGTAGATTTGTCCAACGAACCTGTTGTTCTCAACATTTGTCACTCCTTTTTGGGACAATATATGAACTATTTTGGTTCAACAGACCAAAATCCTCTCTCCCCTTTTCAAAAATTGTTCTGAGCATTCAGGGTCTTCATTTTTCAAAGCTTTTTCAGAAATCTACGGACTCTGCAGGCTTGAATCTACGGACTTTGTAGGTGGAACTATGAACTTCACAGATAGTTTCTATGGACTCTACAGGCAGGCTCAAATCTACGGACTCTCAAGGTTGGTTTCTACGGACTCTGCAAGAAAGAAAAGGGTTCAACACTTAGCCATTTTTTCAATCGAGAAGTTCAAAGGGGTCTTCCAAGAGCCCGAAGGACAAGTGCCCTTGCGGAGGGCAGTGAGCAAAAGCGGACAAAAGTTGGAAATCCCTCGAGAAAATGGCTAAGTAAAAGAGACCGAAAGAATTCTTTCGAGAAGATTTTTCTCAGAAAAATGTTTAAGGAAAAATTCCTTCGGACTTTTTGTCCGAAGGAATTCACTCGGAGAGAAAGTCTGAAGAAATGCAAAAGAACAAATGGCTAAGTAACAGATACTTTCCTTCAGACATTTTGTCTGAAGGAATTCTTTCGGGCTTTTTGCCCGATGGAAAAAGCCCGAAAGCCAAAAGCCCGCCGAAGAAGTAAGAACCCGCTGGGGAAGTTGAAGCCTGAAGTCCGCCCGAAAAATCCCAAAGGATAGGTACCCTTGCAGGAGGCACTTGATGACAGAGAAAGGACCGTTTTAAAAGCCCAAAGGGACACCTTCCCTTCGGGACGTTCCAAAGGCTGAACAAAGGCGCAAAAAGGAACCTTCAAAGACTTAGACAAAAAGGGCTTCAAAGGATGAACTGAATGAACCATTGAACCGTTGAACCAAAAGGTTCAACGAGTTCATAGGTTCAAAGGTTCAACCAGAGCTTAGAAAAATAAAGGAAGCAATGATTGAGCGAGACACAGAATGAACCAATGAACCGATTGAACCTTGAACCGAAAGAGTTCAAAGTTCAATGGTTCATAGGTTCAAAGGCGGCCTCAATCAAGGAAAAACGCAGCAAACAGGTGGTTCAACGGATGGTTCAACCAAGGAACGGGGAAGCAATTGAACCAAGAAGCGATGGAACAAAAGAGACTGAATGAACCAATGTACCAATGAACTTTCATAGGTTCATGGGTTCAAGGTTCAAAATGGTTCAAGCAGCTGGCGACCATTGACGGCCCCGCAGACGTCAAATTTAAAGAAAATATCCGTTGAAATTCAAATAAAGCGCGGAACTTGAAGGAAGAACCAAGCGACTGGCTGAAAAGATAGCCCAAGAGCTTAAATTCCAGAAAGAGACAAAACTGGAAAAGACAAAACAAAGAAGAGACAAAGAGGGAAATATCTACATAAAAATTATTCCGGTAGCTGGAACAATCTGCAGAATAGATTTTCGAGCTTGCAAACATTGAAAGTGCGACCTGTTAGTCTCCTTTGGAGTAAAGACAAAATGGACAGTTGTGCAGACATCAGAGGGGACAGACCAGATGATCCAGACCCAAAAAAAGACATATTAGATGAATAGACACGCCATAGTTAAGGCAACGCACTGTTCCAGACATGGTCCCTCCAAACAGAACTGAAGGCGCATTGAAGGCGTTGATTGCAGCATGGGCCGTCCCATGGGAGAGAGCACCAAGCCTTGCTTGGTGGCTATATATTGTAATCTCTTTTATTGTTTTAAAGAGATCTTTTTGACCACAAAAGCAAAACTCTACCCAAATTGAAAGGCGAATACTGAGACTTTGAGCTCAGATTGTATTTCATATTATTTTATCTGAATGAAAAAGCAAGTGATTCGCAGACTTTGTGCTGTATAGCTTGTATCATTTTAAGAGATTGTTCTTATGTCTGTCTTCTGAATGTGTTCTTGTTTATTTAATTTAATAAGCAGAATTAGTGAAAGTAACAAGGAAGGTGTCCTGAAGCCAACTGTGAGAAGACTTTGTGCTGCCATAGTTGTCTTTAGTGTGTGTTTATTTTTTGTTTATGTGTAAAGGACCTTGGGACGACTTTGTGCCCTCATTGTCCTTCGTATCTCACTCTTGGGCAGTCAAGCTAGAGACTTTGTGCTACATCTTAGATTGCTAGTTACTACGCCCTTGGCACCCTGTTACTTATCCTACCAGAAAGATTCATGTTGTTTGCAAGAACAAGCACTTCTGAAAGAAGAGAACCAGGATTTCTACTATCCAGGAAAGGATCTGGCTCTTGGCTGAATGTTACTTCTGAAAGAAGAGAAGTACCTTCACCAATCACCTAGGATTTCTCCTCTATTTGTTAGCATCATCTCTGAAAAAAGAGAGATGGATGGTTTATCCCACCCCTGTGTCTTACTTTCTACTTATATATATAATATATAGCCTCTGTATATTTAATAGGGAACCTCCCCTTGATGAGAGGAGAGATTTGTCCCCTGTTGATGTAGTAAAACTGCACACCTGGATGACCAATCTCCCTATGTTGTGGTGATAGGAACTATTTTGCTCACCGGTTAGCTGGTCGACAAAATATTCACCCAACAGAACCAAGTACTCCATGATGCTCATGTTCCTCAGCTTCCTTTCTCTAACCTCTATGATAGATTCTGGAATCAAAATCAACTTGCCCTCATCATCCAAAGGTGGTAATTCTATAGGAGTTATCACTGCCCTAGTGCCTTTTTAAGGCACAAAACATGAAACAAATTGTGGATTTGGCTATGTTTTGGCTGTTCTAACTCATAAGCAACCTCTCCAATTCTCTTTTGAACTCTATCAGGACCATAGAAGCAGGGTTTGAGCTACCTGCCCCACTATGTTTGAGGGAAGACTGCCTATATGGCTATAGACTCGCAAAAACCATGTCTCCCACCACAAAAGTCCTCTCCAACCAATGCTGGTCTGCATACAACTTCTGTTGATTTTGGGCACGTTGGAGGTTCTCCTTGAGCATCCCCAATATATCTTGACTTTGTTGAACTAAATTCTTGGCCCCATGCACTCTATTATCCATCAAAACCAAATTCACGAAAGAAAGTGCATCATACCCATACAAGGCTCTAAAAGGAGACATACCATAGGACATGTGGTATGATGTATTGTAGCAATGTTCACCCATGTATATCCACTTGATCCAAGCTGATTATTGCCCTGCAACATAGTTCGTTAGGTACCCTTCAATCCACTTATTAACTATCTCAGTTTGCCTATCGGTTTGTGGATGATAGCTAGTGCTTGGAGTTAACTCTGTGCCAGTCAAACGGAAGAGCTCTTGCCAAAACAAGTTCATGATCCTAATGTCCCTATCACTCACAATGTTTTTAGGCAGCCCATGAAGTTCAAAAATTTCTTTGAAAAAGATATCAACCACTACAAGTGCATTGCATTTGGCTGGAATTGCAAAAAAGTGAGCATATTTGGTGAGTCTATCAACCACCACAAACATACAACTCTTACCTTGAACCATGAGAAATCTTGTGATAAAATCCATAGAGATACATTCCCATTTTTGAGTAGGAATGGGTAAGGGTAACAACAAACCGACTGGAAAAACTGGCTCAACTTTATTTTGATGGCAAGTGAGGCACTCCCAAATGTATTGAAGGATCTCTCCCTTGAGTCCCTTCCAAAAAATCTTTCCCTCGCTTGTTTGTATGTCCTAAAATACCCTGGATGACCAGCAAAGGGAGTATCATGAACAGCTCTCAATATCTTATTTTTCATTTTAAACTCTGACCAAAAAGATCATATTCTTGTAGAAAATAAGACCGTCCGCTACCTTTTACCTATCATCTTCATTTTTACATATTCATTATCAATGTCATAAGATTGAAGTTTACTTACCCACTTTTGTTGTCTATCATTCAAATCCTTTTGATCAAAAAAACACTTCAAACAATTGTGATCGGTTTTGGCCACAACATTGTCACAAATCAAATATTGCTTGAATTTGGCCAATGCGTGCATGATGGCCAATATTTCTTTATCAAAAATAGAGAACTTACGTTCCACCTCTTTGAGCTTTCGACTCTCCAAGGCTATGTGATGCCCTTTTTGCATCAAAACGGCCCCTAAACCTTCACCAGAAGCATCACATTCCAACACAAAAGGGATGGAGAAATTCGGAACAAGTACCGGGCATGATTTCATCACTTCCTTGAGTTTATCAAACACTACTTGTGCTGTTTTGGACCAGCTAAAAGATCCATTTTTGGTTAATTCCGTCAATGGAACAGCAAGCTGACAAAATCCTTTGACAAACCTTCTATAGTAGCTGCATAAACCCAAAAAAACTCTCAAATATGTCAAAGTTGTAGGTGGAGGCCAATCCATGATTGCTTGGATCCTTTGTTAATCAACATGGACTCCTTTGGCATTGATCACATAGCCTAAATACAAAATTTCAGACATCCAAACTCACACTTAGACTCTTTTGCAGACAGTGTTTGTTGTCCAAAAATTCCCAGCACTATGTCCAAGTGTTGGAGATGCTCCTCCCATGTTTTACTATATATTAGGATGTCATCAACGAAGTTCAAAACAAACTTCCTCATGTGTTGCCTAAAGACATTGTTCATATAACATTGGAAAGTTGTTGGTGCATTGGTTAATCCAAAGGGCATAACCAAAAATTCATTGTGCCCAAAGTGACATCTAAAAGCTGTATTTTGAACATCCTCTTCTCTTTACCCGAATTTGGTGATATCCGGTCCTCAAGTCAATCTTGGAAAAGTAGATGGCTCCATGTAACTCATCAATCCTAGGTATGGGGTATATATTTTTTATGGTGTTTTGTTCAAAAGGCAGTAGTCAATGTACATCCTCATGGTTCCATCCTTCTTCACTAGAACAACCAAAGGAGTAAAAGGACTAGAACTAAGTCTTATGTGTCCCATCTCCAAGAGCTCTTTGATGGCTTTCTCAATTTCCTCTTTGTAGGCTCTAGGATGGTGGTATGGAGTGGTTATTACTGCTTTAGTCTCAAGGTCCAACTAAATGATATGTTGAAAACCTCTATCTAGTGGTAGAACATGTCGAATAATGTCGAAAACCTTAGCATGCTTCTCACGGATGGGCTAAATATCCTTATAATATTGTTGCTGCTCCAATTTCTAATCTGTAGAACTCACAAAGCACTCTAGTGCCCAAGCAACCTGAACTCTATGAAAAACCCTTTCCATTCTTTTTGATGTCACTACCATAGGAGCTCCATTGGCCATACCATGCAACACTACTTATTTACCTACTAATTTAAATTTTAGCTCCATGGTTTGGTAATTTTGAGTGAATTCTCCTAGAGAATGCAACTATTGCACTCCAAGGACTATGTCAGTCTCACCAATCCCAACTACATATAAATCATCATCAATCTTATGCCTTCCCAAAGTGATATGCGGCTGCTGAATTTTCTTTGTGCATGGGATGGTGAAGCCATCCGCCACTGTTACATCGAAACCCTTGAAATCTTCAGCTTGCAGCCCAAATCTAGATACCAAACCTTCATCAATGAAGTTGTGGGTTGCCCCACTATCAATAAGCACATTTACCTTCTTACCTTGCAATACTCCTCTCACTCTAAAAGGGTGATATATAGAACGGGATAATGTGGCAAGGGTGCCATTTGTATGGTCAACTTCTTCTTTCTTTTCTTGCTCTTCTTCTTTCTTTTCTTGCTCTTCTTCTCCATCAGATACTACCTCAATGTAATGAACTTGCCCTTTGCCAAGGCAATGATGACCCAGTGTCCAAGGGCCTTTGCAAGCGAAGCACAAATTTCTCCTCCTTAACTCATTCCTTGATTCCACTTCTTTGTTTGTCTTTGGCAGCTCCTTTTGTTGCACATTACCTTGCTGATATGGCCTTCTTTGTTGATCATCTGGGGTTGTCCTTGTTGTCTGCAAGGTGAAGTCCTGGACTGCCCAAAGGAATATGTCCTTTGCTGTCCTAAAGGCAGAAATTTGCCCTCAGGAGCTGTTCTTTCTAGATCAAAAACCTTTTTAATGGCTTCTTGGAGAGAACAAGGGTTGAAAGCCTTGATCAGACCCTTGAGTGGATCAGCCAACTTTTCAACAAACAATACCACAAGCCTCCTTTCGAATATATCTGGTACCATCATAGTCACCGCATTTGAATTCGTGTTCAAATTCGCCAAGGAAAAATTTGAAACTAAAAAAATAGAGATTAAATTCAGCTAATAGAAAGATATTTTTTTAAATATACCAACCTAGTGTTGAATTCTGAATTGCAAATTTCACCCCTCAAGGTTTCATTATTCTTTCAAGATAATAAACCTTTTGACAAGATAAGGAAAAGGAACAGAAAAGCATCTTCAGCAATATGCATTGTTCTTAATCACCGTATAAATTAAAAGTTCCCCTTTATTCTTTTAGATTGGAGCATTTAAATTTATTTCATAGACTTAAAAATGCCTTAATGCACACTATTGTTTATCCTACACAATATAAAGTCAACTCCCACTGGATGTGTTTTGATTGTGTTCATTAAGTTGATAACAGCCACTATCAAAGATTTTCCCAATTGTGGCCTCCATAACAAAACAAAAAAAAAAATTGTGCGAACACACATGATATAATATCAGAGCATTACAATTTAAATTTCAAAACAAATGAGATGCCTATTTCTATCAAAAAACCTATGCTTGCAAAATTTTAGTTAAGAAACCTGAGCCCACTTTTGAATGACACAAGCAATAGATTCAGAGCCTAAGTGGACGCAGTGTGGAGTGGAGTCTATTGGGTTCGTGGAGTCTGAGTGGAGTCCTGCAAGTCATGACTGCAAAGTGCAAACAATGAACACACTAATCATTGAGTTTCAAGTTTCTTGCATTTTGTCCTTGCGCTTACACTAGAAATAATGAAACGCAACATACAAGAGACTGTAAACAATGAAATGCTTTAGACTACAAACAATGAAACACAAGGACCAACGCAGAAAATAGCACAAAAACCCTAAAACACGAATTTCCATGAATTTCAAATGAATTTTAAGGGTTTTCTTGCAATTCGGCAAATTCTAAACTTCAATTAAGTTCGGCGAATGCAGTTACTTATGGTACCATCACTGACACTCTGAAATTCAGCGACATAATCATCCACGGAAGTATTTTGTTTCAGTTGCGTTAACTCCCTAAAATGGATCTCCAGATCAGCCCTATCAAACCTCTCAATCAACCTCCTATTGAACTCATCATAAGAGTTGATGAGGTTGTGCCCATGTGTGACAAATCCATGGTACCACCACTCATGCCATGCCCTTAAAATTTAAAGTAGCAAACTCAATGGCTTCATCTTCCATCATAGGTCGGAGAGAGGTATGTATCCACCTTTTGGATCCAAGCTCAAGTGCTGCTCTTAGTAGATCCATCAAACGTAGAAAGAGAGAGCTTTCCCAAAATTTGTAGAAGATCCCTCTTATTACTCCAAGGTCCAGGATCAGCTCTAAGCCCCTCTTTGTTCCTCTTCAGATTTATGAAGTTAGTGAGGGTCATTTCTCCTTTGATATCAGGTGGAAGAGTCTTGTACTCTGCATAACTGGTAGCAATATCATCCATCACTAAATGTTGAACCTCCACCTTAGGAATGACTTCCTCTCTACGAATGAAGTTAAGTTGAAAAGGCCTAGTTGTAGATCCAACCGTTGTTCTTTGTGTAGTAGGAGGGTTGTTGTAGGCCCCTGAAGCACTCCCCTCACCATTGGAAGGATGGGATGCATTCATGTCATGCATGGTGTGAACCATTTCAGCCATCATATCTATCATACGCTCTTGATTTTGATCAAATTTCTCAAATTGAACACAATCTGCATCTAGATCATCCATATTATTGTGCCCTAGTTGCTCAAACCCTTCTCTTTGTTGTTTTGGACTCTTTCTTCTTTCTCTTTCATAATATCTAAGCTCTCTGTCCCTACCCTGCATGTAGAAGAACCTCCAAACAACTCAATCCCCACAACTGGCAAGGAGATGGCTCTGATACCATTGAAATATTCCTTTTAGGACAGATTAATAAAATTATGAAAAATTACTCAACCCTAATGTGAAAGTACAAAATTTTGAGAATGATCCATAAAACATTATAGGAAAAAATACAAATCACAAAGAAACCCTCAGACAATTAAGAAACTCAATTTATTTCAAGAGTAGAATCCTTACAACTTAAAATCTGATTTTTTTATAAAATATTTTCAAGGTGTAAATTAATTAATTTATAGCGGGTCGTACCAATGCTATTTCAACCATAATTGGCCAACCAGCTGAGAAATTGATGTTGTATCAAGCACGAAACAGCCTTGGGCAAGCCCAAGATGAAACCACACGTCGAACAGCGCTTAAAACCAGCTCCCTAGGGTGACATCAGCCCTCCAAAGGATGATGTCAGCATGCCAAAGAGCCCTCCAACAAGTCATCAGCCCCAAACAGCCCTCTAGCTGATGCGCCAACCAAAAATTGATGCTCTAGCCTATGTTCAATGACTTTTCACTCAAACATGACCCCTGAATAAAGCCACCATCAAAAGTTGAGGGTTTTCATCCCCAAAATCTGATTGCCAAAGAGGTTTTTCATCCTCAATAGCTGAAAGTAGAAGCAAAATTGCTTAACTCACAAAATCAACTCACAGATGAATCATAATAGATCCCACAAACGAACCCCTCCATCTTCTTTTATACCTTTTCCCCAATTCAATCTCCAAAGTGGGGTGCTCCAAGTGGGGGGGTTATTTACTATAATTCATAAAGTGACCTTTTTTAATTTCTAAGTAAGCATTGACTTACTCCAATTAGAAAAGTCCCCTTTATTTTAAATTTAAACATAAGTTGCCAATAATAAGTTACTTTTTGGCTAACTTAGCTCACTAGAACCACGTTTCCCTTCTCCTCATCCCCTTAGCCTGCAGGAAAGCATAGAATAGGCTAAGGGTCTTCATACAACACTAATTCTGAGAAGGGGACATTACAGTGTTGTATTGTATAGACGCCCCAAAAACACGTGGAACCAGTCATCAATTGCTCGATCAATGCTGGAAAAATAAAACTGACTTCACATACCAACATAATTTTGATATAATAAATTATAATTATCATTTATGATTATTATGACATTTGGCATTTGGTTAGCATTTTGTAGTTATTTTGTATTTTATATACATACTATGTGGTTAATGTCACTTGTCCTATTTATGAGGCTAGAAGTTTTATATTTTTTTTGTACAATCATACCCGATGCAAAAAATGTGTTGCACTAGCTCAATTCATTAAACTCAAACCCATTCCCAAAATAAGCTAGCAACTTAGATGTCTGCAATAAGACTATGATCAAAACATCCAACAACATTGTAATCTGTCAATCTAGAAGATCCCAGTAAAAATATGAGAATACTCATAGAGGAATGTGCAACACTGAGGGAGCCAAGCTAGACATTCCTAGGAGAAAATCGAGTACTCCCCCTAGAACCTCTCCTAATATCTTAAGTTGACGAACCCCTCGTAGTAGAGAATAAAGCAATAATGAGCGTTTGTCTCCACGACTCCGACTACGAACAAGAGGAACCCCCTCGATGTCAAAATGAATTATATCCACCTCGCTTGGAAAGAAATTAAGGGTTGGAGTATTAATGACTCCAATTCCTATAGTTAGCTTGAAGAAAGAAGTAATCACCCTAATAGCTCTAAAAAAATGGTAAGGCACCTCTGATTTAGATATTGAAAGGTGGACAAAGAAACACTCAAGCCTATGTAAAGAGAGTGGCATCTCCCACAAATGTCATAGTAAATAGGACACCTAAAAATAGAGTTTCTTAGACTCAACATCTTGGATGGGGTAGATATGGCACAGATTATGTCATTGCAAGATATGCTAGTTGGTCTCAATGCGTGACTGGTAGGAGCAAACCCTCATTTGGCTAAGGGGAATCCTCAAATCATGTGGCAATCATGTTGGAGATAGTTATGTCAAATGAATGCCATCTACAATCTATAAGAAATAAATCCAATTTGAGGCTAAGCAGCTGTGGAGAAGTCCAAGTGACCTACATGTACTATAGGTAAATATGCTCTCTTTTCTTGAAGAGAAGAAAGCAAGAAGGAGCATCCAAGCAAAACTTGAATAGTCCTACGAAGCCAACCAGTAGAGATGTTGACAGATTGAAAAACAAACGACATCGAGATCTAGTGAAGGCCAAAGAGCCAAGTAAGTAGGAAGTCACCAATCAATTTTAAATGTTAGTTTGACACCTTTGTTTTCATCTTTAGCTTCAGATGGTTCTCATATTCTTTTATTTATCTATTCGCGCAGATCAAGTATGCTGTATTCAGATATTTGAGTAATATCAAAGTTTTCTATAAAAACCATAGCGACAATGGCATGCATCTATAAAGATATTTGTACCTTAGAATGAACACATTCTTAGTTAGATACTAGGATGGTAAAAAAAATCCACCATAGACCAGCATGTAGAATTTTGGAGTCTATGAAATTCTAAGCAGTCCTATAGTTTATCTACAAACAATCATACATAAGTACAACATAGTTAACATCTTAGATATGGTGTTAGGTTTTTGGATACCATACAATCATATTCACAACGAGCAAAAAATACAAGAAGAAAAGGCTGCAGACCTCAGAAAGGAGAAGTTTGGAGTACATTTTGATAATCTAAAAGTCAAAGCAATGTTACCAAAAGAGAATGTAGATTTACCTGGGCACAAACCATCGTCAAAGCCTCACATTGAGTGGGATTCACCTTTCCCTGGAGCACAATTATAGTGCATACAACAAAACACATCAGTCAAATCGTTTCTTCATGTTGATAGATAAGATAAACATATTAATGTCCAACAAATGACCACAAAAGAATATAGAGAATTTAAAAAGTTTGTGTATAACTATTCTCCACAAGTACCAAGTTGAACTTTTATGCACACTAGAAATTGTATTCCCATGAAACACTATGAAATCAAGCACAAAAGAAAGAGCAAATATTCACAATGTTACTTGAGCATAACCTTCTATCATCCAAATTTGAAAGCCAGACATTAATTACAACCGACATGTTCATCTACAAACAGGAAAAATATAGCAAAACAAAAGGCATCCTTACACTTATATTATGATGTCTATGAATAATACTTACAGGCATTATGCTGCTACCTGGTTCATTTTCAGGTAGAAGTAGTTCCCCTAGCCCACAGCGAGGCCCACTGAAAAAAGATCCATATTAGTAGGATAGTTCGATATATATCTTAACTAATGATAATGCCACATATCTAAAACAAAGCACCATATACCTTCCTAGCAAGCGGATATCATTTCCTATCTTCATTAGAGAAGCTGAAACAGTGTTCAAAGCTCCACTGGTCTCAACGAAAGCATCATGTGCTGCCTGATAGAGAATTAAAAACGTTTCTTCATGTTGAAACAGCATATGTAATAATTGTACTCTAGACACTATTTCATATTTTAACTAAAATTTAGTTGACCATTTCTAGGTTCAGTGAAAAGGAAGCTCAGCAAAGAAATTTTTTCAAATATGTGAAAGGTGCACGCAAACATTCACAGGATATTGTAAATGACCAGAAATGACAAAACGGCTCAATCATTTCCCAAAGCTCATCAAACTACTAGTATTAAATTATTAATAAATGTCATTTTTAGCTGAGGCAATGGGTCTTCAATCTCCAACTGAGACAAGTAATTAAGGAAATTCACTCAATGATAACTATCAGATTTAAAATTGTTAACTGGGTTGTGCTCAAATTGTAAATCAACAAGACTTCCATGCCAGTTTCAAATCCCCAGAAGACAAACCATTTGAATTGCACACCACATCCGATTTTCGGTGCAGCATGCCTCAATGGTCAAGGCCAGTTGCAAATACTGAATGATTTTGATATAATAAATACCTCTTGGTCATGGCATAGCTTAGCCAAAGGTAAGATGCCTCCAAGGTCAAAAGAGGGTCATTCGCCAATCAAAATATACTATAAGATTTATAATTTAACTTATTGTGCAACATATATTCAATCTTAGAATTCAATCCCTTGAATTTCCTTACAGAACATAACCTTTATGCAACAGGTAGCAGGTGTTTGAAATTCAAATCATGTCTACTTTGAACCAATGATAACTTGAATTCAACTTCCGAAAAAACAAAAGTTTATGGTTTCTGCATACATCCTATCTCTGGTTGCCATATTCTGAGAATTTTATGCCCATGCAAAACTTAAAAAGTAGATGATCAAGCAAGACAGCCTTTTACTGGAAACCAAAGTTACCTGATTATTTGTATTTTGATTTATCATTCTAAAATTCATGTTGTTAAATCATAATTAAGATTCAAAAAATATCGAAAAATGAATCCACTTTTATATACCATATTTTTAAAATTCTCATTATGATGTAGCATCCTCTACAACATCCAGTGCAATATCTTGAAAGTTGGGCCCACCCTGATGATAAGTACCACTGCTGCAAACATGCTAAGAAACAATAGCAAAACAAGATACAAAGGCAGTTGAAGCACCTCCCGTAACTGACCATCAATGAAAAATAATTTGGATAAAGATCCTAGCAATAATTTGGCTATTGGTAGGCAAGAATATCCACACTTCTGTCTTCAGGACACACATCAAAAACTTTGAAGCTCACTCAGTGTATTCTTCCTCTGAGTCAGCAAGAAAGAAAAGATTTATATTGATGAATACAAGAATATTAACTTTATTGAGCCAAACATATTCCTCTTGACAAAACCACTACACCCTTTACGTAATCTACTTTTATCCTGCACGCTTAAGATCTGTTAACCTGGGAAAGAACAAAGAATGTTATGATTATGAAGTTCCATCAAGACCCTGTAAGTGCACCATCACCAGTGGAAAGCATGCAAAAATGATTATGAAGTACCAAAGTCTAACTTTGTTCAAGACAAGTTTTGGAAAATGCTACTTTATATTCAGTAACCACCTTCTTATCCATCTTTTGAGGTAAACACTTGCCAATAATTTGACTAAAATAGGCCTAATCATTGTACTAGTGATTTTCATCATATGCCAAAACATGCAAGTGACCATTGTACTTGGTCTGGTCTACTAATAAACATATTAGTTGATAGTGTTATAAGAACTTAGATATTTGTCTTCCTCAACTTGTTTAACTCTTTCTAAAATACAGACACACTGATATAGGCAAATATGTAGCACACAGCCACTGCAAATCAATTTTTGTAACCTTTTCGAAGTTGGCATTTACATTATACTCTTTGTTGGTAACACCAAATTAGCAACACACCTTAAAGCAACAGGCCACAGGAAAATGTAAAACTTCAGAGCACATTCTATGATACTCCTTGGTCAGAAAATTAAATTCAGTTAAACTAGCATTATGACTTTTATCATGTTTAAGAATGTCCTGGGCGATATATCTCAGTTACAAAAGGCCCAAAAATTGTGATGTTAACCATCTATCACCGAATCCTTCCTTCATGAACCTCTAGCTTCAATGTAGGGCAGCAAACAAAGTTTCAGCTTGTCACATACCCATCACTAACATATTATGTACATAAAAGTGCAAGTCAAATATCCAGGCTAAGGCACCAGCCTAAATTATGCAACATATTTCCAATCATACAGTAAATTTCACCACCAAATGAGATCATTTCACCATGAAAATGACAAAGCATTCTTATTATTTATGTTTGATAGATGACTTGCATAGGAATGAATAATAAGCAGAAGGTGTATTTATATCAAAGCACAAGGGCATGGATCCTAAAATTGAAATGGGTTAAGCAACCAGGTTGGGGCTTGCACCATCCAATGTGTATGCAACTGTGTCATTGTTCTCTAACAGAAAACATCACAAACTGTAAGATTTATTTGAGCAATTGGCCTCTAAAAACCTGCCTCATATGTTCTACTATTGTTACAGTCATGATCAATATACCAAAAGAGCAATCAAATCAAACTTTTAAGACGCTAATAAAATTATTTTTCTCAAATGCTCATTTTTAGCAGAAGAACAAGAAAATTTACCAGAGCTTCAAATTTGTTCTCAGCTGTAACAAATGGTAACTTTGTTTCTTCAGCTACAGCTGCTGCTATTTTAGTATCAAACCTATCAAGTACACACAAGATTGAATTAGTTGTTCAAGATCCCATTTCAATGTAAGAATAAAGATAGTTGCAAGTAATTATTCTCCATCCATGTTATCTATTTTATAAAGTTGCTTTTGCAAACTAAAAAGGATGAAAATGAGATGGAATTGAAGTTACGTATCCTAAAATCCATGAGACCTTGAGTAGAGTGATAAAAGATAGAATTATCATCATGCACCTTTACAAAATCTGTGTTGTTGATCTGAATCAGTAGCGACATAACAGATCTATTGCAATGACTAAATGTTCTTTTGTACCAATGAAAATGCTTCCTATTAAAGCAGGACAGTAACTAAATGCTTGCACTTAAACATGAAAAATAGTATAATTTAAGCAAAGTAGACTCAATGTCTTGGTTTCGAGGCAGTTGCCTTGAAACTTGGGCATATATTGAAATTTAGCAGGGGATACATCTCTTTGATGTGAAGATCAAGGATTGGGTTTTCACAATGTTAGAGACCACTAACACTTTAAGCTTTAAAAAAAATTATAAATATTGTCCTAATGAAGTGACACCATGCATCTACATTTCACATTAAATATATGGAAAAGCAGTTCACAATCAACTTCAACTTCAGAATCTCATTAAAGTTGGTGACCTCTAACTTGATCCTTAATTTGTTGATTAGTCAATGTACCGTTGCAAAATTCAGTTGGTAGTTATTGTACATGTACTTGTGTCTTTGAGCTCTTCACATGACTGAGGCGTAAAATTGGTCACAAAAAAGGAATTTCAACAAACCGAGAATGTGAACATGCACTTAGCCGTCGTCTTGATTACCGCTATGCAAGCCTAACAATGTAGGTTTCAGAAATCATTATCTTCTCAAATTCTATAGGATTGTGTGTGTATGACCACTTGCTAGTTCCTAAACTTTGCCTCTGCAAGTTGCTAGTTCCTCTTCCATTGAACAAAACTGGAGTACATATTCATGCATACTCTTATCCACTCAATGAAATACAACTAGTTAGCAGTAAATAACGCAGAGGAATAGGTGTATGTGCATTCCAATTTGTGACTCTTGTGACTCGAGTAAAACTATAAGCAAGTGTCGACCAAGCTTTGGAATATACAACCAAAGCACCCTGCTTTGGATGCTTCCACAACTATCCTGCCCAATCTTTTGTTACTTGATGATGATTGCCAAGGGTCTAACTACACGACTAAAAACTATAGCAAGTGCCTACCAAGCTTTGGAATATACAACCAAAGCAACCTGCTTTGGATGCTTCAATAACTTCCCTTGCCAATCTTTTATTACATGAGGACGATGGACAAAGGTCTTCCACACAAGAGCTGCAGAGATGCTTGCACAACTATCTTGCCCAATCTTTTATTACGTAATGATGACTACCAAGGGTCTAACTACACAAGAGCTGCAGAGATGCTTCCACAGCTACCCTTTCCAATCTAGTATTACATGATAATGATCAGAAAGTCTTCTACACAAGTCTGCAGAGCGAAGCTAGTGTGAGTGGCATTATCACTTTTTGATTTACTTCTAATAATCAAGGGGATATTATAGATGCTCTTTCGCGAGAGCAATCCGATGATTTGTTCTAATCCCTGTCTATGATGTATTTTGAACCTATAAATCATAGTTTCTAAGTTCTAAACTATGTATAATGTGTATTTTTATGCGTCATTTTGGACCTAATATGCACAAAACGTTGATAGTTTTGTACAGATATTTTACATCATTTAATTTCCAGTGGTTCCTAGGAAACCAACATTCTTGTACCCATAATCATTTTTTTAACCCTTTTGTTATCGATGTAGAGTCAGCACCTCTGTCAACTTTGCACGAGTGGATAAGATAATATAACTATATTAATGTCCAACAAATGACCACAGAGGTAGGTCAAATGGACTGTAGATTACAAAAGTGTGTTAGGAAAAAGCGAGAAACCAAAAAGGTCTCCAAAAATGAGAAGAACAATGCTGAAATAAATAGTACAAAACGGAGCAAAGAGAAAAAACACTCAGAGCCAAAAAAAAGAAGCAGAAGAAATGAGCAACCCACGAAAATCCCTAAGCATCAAGAAAGCGGGAATGAAGCCTGAGAAGGAAGAACCAAGAGGGGGTCCATCAAGAGTTCGATCCAACTCTCCTAGCATCCGAGGCCAATGAGAAGAATCTCTAGATAGAGGTATGATCCAAAGAAGAGGAAGTAGGATGTCTGGTATGTCCTCCATTCCGCTGCCTAGAAGGAAAAGTCCTCTGAGAAGATCTGGTGGATCTAGTCTGTCTCCTAATGCCAGGTCGAAAATGGATATGTTGGTGAAATCTCGAGGAGCTATGGATAGTCTCACTGGGTCACACTAATCTGGAATGTCAAGTTGAACTAATGTCAATATGTCGCTTAGTGCCTCTCCTCAAAGCTAGCACCATGAAGAAGGAAGTGATCCGCTGGGTGGAATCTGGTCTAGTGGGTCTCTGAATAGAATAATCACGAAGCTTAAGAGCTTCATGTATATATAAAGCTAAACATCTCTAATCCTCATATTTGAAGAAGTTAGAAAGAATTTGTGTCCTAAATAGGCAATGAAATCTCCCCCTGATCTCATAGTATATGGGACAACAGAAGATGAAGTGTTCCTCAGACTCAATCTCTTGGATGCTGCATAACTGACAAATCCTGTTTGCCCGATCTATCTAGTGATCTGTCTCAATCCTAAGCATGTGAGAGCCCACTCGAAACTATCCTAATGGGATGCAAAGAGAGTGCATCCAGTGGCGAAATGCATATTGTGGACGGATGATAAGCCAGTCACTCAGCTCCAAACAATGTTCTGCATCCAGTGGCGAAATGCATATTGTGGACGGATGATAAGCCCGTCACTCAGCTCCAAACAATGTTCTACATAAAAAGCCATCTTTGGGCGCAGCCCCCCAGGAGGGTTTACCCAAGTAGTATGAATAAACTACCTATAAATATCCTCCCTAATAATCTGGATCAGCTCCTGTCTAGTGGGTAGAAGATGAGTCTGTGCATCCAAGGAGTATCTGAATGAAGGAAGGTAGTCCATCCTAGTTCCCACAGACTCTAATAGATCAGAAGCCCTTGTATGCCAACATCGGACACCGGTTGAGGGAACCGAGAGGGCAAGAGTCTTTGATGAACAATAAGGAAAGTATGGATATTTGTCATACCCACTCGCTGAATCTGCAAAGCTTCGAATGCGATGTAAGAAAGAAATCAAATCAAATATAGTCTCCAATCGGAAGGGTAGGGCTCCAAACTCTACAAGGATAATGTGTTGGGGAACTGCCTACTTACATCTGATAATGCGACAAAGAAGGGTCGAGACTCTATCGACAATCGCTGAATCACACTCCAGCAAAGAAGGCCCCCAAACTACAGATCCATAAAGAACCGTGGGTTTGATAAGTGTATCCATAAGGACATCTTGGATGAGATATCTTGAAAGTGATGTCGAAAACACTATCATTCAAGAAGGGCTAAAGAACCATATCCTTTGTTTATCCTAGGCTAAAGGGCCTGCCTCAAGCTGAAACGTGGACCAGAAAAATGTACTCCCAAATACGTATAGGAAGTGGTGATCTCAACCTCCTTTCCCTTGAAGAAGAAATGGAGGTGGGAGGTCTTCAGACCATTAAACACCATGACCTTGGTTTTCCCCAAATTAATCGTCAACTATCGGAGATCACAAAAGAGAGCCAAGGCATCCAACTGTCATTGTAAACCCTCGAGAGATGAAGCTAGGAGAACCACATCATCCGCAAACAAGAGGATGGATATCAGAACCTGGTGGAGGAGGCACCCATCAGTGTCTTGGATATGCTCGTGAAGAAAAGTCTCTAACTCATCAATGTATATCCCAAATAAAATGGGGGTCAGGGGGCAACCCTGTTTAACCCCAATGGTACTCCTGATGAAATCAAATGTCCCATGAGCCGTGCGCAGACGACTGAGGCCCGTCTTGTATAGGCGCACGATGGCGGTCAGAAGGGTCTCAGATATGCCAATGTCTTTGAGCCTCTGGAGTAGGGGCCCCCGTGGAATGGAGTCAAACGCTTTCCGAAAGTCCACAAAGCAACAGTAGACTTTCAATGAGCGATGACGTGCCTCCTCAATGATGGCTCGGAGATTAAAAATATGATCAATGATCTGATGAGCGAGTCAGAACCCCACTTGTCCCCTAGCTCGGAGGTGCCTCTACTCCAACTCCCTCGAGAGTTGTATATGAAGAATTGTAGCATACAATTTCAAGAACATGTGACCCACCATGATTGTCATGTAGTTGTTGGGGTCTAAACTGGGGCCCGATTTGTGAATCGGATGAATAGTGTGATGTGACCAAACCGGTGGAAAACTTAAACGGACCACATCGTTGAAGAGATCAACCAAGTAACTACCTAGTGCACCAACTCCATGCTTGAAGAATTCTGCTTGGAAACCCTCCTCGTCAGTTGCCCTACTACCGTTCATCACTCTAACAACCTCTCTAATGTTCCTGTATGTGAAAAAGTGGCAAGAGGACGATAGAAAAGCAACCTAGATTTGGGGTCGTCCGAGAATATCATAGAGAGTGGAAGTGTGTGAGATCATGGAATCGAGGTTAAGCTCTAAAGGGAGGGGAGAGTGGCAGGGAAGGATGGTGCACCAAAAATGTTTTAGAGAGTGGATGAGGTAAGCACATAAGATCTATCTCCTCTGAGAGATAAAGAGACGTTTCTTATGACGAAGGAGACACCGATAGGAGGCTTTCAAGATGGCGTAGGAGGAATGGGCATGGGTGAAAATGTGTCGGAGCTGGCGGTTTAGATTCTTGCATTCATCGTCATACCACTTGTTCATTGGGCAAGATTTGATATTATTAGGTTGGTGGGAGGTGGACGTGGACCGGATGGAGCTAGGAAAGGACTTGAGGGTTGCTTCCCAAATGATGGAAGAAAGGTGTGTGTACTTGGTATCAACACAATCAAGTGAAAAGAACTAGGCCACGAATGGGAGTAGCTGGCGGATGTGGGAAGAGACGGTATCAGGGTCCCCTTCAGCAAACCGAAAGGTAATACGAGGTAGGCTATGAGAGGGAACAGTAATGGTAGGGAGGATACCAACTTGGAGAGAGAAAAAAAGAGAGAATGGTCCGCAAGGGGGATAGGGGAAACAGAGAAGTGATAGATGAGTGACAGTAGGTTCTGACTAGACATGACATAATCCACCACACTCGCACCCCCACCATGAGGCCGACATGTGAAAAAGCGAGAATCAGGGAAGCAAGGAAGCCCGTTTAGGATCAATAACTCATGAGATTCACCCAACTGTAAAAGGTGCCGACCATAGGCCATGGAAGGCCCCAAATCATCATCTGACATCCTATGAAGTCCCACTAACTTTGGATCTATCTCTTGGGTGCAGAACATGTTTGCTGCACAGTCGTGGAGAGGGCTCTGAAGGGCTCTAGTGCGGGCATTGAAGTCCCCTAGAAGAATGACTTCCCCTACTACTGAATACTGAGTGATACCGGCATGCAAATCTATAAAAGGGTCACCATGTTGGAATAATTGTCATTGATGTCAAACGGAATTGTTGCCAGAAGTGAACGGAATTGTTGTCAGAAGTGAACAGAGTTGTTGCCAAAAGTGACGGAAATGTTGTCGGAAGTGAACAGAATTGTCAACAGAAGTGAACGGAAATGTCGATGGAAATGTTAACGTAAATGTTGACGGAAATGTCAATGGTCACATCTCTTGGTGAAGAGGTACCTCTTGGATGGGACACATCCTTTAACGGCTATATAAGGGAGAAGAGATGTGGAAGTATCAGAAGCATTTGATTTGATTGAAGATCATATAAGTGTGAGAGAAGGAAAAAAAGAAGAGGAGAAATATTTGAGAAGAAAAGTGGTTGTTGAAACAAAGAAGCATAAGCAAAGTATAAAGGCATACAACAGCAAAGCTATATTGTAATTGATCGAATCTAAAAGGGTGAAGAAGCAAAGTCCTATCATCTATTGTGTAAACAACAAGTCAGAGCTAAAAGTGTTATTTCTTCCAGAGGGTTGGTGTCTTCGTTCAAAGGGGTTGGTGCTCCTATGAGTTGGTGCTCACGAAGATTCGTTGAGTTGGTGCTTCGCAGAGGAGTTGGTGCTCCTGTAAGTTCGTGCTTACAAAATTGTATTGGGGTTGGTGCTCCAGTAGGTTGGTGCCTACGACTTTTTATATTGAGATCTATTTCTCCATGGTTTTCTCCCGAAAGGGTTTCCACGTATAAATCTTGTGTCTCTATTACTGTGTTGTGTGAATTGTGATTTGATTATATTGCATATCTTAAGTGGAATAATTGTTTATGTAAAAAGTGAAAAAGATATCTATTACCGATTCACCCCCCCTCTCAGTAATAGCCTGTGCTTAACAATCAGGTCCATTGTGAATAACATACGCTAAGGAAGTAGGAGGGAAGTAATAGACTGCAATGTAGATGTTCCTGTCTCTGAGAAGGGGGAGAACACCTCTAATCCGGACCCACATGACCCTAGCAAACTCATATGTGGCCACCACCGAAATCCTAATCCAAAGGGAATATCTAATCAAACAAGGCACACCACCTGAACCCCTGACACCTCCTGAGCTCCTCGTCTCCTATCTACAAGTTGAAAACCAATGATATCTTGTGATATCTAGGAGAGGTCGTACAGGGATCTCATGAGTCTCAGTGATGAAGACATGTCCAATGACCCAACAGCGTCATACATTAGACCAGGTGATGACCAAAATGAACCATTACCATTCCAACAACTAATAAAGATCCCTATACCCTGTCTCCTCTCATGATGGGCCCGTCATTTAGAAGCCCCTGGATGGGAGTCCCATCTTGGAGGAAAGGAATCCCTGATTACTACTCTGAGGTTCCTGATAACTGCCCAATTCCCTACCTGTCGTGCTACCATAACCAACTCTTTGGAGCATTGAGCTCCACAACCTATGACCTAGAGAAATCTTCATCTAAGATCTTACTAGGAAGAGAGAATAACATACGTCTAGCCCTAAGGGCCCTAAGTTGATTAACAGCACACCTAAACCACAGAAAAAGTGTGGAGTCGTAACCCAATGAAGCTCTGTCAAGTGTCACATCGGGGATACCCAGATTATCTTTGAGGAACAAAGTCCCAACAACCATAGGGTCCAGAGAGGAAAGAGGAAGGGGGAGCCCCCTCACCTTGAGGTTCAGCTCCCTAGCACGTTTGGTACGCTCTTTCGTGAGCTTAGCCTGGACAACCTCCTCAACTGTTGCCATGGTGGGGGGAGTTCTATCTTTGCCACTAACTACCTGTGCCCATGAATGGATGTGTGTTTTCGTTTCTTGTTTAAAGGAAGCCTGTTGGGATCTGATCTCTTCATGTTTGTTTTTGAGGTCGAGAATTTCTACATGTAAGGTGTCGTTAGGGAAAAGACCTTGCTCCTTATTGGTGTTGATCATTTCTTTCAATGAAGCATTCTCTAATTCAACTGTTGCTACCCTGACTGTGAGGTCACAAACTTCCATCCAAAGTGCCTGGTTAGCAGATTCCACTCGTTGGATTCTATCGATCAGATCCTTAATAAGGTTGTTCCCACTATCACTAGAATTTTGTGTGCTTGGTTTTGAGAACCCTATTATTGCCTTGATGTTGTCATCTTCTGCAATTGAGGGGTCAGCCATTAGCTCCTGGTCTACAGAAAATGCGAAGCACAAGAGGGGGAGAGGGTCGAATTGTTTGAATGGGCAAGAGGGGTGAGTCCCCGAGGAGCATTTAGCTCAACTAGCAATGAAAACAGGTGCAAAATTAAAATGTGAGATCACACCACACACTCTGTACAAGCTGTGAAAGTTGTGAAAAGTCAAAACTGCACAGAAATGACTGTCTATTCATGAAAATGCAATGAAAACTGATGAAGTGTCGTTCTTTCTCTGCAGAAATCGTGGTGGAGATGGTGGTCGAAATAGTGATTGTGAAATAGTTGTTCAAAAACCCATGAGTTTGTTGATACTTGAATCACAAATCATGAAATGTCCTAGTATCATACGTGGGGTAATAATCAAAATCATAGTAGTCTTCATCATCAGGATCCTGTTGAATCCATCATGAATCTTCATCTTCATCAGAATTAATAGGAGTCATGGGAGGATCTTGTACCCAGTCCAATTCCTACTATGGTGATAAACAAGGAATAGTTTCATAGCTTCTTCATCCATGCTAGCATCAAAATATTGTTGTGCTTTAGAAGTATATCCATATCTGAAACCATGAATAGGTTTCTATCTCTGAAACTAATCTTCCTGAAACTGATATGAAACATATACAACACGAAACTAAATATTAAAGTTAGGTTATGAAACTGATAATTTTACCATTTTAAGAAAACGATCATAAGGATCTTTGCTTGGCTGATATGGACAGTATTTGAACAAAATAGCTTTCAAGTATTTTCTGCTCGTGTTTTTCCACCATACTAATAGGCCCAAGAAAATTGGTGACATGGAAATTTGAAATCAATCCATCCACTGGCTCTCGCGGCTAATTAGAGAATTTCTTAGTCCATTCTTTGAAAGTTGAAGTCGTAGATAGAGAAAATAGTTTCTCTAATAGTCAGTTTTCATTTAGAAATGGTTGATGAAAAGTATATTTATTGTTCTTCCACCACCATTCTACCACCTATTGGGTGATGTCCTTTCTCAGCTTTCTATTCAATTCCTCAAAGTTTGTTTCCCATTTCAAAGGATCTCTTTGTAGTTTTGGAGCCAAACCTATTTTGTCTTAGAAGATCCAAGATTTCTAATTTGTCTTTCTTCTGGATATAGTGTTTTAATTATACTGGAAGAGGGCTTGAATCATTAATCATGCAATGAGGATATTCTGCATTTTTTCTTTCCCCTTCCACCTGGCGTGAATAATCATCATCATTTTTATACGTTGGTTATATATCTGCTATACAAATATGTTTACATTGCTTATATTAAATTGAAATGATTGAATGAAATTGCCCATCTGCTTAAAATCTGATTCCCCATTTGAGACCAATGAAGCTTCTGAATTATATTTTGCAACTCTAAATTTGTCCTCAGAACAAAGGGTTTAGGTGATCTGTAAACAAATAGATTTCCTACTCTGAAAATTTTACTTATTGGATCCTTATAGGCGGATTAGTTTTTCGTACAAAGCTCCTTCAGTGCTCCAAAAAAACCCCTCTGCTCTTTTCCTGAGCTTCGAGTAATAAACACCAAAATTAAGTTTTATAAGCCTTTACAAAGCAATAATAATAGTAAGAAAAATCCAAATGTGTTTTAATACATTTGGAATGCCTTCACAATCTCACTTAAGGCTTACAAATTTGAATTAAGCTCGAATGTATTTGCATGGATTAAGCTTGAGTGGCATGAGTGTGAATTCCTAGAATTCCAATCAAGTTCTCCTTCCTCAAATGAACCTCCACCCCCTTTATATACTTGTGGAGGGTCCACTTTTTGAGGTTTGGATAGTAATCTCTTTACAATATTTGTGGGATTTAACATTATCCCCCCATGTATCCCATACATATGGGATTCACTATTATCTATGCCTTTAAATAAGGCTCATATGTGAGATGGAGGGAAATAATAATTTATTTATTTATTTAAATGCTTCACATTTTGACTAGTCTATGCCATGTGTCACCTGCAAATTTGTCCACATGTCCCATGCTAATTTGTCCACGTGCCAGCATTTAATTGGTCCATGTTGCCACGTCATCACTTTTACCGGGTTTGACCACAACTTTGACTGGCCATAACTTTTGCATACGAACTCAGATTGGTCTGTTCAAAATGCGTCAAAAAACTTGTGACGAATTCTACAGCATGGAATTGGTTCAGAAACGTTCCAAGACCATCAATTTTTCCAGTTTGACCATCTTTGACCACCTGTTGACCAATTGTTGACCAATGATAACTGGAGCATACGATGTCCCTTTTTCGCATTCCAATAGTGGTCGGAAAGCTCTTGATGATCTCTGCACAATGGACCACGTTTAAAGAAATCCAGGGAACATCTAAAAATGTCCTCCAGATCATTAGGCAATTGGTAAAGTTTGAATTTATCAACGGCAAGCATTGCAGCCTTTACCTCTTTTTTGAAAGGGGTAATTCAATTGAGGCTGTGACCAAATTCCTGAATTATAAGCACAAACCTCCTCTTTATTATACCTTTTTTCCAGTAAAACACAACCCCAACCGTATTTACTGGAATCAGTTTCAAGTATGAACGGACCATCACCAGATAGTTTTAACAGTGGGAGTGCTTTGACCTTTTCTTTGATTCTTATTACAGCTTGGTTCATTTCTTCAGTTTACAGAGTAGGAGTTTTCTTTAATCTCTGAGTCAAGATTCTCGTCTCTAGCTTGATTTTCATAGAAAGGATTGCAGTAATTCAAGGTTCCTAAAAAGGCTTTAAGTCGTTGCCTATCAAGAATAATGTCTCAGAAAAAATCTGCAATACCTTTAAAACATGTTATTGGAGTTTTATTAATCCTTTACTAATATATACACCAAGGAATTCAATATCAGGAACCCCAATGAACATTTTATTTCAGAGAGAGCAAAACCATTTTCTTTTGTTAATCTGAAAAATACTTTCAAATGCTCCAGATGGGTGTTTAGATCCTTACTGCAAATCAGAATATCATCTATAAAAACAATAATAAAACTGTGATCTCAAAATATAATATCCATCCTTTTTTGAAATTCACTAGGGGCATTTTTGAAACCAAATGGCATTACTTGTCATTCAGAATGCGTTTGAAGAACAGGAATTAAGAATCCTGTTTTGAACTTATCATATTCAGCAATAGCAATTTACCAAAAGCCAGATTTAAAATCAAACTTGGAAAACACACAGTTATCACAAAGTTTTTTGAGCAATTCATTTTTTAAGGGTAAAGGATGAGTGATATTTACCAATTGCTCATTTAGCTTTTTGTAGTTGATAGCCAGTCTGGCTTTTCCTCTTACTTCCTCACTGTGTTTTTTTTGCATAAAAAGCCGGGCATGCCCATTCTGATTTTCTAGGTCTAATCAGTTCTAGCTCCAGAAGTTGCTTTATTTCTTCAGCTGCTGCTTCTTTTTGCTCTGGGGAAAAAGGGAGTGTAGTGGCCTTGAAATGGGGATGAAAGGCTTCATTTTCTAATGGCAGGTTGACGGTGTATTTACATGTCTACCAGAATTCTTTTGGGTTATTACTACAACACTTATTCAAGTCTTCCTTTATCCTTTTCAGAACTAAGTCTTGTCTTTGTTCAAGGTCATTTATTCTCCTTTCCATTTTCATGACCTGTTAAGAAGAATATTCATATCCTTTAGATATCACCCTTATAATGGCTTTATGAATTTGTTCCATCTCAACTTTCTGGTTACCAAATGTTAAACAGATGGAATTGTGCAAAGCTTTATTGGGTAATGTTTTCTAAGGAAATCGCTTCCTAGTACTGCATCAGTCATTCATTGTCAAAATGTCTAAGAGTAGCAGTATTCATATGGCATTTGAAATTTAATGGGATATCATTACCTACAAACTTGATTTCAGAGTAACCCCCATCAACTGTGCTAAATCCATCAATAGTCTTTTCCCATTTGAAAAATGGAATAGCATCCTTGTTACAAATACACAAATCCGCACATGTATCAATCAGAGCATCTAAGTCATATAGTTTATATCCTTCTATTTTAACCGTAACCCTGATTATAGTATTTTGTTGGCTGTAAAAGTGATGGATTATAGGCCCTCCAAAAAGTCCTTTAATATCATAATTTGTTTCAAGTTCTTCGTCTCTAGTGGCTTCCCCAGGTTCTTTGGATTCAATTGTTCCCTTTAATCTAGAAACAATTCTCTTAGACCTTTTTAAGCTTGTCTCAAGTTCATCAAGAAAATATGTGGCTTCATAAGGGAGAGATGCAGAGGATTCCCTCATTTTAAGATTCTTGAATAAATCTTGTTCCTTGGGGATCTTACGATCTTGAATGGAAATGAATTGTTTCTTATAAGTTTATTGATCTCCCTATTGTACTCTTAACAGTCATGCACTGCCTTCTACAGCAAATCAAAGTAATGAATCAAGAGGAAAGTATAAAGCAGGCCCAGTGACAGAAGAATGAGGCTGAAAGAGAAACAGGAATAGAGACTGTTGTAAAAAATCAGAAACAGCTGTATGACCAGCATGTTGAAACTAGAAAGGAAGCAAAAATCCATATAGAAAATATGACTAACCTCATAAAAAATTTAGATAACAAGAGGTCAGACATAAAAAATGTGGTAATGGCCCAAAAGATGTCATTCAGACTATTAAAAACCATCATATCATTTTTCATGGTGCGATAAATGCAAAATTTAACTTGTCTAAAGTCATGGAAAAACTGGACAAGTTAGCAGCTAATTCAAAAGCTTTAGAAAAAGCAATTATTGCCCTAGCCTCTAATATCCAGCAGATCCAAGCAAACACCAACAATCCAGTTAGTATCTTCTCTCAGACAATGATATCATCTACACCAGCCACTTTGCCTACATTCCAGCAAAATGTGCAAGCAGCAAAACATTCAACTGGAGAAGAGATCCTAAAAATGTCACAAGACTTTCAAAACTACAAATTCAGATGGCAGATCTAGCTAAACAACTACAACAAATAGCTCAGAAAAAATTGGCTTATTTATGGGGATTCAAAAAATGAAAGAGATGAATATGATAGCTCAAGCAATTCAGAGCTTTCACATTCAATCCTCTGAGGAAGAAACTTTTATAGCTCAGGAAAATGTTGTAAATTACTAAATTACCAAAGCAGATAAATTTCAACCTCAGATGATTACACCACAAATCATCTCTAAACAATACACCCCTAGAAACCTGCCAAATGCAGATGGCTAACAGACGGTATGGATCTGGTTCTAATGTTGAGTTTCCACCAGAAACCTATCCACATCAGACCTTTTCCAGGAAGAGAGTCAAGACTGAATACAATTAGCAACCAACAGGCAATATACATACAGATGCTCAGCTTGTATTTCGATGCTCAGCTTGTATTTCCTCCTAAGCTAAATATAGATGACTGGTTTCAGAATAGGCACAAGTTGGAAAAGGATGCTAGAATTAAAGCCTTGAAACAGATTATGTTAGGATGGACATTTACACAGGCAGGTTTCTCCCAAAGGGGAGAACATCCTTCAATGCAACTTCTGATTGCCCATATGACGGGTACTTTATTAGACTGATGGAATGATTTACCTCCTGCAGAACATAATCAAATTCTTGTTGATGATGGTCAGATTATAACTAGGTTAACTAATGCAATTATACTAGAATTTGCTGGAGATGTACAATCTACAAAGCATGATACTTTAAAAGATTTGTATAGAATGAAGCACTATGATATTGATTATCTAGATCAGTATGTTTGTATGTATGTGACAATGGCTAGGCAAGCTCATCAAAGTATAGGAGCTGTAAAGCGTCACTTTATTAACAGCCTCCCTCCTGAATCATTAAATAGTGCCACTTGCTCATATTCAATCTAAAAAAGAGGGCACGGGACAACACATGACCATAGAAATGAATACTTTTGAACAATTGAGACAGAAAATTGATCACGTAATGGCCTTTATTTGTAGACCGAAGAAAATGGATAAAAGTGTGAAACACTTACCAGATATTGTCAAATCCAGATTCGGTACCCAGTATCCTCAGTTTGCTATGTTTGGTTGTTGCCTCAATAAAATAAAATCCTGTAAATGCCATAAATCCCCCAAGTCCAAAAAATTCTATTCACAAAACCCGACTCTTAAACTTGCTTTCAAAAGATGCAGATTTGTTAAGAAAAGAAAGCCCTTTTAAGTTTTCACAGTCCAAACTTCCTAAGAAGGCACCCAAATGTTTTACTTGTGGACAACCAGGGCATATTAGTCCAGACTGTCATAGGAAAAAGGCTAGGCCAATAAATGCTAAACAAGTTCATTTTATTTCCAAAAAAATTGGCAAGATTGGACTTCATCTGATTCAGAATATGATTCTGGTATTTCTTTACCTGATAGTCTTACCCCAGAACAGTTATCTGATATAGACATAGACTCTGTTGCTGACGAAATTCCTCAAGACCATAACGTGCTTCTCAATACCTTGCATGGAGACATTGATTCCCAGGCCTCCTATCATTACTGTTTTATGTTCTCTCTAGTTTTTGAAGAAGAAATTAAGCAATTGCATCAAATTTAAAATGATACTCATGTTCGGCAATGTGTAATGAGGGATCATGCAGCTATCCAGAAGCGTAATGTACAGCAGGCAGATCAAGAAACTTATAAGAAACAATTCATTTCACTTCAAGATCTTAATATTCCTAAGGAAATAAGATTTATTCAAGAATCTTAAAAAGGGGGAATCCTCGGCATCTCTCCCGTATGAAGCCACGGAGTTGCTTGATGAACTCAAGACAAGCTTAAAAAGATATCAGAGAATTGTTTCTAGATTAAAGGGAACAGTTGAATCCTAAGAACCAAGGGAAGACGAATAACTTGAAACAGATTATGATATTAAAGGACTTTTTGGAGGTCCTATGATCCATCACTTTTACAGCCAGCAAAATACTATAATCAGGGTTATGGTTAAAATAGAAGGATATAAACTATATGAACTAGATGCTCTGATTGATACAGTGTTGATTTGTATATTTGTAAAAACGATGCTATTGTATTTTTCAAATGGGAAAAGACAAATGAAGGATTTAGCACAGTTAATGGGGGTTACTCTGAAATCAAGTTTGTAGCAAAAGATATCCCATTATATTTCAAACGCCATAGGAGTACCACTACTTTTAGACATTTACCCAATATAATGACTGATGCAGTACTAGGAAGTGATTTCCTTAGAAAACAATACCCAATAAAGCTTTTACACTATTCCATTTGTTTAACATTTGGTAATCAAGAAGTTGAGATGGAACAAATTCATAAAGCAAATATATAGGTGATATCTAAAGGATTTGAATATTCTTATTTGCAGGTCATGAAAATGGAAAGGAGAATAAATGACCTTGAACAAAGACAACTTAATTATGAAAGGGATAAAGGAAGACTTGAAAAAGTGTTGTAGCAATAACCCAAAGGAATTCTGGCAGACATGTAAATACACCGCCAACCTGCCATTAAAAGATGAAGCCTGTCATCCCCATTTCAAGGCCACTACACTCCCTTTTTCCCCACAGTAAAAAAGAAGCAGCAGCTGAAGCAATAAAGCAACTTCTAGAGCTAGGACTGATGAGACCTAGCAAATCAGAATGGGCATGTCCTGCTTTTTATGTGAAAAATGACAGTGAGGAAGTAAGAGGAAAAACCAAACTAATTATCAACTATAAAGCGCTAAATGAGCAATTGGTAAATCTCGCTCATCCTTTACCCTTCAAAAATAAATTGCTCCGAAAACTTCAGGATAATTGTGTGTTTTCCAAGTTCGATTTGAAATCCAGCTTTTCGCAAATTGCTATTGCTGAACATGATAAAGTTCAAAACAGGATCCTTAATTCCTGTTCTTCTAAATCAGTATGAATGGCAAAAGACAAGTGGATGGAAATAGTGAAACAACTGTCTTTACCAAGTTATCACATACGCCATTGCAAGACCAGAAGCTCCACACTGTTCTACTGCTACTATTTTGGCTCCGATGATTTCATGGCCAAGCGCTCACCACCCAGTAGCTACACCGATGGATGCAGATTCTCACCACTGGTAGCATAAGGACTAGAACAGTGTTAGGCGAGGTGGGGAATGGTCAAAGTCGGTGGTGAAGAATGTTGGGGATGCACTTCATTTAGATTTCTAAGGCCCTTCGCTCAAGGGTTTGGTAAAACTAGAGGTGCTCTCATCCTCAAAATTAGAAGCTCTCGTCCTCAAACTTAGGAGCTCTCGTCCTCATCAAATTCAAAATTTAGGCGCTTCCTAGGTCTCGACCTGCCGTGGACCCTCATGTTGTGTATTTTCCTCCTCGACTCAACATGCATTGTGACTGTCTGAACCTACATCACCGATATGGATACGGGTACATGAATCGGATATGGGGCTACGAGGATTTATTTTGGAGGTGTGGATACCTTTTGGATACGGCTGTACAAAAATATATATAAAAAATTAAAAATATAGCCATATAAGCAAAATTAACCACATAATATGCATTGAGGAAACAAAATAAGTTAAATAACCACAAAACATACTCATAATTCAATGTGAAATATCATAATATTCAACGGTCAAGCTTAGATGAATTTAATAATGGGTACATAATGCAAACGTTACAATGTATGGACAAAAATAAAGACATCAGCATATTCATGATGCACTATATTCATTTTCCTTTTCAGCTGCAATCTCTTCATCATCACGTGGTTTATTAGAACCACAAGCAGCAGCAATGCCACTGCCACTAGCTCCACTATGCAGGTCGTGTGAAGCACTGTCTAGCTCTATGTCAAGCAATGAAAAGTAGGCAACAAATGCATCCAAGTCAGCAGTCTCTGTGTTCACATCCCAACACGTTGTTGCCCCTTGTAATGAGGTTGTTTGTATCAGAGAAGACGGAAGTTGGAATGCACATAGACCAAATCCTCCACCTTTTTGACGGCCAACTTGTTGCGCTTAATTGAGTGGATAAATTTGCAGGTACTCCAACTCCGTTTAGCTGAGGAGGAACTTGCAACCTATTGAAATAAAGTCAATTAGAATTTATAAAAACTAAAAGTTAAAACAAAATATCGAAAAGATCAAAAGAAAGGTGAAGAGTAAAATAAATAAAAAATCTTACTTGTGATAGAATTTTTATTGCAAGTGGTTGGAGGTGGGTGGATGCTTGTCCATGGAGGTACCGCCAAAAATGATCATCCATCTTGTACTTGTCAAGAATAGCACCAAAAGAGATGCCCGTTGACAATTCTTCCACATGCCAAAAATTGTCAACCTTACTATTCGGAAGATGGTCTTATGATACCAGTTTGTCTTGTAAATCAGTTTTTTGGAGTCCTTGAATAGCCATCTACAGCCTTCATATAAAGCATGGGATGATCTACTTGAGGATGTTACAGGTGCCCTGGGTTGCGACTGAAGATACATATGTTCTACTTGTTGAGACATACTTGGACTGTTTGAAAAGGCAGAGGTTGTTTTGCATACGATGCGCAAACATGCTTATTCTTATAGGGTTACTGCATACAATAATTAATGGCTTAGGCAAGGTTAGAAAGAAGCCAACAAAGCAAAGGAAATTAAAAGGAAGATATCCTTCGGACAAACCTTTTCGGAGAATTTGCAAAGAAAAGTCCACAGCCTCCAAAAAAGTCCGCAGAAAATCCAAAGGTCCGAAGGAATAAGGACACCTACAAAAAGCCCGGGTGCCCTACAAAAACCCAGAGTGCCCTACAAAAAGCACGGGTGCCCTACAATTTTTTTGAAAAACCAGTTCCGAGACACAAGCCCTTGCAGAGCGCACTTGATCAGTGACAGGACCTTTCCAACTTTCCCGAAGGGCATAAAGGAAGGACACAATCGCTTGCGGAGGGCACTTGGTCGGTGGCAAGACCTTTGCATTTTTCCCGAAGGGCATTCTGCCAGTGGCCAAATAAAGACAAAGTAGTAATTCCTTCAGACTTTTTGACCGAAGGAATTCCTTCGGACAAAAAGTCCGAAGAAATTCGGGACGAAGAAAACCCCGACAGTTACAAGCCGTCAAAGGCAAAAGAGAAAACAAAGGAAGGATATCCTCGGACAAAAGTCCGAAGGAATTCCTTCGGACTTTTTGTCCAAAGGATTAATCCGCGGAAAAGTGAGAAAACAAAAGTCCGTAGAAATTCAAAGGACACAAAGCCGCAAAAAAGTGAGAAAACAAAAGTCCGCAAAAATTCAAAGGACACAAAGCCCGCGGGAAAAAGTCCGAGAAAATCAAAGGGAGATAAAACCAAGGGGAAACCAAAAAGTCCGAAAGAAATGCATATCCTTCGGACAAATTGTCCGAAGGATTCCTTTGGAAAGCTTGGTCAAAGAAAGGAAAGTCCGAGGGCAGAGAGAGACAAAAGCAAAGTCCGAAAAGAATGGACACGAAGGGAAAATGACTTAGCAAATAGCCCAATGGATTATCCGAAGAAATAAAACAAAAGGGAGATGTCAGAGATAATAAAGACCTGAAGAGAATGAACATTAGGCATAAGGAATAAGTAAGAAGGGAAAGTCCGTGGAAAGACAAATACAGACAGAGGTCAAGAAGAAGAATTCTAGATTTAGCCAAGAGAAATCACAAATAGTTGGGCGGAGAGAAACCCATGCACAAACAAAAGACGGAGTCAACGTGGAATTCCATACAAGCAAAAGCTAATTACGGTTGACTAGTCAAGGCTTCAGTTGACTGGTTGTTGAAGTCAAGTTTATCTCCAAGGTCAACTCAGCCTTTCAAACGTTCCAACTCGGCTTCCAAAGGATCAAGTCAGAGTTCTAAAATTGACATTGGCGTTGGATTTCATGCATGCTATTGTCATCTCATACTATCAAATGTTCTAGCAATTCATGAAGAAGCTAAATTTAGAGGTGGGCGTGGATTGCCATGCAAAGAGAGGTGGGCATTTCAATAAACCCAGCCGTCCACTTCCTCTAACGCCAAGGAGCTTCATGCAAAGACAAAGGGAAAATATATTTTATTGGAAGATAAAGTTGGTCTTGAGTTAATCTAAGTTGATCTTCCTCTTCTATTTTTCAACGCCAATCTCTTGGCTTTTGTAATTTTCTATATTAATGGCTTTTCAGCTTTAGATTTTTTCATCCCTCTCTTGGCAAGACCAGACTATGTCATTGGTCAGTTGTGTAACCTCTTCAATCAATAGGACTATACTTTCAGATTTCAAGTGTTGGCATAGTGTATATTCGTTCAACAATTCACATGTGGTAGATTTCTCTCCCTTTCCAAACTCTGATTCATACCTAGTTGCTAGCTTATCATATCATGAAGGTCATGTTCAGTGTTCTCTATGTCTTTTGCCGAAGTTGTAAGTGGATGTTAGGTGGCTGCAAAGTGTCTTGTATCAGACCTCTCTCCATCGTTTTCCCTCATGTTTCAGTCATTGGATTGAACCTTCTCATGAAATATTTATGCATAGTGATCAATTGAAATCAAAGGTCTTTTTTTTCCCTTGTTTGATTCAGTGTTCAGGGTTCCAAGTAGAGTGGATCAATGTTTTGGTGTATCACCGTTATTAGGTAGGATTTCCCTTTCAAGTTTATTTCTCCCTTTTCCATGGTAGATTCGCAGCACAGAGTAGAGATCCATTGATACATCTTATAGGAACCAGCCTTCTCTGGAAGTTCTCACCATTGAGGCACCCACCCTCATGAGAAGATCCCATTGTTTCAACCAGATAGAGGATTGGCCAATTCATGCACGTCTTCGATTCAGGGTGCAGCTCCAAGTTGACAACAAGACCCATGGAGGATATGAAATGCACAAACTCTTTCCTAGCTTGGGCTTCTACTTCCGGATTGGGAAAGAGTCTAGAGAATGTTGAATTATATTCCTCGGCATCCTCAACATCTCTATATGGTGTGACCCTCCTAGACAAAGAGATGATCTCTACTCTATAGTATTTGGGCATCAAAGCAAAAGCAAAAAGATGCAACGGGGTGGTCATTTTGTTCCACCTTTCAATGAGATGCAACTACACTTCTTTGAAGAACCTCTTTGTAGAACCCTGCTCTTTGACATTTATGATGGATCTAATGTTCTCAATCATTGAGTCAATTCCATCAAAAAGCTCACCCAAACATAGTTGATACATATCCACATATCTCAACACCCTGACGATGGGCTCGATAAAATTGACCAAATACTCCACACGTTCCCACTACATGTCATCCAGAATCCACCTTTGTGGCTTTCTCACTGTTTGCCTACCTCCATACACTCCAAAGGTTGTTGATAACCATGCTACTCAATGCCTCACGCACCTTGACAAGTCATCTCAAGACGAGTGTGAGGCAAACCGAGTCTCAGCAACCTGATATGAAATTAAAACAAATAAAATAAAATAAAATAAAAATTCAAAAATAAAAACATTACAAACAACAAACTTACAAAATTAAATTAAAAATATACAATCATACATGATTCATGAAAGATCAAGTTAAGAGTTACCTTCAACAATTGCAACTTCAATAAGGCCCTGAAGATGCCTTGGGACATGATGGTTGGTTATGAGCATTTGGATCTCGCTCCCCTGCACATAGACTTGTTTGATACAGTCAATTTTTGTCCCTAATTTTTGCAACATAAGGTTGAGGGAATGAACGGCACAAGATGTCCAAAATATGTGCCCATACCTTGCCTCAACCAACATTTCCGCAACCTTGCAATTTTTAGCATTGTTCGTTGCAACTTGGACAACGTTTTGAGGTCCCACCGCCTCAATGGCCTCTATCAAAATGTTGGTAATGAATCTTACATCCTTCACTTGCCCCTCACAATCAATGACCCTCAAAAACATTGCCCCTTTAGGGCTCACTACAACCACATTAATCAATGGCCTATTTGTTATATCTTTCCATCCATCGAAAATGATGGGCACCCCTGTTTCGATCCATGAATACCTGATGAGCTTCAATTCATCTCCAACTTGTTTTCTTTTTTTTGTCAACAAGGTGGTGTGCACCTTTTCATAACCTAGGCTGACGAACCCTTTAGGGGCAACATTGATAAATCTCACTATATCCTATCAGTATGGGGATCGAAAAACATTAAATGGCAACCCACATGCGTAAAGACAACATGCGAGGCTTTGCTCCGTTATGTCCCTGGATTCATTATAGCATGCCATGTCCAATAGGCCTGCATCTTTTGTTCTCTTGCGACCAAGAGGTGAATCATCTTCCTCTTCAGCCGCAACAGGTGTAGCAAGAAAGGGATGTGATGGGGTCACCACATTAGCACGAGATAGATCAACAGGTGGTGATCGTTTCTTTCTTAAAAGATGCTTCGATCTTTGCCCTACAATGGCATTTGCATCTTCTTGCTCTTTGATGTATGCAAAGATCTTTGCCTATGGCAAGCCCTTTCCTAGCCTTCCATTTATGCTTGGACCACCACAAATTTTGATTCCAACACCAGGAAACGTACACTAATGGGATTTCACTCGACTATACGAGCTCTTGTATTTACAATTACACTCTGAGCAAAGTCAATGAAAACACCCTCCACCAAGTATTTGTTCTAATACTGTCACATACTTACAAAGGGGCATTTGCATATCAAATTTGGGGCTATCCCTTGGCCCACCAAACTAGCAGTTGCAGCCTGAGACATTCCAGCAAATCCCTATAGCCCCTTGTAAAAAAATAAAAATATTGCTATTAAAATTTAAAACATAATGCATTTGGTATTTTTTGAAATAGTGGTTAAAACTTAAAAGAATAACTTTAAAAAAAAATTAAAACTAGTTACAAACAAAACCAAAAAAAAAAAAATCTCAAGTCTGAAAACTCACCTTAAATTAACAAATCCTCTTCCTTGCAAACTCCTCAAGCTCCTTGGCGCCAAATAGGTAGAGGTAATGGTGTAGGTTTAGCACAAGGAAGGAGTTTCAAGCTTATGCAATTGAAAAAATGAACAAGAGTGAACAAATGTGCAATGAGATTTAAAAATGCAATTTAAGGTAAATGTGTTATCCTTTGATAAAATGAGTGTGAATGTTGCTTTTAGGGTTGGGAATCTAATTTAAATTGTTTTTAATTGTATTTTGAAATCCGTGTTTGATTTTTCATTGAGCGAAATCGGAAAAAAATAAAAAAAACGCTTTATAGGCAAGAAACGTCATGGAAAATCCCAGGGAGTGTCCCTGGGCCCGCGGAAATGTCAGGATACATCCCCAAATGTATCTGGGCATTTCCATAGGCCGAGTGACACTCCTTGGGTGTCTCCCCCGTGCTCCCCTAGCGTATCTGTTTCTAGGAGTGTTTCCCCAACATTTCAAGGGCCTCCAGGGGCGTATTCGGTAATGTAGGTCTGAACCTTAGGTTTTTGAGGTGTCAGCCGAAGCTTTAGTGTTCCTGTTAGGAAAAATTTATCAAATGTGCAAGAAATTAAAATGGAAATAACAATCCACAATACAATCATGATAAAATAACACAAAGATTATGTGGAAACCCCTGTAAATTGCAACAAGGGAAAAAAACCACGTGTAATAGTAGCTACACACTTCTAACCAATCTCTAACCAATCTCTGTCTTACAAAGTTTTCTTCAGTTTGGCCTTCTTACTCATGGCTTATTCCAAAGCTCGAAGTCTCCAAACAAAGCTTTCCTTCATGCATCTTGGCATAGCATCCAAAAGCCAAGCACCTACATCCTGAAGAGGGCAAAGCCTCTCTTAATTACAAGACAAGGATCAACATCCTTAAATAGAGATACATGAGAGAAAGAATCCAAGGAAGACAGCAATTGTGTCATAATCCCACTTGTGATGCACAGTACTCAATAGTGTAGTGTTTGTCTACATGTGCAAAGGTCAACAAAGTAGAGCATCTACTTTACACAAGATCAACCACCTCCATGTGCCAACAAGATATTGCAACCCACTCCATGTGGATGAATAGTCAGCAATAGTAGTAATTGTCTTCCACTAGTGCACAAAAGTCAAAAGGTGCTCAATCACCTTTATTTATGACTTTAACCAAACACTTTAATCATGGAGTCCACATAGCAATGTGCCCCACACCCATCCATATCAATCACCAAAAGGCACCCATGTGCCTTAGTGGAGTAATGCGCCACACATGCCACATTAGCATGAATAGTCTATGACACCTAATCACATGAATAGTGTTTACCACCTCATCACATGAATAGTGACTTCACTTCCTAACATTCTCCCGCTTGAAGTCAATATTCAAGATTTAATACACTTGAGTATTCTACCAGCTACCTCCATTGCCCGATGTTGTCTTTATTGCATTTTCATCAAGGCTAGAGAAGTTAGGCACCAATCAAAATTATTTGTCTCGAACATGGTTACTCCTCCTGTCATTGTTGTAGCTCTCACTTGCACAAAACTCCCTACTTGCAAAAAACACACTAACACAGAGATTTTCAAAAGCACCATGGCTCTAATACCAAAAGTTAGGGAAAATACATAACTTATGCAAGGGAAAAAACCATGGTCAATGGCAGCTACACACTTTTACTATCTCCAACCAATCTCTGTCTTACAAAGTTTTTTGCAGTTTGGCCTTCTTACTCATGGCTTACTCACAAAACTCAAAGTCTCCAAAGCTCGTAGCTTTGACTCCTAAGAATGGCTCCAAACAAAGCTTCCCTTAATGCATCTTGGCATAGCATCCGAAAGCCAAGCACCAGCATCCTAAAGAGCGCAAAGCCTCTTTGATTACAAACACAAGGATCAACATCCTTATAAATAGAGATACATGAGAGAAAGAATCCAAGGTAGACCACGATTGTGCCATACTCCCACTTGTGATACATAGTACTCAATGGTGTAGTGTTTGTCTACATGTGCAAAGGTCAACAAAGTAGAGCACCTACTTTAGACAAGATCAACCACATCCATGTGCCAACAAAATATGGAGACCCACTCCACATGAGTGGATAGTCAAGAACAGTAGTAATCGTCTTCCACTAGTGCACAAAAGTCAAAAGGTGCTCAATCGCCTTTATGACTATAACCAAACACTTTAATCATGAAGTACACATAGCAATGCGCCCCACACTCATCCATATCAATCACCAAAAGGCACCCATGTGCCCTAGTGGAGTAATGCATCCCACATGCCACCTCAACATCAAGTGTTTGACACCTCATCGCATGAATAGTATGCCACCTCATCACATGAATAGTACTTCACTTCCTAACAGTTTCAAAAGAAGCTGATGTTTTATCTTACACAATGTACATTGGGTAGTTTGATCCCCATCATGGTTGAAGAAATATCTCTATCATGTATTTGGCTCACATCAAAGTTTAATTAATTACTCAATATATCTGCCAACACTTGGTGGTGCTTGGACCACTAATAGACTCACAGAGAGTAGAGTGCTTTGGAAAGATATGTGACCACACTACACATTGTAATATCCCCTCCAAACAGGAAATATAGCAACACAAAACTTTGAACAAAGATACAATTTCTGTTGAATAAATTCAGAAGAATAACAATAATAGTCTCTTAATAGCAAATCACAGATTTTATCACTTGTCCTTCTAAATTATTACAATTACAGTCCTCTCTTATGCATATAAAATATGACATACAGTCTTGAAACCCTGGTCTTTTACAAATCTAGAAATAAAACTTGAATCTGGAACGGCTCGGGTTGCTGTGTAAAAACACAGTCACCGTCGTCGGTAATACTGCCGCTGTCGGTAGCTAATACTGCCGTCGTCGGTAACACTGCCGTCGTCGGTAATACTGCCGTCGTCGGTAGCCGTCGTCGGTAATATTACCGACGACGGCAGTGTTACCGACGACGGCAGTGTTACCGACGACGGCAGTATTAGCTACCGACAGCGGCAGTATTACCGACGACGGTGACTGTGTTTTTACACAGCAACCCGAGCCGTTCCAGATTCAAGTTTTATTTCTAGATTTGTAAAAGACCAGGGTTTCAAGACTGTATGTCATATTTTATATGCATAAGAGAGGACTGTAATTGTAATAATTTAGAAGGACAAGTGATAAAATCTGTGATTTGCTATTAAGAGACTATATTATTGTTATTCTTCTGAATTTATTCAATAGAAATTGTATCTTTGTTCAAAGTTTTGTGTTGCTATATTTCCTGTTTGGAGGGGATATTACAGTAGTATCAGAGCTAAATTCCTGCCATCCTGTTGGGCACATCAGAACTAATGTCTTGCCATCCTGTTGGGTAGTTCCAGGTTCAATTCGATTATCAGTATGGCTCTAAGAGGGGTCAAAGTTTTGAAAGAAAGCATGCACAATGCAAAGAAGAAATTAGATCATCCATTTCAGCAAGCAGATGACACTCTAAAAATTTTGGAGGAGTTGGACACTTATTTAGGCAAGGTTGAGCATTCAAATACTTATGAGATGCAAACAGCGTTATTTCCAGCGTTTGATTCGTTGGTGAAGCCCCGATTATTGAGACATCATGATGAGGTGGTAAGACTTGCAGCTCTCTCTTGCATTAGTGAAATGATGAGGATCATAGCTGGCTTTGATTTTCATGATGATCAGATTATGAGAGAGGTACTTTATGCCATGGTAAAAAGCTTCGAAAAGTTGGATAACATTAGAGACCCTCATTTCTCAAGGAGGGCAAGATTACTTGAAACATTTGCAAGGTATGGGTTTGAGAACATTATGATGTTAGTAGGTTGTATTGGTGAAATTCGCATGATGTTTAAAATATTTTGGAATATTTTAGATGAGTTTCATTCTAGCAATATATTGGCATCAATGCACTCTATTATGTTCACAATCTTGTTTGAGGAGGAGGATAAAATTTCTAAACTTTTGACAGAAGATTTATGGTATGTCTGGACAAAAGGGAGAAATGTCTCACCTAGAGCTTGTATGTGGTTAAAGAATCTAATTAATAGGCCCAAGGATCGTAGTGCTTTCCCTATGACATGTAGCCACTTGCATGATGAGTTTGACAGTCATGCTGATCCAGTACAGGGAGATATTAACACATCTTCAGGTAATGATTTATCTGCATTATCTTCACAGGCAGGAGTAGTTGAGGATGTTGTGGATGAGTTTTGTCTTAAGGTGAGTCTAACTCAGGAGTTAGACAGTGAGGATGAGTCTGATGCTTGCATTCAGAGTGTGGAGGTGTACTCAGATGTTAGTACACTGAGTGTGGGTGATGAGTATGTTTCTATAGCTGCTTATGAGGAGCATGTGGTTGAGGCTCACACACATATTCAGGACTTGGGAGTACCTGATTCTGAGGAGTTTGGGATACCAGTGGAGTTGAGTCTCCATATTGATTTTTCTCACACATTTGATAGTATGGTACAGTTGGTTGTGCCACCATTACAGAGGGATCAGTTATGGGATGGATTAACACCATCTTTTGTAGATGGGATTTGCAGTTGCCAAGTACACAGTCTACAGTATCGACACATCCAGGGCAGTTGTGATTTCAGAGATTGGTTGAGTTGTGTTCACCAATTTGATTATGGGTTCCTCTTTGTTCTACTTCTGTTGATGTTACAGGTACTTGCATTAATTCACAGCGGTGCAGAGCATAACTACATTTGGGATCCAGGTGGATCGAGTAGTTCATTGTTCCGAGATTGCTTGGGGACAAGCAATTTCCAGAGGGGCGGATTGTCATGTCCCCTTTTTCATGGACATTGATAGGCTTGATGATTAGCTTATTATGTGACCTTCGTAGGCTAATATGATGGATAGAGGGTCATAATGGAGCTTGGCTTGACTTTGATTCACAGAATTTCTACACTTGGTTTTCATTCAGGGTCTTTCAGACGTGTTTGCTTGATGCTCCTATTATTTAGGGATATTTGACATGCAGCGGAGCACCTTTATTTTGGTATGGCCATGTGCGGAATCACTCCCTGATTCACCTGCTTCGATCGGTTTGAGGATCTGACGTATATTGAGGGAGATATTAATATTTGATTGATTTAGTCAAATATTAATTATTTGGTCTCATTAATAATTAATTATTAATTAGTAATTATTTGCTCTAATTTTAAATTAGAAACCCTAATGCTAATTTCAGAAAACCCTAATTAGGGCAAGCATATCTTTTGAGGGTATAAGGGTTTCACATGGAGGCCATTATTGATTATGCATAGATTATTGATATTGATTTTGAGAATTTCTTCTGTGAAGACTGAGCCTAGGGTTCAAGGATTCCATCTGCATTGGAGAACGTTCCCTCTTCAGTGTGTGCAATTAAAACGCTGTGGAATATCAGCTGATCTATTGCCAAAGTGAGAGATAGCTTCATCCAGAAGTTATCACAGAATTTCAGGGTTGAGAGATAACTTCACACAGAAGTTATTACAGATATTCCAGGTATTTCTTTATTCTTGTTTTGATTCAAATAAGCTATACAGATATAGATATTCTGTATTAGAGTCATATATCTTCAGATCAGAGGTCCTACAAACAGGGTGTAATTTATTGGCGGTCGTACGAAGCCGTACAGCGCTGTACAGGTTTGTACAGCTACCGACGACGGCAGTATTACCGACGACGGCTACCGACGACGGCAGTATTACCGACGACGGCAGTATTAGCTACCGACAGCGGCAGTATTACCGACGACGGTGACTGTGTTTTTACACAGCAACCCGAGCCGTTCCAGATTCAAGTTTTATTTCTAGATTTGTAAAAGACCAGGGTTTCAAGACTGTATGTCATATTTTATATGCATAAGAGAGGACTGTAATTGTAATAATTTAGAAGGACAAGTGATAAAATCTGTGATTTGTTATTAAGAGACTATATTATTGTTATTCTTCTGAATTTATTCAACAGAAATTGTATCTTTGTTCAAAGTTTTGTGTTGCTATATTTCCTGTTTGGAGGGGATATTACAGTGGTATCAGAGCTTATTTGAATCAAAACAAGAATAAAGAAATATGACTCTAATACAGAATATCTCTATCTGTATAGCTTATTTGAATCAAAACAAGAATAAAGAAATACCTGGAATATCTGTAATAACTTCTGTGTGAAGTTATCTCTCAACCCTGAAATTCTGTGATAACTTCTGGATGAAGCTATCTCTCACTTTGGCAATAGATCAGCTGATATTCCACAGCCTCTTAATTGCACACACTGAAGAGGGAACGTTCTCCAATGCAGATGGAATCCTTGAACCCTAGGCTCAGTCTTCACAGAAGAAATTCTCAAAATCAATATCAATAATCTATGCATAATCAATAATGGCCTCCATGTGAAACCCTTATACCCTCAAAAGATATGCTTGCCCTAATTAGGGTTTTCTTAAATTAGCATTAGGGTTTCTAATTTAAAATTAGAGCAAATAATTACTAATTAATTATTAATTATTAATGAGACCAAATAATTAATATTTGATTAAATCAATCAAATATTAATATCTCCCTCAATATACGTCAGATCCTCAAACCGATCGAAGCAGGTGAATCAGGGAGTGATTCCGCACATGACCATACCAAAATAAAGGTGCTCCGCTGCATGTCAAATATCCCTAAATAATAGGAGCATCAAGCAAACACGTCTGAAAGACCCTGAATGAAAACCAAATGTAGAAATTCTGTGAATCAAAGTCAAGCCAAGCTCCATTATGACCCTCTATCCATCATATTAGCCTACGAAGGTCACATAATAAGCTAATCATCAAGCCTATCAATGTCCACGAAAAAGGGGACATGACACACATCTTATTAAGCTTTCTCTCGTCAAATGCTGCCTCAAAATAGAAACTAAAAACAGCTCAAACTAGATAAATATGTATCTATTTTGGTGCAGAAAATGATGAGGTGACAATTTGATATCAAAACCTTGTAGCCAACAACAGCAGCTCTGGAAGTCTACCTAAAGACCTTTAGTTTTTCCTGCACTCTATTTTATAACTATATAGCCAGCTATGCTATACGTATTCATCTTGGATATGCCAGTTCTTGCCTTTCCCATCGACATCAAAGTACGTGTTTATTTATTTACAGTATTGACTTCTGAGTAGCCAAGATTAAGTAATATCTTTCCTCTCGAATTTTTGAACTTAACCAACCTAATTTGCAGCATCCTCATCAAGTAACAATGGAGATGATACTTTACTAATGACTAAGAACAGGCAGCAATGTTTTAAACCATTGATGTCACCAAACATGTAGACCATGCTATTTGTGACAGGACATGCATGAACCTATCAGTGGACTATGGTAACAAGTTCATTATATGGATATTTGGAGACATAGTTATTGAAAGTTTTCCAAAAGTGCCATTTAAAGGACCCAAAGATGAAGAGATGTGAATTAGATCATATTATATCACTGGCATTTTCGTGGATAATAAGGCATCTATCAATTTAAAAATACATCACATGATGCAAAAAAGTTCACAGATCTCAATGACATCACAGAGAAAGCACTCATTGGGTTAAGAGATGAGGATAGGCAGTCTCTAAAATATTACTAAAAATGCCACAAGATAATGAAATGGTGTATCTAGCCAATTACTATTTTTTCATTGTGACAGTTGAATGGTACCTACATAACATGTTAGAATTTTCAGAAGACTATGTCATGGTTACTCCTAGAATGAAAAGCACCTACCCTTTTTTTGTATTGAGACCAGTGCCAACTGCAGTCCCTCCTTGCGCAAGCTGTCATAGATGGTTTTCCTCAGTCAAAAAATTTCAAAGGATGCATGACATATACTTAAAATATTTCTGAGAGTCCTATACCTGGTACATACGAGGCAATGTGTTTTTGACACGTTCAATGCCATATTTCACCTGCATTATTGTGAGATAGCAAAACTTCAGAAAAGCATGCATCTGTATTAAATTTGTAAAAGTTTTTCCTGCTCGTCATACTTCCTCACAGAAAAAATTTAGCTTAATTTACGTGTCCGAATTTCCAATCAGTTAACATTTCCTAGTTCTCAAGAGCATTCACAAGAGAAATTTTTACAAAAGGGTTTCAGGAAGAAAGCGTGCTAAAGGATCCTGTCAATAACAGAAACAAGATGGAAGATTTCTTAAAGATACCTGTGTAGCATAGCCACTAAACTCTTGTCCAAGAGTTAGAGGTGTTGCATCTTGCGTATGCGTACGCCCAATCTTCACGATATCTTTGAATTCGTCACTCTGAATTCAAGGTGACAAAATTACAGTGCACATAACATAAGAATCTTGAGACGTGCTTATTGTGTTAAATGCTTGGAATTAAAATAGTACAACACAGAGCAACATACAAAGACAATTAAAACACTCAATTTGCTGCTAATATAAAAAATAAATCAAGGATATCAATAGTTACCAGAGCCCCTACTAAGGAGTCAAAGACGAGGAGCTAACTAGATGAAATCATGAAAAGTAAACATGCAAAAGAAGAGATCAGAAGATAAAAGGATACATTTCCAAAATAATATCTGTGTAAATGGGGTAATAGAGAAACCTCGAGAGTGCTGTTTTACATTTCTACAGTTTCCATAGTTGGGAACCAAGAAAAATTAGAAGGCTCATACAACAAAACATTTGCAATGCTATCAACAGATGTGAAAACGCAATTTTCTAGACACTGCATAATTGAGAATATTTAATATTGGCACAAAACTGGAAAGTAAACAGCAAAGTATGCAAAACATATGTTTTATCAATAATTATTTATATCATTAAAAATAAGATAAAGCATATTCAAATTTCCAATTTGAATAGTCAGACCTTATACCTTGTCATCCAACGCAGCATGTAGTTGCTGCAAGTTTGGTATGAATTTCGAGTTCATTTCAACTGCTGCAGCAATGTGCATAACCTGTCAATATTTCAACCAATTCAATTTCAAAGGCATGAAAACAGACAACGACTTGTAATCACCACAATATTTTCATAAAAGGGTGGCACTGCAACACAAGATATGTGCAGGTACAATTAAAGAATAATTAAGCTAATCTATTTCTAAACACAAAAAAAAAGGGAGAGAAATCGATAATATGTTAAATATGCAATAAATTCTAATAATGATTCTAATTCATGGTCAAGAAAAGAAAGCGCTTGCAAGGTAGACACCGTTTGTTAGGTATCAACATTTAAAAATCAAGTTCTTAACCTATAACAAATTATTCAACAACCAATATATCTAAGTTGTGGCCCAGAAACTTTGCAGACGGACTAATAAATTAGGACAAAACCCAATTGTGCTTTAAATTAATAACCATCAAAACTTTGATAAGCTAGCCAAAACAACGTATAATGATATATTATGTCTTCCACCTTAAGAATTCACTTACAGTAGGAAATGTATCATTCGAAGATTGAGACCTATTGACATGATCATTTGGATGTACAAATTTTTCACCACGTGTTTTCCCAAGAATCTCAGCAGCACGATTTGCAATCACCTGTGAAATGCACAAAAATTAAGAAGTTACATAGCATATCGCATGATTTTTTAAATGGCAAATAGTTACATACTAAGAATGCAGTAAAAGATAGAATCAAAATAAACAGAAAACGGTCGGTCATAATACAACTTTGTGCTTACCCTTAAAATTTTAGAATGTCCGTGGCAATACATGAAATTATATGACAAGGCTAGATAGTAAATTTCTAAAAGGATGGGATGCTCGTGCAGTAAGAGAGTAAATACAGCACTTGCATCTTCAAACCGAACAATATGCATTTTGTTTTTACCGGTATAAAGCACAGTGCCAACAATCACATTTAAGTTTAAAAGGGAGAGAAGACATGCAATAACTTACAATGTCATTCAACTATCGTTTTCAATGCAGGTGTAATTTATTTACAATTATGTTTATTGTATATGCAATCCAACCATGGTGATAATAAGCAGTTATCTCTTACATTGCAGGTATATTTATTTTACGCTAATGTGGTTGAAACTGTGTCAATAAAGAGATTACAGTAGTGAAAGATTCTATGGGATTGACAACGTGCGGGTTGGACTTGGAAATTAAATTCTCTCCAATGCAAGGTCCAAAAAATGGCTACAAGTTGTACAGTAAACTACAGCCTTGAATAAATGTGCACTCATTTACAAATTCAATCACCTTTGAGCAGGTTCCATAACCTCTAGTACGAATATGACGACAGCCTAGAGCTCATAAAGCAAAGTACACAGATCAAGTGTGTAATAAGAATTGATGCAAGGGCTACAAAAACTCATTTCGGGATGTTTGGACAATCATAAGAGGACCCTAGCAATAATGGAAAAGTTATTCAGATGAATAGCTCTATAGATAAGAAAGGTACAGAAAATGGCTAGATGCCATACAATAAACTACCGCCTTAAATGAATGTGTACTCACTTACAAATTCAATGTAATATCCTCAAACACAACTCAGCCTTTGAATTAAAAACCAGCAATAAGGAAATCGCCTCACTTAAGGAGAATTAAAAAAGGAGAGATCGTCCCATTTAAACAGGAGCGCCACACTTAAGGAGCATACACAACATTAGTTAATTAATTAATAAACAACATTAATTTGAAAGAAGGTCGCCACCCTTGGAGGAGACATATCTTTTGATGGAAGGCTATGAAGGTAGTAATAATCAGCAACTGGTAGGAAGGGAATCGTCACTCATTCATTCAACTTTATAACCATGTACAAGCATCAGCTTTTACATTGCTTTTAAGGACGAAACCCCTTAACTGTATAACCAGATTTCAAGGATGAAACCCCTTAACTGTATAACCAGATTTCAAGGATGGAAACCCTTGTCATCTCATTAACTCAAGGACGGAATCCCTTGAAGATTTACATTCTATTATTTGAAATATGAGACTATGAATTAAACAATTAATACAATTTCATTTTATTATTTAAATTATTATTTCCAATGCAAAGTCAATATTTATGAAATATTATCTTAATGGGAATTCCAGGGAATCTAAATTATTGTATAATATTCCGATTAGGAATATTATAGTGGTATAAAATCATATGCAAGATGAAAATAAGAATATTATGTATTAAGAAAGGAGACCAAAAGGAGAAATGGTAACAATAGAGATATTGAGAGGGTAGATAAACTTATCCAAGGCCAAAACCAATTGGCAAATACAGTGGAACAAATGGTCTTTACTATAAAAATGATGATGGATTCCAATACACAAAAGGTCGAAACTAGTTCGTCCATCTCTAAGGTCAAATTTAAATTAAAAACCACATTATCATATCGGCATTGCCAACCAACATTCATTCCGAGAGAAGACCCAGATGAAGAAATTCCAAAATCATTCGATGATGAGCTTGTAACTTGCTTCAGAGCATATCAATCACTTCCAGAGGGAATCCAAAGGGGAATTACCCTACAAACTTATATGACAGTGAGAAAAAATGGAGGTGTATCTCGACCAGAATATAAACCCCAAAATAGACAAAGGGATGTGCAACATGCATTAGGCAAAATGTCACTATCACCTTTTGATGGAACGAACAAATATACGACTAGAGAATGGATATTAAAGCTGGACACGTATCTTTTGTTACATCCAATGATGGAAGAGGAAGCCACAAAATATGCGACTCTCCATCTGGAAGATATAGCCCATGAATGGTGGTTTCATGGATGGGTCACCCAAGCACATAGCCATCTCAATTCATATAACGAATTTGCCAAACGATTTATCGAAAGGTTTGATAGGGCAGATCCCAAGGTCCATTTTAGGGAATTAACACTATTAAAACAAAATGATAGTGTGGATGAATACTTGGTAGAATTTCAAAGACTAGTGGTAATAGTTTCCGACATGTCTGAAAAGAGACTAGTATTATTATTCACGGAAGGATTAATGGAACCTCTGACAGGATTACTCAAAGCTTTTACTCCATCAACACTTCAAGAAGCAATTAAGAAGACCTTAGATTTGGAAGCTTCAACTTTAAAAGGCAAAAATATGCCACCTGTCCAACCTAGGGCAATTGGAAGTGGTCCACTGAAAAATCAATCTTATGAGCAAAGAAGACCAATACAAACAAGAGGATCTCAGCCTTGTGAGACACCAAAGTCAAATAAGGAATTAGAAACAAGGAACGAATTAAAGAGGAAGAAATTATGTTTTACTTATAAAGACCCATGGACTCCAGGCCACCGTTGCTTGGGCAAAGGGCAAATTCATTACATCGAGGTTGGCCCAGAAAGTGATAAAGAAGAAGAAATAAAATTAAACAATGGAAACCAATTACAAATAATGGCGGAGGAGACCATAGAAGTAACATTTGCCACTCTGTCAGGAACACCTCGATATCATCCATTCTAAGTAAGAGGAACACTGTGAGGGCAAAGAATTACAGTCTTAGTTGATAGCGGGGCTAGCCATAATTTTATTGATGAAAAATTGCCTAAGAAAATTGATCTAAAAACAGAAGAATTCAAGGGATTTCTAGTAACGGTTGCTGATGGATTTACTCTTCCATGTACAAAGAGAATTCCACAATTAAATCTGACTTTGGGAGGACATGAAATAAATGATGACTTCTATGTCATTAATATTGGCAAAACAAATTTGGTATTGGGAGTTCAATGGTTGCATTTGTTGGGTGAGTTTACCCAAAACTATCAGACAATGAAAATTAAGTTAAAATCAGATGGAAGAAAAATAGTTTTGGAAGGCATGCCCAATGGTAGCGCCCAGATAGTAATGGCAAAAACAATGGAAAGAACATTTAATAAGGGGCATGTAGCATGGGCGGTACAATGTTTAATCATCTCCATACAAAAACACGAAACACATCATAAAGATATTCAGCCTATCATCGAGAGGCATGCCAAGGTATTTGAGAACCTACCACCCGAACTACCCCCAACAAGAGGCTTCTAACATATCATTGAGTTGGAACCTGGAATGAAATCAGTAATAACTAACCCTTACCAACATCCAAAGATTTATAAGGATGAGATTGAAATATCCATTATAAGTTGGTCTCCTCCAACCAACATGACACAATTCATAGGGTTCATAGGTCTTTGCACCTATTATAGGAGATATGTTAAAGGATTTTCGCAACTAGTAGCACCTTTAACCAATTTAACAAAGAAGGGATCTTTTAGTTGGACAGAGTTTGCTCAATCAACATTTGAACACCTTAAACAAGTGATGAGTTCATGCCCGACTTTGGCAATGTCGGACTTCTCATTACCCTTCATGTTGGAGTGTGAAGCATCAGGGGAATGTGTTGTGGTTTTAATGAAGAATAAGCATCCCATTGCTTTTGAAAGTCAGAAACTCCAAGAGCATGAGCGGAGATACTCAATATATGATAAAGAAATGTTGGCCATCATGCATTCCCTTGCTAAATTCCAACAATATTTGGTTCGTGGAGGATTTGTGGTCAAAACTGATCACAATAGCTTGAAATATTTCCTGGAGCAAACCGACTTAAATGAAAGGCAGCAAAAATAGGTTAGTAAGATCCAAGCCTTTAATTTTGACATTGGGTATGTTAAGGGACAAAACAATGTAGTGGCTGATGCTTTATCAACAAGACGCCCACAAGACATTAAATCTAAAGGACCAACTCTGGAGGGGTCATGCACCTTCCAAATATGGTTAAGAGAGAGGTATGGGGGCTTGGGAAAAGAACGCTTGTTACATAGCCATTTAGTGGATAACTCAAGCAAGGGAGGACCATTAACCCACTTGATACTCTACCAGAATACATCCTCAATGTCCATCATTGAAATAGAATTATTGTCCTTCAAAGCCTTAGAAACCATTGAGAAGGTCTTCCTTTAAGACAAAGGAATATGAAATATGAATCTAATTAGATCCCAGGAGGCCCATCCTTCAAATGAGAAGAGATCCTTAAAACTTTGTAGACCTTTTTGGAACAATTGCAAGGCAGAGCAGCCCTTGGTAAGAGCAAGGGGCCGACCATTGAGGGAGAGTTTCCACCATATTGATATGTACCACTGACAGCAGGATCCAAACCAACTAAAGACATGTTTTACAGTGACCAAATGCTTGACCAAATCCCAAGCTTTCCAAATTGACCCAAAAATAGGAGAACCAGCAACTTTTACTGAGAAAGGGCCGAGACGAAACCTGCCATATGTAACCCTGTCCACCCAGGCCTACCTTTAGGCAAACCACTCAAAATATTATGTCTAATGAGGACTTGCCAAGGTTCATTGCCAACAAATGAGCGAATGATCCATTTCCGTAGTCAGAGTGATGCCTTGAATGCTAAGATCTTTTATACCAAGCCCCCCAATACATTAGGCCTACAACAAAATTTCCAAGCTACAACATGGCATTTATTGTTGTCTTTGCCATCAGACCATAAGAAATCTCTTACAATTTTGTTTAATAAGTTGATTTGGTACTTATTGAACATCCAATAAACGGCATAATATATGTTGTCTGAGGAGAGAACCTTCTGGCCAAACTTCGATTCTTCTTGGAAGAGATAACACATGATTTTGCCATTTACCAATCTTATTATTGATTTTGACATACAACCATTCCCACATTTGCTTAAAGGAAGGGTTGAGAGCAAAGAGTATAACCAAATATCTAACAATCTGATTAGGACCTTTCCATTCCCAGCCAAACTTAGAAATAGCAATAGGAGGTTCATCAAACCACCCCATCATGAAGGACTTGTGCAAGGCACCCTTGGAGCCTGAAGCTTGGCAGTAGATATTGAGCCTTAGTTCAACTTGGAGAAGGTTATCACAGGAAAGCTCAACAAAAAGAGAGGTGTCATCAGCAAAGAAAACGTCAATGAGTGCAAAATTGTTGGGGAGAGTGATACCCACAACAGGGAGGCCAACCTCTCTGCAACGAAGAAGATAATGTAGGGCATCAGCAACAATGACAAAGAGAGAGGGAGCAAGAGGGCAACCCTGTCTAATAGATCTCTGCAAGTCCAGTACCTCAATAAGTTCTCCATTCACCTCCACAACAACAGAGGCATCTTTAAAAAGAACATTAATCATTCTACAAAAGTGATCTTGAAAGCCAAAGGGCCACAAAATATATTCAATAAATGGCCACTCTATTCTGTCATAAGCTTTTTCAAAGTCCAAGAGAATCATTCCTACATTTTGTTGAGAGTCTCTAGCCCAGTACATCCCTTCCCAACTGGAAATTAGATTATCCAAAATATATCTACTTGGTACAAACCCAGCCTGAGTCTCTGATATAATAGAGGGAAGCAATGAAGAGATTTTGTTTGCCAGAATTTTCGCCAAAATTTTATAAGAAACATTAAGGGTAATTGGTCTCCAATTTTTAACCAAGGACTGATCTCCTTCCTTGGGAATGAACTTGATAACTCCTCTATTAATCTCAGGCCCAAGCGACCCAGCCTCAATGGCTTCCAAATAGACATTTAAACATTCAGACACAATCGATTCTTTATTATCTTTTTATAGAACTCAACAAGAAACCCATCAATACCACGGGCCTTGTCATCTTTCAAAAAATCAATAGCGTTTAGGACTTCATCTAAAGATATGAAACTATCTAAGAAAGAACCCTGAGTCAACAAGAGTTTCCTAGAAATTATTCTTGCACACAAATCTCTACTCCTGACACTTTGCTCATTTGACCCATCAGACTGAAAGAGGGTAGAATAGAATTCAAAGAAGGCTTCTTAATCAGAGTAAGGTCATCTGAGACCACTCCCCCGAAGCTGACTGTAGGGATTTTTTTCCTTTGATTCTTAGCTTTCAAAAACCTGAAAAAGAACTTAGCCTTTGCCCCGAAGATGCATCTAATTCAGTCTGGATCGAATCGGAGCACCCCTAGCAAAATACATCAGGTGTTGCATAATATAATGCTTATGGGAAGAGAGGTCCAATAGTAAGGAAGGGTTAGTCGGGTCATTTTGGGGTGCACTCTCCACCCTAATAAGCTTCTCTTGAGTCTCTCTAGCAACTTTCCTCATTCACTTAGCTTTAAACTGCCCATAAGATCTCACAAATTTTTTTGACGTATCCACAGAACAGTTCCACTTGTCTATACTAGAAGAAGAGCTACAGATTCCTTTACCCACATTCCATGCAGAGCGGATGACATCCATACAAATCCTATCTTCTAGATGGGAGACACTGAACTTATAAAGACCCTTCCAACATGCCTTATCACTTGACCTCTCATCTTTAAGGGAGACACTGATTTCAATAGGGGAGTGATCAGAAATAGTTCCCGGAATCGCCTTAACTAGGTTAGCATCAGGGCAAAGGGGAATATCAAAAAAAATATTTACAGAGATAGAATCTGTCCAGTCTAGAATACATTCTTTTAGTGCTAGTCTAATTATTACACCATGTGAACCAAATGCATTTTCTCCACTGCCTACCTTTATTAAGGGGATCCACTACCTTATGGATTATCTTGAATTTAGACTAGAAAAAGAGCTCATTACCCTTCCATGAGTGAGGGTCACCTCCCTGCTTATCTTCTCTTTCCTCAATCATATTAAAATCATCCGCAAAAATATAGGGGACATCTTTAAGGTTAGAAGCCAGCCAGTTCCACAACTCCACTCTTTGATTATAGTCATTGGGGGCATAAATGTTACAGATGCCAAACAGCGTGTTGTTAATACGGAGAGTCACCCATACAACATGATTACAATTTGTGACTCCATGTTCAACAATACAATCCTTTCATACCGGGTTAATTAGAACAGAGGCACCTCCTTTGCCTCTCTGGTGAAAAGTGAAGAAATGAACCAAGTTTGGCCAAATAAAACTGAGAGTTGAGGAGAGCATGAAGCGGGTAGCTTTAACTTCTTGGAGGAGTAGAAAGACCAGATCATGTCTAGCATTTCTAAACTGTCTAACAATAGGCTTCCTATCAGGTGTTTCCAAGCCCCTAACATTCCAAATTAAAATATGCATAAAAAAACTATATATTTTTATCCACAGCAGGGGACTTACTCCCCTCTTTACTTTGATATAGCCTATTGAAACATTATGTAACATTGTTTTCTTTATTTATTTTTTTGCTAGATTCATCTCCTAGCACTTGAGTAGAATCCTTAACTTTTTTTTAACATCATTAGCCAATCGGGAATTGTTTGGGCTAAGGGCAAATACTTGTGTTTTCAACCTCTTTCCTAACCCTTTGGCTTTCCAATTTTCTCCAAGAATTGGGTCACAATTGGTCACCGTATCTAACTCCCCAACCTTGGAGTCAAGAAGAGACGAGAGAGAAACAATCACTGGAGGAGACTCGAGATGAGTAATATCCTCCATTAAAGAATCAGAAAGGCAAGTGGTGTTGTTAAGGGTTTGATAAACAATTAGAACATTTTCATCTAACTCTGTAGTTGGTTTCCCTTTTGAGAAAGGAATGACATCCACCATGAACTCATCTTGAACCCCAAAAGAGGGTTGATCGAAAATAGGAAGGTTTGACTTAATGAGTATCTCATGGGGTAGGGGAATCTCTTTCTCAACAGTCGGCACAGAAGCAGACTTCAAACTGGTGTCATTGTTCAACTTGAATCGACCAATACCTTTTGGACTATGAAAATCATCAAAATTTTGTGGTTCTTGCAAGCAATTCTTACCCTAGTCTATAACAAGGAATGCTCTATCTTCCAAGGTTCACCATCAAATAGAGGGTTATTATCAGGGTGTAACTTCTCAAACCCAAGAGGGTTGGGATAAACTAGTCCCTCTTTAGTGTCAAATTTAGGGCTCATCTTTGAGGCCTTACCCTGATTTTTAACAAGACTAGGGCAATCTTTCCTTAAGTGACCATCTCTTTTACAAAAGAAACAAGCATTGAGACCTCCTAGCCCTTTGATAAGGTAGATACAGGTACAATTGTGAAGACTAAAAGCAAGGGTTTTAGGGAAGAATTCCAATGGAGCTAGGGAAATTAAAACCCTGGCATTCATGTGGGCCAAGGAGCGCCTGGTGTATTCAATTATGAGCACTTCACCTAAGGGTTTGAGCGCCTGAGGAAAAAAAATCCAAAGTTGCAAAGGAACATTTTCTATGTCGACCCATCTGGGTGAAGTCTTAAAAACAAGGTTTTTAGAGTCCAAGCTCGGGTCCCATGGCACAACTTCAAAAAGAGAGTGACCCACATTCAATAACAGTTTGTTGATAACTCTTCTCTGCATATTTGAATTTGTGAAGGTAACCAAATAAACGCCCTTTTGGAACATCCTACAAAAGTTGGCATATATCCCCATTTTCTTTCCCTAAACAGTATTTAACCAATTGTCAAAAAAATTCCGAGAAGAAAGAAAAATTTTGTTAAGTCAGACAAAAAAAATACCAAAATTTTTTAGTCTGACTTCTTCGTACAACAAATCTTTTTCCATGGAGAGATTAGGGTTAAGGAAGAGCATTTTGGAAGCGCTGGAAAACAAGTTGACATATATCCCCATTATCTTCCCCCAAACAGTATTCAACCAATTGTCAAAAAAATTCGGAGAAGGAAGAATTTTTTTGTTAAGTCAGACCAAAAAAATACCAACATTTTTTAGTCTAACTTCTTCGTACAACAATTTTTTTTCCATGGAGAGATTAGGGTTAAGGAAGAGCATTTTGGAAGAGCTAGAAAACTTACCAGTTTCTCCCACACATTCCTTTCCCGCTCCATCCTCAACAGATTTGACCTGGCAAACCACAAATTCTACTCCCTCAAAATGTTTAGCGGCCTCTTCCTAGCGCAGGACGTCGGAGAACAATTTTTTTAACTTCCTCCACAGACACCTTTCCCGTTTATGGACAATCCTCAACGACGTTTTTTACAAGACCAGCCTTATGCGAATCCGGAGCATGAATCTTTCCATTATTATCTCCTTCAACATTACTCCCCACACGATTGAGGTTGTCTTGCCCATCATCAGCCATATGTCAATTAATTCGGCCACTTTCTTTTCCCAAAGGGAGAGGGAGTGAAAGGGGGTTGGGGGGTAGACAACAAGTGAGGGGACGTGGCACAAGCCACAGGACACGGCCCAAACTCCCAGGCAAGGAGAGCTCACGCCACATAAAAAAGAACAATAAACAAACAAAACTGAATAAATGCAAATAATCAAAAAACAAGCCCAGCAACTACGACTATAAAAATAAGCATGCCAAGAAAACCATAAGATAAGATGCCTCCTAACCAGCTTGATTGAACCAACGACACAACAAAGAGAGAGAAGCATGGAAGCCAAAGGCAAGCTTGAAACACCATCAATGGAGGGTGGCCTTTCGACTCCCTTAATTAGTATTTGACTCACAAGTTACATTGTAACATGTGCACTATGTACTTGTTATAAGACTAATCTAAGTTCGGCCATTGAATATTATGATATTTGGCATTGAATTATTAGTATGTTTTGTGGTTGTTTAACTTATATCGTTTCCTCTATGCATATTATGAGGTTAATTTTGTTTATATAGCTATATTTTTAATTTTATATATATATATTTCTGTACAGCCGTATCCAAAAACGTATCCAGGCCCATTAAAAAAATCCTCGTATCCACATATCCGATTCTCATACCCGTATCCATATTGGCTACTTAGAATTATACCTAATAATTGAAACAAAAAAGTCAAAAGCCCAAATCCCACTTTGGAGGGAATTGGGATAGAAACAATAGACACTGGAACCATGTCACTCTCAATAATTCCTTCATAAATAAAAATACCAAAGGATAATATGTAAAAGGATGTTTCAAACCTAGAGGAAGGATCATAGATGGAGAACACTTTACAATTGTTCATTATCTGTTCTTAGGTTTTTGAATTCCTACATAAAGTATTTTACATGTCACATGCCTTTTGAGCCATTTGAGTTGCCTCTAATTGCAATAAGTCAAGGTGGTTAGACATAAGCTTGGGGCGATGCTTCTGGTCATATTTAATACGATGTGCATAGGTTGTCTAATTCCTATAGAAACATGTATGGTTGAAAATCAAAAGTCTTTTGCGAGTCCTTTGGAATGACTACACCTATGAGAACATAAGATGGTGAGATGCAAGCTCTAGATAATGCTTTAAGGACTTGAACCCTTTTTGGGAAAGATGGCCATCTTGATACAGTTGCTAGAAGAAGATGTAAGCATTGGAGGCTGCAATGAAGTGTTGGAATATTGTCATTGATGTCAAATGGAACTATTGCCGAAAATGAACGGAATTGATTGCCAGAAGTGAACGGAAATGTCGACGGAAGTGAACGGTATTGTTGCCGGAACTAAACGGAATTGTTGACGGAAGTGAACGGAAATGTCGACGGAAGTGAACGGAATTGTTGCCAGAAGTGAACGGAAATGTCGACGGAAGTGAACGGAATTGTCGACGGAAGTGAACGGAATTGTCAACCTTGGCCGACCTATTGGGAGTTGTGACCGTTCGAAAGGACCTTTTCACTTGAAGAGTCACGACCTTAATTTGTGGCTTTCCGTGGGTTATAAATAAGTGCATAACGAATGGCAAAAGCGTAGATTCGAAAGTGGAAGATATATAAAAGAAGAGCAGAATTTTTAAAGGCAATTTTTTGTGAGAATATTAAAAAGAAAAAAACAGCAAGTATAAGGAAGAGTATAGCAACGAAAACACTCAAGTGTAGATCGAATCTAAAGGAGATAAAGCAAGTGTTCTATCATCCATTGTTTTGACAACAAATTTGAGATAGAAGAGTGATTTTTTCTGAGAAGGTTGGTGCCTTCGTTTTGAAGAGATTAGTGTCTCTTGCTGAGTTGGTGCTCGGTGAAAGGGGTTGGTGCTCCTGTAGGTTGGTGCTTACAAAATTGTTTTTGGGGTTGGTGCTCCAGTAGGTTGATGCCTACGAATATTTATATTAAGAGAATTTCTCCGTGGTTTTCTCCCGAAAGGGTTTCCACGCAAATCTGTGTCTATTTGCATTGTGTGGTTTTGCATTGTATTCTTTGATTGCTTTGAATATATTAATTGCGGAGTAATTTGAGGTTTTGGATTTAAGATTAATAGTGGAAAGCGAAAAAATATCTTATACTGATTCACCCCCCCTCTCAGTATAAGCGTGTGCTTAACATGAAGAAGCACAACATAAGGGTTGAACAAACTTCTTATTTTCCTTCGAAATTTAACGGACGTGTACTCCCAGCTACTGTGTACATGTTTTCAATGTAACTTCTCCTCCTAAAGATGAATAAATTGTAGATTCAAAAGCTTCTTATCATACAGCCAAAAAAAAACAATGCTTTCTTCTCTTGATGATTGTAACACCAAACAAATTTATGTTGATGTTAATTCCTCCCTAGATGTTTTAGGAATAGGAACCAAAGAGTTGGTCGATGAAAATTTAACAATATATTCTATGTTCTTGCTCTTTGTACAAAACTTGTTTTCCATCCACCAAATCACTAATCTAGGTGCAAGAAAAACTGTTGAGTAAAACATCATCGATAATTCAAGCAGGTTATAGTATCTAGCAATGTCAATGACTATTATCAGTTGTAAAAGTTTGACGTGTTTGCACCAACATCACAACCTTGTGCCTTTATTGTTTACAGTGATGGCTTCAGGAGAGAGGTTTTAGGAGATGGACAAGTAGACAAATATAAGATACACTTAGTTGCCAAGATTTATCTCAAGTTGAAGGCACTGACTACTCTGAGACCTTGTCTCTTATTGCCAAGATGGATTCCAAATCCCATGTTTTTTCACTTGCAGTTTCACATCGTTGGGAGGTCCAATACATGGATGTGGAGAAAGCATTTTCTCATGGAGATTTGAAGGAATAAATCTACATGAAAAAACATCATGGGTTTTTTCAGGGTGCCTCCTCACTCATTTGCCTACTCAAGAAATTTCTATATGGTCTCAAGCTGGTTCCTCAAGCTTAGTATGAGAAAATTGATAACTTTCTTCTTGATTTAGGCTTCAACAACTGTCACTCTGATCCCAATGGTTAAATCAAGCATGTAGATGGTGAGCTCGACTTTTGTGATGTTTGCAGATGATCACATCATCATCACAAGGAGAAACCATGGTGGCTCAATCACCTATGTTATGTCTAGTCTCATGAGACAATTTGAGATGACAAACTTAGGCCTTCTCCATTAATATCATAGATACCATGTTTCAAAAGTTTGGTTCCCTTTGGAAATTTATAACTTGTAGAAATATGAAAATATGAAAAATATTAAAGTATACATATTTGTAGGAGAAAATTATAATACACATAAAATAAATAAGCATGAAAAATAGAGGGTGAAAACCAGCAAAGTTTACGGACCAACTAATTTATTATAAATTTTTTAATATTACAAAGATTTTGTAAATTTAAAATATATATATATATATATATATATATATATATATATTGCAGGTTTTTTTAATATTACAAAGTTTTTGCAAATTTTTATCAAATAAATACTTAATTTAAAAGGAAATATAAGAATGGTTATAAAGTTCATTAATATATGATATAAGCTTCAAGAAAACAAAAAAGCATTTATAAACTACAATTCTCACATGACTTTGAACGTTAGTATGGTGTGACGTCTAAAATAAGGCAGCCAAACACCATGCAGCTCAAAGTGGGCCTATGGCAGGAAACGTATCAGGAAGGAAAGGCAGGAAGAAAACCACAGTTTGTGGCTTCACCAAAATAAAAAAAGAGATGCACAATCCATAGAAGCATATCTAACAGGAAAATAACCTACATGTCATCAATCCAAAATCCACAAAGTGAATTTACACGAAATCGCCTGCAATGTGCTTTCATAGCTTCTTCAAACTTCCAAGATTCAGAGGGGATAACAACAAAAGGCCACAATAGCAAACATTGACAATTTTAAATTTTCATTTCTGATAATTTGACAGACTATGTTTTAACATTTTTTATTTTAGGTTTTCTAATTATTTTATTTTCAATTTAAAAATAAAAAACCTTCAGACTAGACTGGACAAGTTCAGTGGGACCAAAACATTTTGGTCTAAACCGAACTTCATCCACATCCGACCAAACATGGTAAATATGATTAATATTTTGGTCTCCAATTCCATGCATGGCAGGACACGGCAAGAATATTTATTTCTCGACCTAAGTATGCAATTCACCTTATTATAAGATTTCAGATGGAAGATTGCAAACCTACCCCACTCCTTTTCAGTTTGGGGCCAAATTTTTTGTCAAGTGTATCACTCCTGAGTTTGACTCTATTTTGTACAAGCAAATGGTTGGCAGTCTTTGTACTTCAATCGTAGCACACCAGGCATTACTGTTGTTGTTTGCTTGGTTTCTCAATTTTTGTGGGATCCTCATGAGAGCCATTGGAAAGCAGCAAAACGGATACTTCGGCACATCGGGGGTACTGCTTTGGGGGATTACACAACCTCTAATTGAGCTTATAATGCAGACCATCACACAAACTCTAATTCAGCTTATAATGTAGACCATCAAAGGTCTGTTATTGTGTATCACTAGCATCTCGGTTCAGGGCCTATGATATGAAACTAATATGTCTATTTCTGAATACATTTATGAGTGTCTTCTTACATAAGAGGAGCCTGTATATATAGGCTAACAATCTTACAATGGAATTTGATGTTTCTACCTAATCTATCCAGCTGTTCCAGTAGTCTACCTAACCTGTCCAGCTGTTACAACCGTGTACCTAACCTTTCCAGCTGTTTCAGCTGTCCACCTAACCTTTTAATTCATTTTTATGTCCTTTACAGCTGTTCCAGCTCTCCATCAACTTATTGACTTTTTTCTATCTACCCTTTTATAAAACAAATAACAATATTTACATTACTAACCATAATAGATGCCTTACCAATTCCTCACTATTTAAAGGACATTGTCCCCAATTTCTACATAAGATTCGGGAATTTTGATGGAAAAGCTGACTCAGAGAACCATTTGGCCTATGTCGGTAGAGTTCCTTTCTGACCGACAAGTTATATAGTGGTTTTCCCCTTGAAATTGGTGTGTGTTCGAACATCAAGCAAAGTATCTTCGGCCAACAGCTGTTGAAAGGCAGGAATGACAGCCTTAGGATGAGTGAAAGAAACCTCCTCCTCCAACTGGGATGGCTCAAACAACTTTATTTTTCTCACATTGACAACATCATGGGTGCCAAGCTGAGCTGGGAGATCGAGTCAAAGGGCATTAGGTCCAATTGCTTGTATAACGGTGTCAGGTACATATTTGATGGGCTTCAACTTGTGATGATGTTTGTCATCAAACCTTTGTCTATCCAAGTGAAGCCAAACACGATCACCAACTTGAAAGGAATGAGGAACTCAGTGTCAGTCAGGAAGTGCCTTGAATTTGGCTGGAGTTTGCTGAAGAATGTCTTGATTTTTGTGTGGAGGTCGGAAAATTTTTGCACAAAGGTAGAAACTTTGTGTTGCTCATTTTACTGGTGGGGATGTATCATGAGCCGTAAGAGCAAACGGAATCTCATATGGCACCTGAATCCATAATAGACTTTGAAAGGGGAATGCCCTGTAGAAACATGAATAGCTATGTTGTAGCTATGTTGAATGGCATGTAGATAGGTGTCCCATTGCCTAATCTTTTGATGAGAAATGCTGAGCATGGACTAAAGTGTGATTAACTACCTCAATCTAACCATCAGTCTGCAGATGAAAGGAAGTAGAGAAGCACAACTAACAACCCAAAAGCTTCCACAATTATTGCCAAAAGTGACTCAAGAAGCATGAATCGCAATCTGTAATGATGGCGAGCCCAAAATTATTTCAAACATGCTCAAAGAACAAGTCTATAGCTTGTGGAGCATCAAAAATATTGAAGCATGGCATAAAGATAGCCACTTTGGAAAATTGGCAGACAACTACAAATATACAATTATGATGTTGTTGAATGTTGGGCACACCACTAATGAAGTCCATGGAAATAGATTCCCATGCTTGAGAAGGTATTGGTAAGGGCTGGTACCGACCAAGCTTCCAAAAAATGTAATCCTCAACTTGCTTCCACATCGAAGGCCAAAAGAAGTGGCATTAAAGATGTTGCAAGGTCTTGTGTACCCCAAAATGTCCACCATAGGAGAATGGGTGAGTTTTTTTAAGCAAAAGTTGCCGAGGAGGGCCGACGGGAACACAAAGTTGAATGAGCTTGTACAGCAATCCATCCTTCAAAGTGTAGTCAAGGAAAGGTTTCTGATTGATTACTACTGGTCATTGTAAAGCATCAACAAATGGACCAAAATGAAGATCCGTGGAATAGAGACTTTTCCACAAATCATAAGTGTTGCACTGAATATCTAAGATTTTAAGTACCTGAAACGGAGAACAACGAAGAAGATCTGCCATTTTGTGGGTAACAACCTTCTTATATTTGATCACTACATGAAAATGTTTAATGTAAGCTGCCCACTTTGAATGTCAATGTTCCTAGATTTTAGACTAGGGGTTCAAAAACTGAAGTGGTTGGTGATTACTATGTAAAATGACCTCTTTTCCAAGATAATGGTGCCATCGCTTGAGTGCTTGGACCAAGGCATAGAATTCCTTGTTGTATGTACTATAATTGAGCTTGGCTTGTGACAAGGCCTCTGAATGATAAGCCACTGGATGTCCTCCCTGTTTAATTACCGCACTTGTGCATATTGGGAACGGTCACAAGCTCAAATGGTTGTTGCAAATCAGGGAGAGAAGCACCTGGACAAAACAAAGAGCTTCTTTCAAACAGCTAAATGCTTGGGCAGCCTATAAACTCCAATTAAGAGTGTTCTGATTGGTGAGCTGATGAGGAGGGTGAGTACAATGCAAATACTTACAAATGAACTTCCAGCAGAAGTTCATAACACCCAAAAAACTATATTTGTAATACTTGGAGTTGCCCGCTAGCAAAGGACTTGTATTTTATCTAGATCTGCATGTAATCCATGTTTGTCAACGAGGAAGTCTAGGTATGTGTCCAAGGTTTTCCCAAAGAAATATTTCTTCATTTTGGCTTGGATCTGGTTTTTGCAAAGATATAAAACTGTCAGCACATGCATTAGATGGTCCACCCTTGTCTTGCGCAAACCAAAATGTCATCAAAATAGACAACAAATTTTCCAAGATGATGCTGAAAAACATTATTGATGATGTGCATGAATGTGGTCAATGCATTTGTGAGTCTGAAAGGCAGACCATCCACTCGTAGAGTCCAAACTTGGTCCTGAAGGCAGTCTTCCAAACATATCATGATCCTTAATGGGTTGCCTTGCTTTCCAGATTCTCACTCTTTCACATGTAGACCTCATGGTGGAGGTGCGAGTATGATGGATTATGTCCTATCCAGTCAGAACCATTTGCCCTTTATCCATCATTTTTCCATTTCCCCCATTCCTCTTGCAAACCATGTTCTTCTTTCCTTCTCCCTCTAGGCTGATCTCCCCCATGTTATGATCCCCTCTTTTAGTATACCACATACCACCTTCCAATTTGATGATAGGGATCCTAACATCTTTTCGTCACACATCCGCCAGCTTTTGCCTCCTGAATCCTAGTTCTTCTCACTTGATTGTGTTACTACCACGTACACCTGCCTTTCTTCTATCATTTGGGAAGCTGCCCTCAAATCTTTACCTAGCTCTACTAGATCCACATCTACCTCCCATCAACCTAAAAGATCTTGTCCCATGAATATGTGGTATGATGATGATTGCAAGACTCTTCACCGTCAACTTCGGTATGCCTTCCTCCATGCCCATCCCTCTTACCCGGTCTTATAATCATCCTATCGTTGTCTTCTCCACTGTAAGAAACACCTCTTTATTTCTCAAAGGAGACGGGTCTTACATGCTTCCTACATACATTCTCCCAAACATTTTTGGTGTATCATCCTCCCCCAACATTCTCCCCTCCCCTCTGAACTTAAACCCGCATCCATGATTTCCCATACCTCCACTCCTTATGATATCCTCGATCAACCTCAAATCCATCATATTCTTTCCACCCTCTTCTCGTCACTTATTCACGTACAAGAACATCAAAGAGGCGGTGAGGGTGATGAATAGTAGCAAAGCAGCTGATGAGGAAGGTTTCCAAGCTGAGTTCTTCAAACATGGTCTTAAAGCTTTTGGAAGCTACTTGGTTGATCTCTTCAACCACATACGTAGTTTGTTTAAGTTTCCCGCCTTCCTGGTCACATAACATTATTCACCCAATACACAAATCGGGCTCATATTTAGATCCTAACAACTACAAGACGATCATGGTGGGACACACATTATCGAAATTGTATGGTACTATGCTCCACATGCAGCTTTCGAGGGAGTTAGAGCAAAGGCATCTCAGGGCTAGGTGACAAGCAGGGTTTAGGCCAACCCATCAGACCATTGATCATATCTTCATTCTCCAGACCATTATTGAGGAGGCACGTCATCACTCATCCAAAGTCAACTATTGCTTTGTAGATTTTAGGAAAGCGTTTGATTTTGTTCCGCAAGAGGCCCTTTTCAATAGGCTCAGGAGTATTTGCATTTTCGAGACCCTCCTAATAGCCATTATGCGACTGTACGAGACTGTCCTTGGTCGTCTCTATATTGTTCAAGGGATTTCGGATTTTATCAGGAGTACCATTGGGGTCAAGCAACGCTGCCCCTTGTCCCCAATCTTATTTGGCATATACATTGATGAGTTAGAGACCTTCTTCATGTGCATATCCAAGCTAGTGATGTATGTCTTCTTCAACGATTTCTGATTTATATTCTTTTGTTCGCAGACGATGTGGTCCTTCTAGCTTCATCTCCTAAAGGTTTGCAACGATAGTTGAACGCCTTGGCTCTTTTATGTGATCTCCAGCAGTTGATGGTTAACCTAGGGAAAACCAAGGTGTTTTTAATGGGTTGAAGACTTCACACCTCCATTTCTTCTTTAGAGGAAAGGAGGTTGAGATCACAACTTCCTATGGTAATTTATGGGTGCAATTTTCAGGAACCATGTTTCAGCGTGAGGTAGGTCCTCCAACCTAGGATCAACAAAGGACATGGTTCTTTAGACCTTCTTGATAGACAATGTTTTCGACATCACCTTCAGGGCATCTCCTCCAAGATGTCCCTCATGGATACACTTATCAGACCTATTCTTTATGGCTCTGTGATTTAAGGACCTTCTTTGCATGAGGTAGATTGGGCTATTGTCGAGAGGGTCCAGACACTTATCCTTCACTGCATTATAAGGTGTAAGGAGACGGTTCCCCAACACATTATCCTTGTAGAATTGGGGGCCCAACCCTTCCGCTTGGAGACTATGTTTGATATGATTTCTTTCTTGCATCGCATTCGAAGTTTTGTTGATTCAGCGAGTGGACATGATAGATATCCATACTTAGCGTACTATTCTTCAGAGACTATTGCCCTCTCTGCTCCTCTGACCCATGTTCGTTGTTGATATACAAGGGTTTCTGACCTTTTAGGGTCCTTAGGAATTAGGATGGATCGGCTCCCTCCATTTAGGTACTCCTTGGATGCACTGGCTCATCTTTTATCCACCACAGACAGGCTCTGAACCAGATTATTTGGGAGGATATTTACAGACAGTTTATCCATACTACTTGGGTAAACTCTTATGTGGGGCTATGCCCAAAGATGGCATTTTATGCAGAGCACTTTTTGGAATGAAAGACAGGCTTGTTGTCAACCTGCAGTATACACTCTACCACTGGATGCACACTCTTCACATCCCATTAGGACAATTTAGAGTGGGCTCTCACAGGCTTAGGTTTGAGAAAGATCACCAAATAGATCAGATAGACAGGTTTTGTCAGTTATGCAACATTCAAGAGGTTGAAACCAAGGAACACTTCATCTTTCGTTGTCCCATATACTACGAGATCAGGGGGAGGTTTCATTGCCTTTTCAGGAGGACCCAAACTCTTTCTGATTTCTTCAGATATGAAGACCATAAATGTTTAGCTTTATATATACAAGAAGCCCTTAGGCTTCACGATCATTCTATTCAGGGACCTACTAGACTAGACTCTGTTAGTGTAGGTATTTATTTTCACGTATTTATTTATTTGGGAATATTATATTTGCTCACATGGAGTTTTCCTACATTTGGGGATATGCTTGCTTAAGTGGAGTAGTGTGTCATAGGTGTCATAGGTTTGACTGGAAGACTAGGATGTAACTCCTTTTACCACCTTTTGTGGAGGAGTTACACTTCTATTTTGGGCTCCTTTGACCAACTTTTGTGGAGTTACACTTCTATTCTCGAGGATCTTTGACCACCATTTGTGGAGGAGTTACTCAAAACTCCTATATGTACGCTTCACTTGAGGAGTTTTCTCACCTAATAAATATAGGGCTTTCTCCATTTTGGTTGCCTTGTGCAATACTTGTTCTTTGATTTCACTGCTTCAGCTCATTGTTGGTGTGCACTCGCATTTGTTTCATGTGACGATTCGACCTCTGCACTTGCTTTAACCGGCCCTGGATCAAACTCTCAGATCTCCATTGAAACGAGATCAAACCTACACCCATGTCGCCCAGGCTCCATTCCTCAACACGTCGACCTGGTAGAACTCTCTCTTGGTGCAACTTGAGTGGTAAACAGGTGTCTTTTGGGTATACCGTGTGATTTCTTCAAGACGCCATCACGCCTCCCTCAGATCTTGCCTGAAGTCTTCTGCTTTTCCATGCACATTTTGTCCCTCTTGCAATTCTATTAAGTTTCCCTCAACTCAAAACTGCTTCCTTTTAAATTTGTGGTATTCCTAATTTTATAGTGGTTTTGATAAATTCGCGAATGGTTTAGCGAGTTTAAAAGTTTTTTGGCAGTCTAAATGTTTTGAATACTTGCAAAAAAATCAACTCAATAAGTTTTTCAAGCCGTCATTGAATATATTATAGTCTTTGTTGAAACATCCTTTATGATTTTCAAAATCATTAAAGTAAGCTATAGTATAATGTAAGGTTGATTTAAGTTAAGTGACAAACAAAGGTGGGGTGACTTTTTATTTGGGGGACCTTATTAATGGTGGACAGAGAGTTTTGTTTGTAAAATGCGGGGATTGTTTTGAATCATTTTTCATTAAAAACAATATATTGTGACTTTTTTTTTAAAAAGATGAGAATATTGTTTTAAATAGCCTTCATATTTTCGCAGTCAAATATTGATGGGTGAGGCCCAATTTGGCAGGTGGCCAAACCCCCTCGCATTCAAAACATCATTTCTCTCTCATTTGCTCACTGTTGTACTTGCTTCTTTGGACACATTATCGACTGAGCCTGACATCCTCTTTTGTCTGCAAATCTCGTCTTTTTTCCACTTGCACTGATTGCTCTAGACGCACTATCCCTGAGTCTGATGTCTTTTGAGCGTGCATTTGCAACAATTGGGGGAGGGGGGATCTTTCCTATCGATAGTTTAGGGGGATGTACTTTTATTGTCTCTCTTTGCATTTTGCTTGCACTTTCATTTTTGCAACAACTACAACTTGCACTACTACTACAACTCAACTCAACACTAAAATGGATTCAAGTATAATCAACCCACTAACTCCCTTTAACTATCATGAATGAAAAATCAAGATGGTAATCATTCTAAGGAGTAAGGGTTTGTATAAGATAACCATGGGTGATGAAACTGAACCTAGCACAAATGCAGAGAAAGTTAAGTGGTATAACCACAGTGATGAAGCCTATGGGCTATTATGTCTTTTTGTAGCACCTGATCTCCTATTTCACTTCGACCCTACCAAATCACCTCATGATGTATGAACCATTCTGCGTAAACTATTTGGAGAGCAAGATGTGATGAGAGGTCACGACCTTGAGAATGAACTCATTAGCCTAAATCCTTGAAAATTTGAAACGCTTCAGGGTTTCTTCACTAAGTTCAAGTCCTTGAGATTGCAGTTGAAAGAATGTGGCATAAAGAAAAAGATGGCCAACTTATTCTTTCTATACTCTCTAAACTAGGTCCTAACTATTCAATCTTTGTCTCTACTTTCCATGCCACTAAAAGTGCTTTGGGTGCTGCATGTAAAATGCCCTCTTTAAATGCTTTCATTGCTGACTTAACCAAATAGCAAGACAAGTTGATCCAGATGGGCACATTGAAGTCTACAAAACCTCGAGCCCTAATTGTTGGGAATGGGAAAGCCAAGACTTCAAATAAAGAGAAGAAGAATAATAATAAGGATCAAGAGAAGAAAAAAGAAGCAACCTCTGTCAAAACCAACACTGAAGCCTCCTCTTCCCATGACAAACCCAAGAAAGAGAAGGTTAAGTGTGCCTACTATTAGAAAAATGGGCATAATGAAAACAAGTGCTTGTAGAAGCAAACAGATCAACCAACTCATCTCCTAGAGAAGAACAACATAGGTGTTCCTGAGTCCATCAAGCAAAATTCATCTACCCAAAATTCTACTAAGTCAAAGGGAAAGGGGAAAGAGCAAGAAAAGGGCAAGGCTCTTGGAGCAGCTGCAGCTTCTACATCTTCATGGGTTATTGACACGGATGCTTCTCACCACATGGGCTCCTCACTAGTTGAGTTTTATTCCTTAGAGCCTTGTAGCATGTCCTCCATCAGTTTGGGTGATAACACTTCTGTACCAATTGCAGGGAGAGGGTCCGTTGAAATGGAAGGAGGAACATTCAATAATGTTCTAAGTGTTCCTTCTCTTTTAACCAATCTCCTATCAGTGTATCAAATCACTCATATCAGCAAAGGCATGAGGGTTAAGTTTTTACCAGACTCGATTATCATCAGGGAGTTGCATAGTGATTCTATAGTGGAAGCGAATAGGGCAAATCACCAAGTTAGGTTATATACCTCACATTTTGCACCTGATTCTTCTTCGACTGCATTGCTTACTCATTCAAATGGAGTTAGTAAATTATGGCATGAGCGGTTTGGCAAACTTAACTACTGCTACCTTGAACAACTTAGCAAAAATGACATGGACATAGGCTTGCCTCGAGTCCAATTCTCTAAGGGACTTTGTGAGGGTTGCTCTCTTAGAAAGCATCCCAAAGCAAAATTTGCCAAAGGCAAAGCTTGGAAGACTTCACAAACATTGGAGTTAGTACATAGTGATGTATATGGGCCTTTTCCCAATCTATCTTTTACAAGGGCTAAGTACATTCTCACTTTCATTGATGATTTCTCAAGATATACATGTGTCTACTTTCTTAGGCAAAAGTCTGAAGTGTTTGAAGATTTTCAAGACTTCAAGGCACTTGTTGAGAAACAATCTGAGAAATCCAACAAGATTCTACAAACTGACAATGGAGGTGAATATTTCAACAACAAATTTGAACAGTTTTGCACCACAGAGGGGATTGATTTGTAGCGGACAGTTATTTATAGTCCTTCACAAAATGGAATTGCAGAATGAAAGAACAGATCCTTGAAAGAGATGGCTAGTTGTATAATTCACTCTAAATCCTTGGCACCTTAGCATTAGGCCGAATCCAGTAATTGTGCTTGTTATATTCAGAACAAGATTCCTCACAAAGCTTTAAAAGGCATAACACCCTTTGAAGCTTGGCATGGAAGGAAACCTGAAGTTGAACACTTTAGGATTTTCCGATCTCCAGCTATGGCAGTATACCAAAGAAGATACGCAAAGCTATGGAACCTCAGTCCAAGCCTTGCATCTTTGTGAGTTATCCAGATAGTGTCAACCAATACCACCTTCTACATCCAACCACACATGAGTTGTTCATAAAGAGAAATGATCACTTTCAAGAGAGTCTCAAAAACTCAACACTTGACACTTCTCTTTCATTGGATTCACTTAGACCAGACGATTTTTCTTCCGACTCGGATCATCTAGAGCAGATTCCAGAGCTAGGGTCTTCTTCTTGCAGTTCTATCAGCAAGGGCAGTGATGGGGAGTCTTTTACATCCACCTCTAGCCATGTTTCAGAGGATGAGGAGTCAGCACCTGACTCACCCACATTTGGGCCCCTTTGGGACAGGCAAACACTTTAGGGTGCAAGCACTTGCGCAAGGGATCCAACAAATGACAGACGTACTCGGACAGATTATTAGAGTCGTTCACAAGCTTTCTTTGCTTCAGTTTCAGATCCACAAACATTCTGAGAGGCTACAGGAATACCTGAGTGGGATATTGCTATGCACGAAGAATATTCTTGATCAAAAAACACACTTGTGATTTGACTTCACTTCCCAAGCAAAGGAAGATGGTTCGATGTAGGTGGATATATCGGACCAAGTTTGCAACAAATGAGTTGATCAATAAGTACAAGGCGCAATTGGTCGCCAAGGGTTTTTCACAGGGGGCCAACATTGATTACTCAGAGACCTTTGCACCTATTGCAAAGATGACTTCGATCCAACTCACACTAGCTATAGCCGTAGCACATGGTTGGGATATGCCCTAGATGGATGTAAGGAGTGCCTTTATTCACAAAGACCTTGAGGAGGAGATCTACATGGAATAGCCACCTGGGTTTGTTCAGGATTCATCCTTAGTTTGCAAACTTAGTAAATTCATCTATGGCCTCAAACAAGCCCATCAGGCTTAGTACGCCAAGATGGATCCCTTCCTCTTTTCTTCAGGGTTCACCAGGTGTCATTCAGACCCTAATTTATACTTCTTGTAGCAGGATGATTCCTTATTGATACTAGTCCTTTATGTTGATGATATTTTGATAACCGAGAGTTCCTCATCGTCTATTGCAGCAGTGAAGACAGCTCTACATGACAGACTTGGGTCTTCTGCATTACTTCCTTGGCATAGAGATTTCATTGTCCGATTTAGAGATTTCACTTGCACAACCCAAGTATGCTCTCAATGTTTTGGTTTTTCAGATTCAGATTGGGCTAGCAATCCTCAAAATAGCAAGTCCACTTCAAGTTACAATTTTGCTTTGGATGCTGGTCCTATCAGTTAGTCTAGCAAAAAGCAAAATACTATTGCTATATCATCCACAGAAGCAAAGTACAAAGGAGTTGTTAACACAGCTACTGAGGCTATTTCGCTTCAAGGGATTCTATCAGAGTTTGGCATTCCTATTAGGCAGCCCACCATCATCTATTGTGACAACCAGAGTACTATACAAATATGCAGGAATCTAGTTCAGCACCAACAGACCAAACACATTGAGATTCACATGCATTTTATCTGGGAGCTTATTCATGGTCAGTTATTGACTTGAGATTTTGCCAATCTTCAGAGCAAGTTGCAAATATCTTTACCAAACACTTCACCAAGAGCAAGTTCATTCATCTACGAGCTCTTCTTGGGTGCCGTCTACATCAACGGCAACATCATCTTCAGGGGGGACTTCTAGCCTCTTCACTTCTGTCTCTCTTTTTGGGGGGGAGTTTTTTCCTACGAATTTTCTCCTTTTTTTGTTATATGAGAAATCATTTTGTATATGGGTACCTGATCATGCCTAATAGTTGGGACCCATTTTTATTTCACACTACCTACCTAAGTTGTGCTTATGGGGAGTTGTTAGTGTAGATATTTATTTGCCCGAATTTATTTATTTAGGAATATTATATTTGCTCACATGGAGTTTTCCTACATTTGGGAATATGTTTGTTTAGGTGGAGTTAGCGTGACATAAATATCATAGGTTTGATCGAAAGACTAGGATGTAACTCCTTTGACCACCTTTTGTGGAGAAGTTACACTTCTATTCCGAGCTCCTTTGACCACCTTTTGTGGAGGAGTTACACTTCTATTATAGGGAGTCTTTGACCACTATTTGTGGAGGAGTTACTCAACACTTCTATATGTATGGTTCACTTGAGGAGCTTTCTCACTTAATAAATATTCAGATTTCTCCATTTTGGTTGTTCTATGCAATACTTGTTTTATAATTTCATTGCTTCAGCTCATTGTTGGTGTGGCACTCGCATTTGTCTTGTGTGACCACTGGACCTTTACACTCACTTTAACCAAACTTGAATCAAACTCTAATAGACTATAGGGTCAGCTCAACATTGTGTGCCCATTAACCCACTTTTTCTCAAAGTCACTATGAAAATGGAAAGCTAGGATTTTGTCATTTCAGAAGGAGCAACAATCCATAACCCAGATCTGAATGCACCAGAGCGAAGGCGAAGCAAAACCAAAAGCATGTCGAACCCAGACGGTAGCGTCAACACAACCATCCCAGACTGATGTTATTGTCCAGAGAGTCAGAAGGATCAAAACTGAAATCCGACTACTGTTCTAAAATCTCCTCCCCACCTGCTTTATGTCTGTTCCAGATCCAGAGCTGCATTAGCATCAAAACAAGCTAAGTACTTCGTTTCTTTGTAATTTCTATATCTAGCATAGTTGCACTTTCCATATTTAGACTATCTCAGTGTAATAAATTCAGAGTATGCTTATATATGAGTTTAGCATTTAATTGGTCTGTTATAGATCTGATTATCACCCTTGTGCCATTTCATTTCTATATACCCCTTTAATAGTAATCTAAGGCTAACACCAAGAACTTACATTTCCATTTTAGGGTTAAACAGTAACTAATTCTAGAATCATCAAAATGACAAGAGGCAACGAATATAAATAGTATTTCGTCAAGTGGAAGGATAGAGTAGCTGAAGATGCAACATGGATAAGTGCATCCGAGATTCCTAAGAATGGAACACCATCATAGGAGCTCATGCAAGGCTCATAAGCAAAAGTTAATTGATCATTTTACTTACCCAACGTGTATGATGCAGGAGCATTAGGGTCAATGAGCAATCTTGCATCAACCAAAAACATATTTTGTATGTTTGTGCATGCTTCCAACGTGTCAGCTATGTCAACATGGTGTTGCATGGAGAAGATGATTAAAACAGGGTAAGAAACATCTCCTAAGCTCCAACACTTCAAGAACAACCAATGCAAAAGGTTTCAGTCATCTATTAGGTATCATATCAACCCCTTTTTGATACGTGACGAAACCGCCACTCAATGCAAGCAGTAGTTTCGAAACCACCTATCTACCTTAATTGACAATTATGTAACCGCTGGTCGAGAGGAACTATTGGTTTCGCATGTGGTAGTTAAACAAAGTTTGTAACTAAACAAAACAATGAAATTTCAATTGCTAAGCATTTACAAGATGCTTGGGAGTTTGAGGAGGCACTCTGGAAGTTAGTTGTCAAAGAGGATTTGAATCCAACAGGAGGAGATACAGTTGAGGAAGAAGAAGAGAGCATAATCTTTTAAGAAGCTTGCTAGAGAGGTGTGTCCAAGAACAGAACAGAGTGTGTATCAAGTCCATTGAGGGACTATGTTTGTGATGTAGTCTTCTTCATGTCATATTTCAACAAGTAAAGAATATGCGTGGTATGTAATCTTTTTAATTATTGTCATTTGAATTCAATGGTGTGTTTGGTCTCAATCTGAATGTGTTGCATCTGAGTGTTATCCATTAATGAGTGTGACTCTACGTTGGCGAACAAGGCATCCATTAACTTGGCCCGCTCCTTCCCATCTACATCAGACTACCACCAAGCGAGGGGCTTGGTCATCCATATGAACCTTTGCTACGATGATTTGTAGTGGCTCTGTGAGATTGGGTTGTGTCTTGAAGCACACCTCGAGTCTACAAACCTGAGGATCCACTCTGTCACCATCAATGGTGGTAGCAAAAGTGGGAATGGATATCTTCTATCCAACTTGATTTAAGTAGGTTGGGCAGTCGGGATGGGAGAAACAATGGTGTTGGTGGATTGTCGTTGCAAGAGTTATTGGAACATGCTTGTCATCTACTACATGAGTTGAAGAAGTTGTCCTTGATCGTGAAACTCTTGGTTGAACAACTCGACCAAGTTAGGGTTTTGGGTAGTGTTTGAAGGACTCCCTAACATCGACAATTCTGCCTTTATTTTTTGCACCTGAATTGGTATATTTGCTTGCCAAATCCTCAAGACTATTTCGCACAGACTAGATCTCCAACAAAAAGGAGAAGTTTAGACTTTAGAGCATACTCAAAGTATACGCACAAGGCAAGTTTTTTATTTTTATTTTTTCGGAAATGAACCAGCTTAGGCAACCAAAAATTGACTGCACATTTTCAAAAAAGAGAATAAATCAACAATTTGACATCAAGCATCTGCACAACAAAAAAGTTGGATGGCAAAGTGCCAGATCTACATAAGAGCATATCGAAGGCTGGAAAATAGAACACTGAAGGTGAACAACAAAATGGAACGGATGTAAAGTGGCTACTACAAAACCAGAGATGAAACCCTTGATATGTGTCAGATACACTAAGTATATCAGATGGTGAAGAGAGTAGAGGCCTGACCTCAGCTCGGATACCAATTGATATGAAACTAATGTCTATTTCTGAACATATTTCTGAGTGTCTTCTTACATAGGAGACCATATATATAGGTTAACAATCTTACGATGGCATTTGATGTTTCTACCGAATCTATTCAGCTGTTCCACTTGTCTACCTAAACCCTCCAGCAGTTCCAACTATCTATCAAGCTTCTTTATTCATTTCTATGTCCTTTAAAGTTGTTCCGGCTGTCCATCCACCTTCTGATTTATTTCTATCTACATATTCTTGTATATTATAGACAACAATAGTTAAATTACTAACTATAATAGATGCCTCACCATCCTATCACTTGGTCTAGCAAAAAGTAAACTGTCACTACTCTTTCTTCTAGAAAAACATAGTAAAGAGGTGCAGTTCATGGAAGTCAGCAACCACTATGGATTCAACAATGAGTCACAGAGTTTGGTTTTTCACAAGACCAACCAACTGCAATAGTGCAACAATCAGAGTGTTATTCACATTGCACACAACCAAGCTGAGCACCAATGCACCAAATAATGTAGATCCACATGCATTGTGTATGGCTTCTTAATTAAGATCAATTCGTTGACTTGGAAACAAGCTGTGGACACCTTTGCTAAGCCCTTAACAGAGGCTACGTGTCTTTGTTAGAAGTGAAGAAGGTTATCATCAGGACAGATCGCATTTCATTCCTCCTTCTTTACCCTCTTATTAATTACCTTTTACTAATTAAATAATTATGTACTCATAATTTTTAATTATAAATTGAAGATAAGTTTGTCCTTATCTTTATTCCCCTTTTGAGTGTAAGCTTGACTTCAAGAAACTTTTAAATCATGCTTTAGTTTTTTATTGCTTTCTTGTTTTATGCTACATAAGGGCTCATGGACTTTTCTTTGTAAGGATATGAGATCTTGGTTTTAAATAATACAAGTTAGTGAGAGATTATACGGTATTAGCTCATGGTTTACTGCAATTTGGCACTGTATAATTTCATACCAATATTATCTGTGTCATTTGATCAGCATTCTCTAGTAGGTTGCAATTTACGAAGCTTTGACTATGTTATTTATCCCCACATGCAATGGCTCAATATTGAGGCATCTCTAAGAAATAAAGTCAATGCTTTGCAATTGATAGCTTGTGAGGGCCTTCAATGGCTACTTAAATTTATTTTTATGGTCATGGCGTAAGGTACATTGTTCTGACTCGAATATCCATGTCGTACCTCCTCTAATGTCCCCCTGTGTGTGCTTGATGGGTGTTTTACAACCGTTCAATTTTATTTTACAATGTTGCAGGGCGATGCATCCCCCACCACCTATGACATGTTTCCGATACGGGTACGCATTTCTGGTATGAGAGGCGCATACCAAGACGTCTCCTATACCCATAGACGTCAACTGGAAACCCTTCACGTCTCCTTCATGTTTCCTATAAAAAAACATATCCCTGTGGAAATCCTAAATGCGTCTTTCAATCCCTAGATTTATAGTAATTGTCACCAGATTTGTTGTCTCTGTTCCCAAATTTGTAGTGATATAGGTCAAATTATCAATGCTTTTCATTTTTTTTATAGTGGTTTCATTTAGGCTTTAAAGTTTTTATTTTTTAAATGTTAAAGAGGGCAATGCCCTAGCATTGTCGTTCAAAATACGTGTATTTTGAATGGCATTGTCATTTGAAATACGTATGTTTTAAATGGCATTCGCATTTGAAATACGTGTATTTTGAATGGCAATGCCAAGGCATTGTCGTCTGTTAAACTTATTTAAGTCTCTAGAAAAAATATTTTTTATTTTACATAATATTAATTTTGGTTTGAGCTTTTAATTTTTAATTTTATTTAATTCTTATAATTTTTAAATTATAATTAACTATAATTTATAAATATAAACTATATTATTATGTACCATTAAAATGTAAAATGTAAAATTTATATTTTACTATTTATTTTAATAAATTATTTTTAAAATTTTATTTTTCATTTTTTATTATTTTAATACATATATGTTGATGTCTCCCTATACTTATCTCTTATTTTTCTGAAAACTGTCTCCCTACTCGTACTCATACCTGTCTCCTAGCAACTATGTTGTTTTGTCTTTTAACTGGTCGTGATTGTCAAACATATTACTACAACGTATTCATGGTTTCACATTTGAATATAACTTCCAATAATATTATTTGATTTCTTTATAAACTTAAACTTTGGACTTTTGATCATGATCCATTCTTTGATCTTCAATTTGATGCTCAGTTTTAGAAAATTTGGTTTTATACTTGAAAAAACAATGATTTACCTCATTCATTAATCAAATAAATTTGTGCTCTCGATTCCTTATTCACCTTGCATCTAGGACACACTGCACTATATATCCATCAACTTTCAAACTCAAAACTTGTTTCCGACTTCATCTTCGACCTTGTACCTTGTGCTCTAATACCACAAATGGGTTACCAAGTTGCCAATATAGAAAATATACAAGCCATAGAAAGCACAATTGCAAAATATTGTGTTTAGAATATAATTAATCAATATCATAATTACATTATATTTAGTATGGTAATATGTTACACAAGATATGACATAGAAGCTATGTTACCGATACAAATACAGGTACAAATATGGGTACAAGAATCGGATACGGGAAAAAAAAATTTTGAGGTTTGGATACGTTTTGGATACAGCTGTGCAAAAATATATATAAAAAATTAAAAATATAAAAATATAGCCATATAAGCAAAATTAACCATATAATATGCTGAGGAAACAAAATAAGTTAAATAACCACAAAACATACTCATAATTCTATGCCAAATATTATAATATTCAACGGTCGAGCTTAGATTAATTTTATAATAGGTACATAGTGCAAATGTTACAATGTATGGACAAAAATAAAGACATCAGCATATTCATGACGCACTATCTTCATCTTCTTCTTCGGCTGCAATCTCTTCATCATCACGTGGTTCATTAGAACCACAAGCAGCAACAGTGCCACTCCCACTAGTTCCACTATGCAGGTCTTGTGAAGCACCGTCTAGCTCCGTGTCAAGCAATTTAAGGTAGGCAACGGAGGCATCCAAGTCAACAATCTCTGGGTTCACATCCCAAGACTTTGTTGCCCCTTCCTTGTAATGAGGTTGGTGTGAGAGAAGACACAAGTTGGAATGCACATAGACCAAATCTTCCGCCCTTTTCACGGCTAACTTATTGTGCTTAACTAAGTGGATAAAGTTGTAGGTACCCCAATTCCACTCAGTTGAGGAGGAACTTGCAACCTATTGAAGCCGCAAAGTCAATTAGAATTTATAAAAATTAAAAATTAAAACAAAACATTGAAAAGTTCAAAAGAAGTGTAGAGAGTAAAAAAAATTAAAATCTTATTTGTGATAGAATTTTTAATACAAGTGGTTGGAGGTGGGTGGATAATTGCCCATGGAGGTACCACCAAAAGTGAGTGTCCATCTTGTACTTGTCACAAATAGCGCCAAGGGAGAAACCCACAGAGGATATAAAATGCACAAACTCTTCCTTAACTTGGTCTTCTACTTCTACATCGGGAAAGAGTCTCGAGAATGTTGCCTTATATCCCTCGGCAACATCAACATACCTAATGGTGCGACCCTCCTGGACAAATAAAGAATATTTGCACTATAGTATTTGCAGATCAAAGCAAAACAAAGAAGATGTAATGGGGTGGTCATTTTGTTCCATCTTTCAATGAGATGTGTCTACACTTCCTTGAAGAACCTTTGTTATAGGCTAGAATTGCACCCTTTGTGGGAGAGTTTCTAAGGCTCTCTCACTCCTAGCTACAAGCATTGGGACAACCTCAGGGTATGGATATCCTGTAGTGAAGTTGAACCTCCGGAGAAGGCAAGCTTCCTCTTGGTAGATCACCTAAAACTAATGCTCCATGGGGAAAAGGGTTAGAAAGGGGATAAGGGCTCCCAAGGAAGCTAACCAGGGAATGCACCAAAATAAAAATGGGTAACTTCCATAAGCTTGGACCCACACTAGTTCTGCAGAGGACAATATCGACTTACACAACCTCAAGATCAAGCTGGTTGCAATAATATTTCGTGGAGGAGGTTCAGCAAGCAATGAATGCAAACAAAGAGGAGTTCTAAGACTCACTAAAAATTCACATCAATGGCAGAAAGAGCACTCAACCAGACCTACAAACAACATTGAAAAACTCCCTAAACAAGGTCAGAAAGGAGGACCATGGACGAGGAAGATTCTCCTTCACACAATGCCATAGTGCACAACTCAATAGACACATATCCAAGGCAAGAGATAGGCACAGAAAATCCTTTATTGCATCAAGAGGTAGTTCTTACAAATGCTTGACAGGGTCAAACCTAATCAAGCTGAGCATATTTTGCAATATCTCAAAGAGTGTCCCATCTCCCAGAAAAATGAAAAGTCTAAAAACTAGAAACCCCTTAAATAAAAAAAACATGAGATATATATAGAGAAAGGGAAGAGAGAAAGAAAGGGCTTGCGTGAGAAAATGGAGAGAGGGGTCATAAATGGCTACAACCACTACTATGTCCTTGCAACTGCTTTGACCATGAGATGAACCGTCCAAGATCACCACAAATCTCCTCGAGCCCCTCGTGCATTCAAATCTCCCTTGATTGGAGCTGAGAGAGCCATGTCGCGGGTAGCTACATGTTCCCGCCTGACGTGAATGAGTCGATCCTTGCATTTAAAACTTGGCATGGCCCTTTTGCCTTTGCATGTCCTGCCTGAAAAAGGACGAAATCCCCATTATCTGAATCAAGACCTAGCCATGCTGCCTCTGATCGAGCAACCGCTTGTCGAAGGTGAGAGCCATATTGAAGGACAAAGGCTTCTCCATTAATTTGCACCCACCAACTCCTGCCAGTCGCTTGGGCTTTCCTTTGTTTTGATTGGTCGTTAGAAACTGACTTGGATCCTTGATTCGCACCGTCGATCTGCCTGACATGGATGCCTACAAGTCGTCGATCACCTGCCAATTGGACAGGCTTATGCCATTTGTCTCTGACTGATTAGCCCTTCAGATTTGCTAACTATTTGACTATCACTTGTGTCGTTGATCTTTTATCATGAGATCTCAAGAAGTGTCAAGCTCACGGCAATCTTGACGAACCCTTTGATCTTTTGAATACCAACGGCTACTTGCAGGGGCTCAAATTTTGACGTTTGCGTGCAAGTCAATTCCTTGAGTTATTTCCTTTGAACATTTCCTTTCGGGCAATTTCCGCAGACTTTTTGTTTATCACTTTCCCGCAGTCAATTTGTCCGCAAGAATTCATGTCTTCGGACTTTATAAAAATGCCCTTCGGGCTTTTGGCAAGGTACCCTTCGAGTTGTGAAATGGTCCCTTTCTGAAGGGAAGGTACCCTTCGGATTTTTGACAATAAACTTTTTCGGAGGGAAAGAGCCCTTCGGAACTACTGAAAAAGACCCTTCGGCATTTTTACAAACGAACTTTTCCAAAGGGAAAGTGACCCTTCGGAAAAATTGAAATGGTCCTTCAGCATTTAAAAAATGACCTTTGCCTTTAGAAAAATACCTTTGGAAATTTTGCAAAGGACCCTTTGGGATTTCTAGAAAAGTGCTTTTCTCGCAAAAAGAATACCTTCGGGAATTTTGCAAAAGACCCTTTTATTGAAGAGTTACCCTTTGGGAAAATCGTCCCGGATAATTTTCCCGAAGGAAAAGGTCTTTTCGTTTTGCTTTGGACATTTTCTCTAGAAGAATTCAACATTTAGCCAAAAGGAGTCTCAAAAGAAAAGAACACTTAGTCCACGCAAAATCCAAAAGGAAGAACCAGTAAAGACTTTGTTGAATAAAAGATTTTGCACTTAGCTTTTGCAAGGTCCGTATGTTCTGATGGAGTCCGTAGCTTTTTTGAACTCATGCTTGAACTGCTTGGTTTCGCCACGAAAACTGCGCAAGAACCTTTTTCTTTGCTCTGCAGACCTATCCCTTAGAATTTGACAAAATACGCTTTAAGCAATCTTAAAGTGTCTCAAAAGCTTTGTGAGAATTGTAAGATCTCTCTGGTCCACTCATTTCATCCGGAACATCTGTTCATTTGCTCATCCATTAGCAACTTGACCCACCTGGGCGCAGCTTGGTATGTGGGCCAAATTTTGGCCAACAACCTCTTCGTAGGATCCTGCTCTTTAGCATTTATGATGGCTCAAATGTTCTCAATCATTGAGTCAATTCCATCATAAAGCTCACCCAAACATGGATGATCCATATCCACATATCTCATCATGTTAACAATGGGTTTGGTAAAACTGAGCAAATACTCCACACGTCATCCAAAATCCACCCTTTCACCTTTGTGGCCTTCTCATTGTTTGCCTGCCTCCATACAATCCAAAGGTTGTTGATAACCATATTACTCAATGCCTCACACACCTTGACAAGTCGTCTCAAGACAAGTGCATGTAAGGCAAACCAAGTCTCACCAACTTAATACGAAATTAAAACAAATAAAATTTTTAAAAAATGTTCAAAAATAAAAACACTACAAATTACAAACCTACAAAATTAAATTAAAAATATGCAATGATACATGATTCATGAATGATAAAATTAAGAGTTAACTTCAACAACTGCAACTTCGAGAAGGCCATGAAGATGCCTTGGGACATGTGATGGTTGGTTATGAACATTTGAATCTCGCTCGCACCACATAGACTTGTTTGATCCAGTCAATTTTTGTACCCAATTTTTCCAACAAAAGGTTGAGGGAATGAACTGCACAAGGTGTCCAAAATATGTGCTCATACCTTGCCTCAACCAACATGCCTGCAACTTTACAATTTTTAACGTTTTCCGTTTCAACTTGGACAACATTTTGAGGCTTCACCGCTTCAATGGACTCTATCAGGATGTCAGCAATGAATCGTGCATCCTCAAATTGCCCCTCACAAACAACGGCCCTCAAAAACATTGCCCCTGTAGGGCTCTCTGCAACCACATTAATCAATGGCCTATTTGTTGTATCTTTCCGTCCATCGAAAATAAGGGACACACCTGTTTCGTTCAACGAATCCCCGATGGGCTTCAATGCATTGTCAACTTATTTTCTCTTTTGTCAACAAGGTGGTGTGCACCTTTTCATAACCTAGGCCGACGAACCCTTTAAGGGCAGCATTGATAAATCTCACTATATCCTGCCAATATCGTGATCGAACAACATTAAATGGTAACCCACATGCGTAAGGACAACACGCAATGGTCTGCTCCACTATGTCCCCGGATTCATTATGGAATGCCCTGTCCAATGTGCCTGCATCTTTTGTTCTCTTATGACCAAGAGGTGAATTCTCTTCCTCTTCAACCGCAATGGGTGTAGCAAGAAAGGGGTGCGATGGGGTCACCACATTAGCACAAGATGGATCAACAGGAGGTGATCCTTTCTCAAAAGATGCTTCGATCTTTGACCAATAATGGCATTTGTGTCTTCTTGCTCTTTAACATATGCAAGGATCTTCCATGTGGCAAGCCCTTTCTTGGCCTTCCATTTATGCTTGGCCCACCTCAAACTTTGATTACAACGCCAAGAATCGCACACAAATGGGCTTTCACGCGATTATACGAGCTCTTGTATTTATAGTTACGCTGAGCAAAGCCAATGAAAACATCCTCCACCAGGTATCTATTCTAATATTGTCACATACTTCCAAAGGAGCATTCGTGGATCAAATTTAGGGGCTAACCTTTGGCCCACCAAACTACTTGCAGCGTGAGACATTTTGGAAAATCCTTATAGCCCCTTGTAAAAAATAAGAATAATGCTATTAAAATTTAGAACATAACCAATGCATTTCGTATTTTTTGAAATAATGGTTAAAACTTAAAAGAATAACAAAATAAATAAATAAAACTAGTTATAAACAAAAAAAAGCCCACAAAACTGAAAACTTACTTAAATCAACAAATCCTCTGCCTTGCAAGCTCCTAGGCACCAAATAGGTAGAGGTAATGGTGTAAGTTTAGCACAAGGAAAGAGTTTCAAGCTAAGTTGCCGATACGGGTACAGGTACGAGAATCGGATACGGGGATATGGCGATTTTTTTGGGGGGTTTGGGATACAGCCATACAAAAATTTATATAAAAAATTAAAAAATATAAAAATATAGACATATAAACAAAATTAACCACATAATATGCGTAGAAGAAACATATTAATTTAAATAACCACAAAACATACTAATAATTCAATGCCAAATATCATAATATTCAATTGTCAAACTTATATTAGTCTTATTTATTATTACAAGTACATAATGCAAATGTTACAACTTACTAGTATAGACAAAAATAAAGACACAAGAAAATCCACTCTTTGCAATTTGGTGAAGATTACAATGAGATGACCTCTTAAATCAATTTAAGAAAAAAAAATCGCCATTAAATTCGAACCATAAAAAACAAATAAAATATATTTATATAAAATAAAATAAAAAAATTAAAATACATAATTAAAAAAATTAAAAAGTCGTAAAAAAATTATAAACAAAAAAACAAAATAGAATATATTTAATTTATAATTATAAAACATTAAAAAGTAAATTTAAAAACATAGAAATAAAAAATATATAGTAATAAATTAAATGAAATTTAAAAATAACATATATTAAAAAATAACAAAAAAAGTTGGACGATTTTTGAGTGTACCCTGTAGGAAGCGCTTGTAATAATGCCGAGACACAACGGGGGCGATGGCGGAGGAAGGATGGGTGCTCGTCTAGCTCGAGCACCAATTCGTAGCCCACCACAGCCAGTGTGGAACAAAGCGGTGGTGTTCGTCAGCGATGGCTTCATCGTCCTTGACTACACTGGAAACCTACTCTTTAGGGTGGACTCCTTCGACAACCTCATTCTCATGGACACCTTTGGCAAGCCACTTCTGACTCTGCAATGCAAGCTTCCCAGCGTTATCACCGTCGACCTCCCTGCCTACGATGACCGTCTCTCCCATTCCCTACTCGTGGCGACCATGTCTTTCCCGTCCCCTGCCCACATCGTCCTTGCCCTTCGTCCCTACCTTTGTTGTTGTGCTTGGCGCTCTTCCCGTGCTTCCGTATTCGGGAGCGTTTCCCTACGTTCCCAGGCCCTGGGGAGGCCATATCCGATAACGTAGGTTTCAAGCTTATGCGACTGAAAAAATGAACAAGAGTGAACAAATGTGCAATGAGAGGTAAATGTGTTGTTATCTTTTGATAAATGAGTGTGAATGCTGATTTTAGGGTTAGAAATCCACTTTAGTTTGTTTTTAATTGTATTTTGAAGTCCATGTTTGACTTTATATTGGGCGAAATTGAAAAAAATTAAAAAAAAAAAGTTTTATAGGGAGGAAATGCCCAAGGAGCATCTCTAGGCCTACAAAAACGCCCAAGTACATCCCCAGATGTATTCGGGCATTTCCGTAGGCCCACGGACGCTCCCTGGACATTTCACCCACGCTCCCATAGCGTATCCATTTCCAAGAGCGTTTCCCTAGCATTTCAAGGGGCCTCCAAGGGCATATCCGGTAACATAGCATAGATCGGATGCTATATGAATTTGATTAACTCCTCCAACACATTTAATTTTAGATTTCTTATTGTTCTCATGGAGGTCATCTAATAAGAAAGCCCGTGCAAGCACATTATATTTTATTGAAGATACTTGGAATCTCAATAGAAAGGAGCTTGTGTCATGTGTGCATTTGTGTTAATATTGTGCAAATACTCGTTATACTATCATATGTATCAAAAACATTTATTGTTTCGTGCAATCACAACCTTTATCTTTGTTCATGAAATGGATGCATCCATCTAGTGGCACACATCTAAAGTGAGAATCTCTCTATCTCTTCATTCAGTAACTGGTTAGTTGCCTACTGTTAAGGAATAGCAAGTGATGCTCCTGTTTTCAGAACTGACATGGAAATGTGGGAAAGGTTTCGTGTTGTTTCAGGATTTTAGCTACCAAAACCTCTTTAATTCTTCTCCTATGTGAATAAGCCTTTGTGATTAAATCCCTCTGCATCTAATCAAAACTTACCACCGCCCTATTACTATAGCAAATATTTTGCATTCACCAAATATATACACCCACCTCATCCATTTTCATCTCACTACAGCACAGCTCTTATGTGCTTAAGAAGTCAGTTGAGGTTGACCAGCATCAGCAAAAACAAAGTCTATTATTATGGAAAAACCAAATAGATATAAAAATTTGATTTGCCTTATAATTAGAACGAAAAACCAGTTCACACTATTTTCTTCAGCAAAAAATGAGAAAATTGCCCTTGAAGATTGCATCAGTTGGTCAGATTTATTGATTGGATATCCTCACAGACAGTGAAGATGTTGGTATGATGATTGTCACAAAAAAACATTTCGAGCCACGTCTCATCCAGAACACTTCAATGTCAATTCTAAAGGGAATACATTTCCCGTAACATGATTAATAAAAGATAAGTCATGAGACCATTACCACAAAATGGAAATCCAGCAAGGTATTTAAAATAGTACATCCATATTTTCTACTACTTGTGATGTTTTACAAAATGAAATATAGTTTGTACTAATATAAGCAGTTTCAGCTGAAACAAACCAATATGCAATCCTTCTTATCTGCCCTTGAAAAATCTAAAAACACCCGTTCCCTCCAGAATCCAAAGAAAATCGCCCATGTTCCAAACCCTCAAATTCTAGTCTCACTTGCACTTATTTACTGACCTCGTTAGCATTCATGTTACTTTGAGTTCCGCTGCCAGTCTGCCAAATGACCAAAGGGAAATGACTGTTCAGTTTTCCTTCAGCAACTTCTTGAGAAGCTTGCATTATTGCTTTGCCAATAGTTGCGTCCAGACCATACTCCATATTGACCTGCAATGAAGAACTAAACACGTGGGAAAAAACAATGCTAGATTCTCCAAACAACATATATGATTTCGGCTTGGGTCTATTTCATCTAACTACAGCAAAGTAGAATTACTGAGATCTGAAAAACAAATTATTAAAAAAACTCGATAAAATTGTATTAAATGAAAATAAAATTGTATTAAATGAAATAACAATTAGAATTTTTCTAACAGTCACGTGGTAGGATATGTTAGTTCCTAAATTTAGTGTTATTAAATTGATATATATCATATAGTACTTTCAAGACTTCTGCTATTCATTGATTGTATGTTGAATATATCTCATGGTTGTCGAAAGAACACATTGACTGTTGTATGTCAACATTGGCGAACCCGATGAAACAGCCTGATCTCAATTTGTGTCAGTATATGTGAACAACGATTTCAAGTTTCAAAAGAGTAATTTGACACGAGAAAGTAAAAGGCAGCAAATAAGACAAGAAAATGCTAGAAAAAATCATTGACCAGCCCCGTTGTGTGAAAGAACCATGTAGCTGATACTGACATGAGTTAAATTCCAGTTTCAGAAGCTGAGGAAAATGTGCTGTCTAAACAATTAGGACAACTTAAGTATCAAATGAGGGACCATTTTTAGGTCATGAGGCACCTTCAACCGCCAAGAAGGATGCGGAGCTGACTGTCTGAACTCTGCAAAGGAAGAAGATTCCACTCAGCGAAGCAAAGCTTAGTTAAAAAAAAGACCGTAGGGATTGGTAATAGGTCACTTGGCAAAAGAAAGATGAAATCAAAACATTCTTTCGTCTCTAAAACAGAAAGCCTCGGTGGCAGTAAAAAGAAGGATCCAAGCATTCACAGCTATAATTGGAAACCGAAGACAAATGGCATTACCAACAACAAGACTCGATTTGAGTATTTCCTACTAAAGTGCAAAATATGCTGTTAAATAGTATGACCAATTGGAGGATACCAAAAGAATAACCTATGATAAGGAGAAAACAACCTTTAATAAAGAGTTTAATAAATGCCATACTAATACCCAAATCTAAAATGAGTTGACTAGAGTCTTAAACAAGACAAAGGAGACTATAAGGATTATAACCAAAGAATGTTCAACATAGAACAAATATTGGAAAATTTAACTGGAGGTAAATCAACAATGCCTCAATATTAGATTACCAAGTGTGTTAAAATAAATCTTACGGATTGTACCAACAAGAAGTTAACAACATACTTACAATAGAATGGTAGATACAGAACAGTAAGTGTATTTGCAAACACAGCAGGGAAGCACCGAAGAGGAGGATGGGACTCGTCAGAAAGCAATCACGAAACTCCTCAGTCGGGTAATGAAGGATAATAATAAAATGAAATCATAAAAACAAGGAATTTGGAGTTTAAAATGCTGGGACTTAAGGAAGAAGAGTGTTCATGAAGTTTGCTACATATGTAATGTAAAAACTCATTACATAATGGAGTGTCCATTTAACTTAAGAACCAAACCAAAAGAGGAAAGGTGTATGTTAGTGCAACAAACCCCCACAAGTGACAGTTATAGAAATCAATGGAATCAGTGTTCCAAACTTCCAACAATAACACCAGCAGTGTTACTAGGGAACCAAGATCACTTCTACCATGAGACAAGAAAGGAAGACCATCATACAATGCCAGAAATGCAATAAGTGGGCATTCTGCCGAAGAATGTTCCAAAAATGAAAATCAGGTTGAAAAACTAAGTATAGAGTTTTGTCCTAGTGATCACAATGATCAACACTGTCCAAAGGCAAAATCAGCTGCTGTGGTGGAAATTGAGGATAAAGATAGGCACAAATACTTGTTAGTTGTGACACAAGCATTCATGGAGGAAGGGGTCTTTTTTAATATAAAACTCGAGCATTTTAAGTACATATGGAGGAAATAAAGTTTATGAAAAACCAGAGACTTGTCTATTCAAAAACGTGAGGTCCGGAAAAGAGAAGTAGAAATATGTGACAAGCTTTACAGTATTGCTACCAACAACAAGAAAACTCACTAGAAGAGACGCTGCTTTCATACTTACATTCAAACACAGGAACCTTCATATTTATAACTACAGCTAAACTTAAACAGAAAGTAAAAAGCAACTACGGATCTATGTGAAGACTCAAGAGTATTCAACTTGAAGTCCTTGCATTTTCGGATAAACAAAGCCCTGCAGACTTAAACAAACCAATAGTAGTTTGATGACTGAAGAGCACACAGGAAAAGGGGGGGGAGAGGGGGGGGGCCGGGAACGGGTGAATCAGTATTTCAAAAACTTTAACCACTTAACAGAAAACAAAGCATTAACAGCAAAGTGAAACACCATAGACAAGATGAGCACCAGGATTACGTGGAAAACCCTTTCGGGAAAAAACCACGGCAAAATTATTGCTTTTATTTTCACCAATGGGCACCAACCCAGATTACAAAGTGAGCACCAACTCACTGAGAGCACCAACTCCAAATGCTTGAAGCACCTACTTCAGCAAGAGCACCAACTCCAAATGATTAGAGTACCTGCTCCAGTAAGAGCACCAACTCTGAATGCATGAAACACCTACTTCAGCAAGAGCACCAACTCTAAAAGATTGCCATCATAAGCCTTCAACTCAATTGGATCAGATTTTTGAGTACTAAAATTAGAACGTTTACTGCCAACAAATTCTCTTGAAAAATGAATTCCAATGATATTGCTGTAATGATGATCATAGAAATTTCGCTGCCATTACACACTAAACTCAGATTTTTAGACAAAGACAACCTCCCTTTTTTTTTTTTTTTTTTGCTTTTTTTTTTTGAAAACAACTTCAAGTTCAATGGCCACACTCAAACAGAAACTTGCATATCTCCATATTTGCACGCAGGTCTTAATGTCAACTCGCACCCACAGTTGAACACGCTACCTCTATATCAAAAACTTATGAAATCAGAAGTAGTGATGACCACAAAATTATCGCTGCCATTTCACATAAGTAGCTGCTGTGTTGCACTCAGAATTTGTTAAAATTGGAGCACCCTAAGTCCTCTACCTTTCTTAAACGACTTTAGCTCCATCATGCCTTCTCCAAATTCCACAAACACTCACCAAAAAGACTTTGCATGTATTCTTTTTGGATTAGCACTAAGATTTTGATACTTACAAACTGCCCACTGTTAAAACCGATACACTCCAAAAAACAAAAACAAAACAAAATCCTATAACGCTAAAACTATATACTAGGAGAAGTCAAAGCGTCACCAAAAAAGGAGGGAGCGATTATTATTTGTTTCGCACGCAGACCACCCCACTCTCAGAAAAGAGATTAAAAGGCTCACGTTGATGTCATAATAATTCGTGAGTGGCCCTTCTATTTTAAACAAACCATGAGATATATCTTAGCCAACGGATGTGCCACGAAGACAGCAGTAAAGGAGACGGTTAGAGGTTTGAGCCGCCCATGACCCTTCTTTAAACGAAATAAGGCCATTATCGCTACCAACATAGGATATTCCAACGCTCCAATAAATGACTTCGGGCCCCACAAAAATTTAAAAAGATGTTCTCCAAAAGAAATAAAACATAGTTCAAAAACATTTGCTGACAGGATATTAGACATATCAAATGCTGACGTAGGGGGTAACCAACCAAGCAACCAGCTGAACCTAGCAACCAAGTAGCTCAAGCAAGCAGGTAGACACCTCAGTTTTAAAGTGAATACAACGACAATCTGATGAATAATCAGCAGCTCTTCTTACATTCCAATCCTCTTTTCAATAAACCAAATTGACATCAATGACAAACCTGTTCAACAATGTTTATGAAAAACCAGAGACTTGTCTATTCAAAAACGTGAGGTCCGGAAAAGAGAAGTAGAAATATGTGACAAGCTTTACAGTATTGCTACCAACAACAAGAAAACTCACTAGAAGAGATGCTACTTTCATACTTACATTCAAACACAGGAACCTTCATATTTATAACTACAGCTAAACTTAAACAGAAAGTAAAAAGCAACTACGGATCTATGTGAAGACTCAAGAGTATTCAACTTGAAGTCCTTGCATTTTCGGATAAACAAATCCCTGCAGACTTAAACAAACCAATAGTAGTTTGATGACATCTTTTCCATTCATCCAAAAAGCAGGTTACTCAAAATCATATAGGCAACGGCAGGTTACTTAAACAAACCAATAGTAGTTTGATGACATGTTTTCCATTGATCCAAAAAGAGGTTTTCATGTGACCCCTGAGGAGTAATCCATGTAGTTTTAAATTCAAGTTTCCCCACATCAGTAGTATCCTCTGACGGCCAATTTGGCAAGGATTGCTGAGCTTGTGGCCTGTAGTTTGTCACAGTTCTTTCAGCACCATGAGTGTTGGTGGTTCCCAAACTTTATACCTGAAAAGCATGTCGCTTGGTAGTAGGATGGGTGGCACCATGTTCCTGCATGGTTTCCGTAACCCTTTTTCCTTGCTGAATCGTTGAACCGCAGGTACTTAATGGTATTGATTTATTTTTGCAGCTGCTGGGTGCATATCACCAGTTGTAGGATGTGCTTGTCAAGAAGGGGTTTTTGTAGCCCATAATCAATATTTTCCTGCACAGGTTCTGGGTGCTAACATCAATTGACGGGGTGGTTGAATTAAGAGAAGCATTACCAAGAGTTTACAACTGGCAAGCCTAATGTCCAGTGCACAGGAGTTGCTTCATGAGCCACATTTTCAGATTCTTTTTGAGAAGCTAAGTACCTGCTTCAAGGATAGGGAGCAGGGTGAGGGATTCAATACCAGTTTGTGGTAGGGGGTGAAGGACTTCACAAATGTGGGATTAAGTTACATAAATCTGTAAGTGATCGAACCTGAGTGTGCGGTTTTTGGGGACAGAGCCCTCATTGTGGGCATTGTGTTTGTATTAACCGTGCCAGGAGTAGAAGAAACGGGAGGTAAAGTGTGTGCCTGATGGGTACCAGGCAACTGAACTTGATGACACTGCATGACAGTGTGTAGTTGTGGAACCATGTCTAGCTATTCATCTATTTTGTGCAGGTTTTGCTCCTTGCTCGACTGTTGAGGATTTCAGGCAGCTCTTGATTGCGTGTTAGTGTTGTATGGTTGCATGATCGTCCTTTTCTCCTTCCTTTTGTAGACTTGCAGGAGTTTAGGCGTAGACAGTGAGCATGAACACTTGCAAAACTTCCTATGGTGTTTTCTAGCCAAGGCCTGAAGTCTTGGACTCTGTCAAGAGGACATTTTTCATTGCCTAACAAAGAAATCCGTTTGCAAGCTATCCTGCCCATGCTCACATCTATTGCAAATATGGACATAGTATCGGAAGTGAAATCTTGCCCCCATCGAACTATTTATGCTGCAGTTCTTAATTAATTCTCAGTCATTAATCTTAAGGGGTTCTTATCATGAAGCGGTTTTAGTCTGACCGGTTCCATGCACCTTTTTCTGTATTACTGATGCCACCTGATTTAAGAATTAATAGTTCGTCTCAGCTACTGTCCAAATGCACCAATTTGCATTTATTTTTAGCATGAGTTGTAGTCTATGTTTGCCTCCATTTCCATTAAGTGTCCTTCCATTTAGTCATTGAAAGAGGTTAGGCAGAAAATAAACTGCATTGAAAAAGACGAGTTGTTGAGGGTTTTAATGTAGAAACCCCTGTTTCCCCTGAATTCTGGAACTGAATATATTTTTGACGTTTTTTGTATATTTTGATTTTTTTTGGTGTTTTTGCATGAAATAAGAGGAATGCGATTTTGCAAGATAAATTTGTATAAATTCAAATAAATAAATAAATAACAGTAAACTCTCTTAACTGGCTAATTTATGATCTTATTATTCATTTCAGATAATCACAATATCATTTCTCTAGCTTGCATATAAAATAATATCAAATATTGTTCAAAACCTGATGTTTTTCCTGCAAACCCTAGAACCGATACAGCTGGTATGGCTGCAATAAATATCCTTTTTCCCGCGCTTCTGATGATCCAAAATAATAATAGAAGTATAGGTGCTCAAAAGGGTATCATCAGTTTTTTCAGAAAGAAGGCGTTTTGCCCTAGGAAAAAATTACGCCCTTTGCTGTAACTATACGGCCTGCAGCAAATCCGTACGAATTCCGTACGGCTGCAGAAAAAATAGTACGGCCTGGTACGGCAGTACTCCAAAACCCTATAAAATTGTGCCACAACTGGGAATCTTGTTCTGGATAATTTTTGGATCAAACCCTGATGAAATTAATACCTGTGAATCTCTGTGATAACTTCTGTGTGAAGTTATCTCTCAAACCGGCAATAGATCAGCTGATATCTCACAACCTCTGAATTGCACACACTGAAAATTGCACGTTTTTCAATGCAAATAGAATACTGGAAACCCTTTGCTCAATCTTCTCAGAAAATACTTAGCAAAAATTTGTCTTCAACATGAATACGGCGCTCTTACCAATGTGAAACCCTTATAATCTCCAAAAAGGTGTGCTTGCCCTAATAAGGTTTGATAATTAAAAATTAGGGTTTCCTTTTCTTTTAATTTTTCCATAGTCTAAGACACAATTTTAATTATAAAATATAATTAAAACGGCCCCCTTCATAATGAGCGCCCCCTTGGGCCAAAACGCGTAAGTCATAATTACGCCAAATAATTAATATTTAATTAAATCAATTAAATATTAATATCTCCCTCAATACATATCCGATTCTCGATCCGTCTGAAGCTAGCGAACAAGGGAGTGATTCCGCACATGACCATACCAAAACAGGGGTGCTCCGCTGAGTGCCAAAAATCCTTAAAAAATAGGAGCTCAGGCAAACGTGTCCGAAAGAGCCCGAACGAAAGCCAACTAGAAAAATTCTTCTAGTCGAAGCCAAGCCAAGCTCCACCATGACCCTCTATCCATCCTATCAGCCTACGAGGGTCGCATTATAGGCTAATCATCAACTCTGCAAGATGTCAACTGGAAGGGGACATGACATTTAACAACCATCCCCTGAATAAGAGTGGAGCATGGGATTGCCCTAACCTGCAAGCTATCACATGGATGATAACAGTGTGTCTTGAACAGAAGCATATGAAAGATTTTATTCAAGCAATCCAGGGTATAAACAAACAATCAAATGATATATGGTGAGCACTAGAAGCAACCCCGCCACCTACTTTACAAAAGGTCAAGTCAAGAGAGTGAGACCCCAAATTATTAATGAAGGAGAAAAAGAAGAAGAAAAAGTTGACCCGCAAGAACAAGTGGAACAAAATAAACAGCCTGTTGACGCTGTGGATTGCACCCTCAACAGGAGGCTGAGCTCCTGTCTTCCACGCGGCACAATGGAGACTCCCCTCTTGCCTGTGGGCCTGGCAAAACTGAGGGGAGAATCTCTAGATAAGGGTTAGCTCCCTTTGATGTATCTCTGAGGTCCTGGATTTCCTACTGCTAACAATGGGGGGGCGGGGGTTGAAAAGGGAGAAGGATGCTGAAAACAGAACCTAAACTAAACGGTGATACACCAAAAAAGTTTGATCTACTTAGCTTGAACCTACACTTTCCACCAAGAACAAGCTGGCATACACTTCATTTGATATGAGAAACTTGTCTACATCAGTGAGCTAGGGGTCCTCTTGAGATACAGGGAGGAAGAACTACCAGAGGTGTTCTAAGACACACTATGGCAGCCTGTTCACATGCGCCTATACTTTGTTGTAGACACTTCTGGCGGACCTGAAAAAGAAGAAACTTCACAATACACTAGACATGCTGGAATCGTTCTATAAAAGCATAAAAGAAAAATGACTTAACACAAAACAAAGCCATAGACATATGCAAAAGTGTAAGCTCAAATGGAAGTAAAAATGCTATGTCTTGATTCAAGGTAAAATCCGGCAGAGCTCCGCCTTACAAGCCAAGAGATCTCCTTCTCATATGAGAAGTTACAATATATATCGAGAGAGAGGAGGCAAAAGGCGCTCATTTTGGAAAAGACTTTGGCGCCCTTTGACAAGTGGCCCACGTGTGTTGAGAGCATTGAGAAGAGGAAGCCGCTAAAAGAGAAAGCTGTATCGGCTCCAACTTTGACTTTAGGCGTCTAAATACATTAAACATCATGTGTGAAAACATAGGCCGCGCCGTTTGTCTGCAAACAAGACCACTCATTCAAGGCATTCACGCGGTTTGTCTGCTCATCAATGCAAAGTGAAGAAAAACGGGTTGCGTTGTTCACTGTTTGCGCTCATTGATGACCACTTGGCAAATACTGTGTCAACCGTTGGAGTAACTCCTTGAGTCGACACCTTTGCCACTTGGACTGTTTTGTCCGTTTCTACACTGTCTTTTCTGGCTCCTTCGGCCCTCGGGGGCTATCTTCTGCTAATTCTTTGGCTCTTTGGGCTCCCTTTTCGGCGGTCTCTTCCTTTTGGCCTTAAGCCTTTGAATTCCTTCGGGTTCGCGCCTTTCATTAAAAAACCAACGGTTATTTCATTTCTGCAAAGTTGACGTCTGTGCCCCCGTCGCCATTTGAAAGCCAACGGCTAGTCTATTGCCCTGAATTTGACGTCTTCGAGGACGTCACCCCTTTGAATTCCTTCGGCTTCCTGTCTTTGGAACCCCTCAAAGGGAAGGTGTCCCTTCGGGCCTTGAGAATGGTCCATTTTGTGGTCGTCGAGAGTCCCCCAAAAAGGTACTTACCCTTTGGGGTCCTTCGGGCGGCCTTGTTCTTCAAATCCTTCGAACATTTTGTCCCAAGGAAATCTTTCCTTTGCCTTTGTCGCTTTCTGACGGGCCTTTCAACATTCCTTCGGACAAAATGTACGAAAGAATTCCTTCAGACATTTTGTCCGAAGGATTTCTCTTGTGAAATTTTGCCGCGGAAAATCTTTCCGAAAGATATCCTTTTGTTCCTTGACTTGGCAATTTCTTCGGACAAAATGTCCGAAGGAAATTCATCCTTTGCTTTTCTGAAGAAAACCTTACCCTTTCAGCCTTCTCTTTGATCCTTTCGCAAATGTTCCCTGCCCTCCGCAAGGGCACCTGTCGTTCGGGCTTTGGGAGACTCCTTTGAACCTTCCGATTGAACCATTCGATTGAACCAACCGATTGAACCAACAATGGTTCAACGGTTCAACTGTTCAATGGTTCAATACTGTGTTCTGCTCATTCAATTGACCGCTTGAACCAACCGCTTTGAACCATTCGATTGAACCAACCGACTGAACCAATTCTTTGAACCATCCCGTTGAACCAACTCTTTGAACCAAGCCGACTGAACCAACTCTTTGAACCAAGTCATCTGAACCAATCACTTGAACTGACTAATTGAACCAATCGATTGAACCATTTCTTGAACGGACTGATTGAACCAACCGATTGAACCATTTCTTGAACGGACTGATTGAACCAAAAGATTGAACCAACCGATTGAACCAACTGATTGAACCAACTGAGTGAACCAAAAGATTGAACCAACTGATTGAATCATTTCTTGAACGGACTGATTGAACCAACCGATTGAACCATTTCTTGAACGGACTGATTGAACCAACCGATTGTACCAACCGATTGAACCAACTGAGTGAACCAACCGATTGAACCATTTTTTGAACGGTTCAATGGTTCAAGGTTCAAATTTCAAAAAACTCTTGGAAAGATCATGTCGCTGAACCTTGACGTTGAACCACTTTTTCCAACCTTAAGGAAAAGTGTCTTGAATCATTTTCGCTCTCTTTCCTTGTGAATTTCTTCGGACAAAATATCCGAAGAAGCTTTGTAAAAGGCCTTGTATTCTTTGAACTGGTTCATCTTCTGCCGAAAGACTTGTGCAAACCAAATTTGAACTGGCTCAAAACAGCAAGGGAAGAAAGAGACCGATTTTGGCCTGCTGGACCAAAAATGGTCAACACAGCCATTACAGCAGTTGTTATCTCTAAATAATGGCACAACAGTTGCAGTATTTGTCAAGTTATTAATGGACTGTTTGCCACAATTAGCACAAGCTCAAGCCTCAACACATGCAAACGAGAGAGTGATGTCCTTATATTGGGAAAAGATCGAACTCCTAAAATCACAATTGAAACAAGAGACATCGTACTACCTAATGCTTTTATAGATGGTGGATCCAGAGTTAATATTTTTCAAACATCTCCGTATAGCAGTTGATTTCAAATTAAAGATGAAAAATCAGGTCAGGATCAATCCAATTAGCATTCTAATTGACCTAGAAATAATGATTGCAAGAAAACGGCGAAGTGTCTCTTTCGTATTAATTATTGTGAAAAGTGAGCTGCAGCACTATGGTTTTATCTTGTGGTTAAAAATGGAATGCATAACTAGGAGAGGAGATAAAGAAGAAAAAAGGGTTTACCTGCAAGAAAAAGTGGAACAGAATCAACAAAGATTAGAGCAGTTGTCATCTTTAAATAATGGCACAATGGTAACAGTATATGTCAAATTGTTAATGAACTGCTTACCACAATTATCACAAGCTCAAGCCTTAACACGCAAAAGAGGGACAGAGAGACGTCCCTATAAGGGAAAAGATTGAACCGCTGAAGTCACTATTGAAAAAGGGAACATGGTGCTACCTAATGCTTTAATAGATGGAGGATCCACAGTTAATATTTTTAAAACCTGCCTGTATACCAGCTGAATTCAAATTAAATATGAAAATCAAGTCAAGATCAATACAATTAGCACTCTAATTGACCTAAAACTTACAATTGCAGGAAAACAACAAAGTGTAGGCTGATGTGATCTCAAAAGGTTCCCCTTTGTAGAGGACCTAGAATAGGGGAAAAAACATTTGGAGGTGTTGAATATGATGACCTTAGTTTTGCTAAGGCTGACCACCAGCTCCTGAAGCTTGCAGAAACAAGCAAGGACATCAAGTTGTCCTTAAACAATAGGGCAAGCAAGAGAGTACGTCGTCATCAGCAAAAATAAGTATGGCTATCACCGCATCATGTAAAATGTAAACATCATTTGCATGGGTATGCTATTGAGGAAACTCATCTACCTCATCTATGTAAATTCTAAAGAGGGTCGGTAAGAGAGGGCATCCCTGCTTGCACCACATCATGTAAAATGTAAATGCATGGGTATGCTATTGAGGAAACTCCTCTAGCTCACGATGTAAATTCTAAAGAGGGTCGATGAGAGAGGGCATCCCTACTTGACCCCAATGGTAGTCTTCAAAAAGCTAGAAAGACCCCAAGAAGTACGAAACTCCTTGACAACAATCTCAAAAAGCCTCCAAGTAGCGGTAATGAGAGAATCCAAAATGCCAACATCATGCAACTTCTGGAATAAGATTTCTTGAAACCACTCCAAAGGCCTTCAGAATAAAATAACAGGAGACTTTGGAAGACCAATGACGAGCCTCCTTAAGGATAGCCCAAAACGTACAGATGTGTTCAACAGTCTAGTAATCTCCCCTGAAGCCAGCGTGCCCATTGTTATAAGATTAGCTCTCTCCAAGTGCTCTGAAAGCTGCATGTTTGTGGCATAAAGTTTGGCAGGCATACACCCAATCATAATGGTCTTGTGGTTGGTAGGGTTGGAGCTATCCCTAGACTCATGAATGGGTTCGATTATGCATAGTTCGCATACTCAAACTCGGTAGACGAAAAAATTTCCGACTAGGCAAAAACTCGACAACTTAAAAAATTACTTCAATTTCTAAAAAACCATAATTTTTATACAAAATACTATTACAAAATGTATTAAATGAATTTATAAAATGTTGGGAAGTGTTTTCTATTAGATTTGAATACAAATAGAGTACGAAATCCCATCATTATGTGAAAACAATAGCCAACTAAGAATTTTTATAAATTATAAATCTATGATGATTGTCATTAAAAATCTTAATCATAAATTGCATATCCATGCAAGTTATGAAATACAATAATTCACAATTTCCTCTCCCCCATTCTAGTGAAAAATTGGGGAAACTAACAAGGTCTTGTCCTCGCACTCCGCTCCTCCCTCCATATATAAGGTTGCACCTGCATCTCCACCCTGAGACTAGATGGCAGTGACTCCTCCTCTGCGTCATGTTCAACATCATCTACAAAGATGTCATCCAATCCAATCTCTTTTGCTTCTGTTGTACCACTACCTACACCTTCCATAGCCTACCTTTCGAAATCAACAATTTCATCCTCCGTGAACAAGGGGATCTCTTCATCCCGCGCAGTCCACTCACTATACGCATCAATCACATCCAAGTCAATACGCTCTTGTGATGTGTCATCTAGCTTTCTTGTGCAAAGTGAAAGGTTGTATTGCACAAAAACAAGGACGTTGAGGTGTCTTTCAGTCAGCTTATTATGTTTCTTCATGGAAATGGCCTCAAAGAAACTCTAGTTGCACTCATATATAGAAACACTAAAAGGTTGAGTAGAAATTTAGAGGGCCAGCTTTTGAAAATTTGGGATATTGACACCCCAATCTTCCCACCAAGAATCTACTAACAAGATATTCAAAAGTTTGTAAGTATTTAATAATTGTAAAATTGTAACTTGTAAACTATAAGTAAAAACTCCAATTTTTGTTACCCATGTATGGGGGAATCTCCTTCAGATAGCTAGTGGCGAAGAAATGAGCCTCTCTCTAGTCTGCTTGTAATTATACAACTTTGAAATGATGAGGTCCCTCACCTCAACCTCAGGTGTCATTTTCTCAATGCATGTTGAGATGCCCTCCATAACCTCCCCATTCACATATGTGAAGCCGTCAAAGAAGAAAAATTTGGGTTTGAGGTAGTACCCCTCTATATAAATTGGTTAGTCCAGTTGATTGTTCCACCTCTAATCAATTATCTCCCAAATGTGATCAAATTTGTCTCTATTCCCCTTATAAAAATTTGGATGGCCTCTTCGACCCTATCCATGGCCTCATAAATGTATCCCATTGGATTTTTCTCTCCATCCACTAAACGCAAACCCCTCACCAAAAGCTCTGACACCTACAAACAAATTAAAATTACAAACTTACAATTAAAGTAAATTCTTTTAAAATTTGACAATAAAGGAATCAACTTGAAATTTAGATTGAAGTTTGACTTTATCTTGGTGATTTCTACAACTCTCTTTGCAAAGTTCTCATCAAAAACCATTTTTGCGGTCCTCTCTCCATCAACTTTCTTTCAATATGTTGAGTCTAGCCATGCTTGACTCACAAACATCTACTTCAACAGTGTCAGCAAACTAAAAATACTTTGCAACGTTAAGAAGTTAGTTGCAAACCTTGTGACACCCACTTGCACAAGCTATTTCTCCCTGGTGTGATCTCTCATCACATTGAGAACCCAAGGGTGATCATAAATGTATTTTGTGATGTTTTTGGCATCTTCTACAATCGGTCTCACCCAATTAATTTTTTCTATGACCTCTGAAAGAAGGTCAAAGCAATGGCTTGTGCAAGGGATCCAAAAAAGTGATGGATGTCTCTCTTTGCGTAGTCTCCCAGCGACCACATATGCTACTACATTGTTAGTGACAACTTGCACAACATTCCCGATGCCCACCTCTAAGACAAGCATCAAGCTCAAAGTTTTTGCATTTTTTACTTTGTTAGAGGCATCAATTGACTTCAAGAAAACTATCTCACAATTTGAAGCCACAAACAAATTGATGAGGGTTTGGTTCCTTTCATCTATCCACCCATCTAAAGGAATGGCACATCCAAACTTTCACCACTGCTTCTTTTGCTCTTCCAAAATTGACTTTGCATCTGCAACAACATTTTAGAGAAACCTCCTAAAAAAATTTTAGGGAAAGTGTGCTTTGTACCCTTTCCCTGCAATTATCAATAACACACCAAATACTCCCAATACAGGTTTTTTGCCACAGTGTGAGGAAGGTGGTTGTAATACTCAAAATTTGCACAAGCCTTATCTACTTCCTCATACACTACTTGTTCCACCATGAACCTTGCAGCAAAGGTTGTCCCCCAATTATGTTTCTCGGTACAAAAAATCAATGTGACTAGGCTTTGCTCAAACTGGATGAGGTGGATGGACCTCGTATGTGTAGACCACGACTACAGCCCACAATCTCTGTTATATCTACCATTGTTTTCGCTACCAAGTCGAGATTAATGGATGCTGCTATGGCTGCTTGTACCCTTTCCCTATCTAGTTGCTTCTTATCCAACAATGCATGCGTTGCCTGCATCTCTCATTTTGCCTCTTCCGTGGTATTGGGAAACAACGTGATGTTGCATCAAGGAATGCATGCAATATGGTACTCGAGGTGATTGATGCCTCTAAAAACTTTTTTCAAGTAGAATGTGCAAATCACACTCCCATAAGACGGGTCAACTACAACATACTTCCAAGCAACAGAACGGCTTCAATTCGTTGATGTGGATCATAATGCAGAGCTAGACATTATTGTATGCTAATTTGCAGCATGTTAAAATACAAAAAAACAGCATTTAAAAAAAAACTAAACTGTTAACTATGTGTACAAGAAAATAACCACCAATTTCATTCATAAATTATGGAAAACTAGCGTAAATAAATAATATAAATTATGTGCATTGAATGGAATGCGAGTAAATTTGTAAATCATGTTTAGAAACCTAATATTAAAATTTTTGAAAGAATTTACATGCTTGGGGGAGGAAAAAAAACTAAGAAATCGAAATTCCTTAAATCTGCTCTACAAATCCACTATAAACTCCCTCCAATTCGTTCAAATGATGCTCAAATGTTGTGTGATGAAAATGTGTGAGCATGTGGGCTTAAAAGGAAGCAAATGCAGCGTCCATATCACTTCCACAGTGCCCAACTGCATACTGCAAGTTACAAGCTCAGATTCGAGTAGTCGCAAGTGCTCACCACATGTTCGACACTGAAACTCGCCAAAACTCAACCAGTTAAACTCGCAAGTTTAAGCTTATGTCATCAAGTACTAGCTGAGTAGTTGAACTATGGAATTATGCGCTCAGACCAAGAACGAGGAAAACTTGAGCAAACAACCTCATTAAAAAGCTTTGCCAATGGGGAGGCAAGGGAATCCACACCATATTTAAGGAACTCAGATTAAAGGCCCTCACAATCCGTTGCTTTGCTAGTACATAACTTTTGAATAGCCCTCTTGACTGTACTAGCAAAGAAAATAGTAGAAGAGGGTGGTGGAGTGGAGAGAATGACAACACGCTAATCTAGGATGTCGTAAAGAGAAATCCATCCCTGAGGGTCAATTGCAGAAGTGGGGGTTTTCCTTGGGAGGAAAATGCACCAAAAAGTCTTAGGAGAATAGTGGAGGGAAACAAGGAGAGCAAGTTGTATCGACGTAAGAAACTCACATTTCTTTCGTCAGAGAAGACATTGATAATCTCCATGAGTGGAAATTATGGAGGCAAGATCATGGCCTTGGGCAAAAAGAAGCTTTTAATGCTGGGATTTACACTTGTCATCGTACCAATGGTTCATAGGGGTAAAACCAATGGAGAGGAGGTGAGCAAGATTAGCGCACAGTGTGGGGGCAGTAGTCAAGGGCTACATCCTAGAGGCATGATGTAAAATCTTATACGTGTACTCTGCGGTGGGAATAGGAAGGGAATATTATCCAAACATAAGTTGGGAGAGCCAAGTAGCATAGTCAATGGTGTATTCATCATCAAAGTCGATCGTGGTGTGGCGAGTGTTAGGGGTGCAGTGAGAGGAGTGGGGGATAGGAGTGAAGAGACCATGGAGAGTGAAAGCCAAGGCAGCATGGTCGGCAAGCAAGAGCTAATGGGAAATAAGGAAATTCCGGATATGGGGGATAAGTGATCTAAAAGTGAGAACATAATCCACTATGCTCACTCCCTTCCATGGGGGAAACAGATGAATCTACTATAATTCATAAAACAAGGAAGCCTATTGAGAATGTGGAGATTTTATGATTTCCTTATTTGGAGAAGATGCCTCACGTAGGCTATGACCGGAGTATTTATGTCAATTGATTCTCTCTGTAAACCATGACAATGACTCATTTATGGAATTCTTAGGTGATGTAGTTTAGAGTGAAAATCATGAAGACAGATCCATCTAATATTAAAATTATAAATGAATTGCAAGTATGTAGAACAGATTAAATCCTTCCTAAAGCATACTAGTTATTATCTAAGTGACAAGTTTATTTTTGGTTCTGGTGTGGGTTCGAAGAACCTGGTTAGCCAATATGGCGATTTTTTTTCCTTGGGTTCATTTTTAGATTAGTCCACACAAAAAATATATAAAAAAATAAAAAATATAGAAATTATGGCTTGATACATAGGAAATTAGTGCCATTGTCATTAACCACATAGCATGCATCTTAATAAGTGATAAGTTGATAAATGATAACCATTAAAGATAAAGATAAATATATTAATGTCTAACTAATGACCACAAAAGTAGGTCAAAGGGACTGCACATTACAGAAGTGTGTCAGGAAAAAGCAGGGAAACCAAAAAGGTCTCCAAAAACAAGAAAAACAATGCTAAAAGAAAAGCATAAAGCATGGTAAAGAACAACCACGCCCAGATCCAAAGAACCAAAGGACCAAAAGAGCCATGACCAACCACGCTCAAATCCAAAGAAAGGATGAGCAACCCCCAAGGGTCTCTATACATTGGGAGCACGAGAAAGGACCCTGAGAAAGAAGAACCAGGAAGGAATCCATCACGAGTTCGATCCAACTCTCCTAGCATCCAAGGCCGACGAGAAGAAGCTCCAAATAGAAGTATGACCCGAAGCGGGGGAGGTATGATGCCTGGTCTGTCCTCCAATCCTCTGCCTAGAAGGAAACATCCTCTGAGAAGATTTGGTGGATCTAGTCTCTCTTAATGCCAGGTCTGAAGTGGATATGCTAATGAAAACTCGAGGAACTGTGAGTAATGTCTTTGGGCCACACTAATCTAGAATGTGAGACTGTACTGATGTCAATCTGCAGCTTAGTGCCTCTCCTCGAAGGAAGCACCGTGAAAAAGGAAGTGATCTGTTGAGTGGAGATTAGTCTAGTAAGTCTCTGAATAAAATGATCGCGAAGCTTGAGAGCTTCCTGTATATATAAAGTCAAACACCTCTAGTCCTCATATCTGAAGAAGTCAAAGAGAGTCCGTGTCCTCCTCAAAAGGCAATTAAATCTCCCCCTGATCTCATAGTATATGGGACAATGGAAGATGAAGTGCTCCTCGGACTCCATCTCCTAGATGTTACATAACTGACAAATCTTGTCTGCTCGATCTATCTGGTGGTCTGTCTCAATCCAAACCCTGTGGGAGCCCACTCAAAACTGTCCTAAAGGGATGTAAAGACAATGCATCTAATGGCGGAATGTATATTGTGGACGAATGATAAACCCATCACTCAGCTCCAAGAAGTGCTCTGCATAAAATGCCATCTTTGGGCGTAATCCCCCAAGAGGATTTACCCAAGTAGTATGAATAAACTGTCTGTAAATATCATCTCTAATAATCCAGTTCATCCCCTGTCTAGTGGGTAGAAGATGAGCCGGTGCATCCAAGGAGTACCTAAATGGCAGAAGTCGGTCCATCTTGACCCCACAGACTCCAATAGATCAGAAACCCCTGTATACCAACAACGTCCACGGGTCGAGGGAGCTGAGAGAGCGAGATTCTCAGAGGAATAGTATGTTAAATATGGATATCTATCACACCCATTCGCAGAATCAGCAAACCTCCATATACAGTGTATGAAAGAGATCAGATCAAATATAGTCTCTAGTCGAAAAGGCCGGGCTCCAAACTCTTCAAGGATAATGTGTTGGGGAACTGTCTGCTTACATCTGATAATGCAACAAAGGAGAAGTGTCTAGACCCTCTCAACAACAGCCCAATCACCCTCAAGTAAAGAGGGCCCCCAAACTACAGATCCATAGAGAACTGTGGGTCTGATAAGTGTATCCATGAGGGACATCTTGGATGAGATATCCTAGAAGTGGTGCCTAAAGCATTGTCATTCAAGGGGGAGCTAAAGAACCATAACCTTTGTTTATTCTAGGTTGGAGTGCCTACCTCACACTGAAACATGGACAAGAAAATTGCACTCCCAGAAAAGTATAAGTGGTAATCTCAACCTCCTTTCCTCTAAAAAAGAAATGGAGGTGGGAGGTCTTCAAACCATTAAACACCATGACCTTGGTTTTCCCCAAATTAATTGTCATTTGTCAGAGATCACAAAAGAGAGCCAAAACATCTAACTACCGATGTAAGCCCTCAGGAGAAGAGGCTAGGAGAACCACATTGTCCGCAAATAGAAGGATAGAAATCAGGAATCTGGTGAAGAAGACACCCATCACTAGTCTGAACGTTTTCACAAAGAAAGGTCTCTAACTCATCAATGTATATCCCAAATAAGGTTGGGGACAAAGGGCATTCTTGCTTGACCCCAATAGTACTCCTAATAAAGTCTGAAATCCCATGAACCGTGCGGAGACGACCAAGGACAATCTCGTATAATCTCATAATCACTGCCAAGAGGGTCCCAAAAATGCCAATATTCCTGAGTCTCTAGAAAAGTGCTTCTCTCGGAACATCATCAAATGCTTTCCTAAAGTCTACAAAACAACAATAGACTTTGGATGAGCGATGACATGCCTCCTCAATAATGGCCCGGAGTGTGAAAATATGATCAATAGTTTGATGCGCTAGTCTAAATCCCACCTATGTCCTAGCTCTAAGGTGTTTTTGCTCTAGTTCTCTTGAAAGCTACAAGTGTAATAGAGTAACATACAATTTCGGGAATGTGTGTCCAACCATGATCATCCTGTAATTATTAGGATCTAAACAGTAACCTAATTTGTGTATCAGGGGGATAATGTGATGTGACCAAGAGGGCGGGAAACCCAAACAAACCACGTGGTTGAAAAGATCAACCAAATAGCTTCCAAAAGCTCTAAAACCATGTTTGAAGAACTCAGCTTGGAAACCTTCTTCATTTGCTACCTTGCTACTATTCATCACCTTCACCGTCTACCATTCTTGTATGTGAATAAGTGAGAAGAAGATGGTGGAGAAGCAACATGGGTTTGTGTTTGGCCAGGAATGTCATAAAGAGTGGAGGTATGGGAAATCATGGATGTGGTATTAAGCTCAGTGGGGGGGCGAGGGGGACCGAGGGGCAGAGAATGTCGTGGGAGGATGGTACGCGAAAAGAGTTTGGGGGAGTGAATGTACGAAGACTGTAAGATCCGTCTCCTTTGAGAAATAAAGACGCGTTTCTTACGTCAGAGAAGGTAATGATAGGATGATTTTAGGGCTGGGTAAGAGGGGTGGGAATGGAGGAAGGCATACCAAAGCTGGCAGTGGGGAGTCCTACAATCATCATCACACCACTTATTCATAGGGCAAGATCTTTTTGATTGATAGGAAGTAAACGTAGATCTGGTGTAATTAGGAAAAGATTTGAGGGGATCTTCCCAATTAATGGAGAGACGTGTATCTGGAATTAACACAACCAAGTGGGAAAAATTGGGCTTCTGGAGGTAGAACTTGACGGATGTGAGATAGGAAAATGTCAGGATCTCCATCATCAAACTGGAAAATGGTATGTGGTATACTGAAAGAGGAGGGTGTAACAGGAGGGGAGAGATTAGCTCGAATAGAAATAGAGAGAAGAGCATGGTCTGCAAGAGTAATGGGGGAAATGGAAAAATGTCGAATGACGGGCGAAAGATTCTGACTGGATAAGACATAATCCACCACACTCTTACTTCCCCCATGAGGTGTACATGTTAAAGAGTGTGAATCTGGAAAACAAGACAGCCCAATAAGAATCAACAAATCATGGGATTCCCCCAACTACAAGAGGTGTCTTTCGTATGTTGTGTAAGGCCCTGAAGCATCATCTGACATCCTACGCAACCTCACTGACTCTGAATCAATCGCCTGTGTGCAGAGTGTATCAATAGAGCGGTCGTGAATAGGTATCTGAAGGTCTCTGGGATGGGCATTGAAGTCACCAAGAAGGATAACTTCGCCAACAGCAGAATATTGAGTAATCCCTGTGTACAAATCTATGAAGGGGTCCCCCTCAGGACCACTATGGATGGCATATGATGAAGACACTGGAGGAAAGTAACAAACTGCAATGTACATGTCTCTGGAAAGTGGGGCAATCCCATTAATCCGGACCCACATGAATCTAGCGAACTCATCAAAAACCTCCACTGAAATTCTGCTCTGGAGTGAATCTCTAAATAAACAAGCCACCCCACCAAAACCTCTAACCCCGCCAGAACTTCTAGTCTCCTGACGACAAGTTGAAAACCAACGGTATCCTGTAATGTCTGGGAGAGGCCGTACAGGGCTCTCATGAGTATCTGTAATAAAAAAATGTCTGACGACCCAAGAGCGTCAAACATTAGGCCTAGTGATGACCAAAAAGAGCCATTACCATTCCAACCCCTGAAAGAGATGTCAGAGCCCTGTTGCTTCTCCCAACGAGCCCGTCATTTAGAAACCCCAGGTCAGGATTCCCATCCTGGAGGAAAGGAGTCCCTAACCACTGCCTTGAGGTTCCTAATAATTGCCATAACCACCTCTCTAGAGCATTTAAGCTCTACACCTTGTGATCTGGTGAGATCTTCGTCAAGAAAAATATTACCAAGGAGAGAGAACAACGAACGCCTAGCCCTAAGGGCCCTAAGTCGGTCAGGGGCAAATCTGAAACAGAGGAAAAGTGTGGAATCCAACCCCAACCATGCTCTTTCCAATGTCACATCCGATACCTAGTTTGTCCCTAAGGAACTCGGTTGTGACCACCATGGGACCTGAAGAAGAAATAGGTAAGGGAAGCCCTCTCACCTTGAGGTTCAATTCTATAATGCATCTAGTACGCTCTATGAGTTTTGCTTGAAAAATTTCCTCGACTAATGCTATAGGAGGATTTTTATCCTTGCCCTTAACCACTTGTGCCCAAGATTGGATGTGTGTTTATGTTTCCTATTTAAGAGAACCCTGTTGAGATCTAATCTCTTCCTGCTTGTTTTTGATATCAAGGAGCTCTGCTTGTAAACTTTTATTAGGGGGTTGTTCTTTGTTGGCAATCCTATCCTTCAAGAAGCTATTTTCAGACTCAACTGCGGCAACCCCGATCATGAGATCACTAATTTCATATCGAAGTGATTTATTAGCATTCTCTACCTGTTGAATTCTGTCGATCAGGGCTTGGATGAGAGTATGGCTGCTGTCCACAGATTTGCGTTGCTATGTTTGTACTAAAGGGAGAATTGGCTCATCATTTTTCCTCATGACATTCAAAAAAATTTACCCTGTCCTGTGAGCACTGTCGGAATGCAATCAGATTGTCATACAATAGGTAAATTGTGATTGTTGTCAGTATACACAGCTGAGGGACTGGATTGTGTGACTATTGTAAGTGCGTCCAGGAGAGGAACGTTGAAGAAAGAATAAGAAACCCTGATTTCGTAGGGTCGAGCCCTAATGGCATAGTTTGTTTTTCACCTATCGAGCCCTGCAAAAATGCTCACACTCCACGTCCTCATGTTCCTTCGTTCTAGCTTCGTTCTGATCTTTGCTCGCATCTAGGAACCCAAGGGAGTCTACTTGAGTCTGCTCGCATCTTTCCCTGCATTGTGACTGTGTCTAATCCCAATGTTGCCCTACATGCTCATTCTAGCGTCGTTGTCCCTCATTTGCTACTCGTCGTTGCCCTACGTCTACTCGTGTCATTGTCTCGCATATACTGCTCACGTCTGCTGCTCGCATTAGAGAAAAATAGGAAATGATCTTAAAGAGAAATGATAAATATTAAAATATCAAATATCAATCATTATCCTGTGGTTGTAATTAATTACATGATACATCAAACATTAAAAGTCAATTTTCATAGTCATATTGCTCTTCATCGAGGGCATCAACATCATCATCATGTTGTGGTTCATTAGAAGTAGAACCCCATGGGCTATCAACACTGCCACTCCCGCTAGCTAAGTTATGTGTCATCGAAGCCAAAGAACTGCCAATGTCATCTAATGAGAAGAGGGAAATGGAAGCATCCAAGTCAATGACCTCTGGATCTATATACCAATGCTTTGACGTCCCCTCCTTGTACTTTGGGTTATTGTGCATTAGAAGACGCAAATTGGAGTGTATGTAGACCAACTCCTCAGCGTTTTTAGCTACGAGCTTGTTGCACTTTTGTGATTGAATGAAGTTGTATGTGCTCCAATTCCGCTCACAAGAAGATGAACTTGCAACCTATATTCAAATTTAAACATAAATTTTAAAATTTTAAAAGAAAAAGACAAACTTAAAAACTTAAAAAATATAAAACTTACCTGAGACAAGATGTTGATTGCAAGAAGTTGTAGGTTCGATGATCCTTGGCCATGAAGGTACCACCACATACAACCATCCTTCTTGTATTTGTCCCAAACAGCACCAAGACTATGACCTCGGGAGGTAATGAAAGCCCCAAACTTGCTACCCCCAAACTTGCTTGTAGCCATGTTTTCTATCTCGGGATCAGGCAATATCGTAGAGAATGCCAATTTGTACCCCTCAGCCACTTCGATATTCATATATGGTGGCACCCTCCTCGGCAAAGAAAGGATCTCCGTGCTATAGAACCAAGGAATCAATGCAAAGGCAAGGAGATGTAACAGAGTGGTCATTTTTTTCCACTGCTCAACAAGGATTGAATGCACTTGTTTGAAAAAAATCTCCTCGAGATCTTGTTCTTTTTCATTAATGATGAACTTTATCTTCTCAATCATTGAATCTATAATATATTGCTCCCAAACATCGTTGATCCATGTCAGCAAAACAGATCATACTCATGATGGGCTCAATGAAACTCAATAAATAATTTACACAAGCCCACCAATCATCATCTAGGATCAAGTTTTTCACTCTTTGGGCCCGCTATTTGCTCGCCTCCCTCCATACACCCCACAAGTTGTTGATGACCATATTGTTAAGTGCTTGTCGCACTTTCATAAGTCGTCTCAAGATGATTGTGTGTGAGGCAAATCTGGTCAGAGCAACCTATTACAAAATTAAAAACTTACAAAAATATTTAAATAACAATATTTTAATTTAAATATAGTTATACAAGTACTAGATTAAAAAATAAAAAAGTTAAATATTTTAAAACAAAAAATAAAAATATCTTCAACAACTCCAATGTCAAGAAGGATCTGAAAATGGCTTGAGAGAGTTGATGGTTGGTGACAAATATTTGAATTTGCTCAACTTCATCAAACACTTGTTTGATCTAATCAATTTCCTTCCCCATCTTTTGCAACTTCAGGTTGACTGAGTGGATAACACAAGGTGTCCAAAAAATGTGTCCATACCTTGCCTCCACCAACATCCCCACGGCCTTGCAATTTTTGGCATTATCTGCTAAAACTTTTATAACACTTTCAAGTCCAACCGCTTCAATGGATTCGATGAGGATGTTGGCAATGAACTTTGCATCCTTCACACACCCCTCACAATCAATGGCATTCAAAAACATTGCCCCTTTAGGGCACACTACAACCACATTGATCAAAGGCCTATTTCTTGCATCTTTCCATCCATTGAAAACGATGGAGACCCCCGTTTCAGCCCACGAATCTTTGATTGGCTTCAAATAATCTTCAACATATTTTCTCTCCTTTGTCAATCAAGTGGTGTGGATTTCCTCAAACCCTGGACCTTTGTAATCTTTTGAGGCCTCGTTGATTGTTCTCACCATTTCTTGCCAATATGGTGATCGAACCACATTGAAGGGCAATCTATTTGATATACACATCGTGCAATTTTCTGATCAACAATCTTCCTGCTCTCATTTTGATAAGACCTATCCAATGGCCCTCTTGTTCTTTTTTTTGGAAGAGAAGCCTCTTTGTGCATGGAGGGTGCTCCCAAAATGGATGTCTTCCAACAAAAACCACTCGAGAACCGCCGGTAGGATTTGGGGAAACAGGTGGCTCCCTTGATCCCTTGCCTTTCTTTGCTAGTTGACTGAGTCTCATGGCATCTGCATCTTCTTGCTCCCTGATGAATTCAAGGTTTTTTGATTGTGGCAATGGAGAATTAGTCTTCCCCATGCAAAATGTGATGTCGCGTTCAAGAATGTGAAATAAATGGGCTTTCACCCTAAAGTATGAGCTTCTGAACTGAGAATCACAAATATTGCATTTCCAAATATAGGCTCCACCACCTGAAACTTGGTCTATCAGTGTTGTATATTTCCACAACGGTGAGTGTGTCAAGTCCATTTTGTGTTGTCTTTTGTCAGGAGAGAAAGAACTACAAGACATTGTAGTAATAGTATATATCATGGATGAAATAACCAGCAAGTAACCACCAGTTGGTCGGTTACTCGCTAGAAATTCCTCTTGACGAATACTCGCCACTCGAAACCGCCCAAACCCAAAAAAAAAAGAAAGTAAAAAGAGCCGGCGAGTAACCTGTGATTACTCACCAGTTCTGTGTCCCACAGAACCCATGCAAAAAACCCAACGAAACTATTGAGAAACCGCGAGTTTCTCTCAAAAAATGCAAAAAAAATACGGAATTCAGTATTATAAAATGCAACACACCTCTTCACATTTCATTCACACAAAATTTGGAGCATTCAAGAGCGGATTGAGAAGAATTGGGCAAAGAGATTTTCCAAGCATGTAAAGGAATTATAATTTAATTAAAAACATGTTTGATATATAATTTTAATTTTAGTATACAAATTTTATGCATTCTATTTTAATTTCATGTATTCCATTAAATTTCATGCATTCCATTAAATTTCCGCATTTAGTATTTACAATTTATGCCTAATTTTTTTAAATTTTGATTTAAAATGTTGTTTTTTAACCGTTGGTGTTATGGTTAGTTCCATGATATATCCTTACAATTTATTTATTGTTATTTTTAACAATTACCATTATAGATTAAATATGTTTGTTAAATTGTAAGTCATAAATTTATTTTAATTTCCGTTTTATAGTTTATAATTATCATTTATTTATCGTATTTTAATTAATAATTTTTATTGAATGTTTTTATTTTATTTTTTTAAGTTGTTTTTAACATGTTTGCACTTTGCAGGCTATCCATTAGCAAACAATGGCATCTGGTAGTGCATCAAGCTCAGATTCAGTTAGTGGTAGCCAATCAGCTCCCCCTAAGGCTCACACCAATGCTTGAAAGTATGCCACACGAGTTGGAACGTCCCAAATGATTTCAATTTGTAATTTTTGCTCAAAGAGGATGTCAAGTGGCATCAATCATATAAAGTACCATCTTTCATGCATTTCTTGTCGTGACATCGCCCCTTGTCCCAATGTCATTGAAGAGGCAAAACAAGAGATGATGGTCGAGCTTGCATCACTAAACGAGAAAAACTAGAGAGAACAAGGATGCAAGCAGCCCTAACAGCGACCATTGATGCCACATCGACAAAAGAAGCGGTAATGATGACAAAAATTGTGGGCTCTAGTCATGGTCCACTCATGTTTTGTGCCTAGAAAAACACTTGGGGCACAACCTTCACTCTAAGCTACAGGATGGAACCAATAGACGCATGAAGAATCAGATAAAGCATGCTCACATTTTTGGTACTTCGACAACCTTCTCTTCAACGTGGCGAGGAGCCCGTACTTGGAATATTTGGTTACAGCTTTGACAGTTGCAGAGAAAAGGTACAAAGCACCCTCTCCAAAAGACTTGAGTGAGAAGTTGTTCAAGAATGCAATTAAAGATGCAAATGTGATTGTCGAAGATCAGAAGAGGTTGTGACGTAAATTTGGATGCACTATTCTTTCTGATAGATGGACGGATGGAAAGAACCGCACCCTCATCAACTTTTTGGCGTCTTCAAATAGTGAGCTATTTTTTTTTAAGTCTATTGATACATCAAGTAAATTAAAAATGCAAAAACTTTGAACTTGATGCTAAAGGAGGTTGTCTTAGAGGTGGGCATCGAGAATATTGTCTAAATTATCACAGACAATGCAATAGCATATGTGGCAGTTGGGAGACTTTTTAGGGAGACAGCCATCTCTCTTTTGGACATCTTGTGCGGCCCATTGCCTTGACCTTCTTTTGGAGGACATAGACAAACTTGATTGGGTGCGACCAATTGGAGTAGAGAAATAACTAAATATATCTACAATCACCCTTGGGTTCTCAACTTGATGAGAGAACACACCAAGGGAAAAGAGCTTGTTCGAGCAAGGGTCACCAAGTTTGCAATGAACTTTCTTATATTACAAAGTATTTGCAGTTGTTGACTCCTTTGAAGCAGATGTTTGTCTCTCAAGCATGGATGGAGTCATCCTATTCCAAGAAAGCTAATGGAGTGAAGGTTTTGAAGATAGTTTTCAATACGGCCTTCGAAACAAGAGCTACAAAGATCATGAAAGTAACTTGAAATTGCAATTTAAATTTCAAGTTCTTTCTTTTGTTTTCAATTTTTTAAACTTAAAGTATTTATTTTATAATTTATCTATAAGTTTGTAACACTAACTTTAACTTGTTTGTAACTTTGTAGCTATCGGAGCCATTAGTGAGGGTTTTGCGATTGGTGGATAGAGAGCAAAATCCAATGAGTTATGTTTATGAGACCATGGATAGGGCCAAAGAAGCAATCCAAAATTATTATAGAGGGGATTGTGCTAGATTTGATCCCATTTGAGAGTTGAATGATCGGAGGTGGAACAATCAACTCCACCAACTCATCCATGCAGTGGGGTACAACCTTAACCCCAAGTTTTTTTACTCCGATGGCTTCACAGATGCTAGTGGAGAGGTTATGGAGGGGCTCTCAACATGCATTGAGAATATGACACCTGACGTTGAGGTGAGGGACCTCATTATTGCAATTGCAAAACTACAAGCAGGCAAGAGAAAGGCTCTTTTCCTCATCACTATCCAAAGGAGAGCCACGCAATCACCAGGGAATACCAAATAAAATCTTTACTTGTACCTTACCAATTACATATTTACAAATTTACAATTATTAATTTCTTACAAGTTTTGAATATCTTGTTTGCAGGGTCGTGGTGGAAAGATTGGGGTGGAAATACCCCAAATCTTCAAAGGCTAGCCCTCCAGATTTTATCTCACCTTGTAGCACTTCTGATTGTGAGTGCAATTGGAGTTTGTTTGACTCCATTCACACGAAAAAGCGCAACAAGTTGAGCCAACAATGCCTCAATGACTTGGTTTTTGTGCAATACAACCTTCGACTTTGCACAAAGAAGTTAGAGAACGCATCAAAGTAGCCTATCGATCTAGATAAGATCGATCCCTACAACGATTGCACAAGAGGAGGCCCCCATGTTCACAGAGGAGATTGTTGATTTCGAAAGGCAAGTTATGGAGGGTGCAACTGAAGCAAAAGGAGAGATTGGATTGGAGGACATCCTTAACGATGGGGCAAACATAGAGGCAGAGGCAGAGGTGGAGCCACAGGGGCAGGTGCAACCTTCTAGACAGAGCGAGGCAGGGCAGTCGAGTGGGAGGACTAGAGTTTCTCAATCTCCCTTATCTTTTCAAAGAGCAGGGAAGAGAAAATTATAGATTATTGTGATTTGTACTTGCAATCTTGGAGATTCTTGTATAAGACTAGAAGTCTATAAGTATCATTGTAGTTTGTACTTTGTGACTTTGTTGTATTCGCATGATTATGCGATTTTCTACTTTTTTTGTATTCAAATCTAATAAAAAACACTTTCCCTATGTTTTACAAACTCATTTCACCTATTTTGCTTTTGTAATTTATTAAAAAAAATGATTTTTTATAAATTCAAGTATTTTTTGCCTTTGTCGGTTATTATCTGTTATTCGATCAAGCGGGTCGAATAACCGCCAGTTACCCATTTTGGCTCCTTGGCGAGTACTCACCCCAACCGGTTATGCAAACTATGGTATATATACCTACAAGTTAGAAAATAAACACAATAAAAAAAAATCAAAACAAACCCTACAGTAGCAACTTGTAAAATTTTTAAAATAACAAAAATAAATAAATTAAACAATACAAAACTTAACTTGATAGCAAATGGGCTCCTCAATCACCGTAGGGCATAGGAAAAATGATTAGAACGATGCTTGATGAAGATTCAAACCTACAGCAACAATGGAGAGCAAGTATGCTATAAGAAAATTAGAAAAATAAGAGGCAAGTGGTTTTCCTTTTGTCACTGTTTTTATCATTTATGTTGTTTTTAGCTTTTGCTTTTTCTTACACTTAGCTTTTAGGTTTTAGGAATGTCTGTTTTAAAATTAAACTGCATTGGTTTTGGGAAAAAAGTGAAAAAAAAAGAAAAAGACGTTTTTACTATTCATCCTGTGCAGTAGCCTGCGAGTGTGTTGCCCCAACGCCCAGGGTTCGTCCCTAGGCACCTGAGTGCGTTGGGGGTTCTTTCTAGGACGAACCCCCAACACACTCGGGTGCCCAGGGACAAACCCTATAGAACCCCCAACGCATTCGGGTGCCTAGGGACAAGACCGGGGCATTAGAGCAATGCACCGAACCACGAACCCGATCATGGTTCGCATGCACGTGCCCAACGCAAGACAAAACTACCAAACTGGTAACGTTGGTTATTATAGGCATTTTACCAAGAATTTTGCAAAGATTTCACACCCAATTGATTAGTTATTGTGGAAGGAAGACCTTTTAAGAAGGAACTAAGCAACAACAAGCTTTTCAAAAAATGGAGGTTATGCTAATGAGCACTCCATTTTTTGGCTCATCAATACAAGATAAGAAATTCCACATCCATGTGGATGCATACCTTTGCTCAAGAAGGCATTCATAAGTTGTTCCAACCATTGTATTTTTCCAATAGACTGTAATCTAAGCGAGAATAACTATACTATGACCAAGAAAAAACCTTTAGGTAATTCAGACATTATTTGCTAGCAACCCCATTCATCTTCTTTGTGGATAATCAAGCATTGCTTTATTTAATAAACATGCAAGTGATTCATGGTCATATTTCAGGATGGTTATTATAATAAGAATTCACTTTTTCAACAAAGGTGAAAAAGGAATAAATCCATTTTATCAATGACCATGTAACTAACTGAGAGTGCTGATCCAACAAATGGAGTTCGTGATGACTAGCCACACTCTTGGTTGTTATGAGTTCCAATATTTACCCAAATGTTTAATGATTTCGGTGAACTTTTATCCAAAGGAAGCTTTCCCCCAGAAGTTCCGGCTAAAAGGCAAAGAATCATTTTATAATCTAGATCCTTGTAGTTGATTAATGGGTTGTTATGTCACGTGGGGAAAACCCAAGTGCTAAGACTATGTCTAGTTGAACAAGAAGTACACGATCTCTTAGAGGAAGCATATTAAGGGGAAGCAAGTGGCCATGAAAGATATGAAGCCACAGCTCACAAGATTCTCTTCGCAGGCTTGGGGTGACTAACCATTTATCAAGATCATTTGTGATGGTTAAAAATCTGGGACATGTGATTATGAGTAAAATCAAATGTTCGGCCTCTACAACTAACACCTCCTCGTGAGGCATTTAAAAAATGAGATTGGAATTTGACATGGTTATGTCAGTATTTTCTAGTTGCTATCAAATATCTAAGTGGGTTGAAGCCAGAGACTTCCCTGATGATACTGCAAAAAGTACAACTCACTTCATATGTGAACATTTTGCGAGCAGATTTGGCTGTCCTTTAAACTTTACTTGTAGTGGGCACATTTTCTAAATGAGATGATATAGGAAATGTTAGAGATTATTTGAAAAATAAACATATTAAATCCACAACCTACTGACCCAAAGCAAATGGTCAAACCAAGGCATCTTATAAATCAATCATGGCTATTATACACAAAACATGTGGTGTTGAGAAACAGGATTGAGCTAAGAAGTTATCTGCAATTTACTGAGCATACCATACAACTTTCAAAACGGTAGCAAGTTTCACACCCTTCCAACTCATGTACGGTCAAGAACTTGTAGCGCCCATGGAATTTCCTGTGTCAAGCTTAAGAGTGACAGTAGAGAATGGTTAGAATAATTCTGGAACTCTGCAAGAGAGATAACTGGAACTTAATGCTTTGGATGAAAAATTCATTGAACAGTTCAATGGTCAATAGAGATTCAGAAAAACCGCAGGAAGTTGTGGCAAGAGAAGAATTTGAAGTAAATGAGCTTGCAGTCTGGGTATGTTAATATTGCAACTGACAAGAAAGATAGACAAAAAGGGTGCTAAGCTGTAAAACAAATGAAGGGGTCCTTACTCCTTACCAAGCTAAAAAAGTCTTTGATAATGGTTCCATATCATTACAAAACCTGCGTGGTACTTACGTAAAACTTTGATCAATGCATCAGAACTTTGCAAATATCACAGGAGAAAAGAAGTTACAATCAAATTGATTGAGATAGAAGAAACTGAGTTGCCCAAGCTAAAATCACAGAACAATAGCAAACACCAATCTCAGACCGATGGTGATGTCATATAATTTCCGAATGACAGTTGTGAAATATATTTTCCAACTAAGAGCATATAATTTGTTCATTGACAGATGACCATATGGAGTAGCAATGACAACCAACAACAATCCAACAAATATCGATGTATCTCTATGACCAATACTCTTTAATGCTACCTGGCAGCCAGGTTCCTTATTCGTCAGCCAATGCTAAACGACTATCATTGTCGACCCTTGATCATACAAGATGCATAAAGTAACATTGTAACAAACCAGAGAAGCTTGCTGAACAAAGTCTACCGCCGTCAATTGGCTGCTGTCATACACCATTGCCAATCCAAGTCAATGACCAGAATACTAATGCACAAATACAATTACGGTTCACTGGAAACCACTGTGAGTCCACACGTGCCAACTGCCTTTTGACGATAATATAGCGACACGGGATTGAGGGACCTACATGTTGGCAACCCCAAGTCAATAATCTTCAATGAAAAGACGTCGCTTATCACCGGTGACCGACAGAGATATCTTCCACAAAACCATAAGCATCTTCACCAACTCGCTTTGAAAATGACCCTTCAGCAGACATGACATCAAGCAATGAACAAGCATTAAGTAGTCTGGAAGAAATTACTAACATGGGGAAGGAAAACATGGCCCTGTCTAAACGATGGATTGGCCAACAGCACACAATCAAACTAGCACTGCAATTGCAGCACAAAATGTATCTTTAGTGGCTCAAGATGCGGCTGAAAACAAACAAGGCACATGGAACTTTGGCGGTGTCCAAGATACAGAAATAAGATCAAACTCTACCAATGACACCAGTCCAAACACAACAAAAGGAGAATAAGTTAATATTTTTATGGCAAGACTTTTGGATGCTCAATGAGCTACTAATGCATCATTTAAAAAATAATGCAAGCTAGAGTTTTTGATCTAAGAACGATGTTGGTCACCATTGTCAATGAGATATCATTGCAGAAAATGGTCCACAACTATGTGTTTTCTCATGAATCGACAGTGTATGAGGGAGTAAATTAAAAATCAATCTGGAACTGCTACTCAGGGGATTTGATTTACCCATGACATGTCAATTTGCACGTACAATACCTCTAGAGGAAGCTAGTAAAATGAAATTAATTGAGAAGAGTGTCACGAGTCTTCATCCTACAATGAAGAGCAAAGGTCTGGAAGCAACTCTGTTAAAATGACATTATTTGAATGACATGGCTGAATTTGTCCCATCTAGACTTGTGTTATCTGATTCGAACACTGAAATGCCACTGTGGGTTTTGCAGTATACTGTGGGAATTATGCAAGCCCAAGTACATAACCAGATACCTTATATAGCAGCAGAATGAATGAGCAGTTAGCTAATTGTACCAGGGGAATGGTGTATTTATTTGTGTTTTATATACACAAATCCTGCTCAGCATTATGCCTGATTTTGGAAAAACAAAAATGGGCCAGGCATTTGTGGGGTAGCGTAGGCAGAAAAGTCAGCTTATGTGCGTTTTGTTTGCTATCGTTATAGACTTTAATTATATTCTATATTTAGTATAAATGATAGCTTTGAAGTTTTGAACAGTTACAGGGAAAAGGTGGCTATGAAAGATTGTGATTGGTAACTCATGTAAAAATAAACTTTCCATATCTATAAAATCATCACTTGCACTTGCTAGTATATGCGTATATCTGCTGTCTGTTGTTGGTATATCTCTGCTGTTCATTAATTGTATATTGAATTTATCCCATCTGTTAAAAGAACACATTGGCTCTGATATATGCATGTCAACACAAACCCAATACAAGAACAAGCTAACTGTACCCTATCTAAGCCACATGGTTATCTGCAAATACTATTTAGACATGAATGAAACTAAAGAATCTGACTGTACAAACAGAAAAACTTGTCTTCATCAACAATTAGAATTAACTTGTAGTTTATCATGTCAAGAGACAGGTGGACAAAACCGAACCTGTATTCATCAGGACTATGTCAATTAAGAAATCTAGATTAAAAGCCACCCAAATCTGTGCCATCCTCTTAAATATCAGGAGGTTGAGAAAAGAGGGAAACAGCAAGTAAACCTTAGCAGCACATTTTTTTAAAATGCCAAATGATCGTATAATTGGTTCAGGCATCTGCTCACGCTCTCCACCAATGTCAAAGTTCTGCAGCGACCTTTGAGTCTGTGCACCCCATAATCTGCGAAATCAAAGTACAGACCAAAATCCCATGGAGGCCATATATAAGTTCCCACCAATTGTTGGTTATATAAAGCGAGACAAAATAAAATCCAATGCACCTTGAACACAAAAAGATTACCAAGATATACATGAAAAAATTAAGTTACTCCAAATAAAACGCAATAAGCACCACAAGCATGTTAGCTAGAGAATCTGTTCAAACAAAATGCATTAGTAAAATTATAAATGAAACTGGATGCAACAAAGGTATCTCACACAGTTTCAAATATGTTACCTTCCCCACATAAAGATATTTTTAAACAAAAAACATAAGCTGTAACTACGCTGTAACATCGTGCCCAACATCAAATTGTTGTGTATGATTTCACGGTTTTCTTATATAACAATTGGTCCCAAATTGATACAATTGAGTGGCTATGGACCAAAAGGTAAAAGGAAAAGTTTTCTTGGGTTGATTGGAAGCTGCCAATCTGATCTTTGTGATTCTATCATATGAGATGGGGCACACCATAACGGAGGAGGAAAACAGACATTACATTGTCAAGCTTCATACAAACACTCACAATAAATAAGTAAATAAACTGTGGCCATTGAAAGTCAAGCAGGACAAATTCGAATGAAGGTGGAAGGGGCAAAGTGTGGCTAAATTAGAAAGAAAATAAGGAAATTAATTTTAGGGTTGTTCCTAAAATCATCTAAACCCTCTACAGAAAGAAAATTATAAATTGAACATTAAAAAATTAAAAAGATTCTCCTAAGCGGACAAATTAGAGAATAGGTGTTGATTCTGAAGGGGCATAGCTGAATAAACTTAAGGAATATAAACCTGTCATTTGTATTTATTGACAAGATCTTTATGTCACGGACCTTAGCTACTAACAAATTCCCTGCCAATACCAATTATATATAGGTGAGTTTATAAACTCAGCATAACCCAATGTAATCCTCATAATCATCTAGGGAGTAAACAACTCAACCCACATCTGATCCACTCTGACCTTTCTCCTCAAATTTTTTATTTATTTATTTGCCTGGACTTCCAATTATGTCTTCATATTTGTATTTTTATCACAGACTTAAGCTTGCAAAGGATTTACTCCATAGGGGTTTGTTGGGTCTAGTGATTTACTCTGTTTTCTTGCCTTTGTCAAATAAACATCCTCTGTAAGCTTAACATTTTTCTTCTTTGTGAATTGACACTCATGTTGAGTGAGCAATTCACATATTGAATCAAATATTGCCTTATTAATTTTATCACTGAGTTGCAACATTTCCAAGAATTTTGTGTAATTCAAATTGAGCCCATTCAAAACAATAGAGATTAATATATTATCATCAATTTTTCCACCTATAGTACTGTATTCCTATTTCACACTTTTCATCCTATAGATGTATTCAGATGCATCTCATCATCAGTAAGACTAGTATTCAGCAATTGCAATCGCAAATCAAATTTCTTATAAATCCTTAATGGCTTTCCAAGCTTCAAACTTAATGCTTTCTATGCGAATAATGACTTGGAAAGAACAAGAAGACTTTAATAGTGCAAGTGCTCTCTTAACTCGTTTTTTTAACTCGGGGAACTTACCAACATCAATAGGTAGTGTAGGTTGGTTTTCAACCAAATCCCAAGGATCATTGCAAACACGTGTTTTCCATGTTCATACTCCAATCTTTGTAGTTCTTAGGTGTCAGTTTTCCTGCTTCTGAGATGAAACTAACTCATCTAGCCATATTGACACATAAATAAACCACAAAAAATAGGTATGCTGCTGGGGTTTTGCCTTTACCGTCTAGTAGATCCTTGTTACAATGCTTGTTACTCTGAAAATATCCTTCACACTCCACAAATGCATGCTTTCTTTTAAACAACAAAAGTACGATCTCAAGTAAGAGTGTAACCTAGGACCTCTAGCTTACTATCTATTTAAAAAATCATGGTGCAACTCCTCTGTGCAATACATATAAATCTAAAATGCAAATTTTTGACATGATCACTTCTTGGTTTTGACCCTAAGACCTGAACGTGGACAAATACCTTTAAACACTTGTTTGACCACTTCATCTACACATGCACTTAATATACACATTCTAAAACTAAAAACTTGTACTTGCATGTTTGTATTTCACAAAGTGCAGTACATGCAAAATGAGAGATTGAGATTTGCGCTAGAGACCTCTCAATTGATAAAGTTTTGTTTTTTGTTATTTTTTTTTTTAAATACCAACACAACCAACTCCACTATCTTATCTCTTGACATATGAGATATAAACTTTTGCCTTCATCTTGAGGTTTGCAATGTTCAGCATTAAAAATAAGAAAAACGACTTTTCCAGCAATAAATAGAAATTACCCAACAATGATACTTCTTCCGGTAGCATATAATTCTTCCCAACACTCTGTTTTTTTTTGGGGGGGGCACCCACGTGGGAATAGGTTTTGGCAAACTTTAAATTTTGATCTTTTATATCATTCTTCAACATTTCAATGCCATGTCAAGCTGTTCTCCAGCACCGTGCTTCCAACTTTCCAATGCCTTTTTCAGATGTAAATATTCAGCAGATGTTTCAACACTTGCATAAACATTTAATGCCATTTAATTCATGCTTCCAACACCTTGTCAGGACTTCCCAAAACTCCAGTGCTTCTGGCAAATTTCTAGGCCTTTGTTTTAATGCTACAGGAAGATCTTAATGCTTTTGGAAAACAATAGGCATGTTTTTCTTTAGTTTCCCCCGCTCCTTTCAGGCAAGGCGCACCATGCAATTTTCCAACAACCCGGACAATATTTTCAACACTCCAGGTAATTGTTTATTCTTCAGGCCAAGTGCTCCATAGTGACATTCACACCTCTCAAGTAATATTTTCCGTTTGCTTTATTTTAAAACTCTCATTTCATTTTCTTCATGATTAAACTCAGGCTTCCTCTTCAATCTCCATTATCTCATATTTCTTCAAAGACCTCATCCTCACTAGCCTCTAATGGATGGAGTGGATCTCATACCAATATTAGGAAATGGATAATACCATGAAATTCAAAAATGGTTTGTACCATATAATTTTGTTGACTTCAATAAAGCTTACATAATAGAAAATGCTTGGTTACATTGTTTTATTACACACAAACTTTAATAAGCTTTTCTAATATACCGAACTCAAACACTTATAGGCCAACTACCCAAACCAACTTATTAACATTAATTACTACTAACATGACATTAATCTATTCGCTAAAGGAGGTGTCTCACTAGGAGATGCATGCCTCGTACATAATACTAACAACTAATAAATCTAAATCTAAACCTTGGATCACTAGACCCAACAAGGATGAAACATTAAGGTGCTCACCTTCAGTAGTTGTTGCATCATCTTTAACCATGGATAAAGCCTTATTGGCCAACAATGTCAAAGTCTTTCTGGCATCAGCTCCCGCAGCAAAGTGAGTTGTGGTGACCAAGATGTTTGTTGCTTACAGTTCTTCTACCTGGCTTCACATTTTGGTGGGTGCCCTTCCTGCTTGTGTGTTCTCCAGCACTACAACTCTTTGCTCCACCCCCTATTCACTCAGATCCCTTACTTCGCAAGAATCTCCTCCCCGGTCATTCAAGAAACTCCCCTGGCATGAAACCCCCGCTTCTACCTTTGGTTCTGCCGCCTCCAAAATGTTTTTGCAACCCTCATCACCTATCCATTCCTTTTCCTCTCAGTCGTCAATGTCCTTGGCTCTTTGCCGGATTTTGTCCCTCACTCAGCTTCTGCTCCTATTCTAGGCTCCACTCCTACCCCTGCATGATGCAGAAGCATCCAGGTGAACAAGGCATCTTGATCAAACAAAATGATCTTCTAGTGTGTTTGCATGTAATGAGGCCCAATGGCCAATGTGTTGCAATATAAAGACGATCCGCAAGGATCCATGAGCGTCCATGGCACCTCAGCAGGCTCCTGAAATAGAGGAAGGATGGTTTGAGTCATTAAGGCATGGAGTTCTCTGCCTCATGATGAAACTACCGGTTAAAGAAGATTGTGAAACTGCTGGTTTGCAGTAAAGGGAAATTTTGCCCAGGCTAGTTGCACAAGCTAGGTAACATCCAGAAATGTTTGAGTGTTTTCTAAGATAAAAGGAGTTTCCAAGAGTGACCTGACGGGACAGAAAAGGCAAGAAAGGATTCAAAGGAACCAAGCTAGAGTGAGAGAAGGTTTCTTGGGAGAGTGTGGGTACTTGTTCAAGGAGCACTGGGGAGTAGAGAGTTGAATCCAATCCATTGGGGGGTTGTTGGGTGTTTTCTTCTTCCTATACTATAACCAGAGAGAAGAGTGAATGAATGTTAGTTTAAATCTCTAATATTCCTCGTGAGACAAAGTGGTTGTCTTCATTGTCTAGTCTCAAACTTGTCCATGTGAATGTCTATTGTTGAGAGTGTTAGATCAATGGCTGCAAGGATAATCTATCATTCAATTGACCCCATATCCCTGACCGCATCATATGGTATCACAGCTGGATTCAAATCCAGATTGTACAGAATAGTACCAATGTAGGATTGCAAACAAGAGATTGCAGCAACAAGTTCAGTTTGAATCTAGATGCCTCCAAGGAGAATGGGGTTAGAGGTGGAGCAATAGCTACCAATATGGCAGGAAAACTAGATGAGATTACAGAATTGTTGAGAGTTATGCAGACAAGCCTAACTGTTGTTGAAGAGGAAAGAAGGGGATTTGTGCTAAGGGATGATGTGAGTGGTGCAGAAGATGAAGACTTGAGAGTAGAATATCTAGGACAAACACATGAGCAGTTAGTTAGTAGGAGACGATAGGCTCATTAGAGCTATCTCAAATATTGAAAGAAGGACCAAGATGGAAGTTCCAAGCTTCTCAAGAACTTTGAATATTAAATTTCATTAAGTGTCTGACATAAGGAAGATGAAAGTGGCTTCGACCAAAGGTAAAAGGTCATACAACCCTATGGTAGAAAGAAATACAAATTAAGAGAAACAAAAAGGGTAAAGAAGAGATTACCCATTGGGAGAGGATGATTGCCATATTGAAAGGCAATTTTTTGTCTGCAGATTATCAGTTAGGCTTGTTGAAGAAGCTACAAAACTTGAGAGGGACCTAGAAAAGGTGGCAAGATACATAAATGAACTGCAGTTAAATATTACAAATAAAATCAGCATGTTGAAGTTACATACGATAGAGGAAGCATACCAATGTGTTTTAAGGGTGGAAGAAAATTTTTCTAGAAGACAACAAATTCCATCAAGAGGATGAAGGAGGTTCAGCAGCAGTAGAAACCAGCCATCCCACAAAAACTATGTTGTTTTGCTACGGGTACGGGTACATTTCTAGTACGCGGAAATGCCATATTTCAAAAACCCTGATTTGGAAACGTCGTGGGTACGTCCGTACATTTTACTATTAATATGTGTGTGTGTGTGTGTGTGGATGTGTATATACATATACATACATATATGTGTGTGTATATATATATAAACAAACAATGCATATTACTCATTTTTTAGTAAACAATTGAAAATACATAGTATCAACACTTAAAAATATATAGTATTCATTCATTCATTACTTCAAAGGCAAAATGTACATTCAAATCTAGAATAAATCATCTAGATTGCCCTCAAAATCATGAATGCCACTCCCACTATTTTTCAACTTTATCATTTATTGACACTTTCTCTCACAAGGGCTCACCGGTGCATTTCTCCCAGAGTGTATGCCTTGAGGGGTGCACAAGAATGGGGTGGCATCGGCTTGTGGCACTTTGCGAGAGATGTTCTCATACTATTCTATCATACCTACATCCCTTCATGCAACCTTCATACCTCCTATGATGTCTCCTTGAAATCTTGAAACCCTGAAATAGGGCTAAGTCTGAAACCTTCAAACCTTGGAATCTGACTAAGTCTAAAATATGACAAGATCCTCCAAAACCTAGAATTTGCATTATAGCTCCTAGACGTCCGAAACCACTCTCAAACATCCTGAAAGTATATAAATAAAATATAACTTAAAATATAAGAAACTAGATGTCCCTATTTAAATGTAAACTTATACTTAAATGTTTATATAACAAATGTTTATTTTATTTATATCTTGTCTGGTTCGAGCTAATTTTACATTTTTTTAATTTGTTGCTGACTTCGACTGTTTTTTCCTGTCGAAATCCCTTGGAAATGCCCAAGAAATGCCAGGAAATCCCTATGAAACACCCGAAAACACCTCGAAAACTTCATGTATGTTTTTGGTACGTTTTCAGGGGTTTCTAGTACGTACCCAGAGCATTTTCGTACCAAAAACATTTTTGGGGGGAAACGTGCGGTGGGGGCAGTGTTTCCTGCAACACAGGATGAAAACGATCAATAGTGGAATGAGGACGAATATAGCACTTCTCTAGTGCCGAATCCGCAAGCAAGAAGTGGAGCCACTTTCGGAAGAGGGAGAGGCAACTATGGAAGAGGGAGAGGGAGATCGTTCAATGGAACGTGCTTCAAATGTGGAAAAGTTGGTCATTGTGCTTTCAAGTGTCCTCATGCTCAATATGATGTCGAAAGAAGAAGAAATGAAGGTAGCCCACAAGTTGTAAAAGTGGATGTCGAATCCATGGCATCACCCAAGCATGTTGAGGAACCTAAAGGACAGAATTTCCCAGTGAGGAGGAGAGTCTTGAAGGTTGAATGGAAGAAAAAATAATCATGCCAATGACACATTTTCCTGACAAAAGAGATAAACAGAAGATAAGTATTGTGAAGTTGTGATTAATAGCAGACGCACAAATAATTTAGTGTTCACTGAAATGGAAGGTAAGCCAAATTTGGAATGTTGTGAAGTTGATATGCAAACTGATAAGTACAAGGACAAGGTCTTGTGTGATGTCTTGCCTATGGGTGCATGCCTTGTTTTGTTGGGGAGGCCCCAGCGATTTGATAGCAAGATGTATCATGGAACAACTAACACAGTGAGTCTTAAGAAGGGTGGACAAAGGTATACTTTTAGTCCTTTGAAGGGGAAAGAAGACAAGCACGAGCATAGGAACCATCTTGTCATGTGTACTGACAAGCATGTTTTTCTAGAAGGAAGTTTACAAACAAATTAATCATGAAGAGGGATGCAAAAGGTGCAGCCCAGAAGGTGGTGACTAAAGAAGTGGACCTTGAATTTCCAAATGTGATAGTAGCATATGATCAAGCAGAAGAGACGGAATACTCTCTCTTATTCAAAGCAGAAGCAATGAATGAATGAAACATTTTAATAACGTCCACGAGACCAAGCAATCTATGAGACCAAGAGTTGCAGCCGAGTTGTTTCTTGCTAACACATCTACTTGCCACAAGGGATGCTCTATTAGCCTTGCAAATTTTCCAAACACTTTTTTATGTTGGATCTTCTATTGTGCATCTTGATCAAGAAACTTGTTTTGTCTAGCCTCTCTTCCTCAAACAAGTCGGTTAGGTTGTCAACCCTTAGGTTGTCGTTGTACTTGATACCAATGTCACTACAAGTTGCACACTCCATGATGTAGTGTCAATTGTCTCCACCACACCCATGTCACAAAATAAGCATGTTTTCACTTCCCACTCCTCCTTGGGTGTTGTCCACCAGTCGTTCTCACACCTAAGATGATGTGACCTAGTCTTAAACTAAGCCATCAACGTTTTTGCCTTCCACTTAATTTATGCTCCTATGTAGGCCTTTTCATCATTATCCTATGTGGGATTAAACTCTTTGATATAGTATGCTTTCTCCCGTCCTAATTGCTTTGTCCACATGGTTGTCCTAAATTTGTCTCTGGCATACTTTTTTATTTCCTCGTTAGTGCAAGGGAGATTGAAGGGTTGTTTATTTCAAGTGAGGAGACGATGGAGCAGCCGATATTATTGTCAACCCAAGCCTGTAAAGCAAACAATGATGTTGTAGCTGAGGAATTGAACAAGATAATAAGCTTAGGTGGAGATGGTCAGTCCAAAGTCCTTGAGAGCTGGAACAAGAATATTGAGGCGAACATTTGGAGGAGGAAGATAGTCTATGGTCCAGCAAGTGGCTGGAAAAGGAGGAAGTACCCATTAGCATGCAACGTGGTCTTACTTTTTAGGTCAAAATGATGGTTCTACCATTTATCCAAATTTGTGAGCACTATGCTCACAAATTCTTACCTAAGGTGTATGATGTTGGAGTATCCAGGTTAACAAGTAATATTGCATCGACCAAAAAGATCTATTATCTTTTCCGTGTGCAAATAGTGTAATATCATTGTACATAATATTAGATAATCCTGCGGGTAATTGTAGGAGAGCTTTTGTCTTGTAGTGGTAGATGAATAGTCTTCTTAGAAGGTGAATTGAATAGTCATTTTTTGCTATAAAATTTGTAAACTCTTTCATTCATTTAATATAAATATAGCTTTGATTTGCACCAAATTCTCATTTATTTGTCATCCCATTATAACTAGCCTAACATTGGTATTAGAACACATGTTTTAACAATCTTTTTCATCCTCCCTACATCAAAATTCATTTTCAATCATTCAAAATACATCTCAAACTCATTTTATTCTTGTCAAACACACATTAAAATCTGAATTTGAATTTGGCGCTTTGGCTGTTCTGGACTGAGTTTTTGACATTGAAGCAAGGCGTTTCATCTGAAGTTGATGGTCTTGGGCTTTGTGTAGCTGTTATAGACCTGCATGGCACCTAAAAGGAGGTGCTTTGATGTTGGGCCGGGCACTTTTACAGACATGCGTGGCATTCTTTTCTGCTGTTTACCTGCTGTTTCGAACCTGTGTGATGTTTATTGTCTGCTTTGACTGCATTCTGGGTGAAATTAGCTGTGTTCTGGATGCGTGTCAGCTGTTCCAAGGCATCTTGACTGCACTTGAGGAGTCTTAAAGCTGCCACATGGTGGTTTTGACTGCACATTACTTTATTTTTGGCTGTATTTGCCTGAAAAATGCTTGGGGACTGTATTACTTTATTTTTGGCTGTATTTGCCTGACAATTGCTTGAGAACTGCGCTTAATTCATCTATTTAATGTGGCTGACCTTTAAAATTTCATTTGGCTGCTATGTGGTCTTCAATTGGCTCTTCCAAGGTGTCTCACATGACATTTTAACTCTCACTCTCATATGGCATATCAAAGTAAAGCAAGTTTGAACCCTTGGTCACATTGAAGGAGCAAGCGCCAACTAGATAAGTTTGTTTTTTTAAAACTTCTATGCTTTTTTTTCCTTTCAATTAAAAACATAAACAATTATTCGAGGAAATTTCAAAATAGGAGGATTTTTATATTATTTTTACTTTTTCAAACATAATAAATAAGTCATTTTTCAAACCAAAATCAATTTCCTTTTTCAAAATCAAGCAAATTTTGAAAAACAAATATTTGTGCAAACAAAAACAAAATCGCAGTGTTTGGTATCAATAGTGCCTCTAGTTCACATTTAAGAGGTATGTCGTCGCGATCAAACTACTGCACTTATAGCTTACTATAGTTGCAACAACGGCGTTTGTGGTATCGTCCTGATACATCGCCCGAGAAAAATAAAGAAAAAATTTAAATTTACATTCCCTTCATTACCCATTCGCGACTATAGTTAGACTTAAATCTCAAAAGCAAGAATACTCCGAGTATATAGGGTGATTACGCCTACGTACAAGGACTTCTTACTAAGCAGGTGTTCTAGGTAAAGTGAATCATTTCCACATACTACCTAGGTACTACCATTCTACTCTCACATATTGTAATATTCCAAATCGAAATATTTTACATTAAATTGGTTTTCTCGGAAATCCTGTTTTATAAATATAAATATTGCATTTAAAATAATAAATTAAATAAAATATAAGTCTACAAGGGGTTTCGTCCTTGGACTGTTATAATCACAAGGGTTTTCGTCCTTGAGAGTGGTTGTATAGCATGACGCTTATACGAAGTTAGATGATTGAATACATAATTGAATGATGTCTCCCAGCCCAATCGCTGATTATTTATATCTTCAAATCCTTCCATTGAAGAGACATGACTTTTCCAAATGTCTTGTCCCAAGAGGTATATTCCCAAGGGTGGCGTCCCTTGTTTTAATGAATGTTGGTTAACAAATTATTTAATAAAATAATTAATTGTTGCTGCTCCAATCTCCTAAATTACTAAGTGTGGCAATCTCCTTAGTGTGATGATCTCCTAAAGAAATTGCTGACGTTCCTTAATAAATAATTGTTGATGTCAAATACTAGCGATTCCCTTGCTACGATTCCCCTCTTGGCAATGATCTTCTTTGCAACGATCTCTTCCTTGTAGCGATCTCTTCCTTGGCAATGATCTCTTAATTGAGGTTGAGTTTGGGGATATTACAGACCTCCCTTCCTCAAATTGCTTGTTCTTAAGCAATTGTAAATTGAGGTGTTCAAGAATTAATGCTCCTTCCCTCGTATCTTCGATTAGCAATCTCACAAATGCAATCAAATACCGTAAGACAATAGTCTGAGTGGGAACCACCAAACTGTCAAGAGATTTTGCATACTTTTTCCATGAGAAGATCTTACAAATAACCAACACTCTATAATCTTTAGGTTTCTTGTTTTCACTCAATAGCGAAGGATAGCAGAAAAAATATGAATAGCTCTTGTCAATTGAGAGGTGGGTGCAAACATTTCCAGTAGACATGTACTTTATCTTACGCAAATCCTTTAAGCCATTCCTTATGATAGAGTACCAAGTACATGTAGAATTTCCATGGAATGCAAATATAGATTTTTCAGTGGCCCTACGTTGATCCAAGTTGTTCTCTCATTTTGAGTAATATAAAATTACAAATGCATAAAGACACTCCTGCACATTCAACTTATTAGTGTACTTTAGTATACAAAATGAGGATCTATGTATAAACAACACAGATGATGATTTGGTGTGGAAGTAATATTATATTTGTAGGGTCTTCTGCAGATAACTTAGCTTCATTGATACTAGCAAATCGACAATCCTTCCGCAGCGATGGTATACCCAACTTCACAATTAATCCAATACCCATCTTTTTGTAAACCAGTTCTTGAAACCCTTCATCAAATTTTCCAAGGAAATCAAAAGGTCAACAAAAATGTATGTGGTTTCGTCAATAGGCGCAATTGTATGTAACAATCCATCAGTTCCAATCCCGCCATTTCAGAAAATGTTACGAACAGGTTGAATAGCTTTGTCTTCATCTTTAACAATAGCAAGATTGCCATTATGTTCATCTATTTTGTTCACATTTGTCTCTAGACAATCACTTGAGGAAACTGCAATCTCTTGTTGTTCAGGCCATACATTGATCAAATGATCATCTACTACACATTTGGGAATTTCCAGGTTTTGTTCAAAATTCTTCAAGCCAATTAAGTTTGTTATACAATAGTGCTCTGGAATATAATTATGTTTAAGTGGCAGATGTAGAGTGGAGTCTCTCAATAAAGGCCTTTTCCTTTTCTCTAAAATAGGAAATGGAATGTCTTCAACAAGGTAAGGGGCACCAAACCATGGTTCATGAGGCTTTGAGAAACTTAAGCTTTTTAATATCAAGTTTGGGTCCCATGTTTTGAATACAAACTTCCCATGAAGAATGTCTTCTTCCCTATACACTAACGAAGGTTTAACCATTTTAAATGTAAAGCCAAGTTCAAACTGTTGAGACTCACAATATTGTAATGCTGGGAATATGAAGTTTGAAAAATGGATAACTTCAAGATCCTTAAAATCCATGCTTTAGGACCTACATCCTCTAATATCTTAATGTAATGATACACAACCCTTATATTTAATTTGAACAAATTCGGACTTTTTTGTTCGGTTGTTAAGTTCACAACATCCTTGGCATGCCATTCATCAACATCCTTTAATAGCCCTTCATCATAGTTTATTTCTTCCATTATCACTTAAGCCCCTCCTACCGAAGTAGGCATGGAATCAGCTTCGTGTTCATCTTTTTTTGTGGATGGTTGTGTGTAATTTATCTCTAAGTCACAGGCCTCAAGTGCAATATTTCCAAGATTAACAACTACAGCTTGATTGCCTTTATTGATTTCTGAATGTTTTAAGCACACCTCCATGGACTCTCCATGTTCAACATGTGAATTTCCTATTACTCCAAGATAGCCAGGCAAATCTAAAAGACAAGGTGCACATGTAGAGCCTTGTTTCTTATCCATAATATCATTGGAAGTCTCTTCGGTATCATTCAACAAGTGAGGTGCATTTAATGATTGTCCATCTTCCAAGGTATCAAGGTTATCTGGTGGACTTTTTTTCCATATTCTATCAATTATTTTGGTTGGCTCTCCATCTTGTTTATTTTTAAGATCGTAGCCCATGATATCTTGTTGATAGTGTGCATTAATTAGACAATCAATTGGTTTATTCAACTTAGAACCTATGTTCATGGAACAATCCTCAAGACCTCTCACTTGCACACACTGAAGTTTATCTTCACTCTGACATAGACAACACATATCAACATCATCATTAGTGTTTTGGATAGATAACTCGTGTGCATCTCTAATATCCAGAGTTTTTATGTCATTCTTCCCAATAGACAAGTCTCCATAAATATCAACTTCTTGGATAAGTATGTTTGGGCATTCCCTTAGTTCAATGTTGGATGCCTCATTCGTTTGCTCTTGAATAGAGAAGTCAGTCTTGGAATTTGTCATCTTCCTTTCTTCTAGGACCTCTTGAAAATTGAATTTCTCTTCATTTTCAGCACTGCCATAACTATGATTCACAAACTCGTCTTCCTCATAGTGCCTATTTCCATTCCATGACTCTTTTAAATCCAAAAAGTCTGAAAAAGAGATTTATTTTCGAATATCTGTTGAAAGGATGTTGTACGACTCGTAACTGTCTATAATTTCTTTAAGTAGTGACTCCATGGCTCACAGGGTAGCAAAAAAAACAGCTCTGATACCACTATAATATTCCAAATCGGAATATTTTACATTAATTTGGTTTTCTCAGAAATTATATTTTTTATAAATATAAATATTGCATTTAAAATAATAAATTAAATAAAATAAGTCCACAAGGGGTTTCGTCCTTGGGCTGTAATAATCACAAGGGTTTTCGTCCTTGAGAATGGTTGTATAGCATGACGCTTATACGAAGTTAGATGATTGAATACATAATTGAATGATGTCTCCCATCCCAATGGCTGATTATTTATATCTTCAAATCCTTCCATCGAAGAGACATGACTTTTCCAAATGTCTTGTTCCAAAAGGTATATTCCCAAGGGTGGCATCCTTTGTCTTAATGAATGTTGGTTAACAATTTATTAATTAACTAATTGTTACTGCTCCGATTTCCTAAATAACTAAGTGTGACGATCTCCTTAACGTGGCGATCTCCTAAAGTAATTGTTGTTGTTCCTTAACAAATAATTGTTGTCTAATGGTAGCGATTCCCTTGGATCAATTCCCCCCTTGGCAATGATCTTGGCAACAATCTCTTCCCTGCAGCAATCTCTTCCTTGGCAGTGATCTCTTACTTGAGGCTGAGTTTGGGGATATTACAGACCTCCCTTCCTGAATGGGATTGAAATACTTAAATTTGGATTTTTCCTTAATCCTATTTACTGGAAACTATATCATTGATATTTTCACCATTTTTTTATGAACTTATAAAAATAAATCAAATATAACAAATTTCTGATTTCAAATACTGAATTCTTGATTTTTGTCTAAGAATAGTCAAATAATCAAAGTGAAGCACAAAGTTACATGAAGTTACCACAATAGACTTCAAGGGTTTTCGTCCTCGAGTCTAATTACAAATGAGGGTTTTCGTCCTCAAATGCATCATTGGAGTTGCTGCCCAAATTTGAGTATTTATTGAATAAAATCTTATCATGCTCTTTCTCCACGAACTGCCCATCATAAATACCCTTCAAGTGGCTTTTCCCAAATGGTGTGACTTCCCAAAAAGTGGCGTCCCTTGAAACCTCACATAGGCCGACTTGCTTTAGGTGTTGTTCCTTCATTGTGGCACCCCATTCATGAGGGAAGACTTCATCCTTTGCACTTTATTTTTAAAAAGGGACATTTCACATATTTTAACATCTCTTTCATGTACCATCAGGTATATAGAAAAGACAAGCTTCTTCCACGTACCATCGAGTATATGGGTAAGGCGACCTCATAAAGAGGTTTGGCATATTAGACGGATGGTGTATTAAAAAAAAAAAACTTTTTGAAGCGATAAGGAACCATTCCATCTCCCTAAACAGCAAAAATGCATTCAATCAAAACTATTGTTAGCACAACACTAACTGGGAAAGATACCTAGTTAGAATGGTCAAAACAGGGAAAGAATACACTCATTTTCAATGACTTGTGATTCAACATCTATAACGAAGATGCCCAACTTGTTGAACTAAGAAACCAAAGGAGATGCCATCCTCGAAGTAGAAAACTTCAAAAGCATTGCCCTTGATGTAGACCTTAGTTGATGCCAAGTTTTTTAGTCAAATATAGTTATGCAACACTTCTTGGGAAGCACTTCACAAATTAAAGGACTTGTATGATTCTCATTCAAAATTGGAGTTCATAAAGTTCCAGTAGAAATTATTCAATCTTGAGTTGAAAAATGGTGATGTCATGAGTTTGACTTCAAAAACCCATGTTATCAAACATGATGTTGATGTTGCTAGTGTCAATTGATGTGTACATAACTACTTTCATAAAAGTTCTACTCCTTGCATACTCAACCTACTTTTGAGTCTTTGCAAGCAAGCAATTTGCTGAAGACTCACCTTTAATCAATTTGTTGAGAAGATGGCCGAAAAAGAAAAATTGAGTCCATAGGGGAAAGCATTTGTTATGCTGATCAAACAGGCAATTCTTTCAAGAATACAAGAAATGATAAAGACAAAGGAAAAAACGGTGGCAAATCTGGCAAAAACAACAGTCAACATCAAGGAAAGCAAAATGACACAAAATTTGTTTTGCAAACATTGTGAAAGAAAAGAGAGTCATGAGACCCATGAATGCCAAACAATATGGGATAATATTGAAGCTTACAGAAAACAAAGGGTAGGAAAGGAAAAAAAGAAAAATTCAGATTTAGATTCAGCTCAATTTTCAAGTGAATGTGTGTTTTCCATTTCTAACAAAGCAAATAATGTCTCAAAGAGTTCAACCTGGGATAATGCTTGGGTCCTAGACATTGGTGTCGTGCAACATATGACTTTTCAAAGGGACATCTTTGAAGAGGTTCGTGAAGAATGTTGTGGTCCAGTATATTTGGTAGATAAAACAAGTCAGCAACATCAAGGCAAAGGTTCAATTCGACTAAAGTCACTAGGGCTTCCAGACTCCATTCTTCGAAATGCATTTTACCTTCCTTAGTTGAAAAGAAACTACTTGTCTCTGGTGCTCATTCGACAACAAGGCCACTCCATTTTGTTGGATGATGGAGAGGTGAAGGTCACAAGAAAATGTGATAACATGGTTGTTCTAACAGGATATGATGAAGGCAAGCAGCGAAAACTCAAGGGTGAGCACTCAATTCCAATAAATTTTGATCATCTTGTTGAAGAAAAAATGTCATCAAGTCTTCTCTAGCATGCTCAATTTGGGCACACAGAGTCTAACAACATTCGCACAACGCAAAAGAATGGTGTCGTAGGCTTGCCAACACTGCTCATAAACATTGAAAAGTGTGAAACCTGCATATTGGCAAAACACAAAAGAGAACCTTTTCAAAAGTCAGAATGGAAAGACGACAGGGAATTGCAATTGGTTCGCTCTAATTTGTGTTCTCTGCCAATTCTTTTCGTTAGTGGTCACAAGTACTTCATGTTGTTTATTGATCACTACAGCAAAATGACTTGGATATATTTTCTGAAAAAAAATCAGAAACCTAAGAAACTTTTCAAAAGTTTCAAACAATGGTTGAAAATGATGCTCCATCCCCCGTTGGGACACTCAGGATTGACAATGGTAATGAATTCACGTCGAAGGTGTTTGAAACCTATCTCAAGAAAAATGAAATCCCACATCATCTCACAATCCCTTGCACTCCTCAACAGAATGGAGTAGTTGAGCGGATGAACAGAAATTTGATGAACATGGTTCAGGCAATGTTGTACTTCAAAAGGATAAATCTGCATTTTTGGGCAAAAGCAGCTCAAACAACAGTGTATCTCCGCAACAGGGCACACCATCAATAGCCCTTCAAATGAAGACTCCATATGAAGTTTGTTGTGGTCATTTCCCTTCAGTGCGACATCTCTGAAGTTGGATCCACCTACTACACATTGATTTTCGAGGAGAAAAGGAACAAATTGGAACACAAGAGTTAGAAATGCATCCTTTTGAGATATTCAAAGTCATCAAAGACGTACAAACTATTTGATAAAAAGGGCAAGAAATTTCTTGTCGCAAGAGGTGTTGTCTTTTTTGAAACTACAAGGAACATGGCAAGCATCAATCGACAATTGAATCGACTTGAGAAATATGCTAAATTTGATGTTTTCAAAGAGATTGATATGGAAGTTCCAAACAGTGAAGGGGTAACCTATAATTAGGAAGCAGTTAAAACTCCATTGACTATTGTAATTGAAAACGACACTCCCACTACAAATGAAAGTGAAACATCATCAAAAGATGGTCCAATGTCAAAAAATAACGCTTCAAAACAAGAAAATGAGGCACCACTGACTCCGCAAGCTACTCAGAAAATGATAGCAAAATGGCTGAACAAACATTGAAAGATATCAGACCTGATGAGGTTGGAAAAACAGGCACCATAAGTGCACATACAGCCATAGAACAAATAGACAAGTTCCTAGATGAAATTCAAGATAAGATAGAAAAGCTTGCCTTGGAAGACCCTCTTAAAGAAGAAGCTAATGTTGTTTTTGACTCTGAACCATAGTTGCGATGTTCAATCGAACAGGGCTCCAATTTGGTTCAATCTGGACAAATAACACTGACCAAATATGTTCGGTCAAGTTCGACTATTCAACTTTTTTACTTTTTTTATTTACAAAATGTTTAAAATATTATTTTTTAAACAAAACTCAGAGAGTTGACGCAAAATGCAAACCCTAAAGGCAAGCCTCAAAAGGCAAAAATGCAAACGTTACAATGAGATCAATGAGAAGAAGAAAACACGGTGAACACAACTTCAAGTTTGCAGTTGCACAGAAGGGAAAACGTAGTTTGTAATTGCATAGACCTATTCACAGTTGCATAGACGATTAGACCTATTCGCAGTTGGCACAAGTACGTCATCACAGTGTTTGACATTTGTCATTGTTGTTGGTGTTTGGGTTTGGCAATTTGCTTAGTGGGCGAAGGTTTGAAACAAAAGGAGTGAAACTCATAGGAGAAAGACTAAAACGAAGGGAGAAAGACTCGTACACCATATAATATACTAGGCTCTAGCATTTTACATCACCAGTGCATTACTACATCAATTCAATCATTTAACAAGTATTTCAATTTTCAATATATTATCTGTCTTCTAGTGTTTCAGTTTTACTGTTTATCCTTAAACTTTACGTGTAAAATTGTAAATCATTAATAATTTAAATTATATTTATTACTATTAGTTTATTAAATATACTATTATTAATCTATTAAAATATTAAGTATAACATATGATTTTTAAAATTTGAGATTAAAAATTTATAAGTTATCAATAAGTTAATAACTCTAGTTTGTTTTATTTTTTATTTAATCTTAAAATTTCTTTAATTTACATTTATAATTATAAATAGTGAATTTAATTCTTAAGGTAGATGATAATTTCTTTTTTTTCGACTTTAGAATATAAATATTAAAATTATTATAATGTTAAACATTTATAAGGGAATATGTTTCATTAAATTTCAACACAGAGATCAAAGGTTCATAACAGTGTGTGCAAGGTTGAGCAGTGGGCAGTGAGGGACTAAGGTACAGTTGGAAAGTTCATAATAGTGTATGCAAGGTTGAGAAGTGGATAGTGAGGGTATAGGGGCCAACATGTCTAGCCATCCATTAGAAATGAAATATGTTGTTCAGAGAGATGATAAAAAACAAAGATGAGATGCACCTTGCGCAATGGTAATATGACGGGCAATGTCACTAGAGTTCGGTACCTTTACTTTGGAGGATCTGAAGATGTAAAATGTTGTACCGTGGCAAATGAAAATTCAAAAAAAGTTGAGTATGCAAATTTCATAAAACGGGTGCAAGCTAAATATGATGTAAGTCGTGTTGGATCATTTGCTTCAGAAACAAAGAAAGCTAAAACCCAACACTATCTCGTAGATTGGCTCCTTCAGGGTACAACAAAAATATAATGTAAATAGGTTGGCAACGAAATTGTTTTATGTTGAGGCCATTCTTTTCAATATCATTCATTCTCCACATTTCAAAACATTTCTAGATGCGGATATTGAATTTGGGAAGGGTTATAGATTGTCTTGCTATGAAAGAGTAAGAACTAGTCTTCATGAAGAGGAAGTGCTGGCGATATCCATTGTGCTAGCAACTAATTGTAAAGAAGCAAGAGATATACTCATGGATAGATTTTCTCATCTCTTTTGGACACCATGTGTAGCACGTGTTGGATTTTTTGCTTGAAGATATATCAAAATTGAAAGGGGTAAATAATATTATGATTGGAGGAAAACAAATTTCTAAGTTTATCTTCAAGCACCACTTGACATTGAGCATGTATCATTCATTTTCAAAGCGTGGGCTTCATCCCCTGCTGAAATAAGATTTGTCATCAACTGCATTACTTTGCAAAGGGAGGTAGAGTTGCTTGACATTGAACATGTATCGTTCATTTCCAAAGCATGGACTTCTATGCCCTACTGAAATAAGATTTGCCACCAACTTCATTACTTTGCAAAGGGAGGTAGAGGAGAGAATAGCATTGCGAAAAGTGATGGTTATTGATGAATGGACAGAGTCAAAGCTTTCAAAGGAATCTCATTCAAAAAATATTGAAAGAATTATCTTAGGGTGTACGTTTTGGGAGGAGGCCAAGAATATCATAATGGTGTTTAAACCACTCGTTAGAATTTTGAGAATGGTTGATGGCAATTAACCTTGCATGGGCTTTGTGTACGAGAGAATGGACAAAACAAAGGAAAAAATTCAAAATTTACTTGCAGGTAATGTTGAAGAAATCAAGAGCATTTGTGAAATTGTAGACAAGCAATAGTTCATGCTACATCGTCATCTACACGCGACAACCTACTATTTAGATCCTAAATTAGTAAAGGTAAATAATGACGCAAATGAAGAGATAATAAGGTGTATTTAAAACAATAGACATGTTGCTTATTGATGAAGATAAGAAGGAAGCATTGAGACAACAACTTACTATATTCAAAAACCAATTGAGAATGTTTGGCATCAAAAAAACAAAGGCAAGCAAGATGAAGTGAGAACCATCTAAATGGTGGCAGACTTCTGGGGCTTCTACTCCACAGTGGTAGAGACTTGCCGTGTGAATCTTCTGTGAGTGTTCAAGTGCTTTTACATGTGAAAGAAACTAGAGTACACAATTTAATCCACGCTAATAAGAGGAATCGACTAGTGGCTTAAAACCTCTCTAAACTTGTGTTTGTTCATAGCAATTTACGATTTCTTACTCACTCTCTTGCAAATGAAGATGACAACTCTCGCCTAAGCGAACCATGCTTTGGTGATGAAAGAAAATATTCATGTTGTTGATGAGCCTACTAATGTAGGATTAGATGATGTTGCTAGTAATGCTTTTCATGTAAATGTAGGGTTTGATGTTGTGAATGTTTAAATTTCGTTCCCATTCAGAATGTTGGAAACTTTAATGTTTAACAAAAAAGATAATTTAGAATTCTCATTATTATATTTTATATGTATGAAGTTGAACCATGAACATTGAAGTTTAACACTTAAATGGATTTTTCTATCATGTGTTATTTATGTTATGTGTAAGTGCCAACTTCCAAGTGGTATTTTCTTTACAAATATGTATAATATATTTATTTTAATAATTTACAAAAATTTGCTAACCGAACCAAATTTTTTTCGAAATCCCAAACTTCCGAACTTTTTTCCCCTTCCGGACAACCCAAACTTTTTGAACCTGATAACTATGCTCTGAACCTACTTCCTTCAAACAAGCTGAAAAGCTTCATGTATAGATAAAATCAATGAAGAGTGAGTATGATGCGTTGGTCAAAAATAGAACTTGGGAATTAGTTGATACTTTAATCAGTTGTAAACCCATTGGTTGCAAGGGTCTTTCAAAACAAGTACAAAGCATAGGCTCACTTGAAAAACACAAAGCAAGGCTTGTCGCGAAGGATTTGCTCAAAAATAAAGAATAAACTACAATGAAACCTTTGCATCACCAACATGGACTATTATTCGAACTATGTTGGCTTTGGCAGCTCACAACGGATGGAAGTTCACCAAATGGACGTAAAAACTACATTTGTGAATAGTGATCTCAAAGAAATAGTGTACATAACTCAGCTTGAAGGTTTTGCAGTAGACGGCCAAGACCACAAAGTGTGCAAGCTGGAAAAATCGTTGTATGATTTGAAACAAGCCTCAAGTGTTTGATGCGAAAAACTCAGTGAGCACCTCCTGAACATGAATTTCAAACGTTTTGAGTTTAAAAAGGCAACTCTTTTTGTCAAAACAATTGACAAAATAGTTGTATTTTTAGTGGTGTGTGTGGATGAACTACTCATAATAGGAAATAATGAAAGATACACTGCAAAAATCAAAACAAGTTGATGAAAGACTTTGAAATGACAAATTTGGGTTATCTTCATTACTATTTAAGTATTGAACTGATTCAAAAATCAAAGTATATCTTCATCACTCAAAAGATATATATATTGGTGAAATTCAAAGTAAATTCAAAAACGACAGATTGTAAGCCTCCCAATACACCCATGGAACAAAATCTAAAATTAATATCAGAGGATACCACAAATTTCGTAGATGCTACTAAATACAGACAACTTATTGGAAGTCTGATCTTTGTAAACACAACTAAACTAAATATTTATTTCGTTGTTGGTGTTCTTTTTCAATTCATGCAAACCCCCCAGAGAAAGTCATTAGGTAGAAACAAAGACTGATATCTAAAAGGAACACAAAATTTTGGGCTCAAAAACTTTAGGGCAAAAGACTTCAAACTGGTCGGATATTCAGATTCTGACTATGCTGGTGATTTTGAAGATAGAAAAAAAATCAAGTTTCCTAATGAATTTGGGAACAACAATTATCGGTTGGAAGTCAAAGAAGCAATCAGTGTCGACAATTTCTTTAGAAAAAGTAGAATACATAGCAACGTTAGAGAAAACTAGAGAAATTATGTGGCTCAAACAGGTTTTTTAGATTTGCAAAAGCAACAGCTTTCATCAACACCACTCATAGTTGACAACACATTTGCAATTCAAATAGCAAAAAATCTAGTCTTTCATGACCGAACCAAGCGCATCAACACCCAATTTCATTTGATTTGACATTATGTGAAAGATGGCAGTGTAAAATTGCTACATTGTCCTACTGTAGAGTAACCAACAGATATCTTGGCAAAAGTGCTTGGAAGAGAAAATTTTGAAAAATTTAGAGGCATGCTTGGTCTCACAATAACCCCTATAGATTAAGGGCGTGTAATAGTATTGTACATGGTATTAGATAATCCTAGGGTTAATTATAGGAGAGCTTTTGTCTCGTACTAGTAGATGAATAGTCTACGTAGGAAGCAGAATAGTCTTCTTGGAAAGTGAATTGAATAGTCATATTTTTGGTTATAAATATTGTAATCTCTCATCAATCACTTAATGCAAATATAGCTTTGGTTTGCACCAAAATCTCATTTATTTGTCACCTCGTTAGTCCAGGACTGACAATCAAGCCCAATTGGCAATGTATTGCACTATGAAGACGATCCACACAAAACCATGAAGGTCCATGAAACATCAGTAAGCTCCTAAAATAGAGAAAGGATGGTTTCCGTCATTTGAGGTTGAGAGTTCTCTATCTCATGATGAAACTGCCAGTTAACGCAGACAATTGCAAAACCACTGCAATGGTTAAGTAACACCAATCTACAGTGATCGACAGTTTCACCCACGACAGTTGCACAAGCCAAGTAATCCCAAATATGTTTGGGTGCTCATTTTGACCATTTTCTAAGATCAAAAGGGATTCCAAGCATCACCTCACACAAGAGGAAAGCAAGAAAGGATTTGAAGGAGGTGCACTGGAGTGAAAGAAGATTGACTGGGAGAGTGTGGGTTCTTGTTCACGGAGCACAAGGAGGCGAAGAGTTGGATCCAGTCCATTGAGGGGTTGTTGAGTGTGTGAGATTAATGGCTACGAGGACGATATTGTCATTCAATTGACCACCTATCATTGACTACATCACTATGTCAATCGTCTCGTTGGCTTCTAAGAGGAGCACTCAACATTCCCTCATCGAGGCTTTGAAAATTTCTACTCCTAGCCCTATAGCAAAGTCCAACATTCAGTTGTCTAGCACTCAATTCATGGTAGATATAGCTAAGAAGATTCCAATCATGGATATGGGTCTGGAAGCTCTCACTATGAAGTTTCTTACAGAGAGCATGAATTGATTTGCAAGTTCAACGACCTCTAGCCAAGGTTGTTTGAGCTACGTGAGTGGATCTCTCCTTCATGGAAACCCTTCCTTTCAAATGAAATCTACATCTATCTCTATGCGCAAAGAATTTTCATTGTGGAATGCAATTTTGCATTGGATAGACCTCATTCTCAAAGCTGGTCCATGGTTTTGGGGTAGTGCGGGTTTATGTTTGAACCCTAATTCCCCCTTCAATCCCTCAACGGATTCCATTACGTTTACCCCAATTTGGCTCAAGCTCCAAAACTTGCCCCTGCACTTTTGGAATCCTCTAAGCGTACTATCCATCGGGAATTCCTTAGGGAAATTCTATTTTTTCTCCCACGCCACCGCTCAACTACTTATCAAAACTTTCATCTGATTGTGTGTTGAAGTGGACTTCGCAAATGGTTTGTCAGAGGAGGTTTGTCTCAGGTTTGAAGATCGGGTGTGGTAGCAGACGCTTGACTATAACAAGTTGCTTTCAAATGTCAAGCTTGCTTCTCCAATGGTCATATGGGAGAAAAGGAGGGAATTCCAAGCCAACTTGGTGGCGAGGTGTTTAGGAACACCACCAATTGGTGGTCTCGAATCCCAAGGTTCCAAACTCTGATGACTGATCTCTTGCCCTAAAGGAAGAGATTACCCCTCCTGCCTCTATGCCAGTGATGGCCCTAGAGGATGAATCTTCCTCCATCCCTTTCTTCCCAACCCCAGAGGAGTGAATTTGAGCTTTTGCTAGAGCAGCCAGCTGCAGGAAAGGTTGTTTGCTCCACAGTTTTTGCAGCCCCCTCAACTCTTCCTTGGAGGAGCTTGTGGAGAGGTCTTTTGATCTCAAGTGGACTGAGGTCAGAAAGAAGAAGGAACATGGGAAGCTGCCCTCTTTCTGTTATATGGCTCTCAAGTTGAGTAAAGGTTTGGGTTAACTCCTATCTGCTTAATTTTCAGGGTTTACTATTACTAGGCTTATTGTTGTTGTCTCTCTTTTTCTTTGCTTCGGCTTTCACTTTTCTATAAACTTGTATTACCTTTTGGCAAGCTTGTCTTGTTCTCCCTTTATGAATAATCATTTGAGGGCCCCGATAGAACCCCTCATTTCTAAATACTCCTAGTGACTTGCGGTGTTGCATCTCCTTCACTTATGGAATTTGTATTTAGGCATGCCTCGTTTGGACGCTTACTCTTAACATATCACAAGACCCCAAATAAATTATTGTGCCACACTCAACATGCATGGTATATGCAAGGTAAACAATGTTCAAGGCCACAAAAACATTAGTGACAATTGTACTCCATTCTGTTGTTGGCATAAAATTTTCCCAATTACTTTTGGTGCTGGTCACATTGGGTTGGCAGTATTATGTCAAGGTGATAATTATCTTATGTTTGTTGACTACTTAGGGAATAATTAGTCACTAATAAGTATGTTATTCTAAGAATGTTACTTAGGGAATAACTGCCATGATGGATCAGAAAAGAACGTGCTTCTCAAGCTATGTAGAGGAGAATTCGGGTCCACACCCTCCTGCTTGTCGCTCTACCATCAAAGCACAAGTAAATTGCATTTTCCTTATAGCAATAAAATCACATGCATGATTACTATATTAAATATTTCATGACCATTATTGTTTTCTTCAGTTGACCAATTCATGTTATTTTGTTCATTGTATATGTTTGTAAGTTTATGAGCACTAGTATTCAGCCAACAACAAACAAAATCCTAATGAACAGATCCCCCAAGCACAATTCCACTGTAAAACAATCAATATCCTTTCTACATGTGGCATCAGGTCCACAGCAGAAAACTGTTAAAGGTATATAAACACCGTGAAGCTACGTGCCATTACCCGTGAATGTGTTTTTACCATACTCCAATAGCATCTGTATCAGCCAATAATTGGCAGGCATCATATGGAACAGTCAATGGAACCATTCAATCATTTACAACATACATTGTTGCCTATCATAATGCTGTCATCAATTCAGTCTCTTACAAGTCAAGTTTCCTCAAAATGTCAATTCTCAAAATAGATTATAGAGTCCCATATCATTATGAATGTCTCATGTACTGCATCATCAACAGCCAATGAATTCATAAATGTTATTTAAGGTAGGCAATAGGCATATGCAACCCACCATGGACAGCTTGTTCGCAATGCAAGCATGTAATTTGATGTAGTTCTACCACATACTTTCGTAGCTGCCACTTACCTATGCAGAAGAATGTTGCAATAAGAAAGTTTTGGCTATGTGCTAGTGAAAATGTTAAAGAGATAAATAATGCTACAGGCATACAACTTGAAAGGTCTGCATGCTCATCAAAATCTGGGCCTCATGGCAAAGCTCAACAACGTAGGCCAGCTACCTGTGTACAAGTTCTATAGGGAAAATTAAGTTTCTCCTAATGTTCATAGGAGCAATGGACCATCATTTCATCTGTATACAAAGACTAGAGAGAATGCAATTCACAATGTCAAGTTTCGTCTGCATACAAAGACTAGAGAGAATGAAATTCACAATGCCAAGTTTCTTCAAAGTTCAAATATGGCAATGCGCCAATTATATTTTAGAGATATGATTTATAAATTTAATTAAAGCTAATCTAAACACGATGATATAAATTGAGATATAATATTAAAAAGTAGTTTTATAACTTAAGTTTATAAAGCCATGTGGACTACTGCAAACCAGATCAATTCAAGGAGCAGTTTACTTCATGAACTTCATTCATGACATTTCTAGAAAAATCTATCAGATGCCTAAGATGTTTTCAAAGCATTCAGAGCCATAGTTCAAAAACTCGGACTCAGCCAAAACTTGGCAGCCCAAAATTTTGACTCAAACTCCTGCTCGGAAAATAAAATAAATTATAAATTCATTAAATAAACTTAAATAAGATGTAAAATTTAAGTTTTGAGTGGGGTTTATTCGCAGTGTGGTTGAAGCATCGTCTTCAACCCTCACTCCCATGAAGATAGATCAAGTAGTTGGATCCAAAATGTTGGACAAAAACTTCATTAAGCAGATGTATCCAGAAGACTATTATACAACATGTAAAATACTTGCAAAAAGCAAAAGAAATGAATTTAAAGAATGACTAAGTCTATGCTTTGTAAGATTTAGATAAAAAAGAGTACAATGCACATCAAAATATCATATAATGATTGATCATCATTATAGAAATTTATAAATTCCTCAAAAATTTAACTTCTCATTTGACAATTGTCATTGTTTCTCCCTAAATTTTAAGTTACTTGCCTTAAGTATCGTCCATAAAGACGAAGTCTTTGCCTTTCCTCGGCTTTGGATGCTAGGAGAGGTTTTGGGGGAGTCCCTTGCTTCCTGCTGAGATTCTCCAGCCAGGCGCCAATGCCCTAGACATTCTATGATGGACATTATCAGGTCTTGCATTGGCAATTTCACAATGGTCAACGATGATGTCATTGGTTCTTCTAGCCCAAGCCTTGCTGAAAACATGTGATAACATTGTTTTTCATACTTGGTTGCATGCTTTTATTTGTTCCATGATTCATTGCTTCATTGGGGGTCCTTCCCCAATTTGGTTAACCATACTTAGATGTTGTTGTTCAAGGGTTTTAACCATTTTCGGTTTATCCTCTCTTACTTTGTTTTTTTTCTTTCTCTTTTGAATTTTTGGGTTCAGCTATTTTATTTTTGTGTTCAGCTACTTGCATATCCTAGGGCCTTCTTACCCTAGCTCTTCTCTATTGTAATTGGTTATAGTTTTGAGTCCTATAGACCTACTTTCATCATCTATGGACATCAATATAATTTTGTTTATTCTTGCTTTCTTTCTTTCTTTTTTTCTGCAAACGATAGATAGTTATATGTGTGTGTGTGTTCTTGTTCTAAACAGTTCCACAATGAACAACTCTTCAAAGATTATGCTGGATCTTGAGAATCAAGATTTGTTCCAGGAGATGACCTCCATCTCAACAAGAGGACCAAATGTTACAAGTTCAAGCCTGCCATCTTTTACAAAATTCAAGGACATGTTTAAACTTTGACAAAATGAAATTCCAATGAAATATGGAACGGTAGCATGATTTCTTTCAGATTTAAAAAATTAAGACGGGGAAGAAAAAATAAACAGTGTGCATACAGGCCATACATTGTTTCATCCAAAGCTTTCTCTCTCACACAAATCAAGAAATAAAAAAGAAAAATATTTTAACTTATAAACATCTTAATGAAAAATATTTTCATACCTGTCTGCTGGTACATTGATGGGACCAAAGGTGTCCCTTTCCTCCCTATAAGCTGTTATCGATCTGATGCTTATAAATGATATACCACGCATCAATGAAGATGCAGCAGATGCAGATAAATGGCACCGGGATGCTGAAAGCAATGCCATTATATCACACTGCCTGCAGAAATGATGATATAAAGTGTTATTTCAAATCAATTTGATGAGTATAGTAATAGATTAATTAATTAGTGGTTAAATGATGTCAGGGTACAAGTAGCGACATAAATCTCAACAGTCATAAGATATGCTTTTTACAGTTTACTGTAATTGCCCAGATTATTTTAACATGTCTTTTAGCTACCCTCTACAAAGATATACATGGAAACAAAAATTCCTGGCATAAATGTGCTAGATATCTAGTCACCTAGAGTAGTAGGGGTGCGGCCCTCAGGTACTGGGATGCCATTTCAAATTAGGATACAGGAGTAAATGAATAAGGGCACAGCTATATTATATATAAATATGATCACTTGAAGGTGTGGGTACAGGGACGGGGACAGGGATGGGCACAGGGGTGTTCCTATACTGGCGTCTCCTAGTGACTATGTACATAACTATAGCAGAGGCAGCCATAGCTGTGAACCATGCGGGCAAAACTATTACAAAGGCTATGAATAAGTTAGATCTATAAACTATACCATAGATGGCTGTACATTCCATCACTTTTTGAAATAAGAGCTCAGAGTAACAATTATTTGGCAAATGGCAAAAAATATCTAAAATAATTTCAGACAAGAAAAGTTGCACTTCATTAAACCACTACTATAAAAATATAATTTCGCAAATTGCTAATTTAATCTCATCTTCAAAGTAGCCACACAAACCCCTATACACATTGATGTAAGAATTGGCATTGGAATAATTTAATTTCAGCATAACTTTTCAACTATGCTCATCAGTGAGCAAATTGACGTAACTCACTGAGAAAAAGAACAACAATTGATTTCTTTATCCTCCCTGGTATACCACCGACAATAGTAGGGCACGCTTATGGGCCCAAATACTGTAGACCATAAAGAAACACCAAAACAAACACAACAACAATAGTTTTTACCTATTAGTATTAAGTTATTAACCATTTTCTTCATAATTTTATTCTTCTATTTTCCCAACTACCTATGTCCATGACTTTAAGCCCAACCTATTTATCAAGTACGTGGACCATTATTTTTTAGACTATTTCTTACACCATTCACCATAAAAATCCATAGCCTTGTATAGTTTCAATACGGAAAATTTTATTCTTGCAATTTAAGCTGCATCAATCAAGATTCAAGCCTTCTTAATAAAAACCTTCTGGAATGAACTTTGGATCCCAATGCTTCCGCCCAGAGTTTTTTTCCCTCGCATTAACCAGCCATGTAGTAAATGATATATTATGTTAATTTTTCTCTGAATTGTAATAGTGTTTGGTTCCACCCACTGTTTGGATTGTTCTCCACCAACTCTCCTGTCAACTATACTCACACCCCTGATAAGACAATCTGGTTATTTCTTTCTAAATTTTCCCATTTGAGATATTTGACCTTGTTACATTGCTAATCATTTAGAGTGTTGGCTCTCTAAGATGTCCCAACACTTTATCATCCCATACTTGGTAAAATATCACATTGACTACTACAAGGCCAAGTTATGATGCATAAAAAGCCCTCATTAAATGCTCACACAATTAATTTGTTACACAAATCACAAATGAGACACTTGAAAAACAAAAAAAGGGGCCACACCAGAATCAAGGGTAGCCCTCTTGGCTAGAGCAACTGCCCAGAAAGCTAGCCCCCTTGGCTAGAGCCACTGACCAGCTTTGAAATTAAGTGAAAAATGGACTCATGAGCGACAGGGTTTATAGATGGAAACCACACAAAGCAATCTAATGGAAAGGTCATAATCAGGCCACTCCATCATCGAGTCTGCCAGATAAAAATTATGGTAAGCACTGACAGTGCCTGTAAGAGCAAACACTGATCAGGCCAGTACATGTGGCTTGGGTAAGGGATGCTGGGGGGTCTCCATAATCTTTTGGTTTTACTGGAATATCAGTACTGCCTCAAATAATGTTGCTGAGACTTTAGCTATCAAGAAGGATACATGACCTTAAAGCATCCATTGAATTCCCAATTCTTGAGGTAGGCCCAAAGGTTGCAATTGAGAAACTTAAAGAGGCATTCTATCCGTAGGTGGAACAATGGCTCATAGACAAACATCTGAGAGATTGACATTTTGCCTCCAAACTTGGAAGACTGATGAAAAAATAAATTATACTAATGTCCAAGAATGACCAACATTGATCAATGGGGCTCAGAAATACAAGTTACAAAAGCTAAATCAAGTACAAAAGGAACTCCAGCAACCAAGAATGAAGAATCTAAAGGCTAAAACTATAACGAAGAAGCACTAAAACCAAATAAGAGGGGTGGTTGATCCCTATAAAATTATGTAAAAAAGTCTTAAAATATAACAATCATGTGAGAGAACAGCCCCTTGTCAAAAAGAAGCGCCAAGGAGGATCCCTTGCGTACATGTGTGAAGGTGAAAAAAGAAGATTGAAATACTACTCCAAAACTTATGCAAGGAAATTAGGTCCTAATTGATGATGCATTAGTTGGAGTTTGTGTTGGTTAAGTTGAAAGGGGTTGATGTAGATCATGTTAACACTGTCCAGCAATATCATTACCTCCCCAAAGTGCAACTGGCAAAGGAGAGTATTAACATGTCCCATTACCCCATGTTCATGATGGAGTCATTTGAAAGAAATTTCTAAGCAAAAAGCAATGGGGATGACTTTTAAGTGGCACTGCCTGTCAACGTTCTCTACAGAAGGTTTGGAATGGACAAATCATTTTTACCTACAGCTCTATTTCAAACCAAAAACAATCCTGAACTTGAGCTTAAGCATCACCCCTTACGATCGATTAAGTACGAATTCTTGCTAGCAGCTAACAATAAAGCTATTTGCATATTTTGCTTGTTAGTAGCATGGCAGCCATGTCCATAAAAAAGGGAACTCTGAGGAGGTTCAAATAGACATGAAATAAATTCAAGCGATGCAAGAAAATATCCCAATGCATCTAGACCTTCCTTCATATGAGTTTTTTTATTTAGGGCCAACTATGGTGTGACATGCCCCAGTCATACACGCCACAAAACACAACCATTTTTTTTTTCTCTCTTTTGATCAAGTTTCATGTCAATAAGATGACAGCTCTTTTAAGGAATGAAGTTCAACAATTCCATAACAAAGATCACAATCAGTTTTCAATACAAGGCAAGATCATTTGTCACAATGGCTTAATATATCTTCTTTGGAGTACATGAAAGGTTTCTCGAGACATCTGCTACAACATCATTGGGTGACCTTTCAGTAGTGACTCCCAGGAGGCATAATATTGTCACGCCAATTCAACAGATGGATATGGATTTGCATAAGCACTACAATCGAGGAAGGACTAATCCCATAGTCACCGCATTCGAATTCGTGTTCGAATTCGCTAAGCAAAATTCGGAACTAAAAAATTTGAGATAAAATTCGTGATTAAATTCGCTGATAGATATATGCTTATTTTTTAAAATATACCAACCCACCATTAAAAAAGATCACATTTCATATAAATAAATATGTCAAAATAACTTTCAAGTTTCCACCAAGTATCTCATTAAAGTTTTTAATGTTTTGTTCAAAATGATTTAATGATAATCTGCTTTCCTAATTCCACATTGACTCAAAACAAAAGCATACAAGGTAAATCAGACTCAGATTTTTCATGTATTTTCAAATAGAACAGAATCTGTCCAAAATTTCAGACTCCAAAATTTATTCTAAATTAATTGAAATAAACAAACTATGAAAAGTATGTTGGGTACGGAATACTGAATTTAATCACGAATTTGAACGAATTTCAAAGATTTTCTTGTCGTTCGGCGAATTTCGAACTTCTACGATTAAATTCGGTGAATGCAGTTACTATGACTAATCCACTATTAGTTCTTAGTCCTTTAACAATGAGGCAAGATTACAATCTTATGTGGAGAAGTAACATTTTTATTTGTGAGCCACAATAGAATGGAATGACATCTCTTCCCGGTCTAGCCAAAGTTTGGATTCAGTGGATAGTAAGATGCCTCATAAGGTTTACTAGCATTAGGACAACTGACATAGTTCAGGTATATGCTCAATATCAACAATCTCAATAGAATGAATCAAGTTAGGGCTTAGGTATTCATTTATAGATGTAAGATTACACATCCTTTTTGTTAAGTAAAGTATCATCTTTAAACCAATAAATTCAATTGCTTTCTAAGAATATCAAGGGGACAATAAAAATTGGCACATTGTCAACATTCTATTCCTTTTTTTATAAGTCTCTTTCCAAGCACACGTCAGCAGAAGATCAAAAAATATTCTATGTACTTAATTGGAGTTTAGCTAGAGTAAGAAGAGTGACTGGGCCTTAATAGATTCCTATATTATGATAGTGGAATCGCATATCATTAAGTACCTTTATTGAAAGAAAGTACAATAGTTTCAATTAAATTTTGTTTCATTAAACTTCTTCCAAGGCATTGACAAGCACAAGAAGGTAACATATTATTATTGTATCAAGTATGGACTTGAAAAAACAGATATAAAACCCAAGTTGACATTCTAATTATTAATTAAAACCAAGGTAGGGACTTAAGTCTCCGTACTAGTTGAGAACTAGCAAATTGTAAGGTTATTAAAATCTAACACATCCTCCTCACGAAATACAGGTGTAGCAAGTTGGTTGCTAACATGGTCCAATTCATCCGGAATTACCTATTACTATGATATTCATATAGGTTTAGAAGGATGTTCCACATGTTTTAGTGTTCCAACCAAGTTAATCCCAAGGCATCATATTACCTCCACATGAATTTCACGTAGTATAAATATTACAATTGACTGCTAGAAGGTTTCAAGTCATAACGGAAGTCTATCTTGTTATTTATCCATCTTGACAAGATTCTCTTGAAAATATGAGAATGCTAAGGTTTTATTTCACCTAGGATTCCTTAACAAGGATAGAAATTTCAGTTTCAAGAGTAGCCAATCCTTCCAATTGATTATTTTGAGAACTAAGAAAGATAAATTATCAAGAACAGTTCACTTGAATCCTATGAATGAACCATAAATGGATTTGATAGTTTTTAAGAGACATAGCTTATATTTCCATCTTGAGGAGTTTCTCAAACAGATTGCTTCCCAAATTAATAAGGTAGCAAGATACATCATAGTAGAATGCTTACTTTTCAGTGATCCCAATTTATCATGAGGATATGATATTTTCCTTTTATATAAACACATTTAAAGACTAGATACAATTAACTAGAATCAGGCAGAGTTAGCCATCTAGCAATATAAGGAATACATTACTTCAATATATATATTTTTGTAACAAGAGTAAGCTCAAGAAGGATATAACCAGGAAGAAGAAAGAATTTTCAAACTTAAAGAAAATAGGAGAAGAGATATTCAAACATAATCTTCCTACAAGAGACTAACACGTTCATAAAAAGGTTTAACATCATAAAGAAGTATTTCTCGAGTCTTATTCACCTTTGATTTATCCTTGTCCTGTAGTAAAATCACATGCAAGTTACCTCAGCAAATGCTTGCAATGTTTTCCCTTATAGCATAATAGTATTCCAATGAATATAATACAAAATATTAAACTAACATAAAATTAATTGTCCTCGAAATATCATGGAGATAATCTCCTTCTAACATAATAATAAAATCATGAATAATTTTGCCTCCGCTTGGCTTTATTTAAACAACAAAACCTCAAAGCATTAACCTCGTTTGAACTTGCAACATCATGTTTACGGTAGCATATTTACCATAGTAATCCCGTCACAAACAATATGGAGAAGGCACCAAACTATCACTTAGATGACAATCATTTTTATAAAGTTAAAGGCTCAAAACCTGATCTACTCTACTCTAAACATATTAGTTGTCCCGGTTATGAACAAATTATTCTAACCGAGCACCATACCTTCATAACCACAATATTCTAATTTCAAACAACAACCATACAAATAATATGACATTTATAAGCATTATCTTTGATCATTATAATTTATGTTCACCAAAAAGGGGCAAGATTACCCATTTCCTCTCCATGTGCATCCCTTGTCAAAGTCAAGTTTGGGTTAATTACATCAAGCTCAAAGTGTATATATCAAGACCAAATTTCATTCTAGTACACCTAATATCCTCATGAAATCTTAACGCCATAATAATTTCTAGTACACCTAATATCCACATGAAATCTTAACGCCATAATACTTGGTTTAAGTCCCACACGCCAAATTGCTTTGTAGACCACTCATGGTCAGTAAAATGTCCATACTAAATGGCAGCCCTCAACCATAATGATTTAAACTCTCGTCCTCCTAAGGCCACTAATATTCATGTAGCTGCCACGTGGCCACAAGAGAATAAAATGAGGCTGAGTTAATGGATTAAAGCATGTATTTCCAGAATGTCTCTGTACGTGTATTCCTTTCACAATAAGCCATATCGTTATACAAACTATTGTTTTAATTTTGTCTTAAATTGTTGGAACATTTCACTAAACTAACTAATAACAGTGCAGCATTAAACGTGGCAGGAACGTCCTTCTCTAAGGATTCCTTTAGCTTCAGACTTCAAAATTAATGCGCCCTCATTTATATAATATCATAAAATAAAAATTACTGTTATTTGATATAAGATAGGGCAACGTTCTTACTTAACAAAATGAAATTTGGAACAGGATTTAATTTACCCAGCCATTGCGCACTACAACTGAAATCCAAAAAAATCACTAGCATATCTCCATTTTCCCACTGCCCTCAGCTGGCTTCCACAATGTATTATTCACAAAAGAAAAGAACTGTAATTTTATCCAAACTTTTGAAATCTCATGGCCTATTTCCAGCCGATAAGGCAGCTGTGTTTTTGACATTTCTCTCTAACCACGAACTGGATTAAACTAAAATTTGAACAGTTCATTCCCAATTCTACTATTAACAAACCCACAAAAATCTAAAATACCCAGATTGCAAGTAAAAATATATGGCCATTTTACCAAGTGGATTTTAGTGAAAAAAACATAATTTGTATAGAAGTTTTTGTGTCATTCATAGATCCAAATTCAGAAATCACACACATAAATCAAGCTCACTACACATTCTCATAGGTAAAGCTTAATTACTCGTAGCATAAAACAACACTGCATATGGCAAGCATTCACAACAGAAGATTTTCTTAAAGCTTAATGGGAAATTTTAACAGGTGTCATAAGAGAATAACATGCCTCTTCCGAAAATAAAAATGCTCCTGCCAATCCTCTTCAATCTGTGAGCATCTCCCTCCCTCTGCTGCACCTCAATCCTCAAACTAACCTTGCTGGTGAAGAAAGAATATAAGCAAGTGCTATCCTTTATTTTAACTCTCCAATGCAACGACCTAGATTAAATTCTGAGCAATCTGATTCATTTATGAACTCTTCTTAAAATACCCAATGCGTTGGACTTCCCCCTTCTATTTACGCTTTCAAGGTTTATATGTCCAAGAAAATTAAAGGGGTGCAGATTTTCCACGCAACTCAAAATCTTCATTTTTTTAATAAAAACAAGTTCTTTGGGCTTAATGAAGCAAATACACTTTCCAATTAAACTAAGGGGACCATACTGTCTTCAGCTCAATTATAATTCAGTATCTTTTAACTATGTTAAACTTAGTTTAGAATCACCTTTATGACCTAAGTATATATTTTTATGAAGTTACAAACACTTTCAAAGATTTTGCACGGATTGATTCAATAAGTTACTTTATAAAAAAGGTACATCTTAACATGTGATAAGCGCTTTCAAATTATGCTAAGTGCCAAATTTATTCCAAACTAAAATTTATGATAAAGGTAAACACAAGACATAAGGGAAGTGTTTCTTAGAGAGAATTTTTTTTAGTAACTATTGTACAGGTAACTATAGGAATTGCTTCACCCAATTAATTTGTATTGGACAACGTGCAGCCAATACAAGCAGAGTATTTTTTTCATATATTTAATTTTTGACATTAGGTTTGCAAAATCTATGTTATAAAAAATAGAAAATAAATTAATTTACAATCTTTCCATTGGAAAAACCCAACTAATGTGACTAATTTACTTGAGGAAACTCGGGATTTATTGGACTGAAAAATATTTATTTTTTAACAGTGTCAATAAAAAAAATATGAACATTAGAAAAGCATAGAAACATTGTTTTTTCATAATTTGCATGGATATATGTACATTAACAAAACAATAGGGGTGTACAATTTTAGAGATTTTGGCCGACTGCAGTGGATTTGCATTCCTGGATTTCCAAGCATTAGAAACCTCTTTTGGCCGGCACTTTCGTTGTTCATTCTTGTGCTAAGGGTTTCTTCATCATTGTCTGCTCTTCCTCTTCTGACAAAGATCAGCTGCTTCTTTCGGGCCCTTGGTTTTGGGACAAAGCTTTTTTGTGCATGAAATCATGGTTCCCCGCATTCAACCCAGTTACAGAGTCCTTTGCTACAGTTCCAATTTGGGTCAGAATGCCTTCTTTGCCTTTGAAATTTTGGCAGGCTGCTTCTCTTCAGGCCATCGGTAGCTCTCTTGGGGATTTTATCTCCCTCGCTCTAGAGTTTGAATTTCGCATGCGAACTACTTTTGCTTGAATGTGCATTGCCATGGATCTATCCAAAAAATTACCAAAAGTTATTAAGATTAAAGTTGGTGAAAGAGTCTGGACTCAAACTTTGGATTATGAAAGAATAGATTTTAGGTGCAAGAGATGCTTTGCGTGTGGTCATATGGCTAACAATTGCCCCAAGAATTCTGTTGGTCATCCTAATAGCAAGTTTAATTTTGGAAAATCTAGAACTTGGTGGAAAGAAGCTGATGTGGAACATCTGATTGTCTTTGGTAAGGATAGGCATACAGATTCTGGAGGTCGGGGTAAGGTTTTTAGCCCTGTTAAGGCTATTGTTGCTGCCATTGACTCAGGGAAAGCTTCCTCTCCTCCTTTGGTGTTATCTTCCGAATCTGATAAAAAGGGCTCTAGTTTGGAAATCTCTATTTCACAGTCTCCCCAGAGTTCGTTAGATCACTCTTCGCTTAATTTGAGTTCCTCCCAGTTAGAGGCTACTTCTATTAAAGCCTTGGATTCAAGCTCGGATTCTCCTCAGCATGATGTCACATGGAACTTTGCTCTCATAAGAAATCAGCTGTCCCTTAAGTAGGGTGCGTAGTGCTAGTTTTTGGTTCAATGTAGTTTCGTGCATGGCCTGTTTTGCCCGTCAGGTTGATGTTGTTATTGTTCTTTAAATTGGTTGTTTCTGCTCACCTATTTTCCGGCTAAGCTAATTTTGGTGGCTTTGGTATTATCTATTGCATTGAAATGCCAAGTTATGTTGGTGTTTTTTGAATTATATATTGGGCAGGGGACCTGTTAAACCCTGGTATCTATCAGAAAAAAGAAAAGAAAAAAGACAATAGGGGTGTAAACTGTCTACACAATCTGCTATTAAATAATATATCAAATCAACCTGTCACAGCCTAAGCCCTACAGTAATTTAGTTAAATTCAGGAAACCCAAGCAAAGTTTTGTGCTGCAACAATTTGTATGAAAAATAGTGTTCACACCATCTGAAACTTGGCATGGCATTCTGGAGAGGCCGTAGCTCATCTCACCAATATCGCTCAGCTGGTTTGGGTCGTTGTTGGAATGAGCGTCAGGTAACGTAGGTTACTCCTCATATAATTCAAACTGTGGATATTGTCATACAGCTATTTCTGATAATTTTCCAGCATTGAATTTTAATAAGAAAGAAATTGAAATATTGCAGGCTGAGGCAAATAAACAATGGGAAGTTTGGAACCCTGGATGTTGTGATTTCTACTTCAAATGGATTACGTTTTCCTGCACACACTCTCATTCTGATGAGCTGTCTCTCTGTTTTCATTCTTATTTCACTCTTGGTGTGAATATAATTTAGCATTTAGCATTTTTCTATTTGAAGATATTTTATTTGTTTGTTCAAGCAAATCAGTTGATTGTTTTTCGGACCATGTTTGAGGTATACCAAAGGAGAAAGGTAGAGCGAGGAATAGTAATAAAGGATGTGGGAGGAGGCAAAGGCATTGAAGTGTTTTATGAACTTTCTATACACAGCAAAAATTAATTCTCAAGACATACACGTGAATTATAAGGAGGAATAGTAATAAAGGATGTGGCAGGAGGCAAAGGCATTGAAGTGTTTTATGAACTTTTATACACAACAAAAATTAATTCTCGAGAAATGCACGTGAAGTATAAGGATCTGGTGAGGCTTTCCCATATTTACCAGGTGAATCTACTCAACGTGAAGTCGAATATCTTTATGTGAAAAATGTCCTTGCCAAACAAATAGCAAGTGAGGTGTTGAAGATGGCAGACACATATAAATTGCAGAGTATTAATGAGGCAGCTCAGAAGTTGGTTGCGAGTGGTGGATACCGATAAGTGAAATGTATATATATTTTCCTGAATTGTAAGTCTATTTTTGGGTTGCAGATTATAAAAGTATACAATTGGTTTGAAAGCCTTTAACATTCCTCTTTCTTTTTCTGTTTTCCGTTTCAAAATGATGCCTTGTAAATAAAATGACAACACTCCATGCAGCCAATTTTAGACAGCATAATTTGCATGCAACCGGGCAAGGTTGAATTGAGTTCAATAAGCATGATAATTCATAGCTAGTTAAGTCCACTCTAGTTATTGCTTGCAATCCAAATGCATCATGACAAGCCACTAACCACCATGGAAACCTAGCTCTAAGCCAAACTTGCGTTCTTATTTCTGAATATTATAATTTTCATGTTGCAAGAGTTGTCAACAAGTATTAGTTGCTTATACTAATAATAATACAATCCATCAAATGGTTGGAGGTCCCAATGGACGACTACAAGGTTTTCCAAAGCACACCATAATCCAAGCCAACAAGGATGAAGATTAGCTCAACAATTATCAATTAAACCATCATGACACAAACCCAAGTGTACCTGACATAGGGGCATCAAAACCACTCTAAGTAGAATGGACTTAAGTAGCTACAAATTATCATGCTTATTGAACTCAATTCAAATGCATCACAACAAGCCACTAAGCACCATAGAAACCTAGCCTTCAGCCAAACTTGCGTCCTTATTTCTGAATGTTATAATTTTTGTGTTGCAAGAGTAGTCAACAAGCATTAGTTGCTTATACTAATAATATTACAATCCATCAAATGGTTAGAGGTCCCAATGGACGACTACAAGGTTTCCCAAAGCACACCATAATCCAAGCCAACAAGGAAGAAGATTAGCTCAACATTTATTAATTAAGTCATCATGACACAGCCAAGTGTAACCGACATAGGGCGGTCAAAACAACTCTGAAAAATAATGAGCGCAAGGAGAGGTCAAAACCCTTCATCTGCTTCTACAGAACAGGAGGGGCATTACATCCCCCCAGTTAAAGAGAGAGAGGAACAACGTTGATCTGCTCTCTCCAAACAAACGAGATTTTAATCCATATGGCCAAAAAAAAGGAGAAAACATGGTCTTTATTTTCAATTTGAAGGTTTTATGCTACCATGGTTTGTAGACCAAGCTAGGAAAGCCAGTCCATAAAATAAATTTGATTTTGTTCCCATCTCAATTTAGAAACCCATTATATCTTCTAGCAAGCGATCTGAAGCTATAAAGCACTTAGATGAACATTGTATATCAGGTTGTATTGCCTAAGGCAGCTCTCCCAACTGCTAAAATTGACTAACTTTTCTTTACACAATCCATGCAAGCGTCTTGAAACCTATGTTCACAAGAAACCTGATCATGGCCCTGTTGTCAAGTTTACATCTTATTTCTTGTTTTTGCGACCATGAAGAGTGATAACAATTTCATCATTTAGAGACATAAACAAGCTAGGCAGCAAAAAGGGAGGGGATTTGGTATATGTTTATTTAAATATGTCTCTTATACCAATGCAATAATCGAATACTAATCAAGCACAAGTAAGCTGTGGATTATATAATGAGTTGTCCATTGAATTCATTGAGCAGGATGAAGAGGGCCCCTTGATCATACACCAATCATCAAAGACAAGTGAAGGGCAAAGCAGAAGAGTGCTTCAATGCAGTGCAACGGACATATGATTTTGACAGTGGCCATAAGACAACATGCTAGCTCCCATTTTGTTTTATCAAAATCCATATTGTATTAGTTTTTGTATCATTTTCATATTGCATAGTTATCACTTATCACATATGACAAACTTTGTAGACTGTCATATATCGTTGAGCCTAGGTTTTTGACAGTTTGCGTTGTGATTTGCAATTCTAGTTGTATAACCCTTCTGACCATTTCCTTGCTAAGGAATGTTTTGATCATTTGGTCTTCTTTGTGTGAGATCATGGATCGATGGAACCAATTGTTCTAATGGCTAGGTTGTGTGAGGTCTTACCCAAAAGACTGAGCGCATCTTGCACTGGCTTCCTTTGGGCATCTCAACACCTGGACGATTATCATGGTTACCAAATCCAATCGGATCTACACAAAATCTACTCGAATGCCCATTTTTTGGCCACTTTGGATAAATCTGCCCGGGTCGGCCCTTTTTTTCAAAAGTTTTTTTTTTAGGTCTTCTGCAGAAAAAATGCCTGAATATTATATATTATTAACATTATTTTATATTACTTTATTAATTTTTTTAGGTCTCTCTCTCTCTCTCTCTCTCTCTCTCTCTCTCTCTCTCACACACACACACACACACACACCCACACATATATATTTCCAAAAAAAAAATCATAACTTTTATTCAAAGAAAAAAGTTACATCATGTAAATGCACAAGGCATTGAAAATATAGATCCAAAAGAAAACCCCTACAGGCCCAAAATACTATCCAGGACTACACACTACCCTTTCCAGAAGCACATGAAAAGACCAAAAAAATACCAAATGAAACAAAACTACGAATCGAAAATATTGCAAGAGATCAGAGGCTATGATATTCCATCCTTAGTCTCCATCTTCACCCATTGACCTGGCACCAACAACAAACCATCTTTGGATAGCGAGTCTGCCAAGGTATTTAGTTCTTGATGAACATGTTTGTATGAAACAATGGTGAAAACACTAGGCAGCTGATTCACCTGTTCAAAAAACAAAGTCAAGAAAAGACTCCATTTTATACAACTTTTGCATCCCAATTAGTAACAACTTGAGAGTCTCCCATCACTTGCAAGCTGTCAACATTGCTATCCCAAGCAATCTCGAGGAGCAACTTGAGTGTAAGTAATTCAGCCTAATTATTTGACGCCCGAACCAAGCACAACTTTGAAATGAAACAAATCATTTGCATTGATGTATACACCTCCAACACCACAACAAACCTTGGCTTGCCCCATCAAAATACCCTTAGGGAATAGAATTATCAATCACCACCTCTGTAATCTATCTTTGTGCCTTCAGCTTCATATTCTTTTTCAATCCTTCAAACATTGTTTTGATCTGAATAGAGGACTAGATTAGAGGAATATTAATATTGTTGAATATATCAGCATTTTTTGCCAACCATACCCCCATGCCAAAACATAGGATATAGCTCTAAAATGCTTTAACTTTCTATTAGCAAACCAATTCTTTAACCAGTCAACACGTGTATTCCCATGCCAAGAACCTAGTCGCCAAATCAAACCATCAATTTCAACCCAAACAACTCGAATGTAGGGACAGTCAATAATTAAATAATTAATAGTTTCCAAAACAGCTCTACATAATGTGCATCTTCCCGGCCCTTGCCAACCTCTTCTCAACAATGTATCCCATGCTAACACTTTATTACTAAGTGCCAGCCACATAAAAGTTCTAACTTTTAAAGGAGTATTAACCTTCCAAATTACTTTCCACCACCAAAACTGGTTACCAAGACCTTACGAAGAGAACATAGCTTTATATCCAAGTTTCGTTGTGTAACCCCACTTAGCTGGATTTTAGTCCGCTCGAGTTCATCCTCAATCCTCTCTATAATCCTCACATGACTTTTAATCATACTTCCCACATATTCATTCTACAATTCACAATCTCTTCCTTCTATACCCAAGTGTTGAGCCCTCAACCAACCTTGTTGCCAAATAGAAATAGTAGCAAGGTCAACAACTTGTCACATAGTTGCAAAACCAGAATCCTATAGCTGAAATATTAGATTATAAGGTAGCTTATATGCATTTCCACCCCCCACCAATGGATCTACCCCAGTTCTAACATTACCACCATGTCCAATTTTCCAAGCCAACTAGTTGCCAATAAGAGGGAATGTCAGGACCAAAACCTTCCAAACAATAGAGACATTTATAATAGTTTTAGCTAGCTTTTGAATCCACTCATCTAATGTAAGAGGCTTGATGTATTTGTGCACCACAACCTTCTTCAACAAGTTGTCCTAGAGAAAAAGTCTCCATAAACTCCTAGCTGCCAAGGCTTTGCCAAAAAAATATATTTTTTAAGCCCCATCCCCCTTCTTCCTTTGGTTTTTCAATGAGTTTCCATTTAGTCAATGCAATACCTTCTTTGTCTTTTTTACCTATCCACAAAAATTTTAAAAACCTCTTCTTTATCTTCTCCAACACCCCCACCAGAATATGTGCTAAACCATGCCAATAAACAAAAGTTGCTTCTAAGACTAACTTAACAAGAGTCAATCTTCCCCCTAAGGATAACCCCCTATTACACCACAAGTTGATTCGCTTGTCTATCTTTGCCACCAACCAATCCCAATCCTGTTTCCCATAAGTATTTGGCTTCAACACAAATCCCAGATATTTTATCCTTCCTCGAAGCTTTGCCCTGGTATAAGGTAGAATCTGCAAAATTTGTCTCTCCTCTTCTACAGATTGAGCATTACATGACAAGGTAGACTTATGCATATTAACCTCCATACTTGTGGCAATACCGCAAGTCTCCAAGATTTCTTGTGTCTAGTGGCATCCTTGATAGAACCATCACAGAAGAGAAATACATCATCAACAAATAACAGACGAGTAAGGAAAAAAGAGCTTCCCACTTTGATCCCTATGAGAGCCCCAGTCTTCTTAGCATCTCTAATAGCTCTACTCAAAACCTAGCAACCAGAAGGAAAAGAATTGGAGATAAGGGACAGCCCTATCTGAGCCCTCTCCCAAGCTTGAAGAATTTAGAGGCAGAGCCATTGATAAGAACAACAAAGGACGTTGTAGAAGTACAACCCATGATCCAATTAACAACTTGTAAGTTGAACCCAATATGAAGAAGTACAAGTCTTAAGATACAACCAACTAACTGTATCATATGCTTTGGATAGGTCCAATTTGACCACTACAGCAGGCAATTTATTTACTTTAATAGAATGTAAGCCTTCTTGAGCCACTCCCATTGCATCATGTATTTGTCTTCCATTAAGAAAACCAAATTGTTCACAAGAAATAGAATCTGAAAATACTCTTTTAATTATTTGTGCTACAATCTTAGCAATGATTTTACATAGACAGTTGCACAAGGCTATCGACCTACAATCATCAAACGATACAAGGCTGTCTTTTTTTGGTATCAGGGCAATAAAAATTTCATGGGAATTCTCCTAGTAACTTTAGTCTCCGCAATCACCTTATGCAAGTCCTCCTCAACCAACTCATAAACGCCTAAAAAGAACACCACGTTCCACCCATCTGTCCAGACTTTTGCTCTTTTGAAATGATGAGAGAATTAATTTAAGTTCTTCCTTAATAACCTCCACCAATAGCATCTCATTATTTTCATCATTAGTAAAACTAGGGAAGAAAGTAATAAGCTTCAGGATCTCTGCAAATTTGCCCTTTTTGACTCCTTAAACAAAAACTTCAAATGATTTACCCCCAAATCAGCTAGCTCGTTGAAGGACCTAGCTTTAGAGCCATCCTCTTTAGGCATCTCCTAGATAGTATTAATATTTTTCCTGTGATTGGCATAATTATGGAAGAATTTTAAATTTTCATAACCAACTTCCAACCAAATAGCCCTGCTTTTCATTCTCCATTCTGCCTCACAAGCTAACAGAATTTCACCTTTCTTTTTCTCCAACTCAAATCCTTGCTTTAGCCACCTCATTATAAACACCATCTACCAAAGCATCATAGAATTCAGCTATCTCTCTCTCAATTTGTGTGAGGACTTATTCCTACTGTCTAGATTTGTTAAAAGACCACATAGAGACAACAGACTTCACCTTCTGTAATTTTTTTGCAAATTGAAAACAGGCTGAACTCCCCAAATTCCTATCATACCCTTCCCAATTAGCTTTGACCAAGGACTGAAATTCCACATCCTGCAACCAAGAGGGATTGAACTTAAAAGGGCATGGTGGTTTACTTGCCTTAGTACCAAGTTGCAGCAGAATGGGAAAGTAATCTGAATCACTATCTATTTCAACCCAAGACCTGATCCTTTCTCCCTTGACCGTGATATCCTCAGAGGCTAAAAACCTATCAAGTCTCTTTGCAAAGAAGTCATCTCCAGTCTTGTTATTCCTCCAAGTAAGAATAATTTTAATAGGCTCAACATCAACCAGCCCAACCCCCTCTAATTTATGCACATAATAACCAGCTAGAGTGTTTGTTCTTGTTGTTGTCGCCCAAACCTCAGATATGTTCAAAGTGAAATTCAAATCTCCTCCCAAGATGAGCCTCTCTTCCTTTATGAAATCCATATCCATTAACCTATCCCAAAACTGTTTTTTATTCCCATATGGCCCATAAATGTTAACCACTATGAAATAAATCCCCTTCGCCATAGAATGAAGTTGTGCTCCTAAACCAAAAAAAAGAAAAACAGAGTTAAGAAACCTAGGACCTCTTCTTCCAACCCAATAACAACCCCTCTGAACAACCAACAAAATCCAATCAAATGAATTCCCAATCCTTCAAAAAGGTTTGTAATACACCCTCTGCTCTCTTACCCTCTATCATGGTCTCTTGAAGCATCAATATATCCGAATTGTGAAGCAACACTAACCTTCTAAGGACAGACTTTTTAGAATCACTACCCATTCCACAAGTATTAAGAAAGAGAATTAGCATTTGATAACCTTCACAAGGGTTTGGTTTGCGCTCAGTGCCCCATCAATGGTTTTTTGTTTCCCACTTTGTATCTCCCTTAAAGCTTTATCTTTCGCTTGTGAAAAGTAGGCTTCCTCCATAGGGTAGAGTTGCATTTCTCCTCTCTAAAATAGAGCTACGACCACCCAAAGTTGTTGTCTCTTTGAAAAATGCAGCCAGCTTTTTGGATCTGAGATTGTATCTATTCTAACCAATAATGGAACCCCCATCCTCCAAGAAGGAGGAAGATTGATCGGAGGACCTATCTTGCAAAGGATTTTTGACAAGTAGAAGAGTAGACCCAATAGTGTGCAAAATGTTTAACCTTGGGATATAGTCCTGATTTTGACTATCGTTCTTGTTTAACCTCTCAAGAGACCTTTCACCTTTACCCCTTGCCTTAGTTCGAACATAATATGATTCCCCTAAGGGCGGCCATTGTTCAAGGGGTAAATTTAATGAACCATGGCAATTGGAAAAAGAGTGTGCGGGTGTGGACATCAACATGTTATCCAGATTGGAAGGATCTATCTGATGATCAATAGGAAGAATAAGGGGACTTAAGTGATTGGAAGAGAGGGGAGAGGACAAAGTGTGGTTCCTATTATCCTGAGAAATTGGTGTTGATAGAAGAAGGCCCACTTCCTTCATCTCCACTCTTTGTCGCTCCTTTCAAGCAAATCTTCCTTCAAAACCCCAACTTGTTCATCCCACACAATTTTAATTCCCTCATTACCAATCTTTCCAATAGTGAAAATTGCTTCTTCTATCAAGTCTAGCCCAAGCTGAAAATCCACCTTCTACTTCCCATGATTTGTGTCCACTTCACAAATATTGCACTTACCCTCTTTTGCCATAACTACAGAGGCCTTCTTTGGCTCTCTTAAAACCTGTGGATCCAAAACATTAGGTCTCCAAACCTATCTTGTGAATTTCATAGAGCAAACATCAACTAAATGACCATAAGTGTAACATCATACACAACGAAAGGGCACCTTTGAATAGTCAAGAATCTGAAAATATTTCCAATTGCCTATGTCAATCTCAATAACCTCAGGGAGTCCCTCTTGTAGGTCCATGTCCACCAAAATCCTAGCCATAGAGCAAGCATTGCTCTTTAGAACTCTCTCATCCCGATCCACAAAGGTACCCAAAGAATTCCCAATTTGCTGAAGAATTCTATAGGACCACAACTTCATGGGTAATCCTAGCAATTTAACCCATATAGGTTGAACTTTGGATTCCCTTCCCAAGTCAAAGAACGGAGACCATCTCTTTAGGGCCAAGGAATTAGACCCCCAATACCATCTTTTCTACAAAATCCTCTTTGTATCCTCTGTTGTCCTAAAGAAAAAGCTAACTAGCCTCGTGCCAAGGAGTAAAAAACAGACACATACCCTAAGAAGGGACCCCAAATTGTTTCTATCCAAATCTTTGTCTTTTCCGAGCAAAATCTACCATAAAACCTCCCAGTTAAGTTTTTTTCTTCCATTTCAAGAACTTGATGCATTAAGATATGTTCACCTAAAAATCATATTAACTAGCCCTTCTCTAAGCTTTACACATCTTTTCCTCTTCTTCTCCACTTTACCCAATCCTACCTGTGATGAAGAAACAACAGAGGGCCTAAAAGAACTCCTCTCTTAAGACATCCCCCTACAAAATCTTCCTCAGTGTTCTCACCCATAGCCCTTTAAAGTTCCAAGTTATTGGTCATTTCTCGTGATCTAACCTCCAGAAAACCTTGGTCTCCATCTGATGGGCTCAGTGCTTGAGATGCATGAAAATTTTGTTTTGTTAATGTAGTGAAATCCTCCACGACATGTTTTCGAGAACTTTGTCGAACTATATCATTAACCATTGAGCCATATCCCGCTTTGTTTGCCACCTATTGATCAAATCTGAATCTGCAGAGAAATTTTGCACACTTCCATAAGGGCTCTGTTGTCTCCAAATCTTGCACCTTAGAAGAGTGTTCAATCCTCTCCCAGATTCGGGCAACGTTGGAACATTTCTAGGCCTGTGAGTATGCCTATGGAGGAAATGGACCTCTGGATTGAAAGGGCTAGTTCCTTGTATATGTCTCTGCAAGACAATCTCTGATAAACCAGCTTGTTTAAAAGGCAAAGAGTTAGAAATTTGCAGAAAAGAAAATCCTATTCTAAGAGTGGTGATACACCAAAACTATTTTCCACATGAATGTCAGATTCTAGTGCACAATACAGTGAAAGCACAAACCATTCCCAAGCTCTAAAGATTCTAACAACAATATTTCAACAGAGGTGAGATGCATAAAAATGACACAAGGTAAATGAGCTGAAAGGCAAACTTTGCACATTCAAGACAATAATACACATGCAGAAATTCAATACATTTAGATACACATTGTGTGACCAGTTAGACTAAGAACTCTTGTTCAAGTATGAAGGATAAAGTGGGCAGAAGGATGGAAAATCATCACATGCTGCCACTATACATCTCATGCACACTCGGACCAAAAACCCAGAAAAAGCTTGAAGGAAACAAATTTATGCTAAATGCTCAAAGGCAGAACTTGAATCATTCCAGCAAGGCTTCACCATACGCTACGTGGTCCCTTTTTTCACTAGCCAAGGCGCTGTATATAAAGCAAGAGAGAGAGGAAAGCTTTTGGCGCCAAGGAGACGAATCAATTCTGTTGGAAGTCTCCATCTTCAGCTACAACTGACTTTGCCAATGATGCTCATTAGGGCACTCTGATTGATCCATGTCAACCTCTTGAACGCCCTTGGCTTGCCCTCTTGAAAATGCTTCTCCAACGGCTGCTCAACCAAATCGAGATATTTGGAGATGGCGATAAAATGGTTGTTGTCAAAGAAGCCACCTGTTAGAAATCTATTTCGATGCCCAACCGCTTCTCCTTGGCTTGTTGATATGTGCAATGGCATGAAAAAGAGTCACTTTCATTCTGTTTTGCCTTGGGGAGGCATTGTTGGGAATCCGTGTGCTCAATGATTGATCTTTCCATTGGCCATCTAGAATGACCCGGATCATTGATTTGCACCATCGATCTACCTGTGATGGATCAGCCGTTGGATCAAGCTTTATAAGTTAAGTAGTCTTGAAAACCCTATTGAACACACCTATCTACTGAGAAGGGGGGTGAATCAGTAGATGATCTTAAACTAGTCCGTCAAAAACCTTTTTTTCAGAAAATGTGAATTCGTGTGTAAATCAAAGAACAAATGTAGAAGTCGCACACATAACACCAGATTTTACGTGAAAAACCCAAAGGAAAAAACCACAATGAGAATCAGTTGCTAGAATATATTATTCTAATCCAGCCTCACAATAAAATGCCTTACTGGCTAACCTCACAGGTTACATTCAAGGGCACCGATCCTTAGGAGACACCAATCTCCTTACTGAGCACCATCCCAGTTTGTATGTAGGCACCAACCTACCTGAACTATGGAGCTATGACTAGTGTACAAGATGGATTCATAAGTAAATCTAGTTCAATGTTCTTTGTTACAAGTCTAATCTGTAACTGCTCATTGTCTAAGTGCTCTATCTTCCTGCTTGCTTAATCTCTGTCTGCATATGTCTCTCACTCTGTATCTGCATATATCTGGTTATGCTTTATTCAGATACACTTCATTCCCCTTCCTTCTTCTCTGTGTTTTACTCTATCTGCATATTTCTTTTGTCAACAACCCTTTTTCTCACACTTGAAACGCAGTAGCAACAGCGACTTAAATATGATATGTTAAGAGTCGTGTTTATACAAGGATTTATTAGGATTTCTCGACTCACTTATTGCATTCACATTCTATCTGCACTAAACCAGTTTCAGTTCTGGATTCTCCTTTAATGCGTATTTGACTTTTGCATTTTCTCGCGTCTTGGTTCTTGCATCATACAGCAATTGTCTATTCTTGTTTCTATCTTTGACAACTGCGGGATTCTGGTCTTAGCTACGCCATTTCCTTTTCGTGTCTTGGTTCATGCATCACGCCGTAATGCTCTGGTCTCTACATTATGTTTGGCAACTGCTGGATTTATCTCTTAAATGCACAACCTCCTTAATCGATGATTGATTGGTTGGATTGATCAATCTCAAGCTCTGTGCAACCATTTACAGGTTTTGTATGTTCCTTCAATAATTCGTTGAGAAATATTAAATGCGTGCTTTTGATTTCTTTCTTTGTGCCATCTCTAACTATCGAGCCCCTTTTTATGTTTTCTACTGTCTTCTATCGTTGGATCGCTTTCGCTCCTTTCGATTTACTCGAATATGCTCGATCTTTAACTTTGCCATTGTGCATTAACATTTGAGCACCTTTAAGGCTTTGGATTCACTTGCTCTGTTGGATCTTTTTAATCCTGACTTGCGTGTGTCGTTGGATCATCAAAGATGCTTGCTCTTTATGTTGACTAGATAATTAACCTTCGACATGTTGACTTCATCTCGCTTCTTTAGGCGTCTTTGAGATGCTTCCCCTTCGTCGATCTCTTTAGACTTGCTCGAGCTTTAACATATCCCCTTCGAGACAATTTATGCGGACTTTTTGTCCAGGTCTCCTTTTGGCACTTTTGTTTAAGACATACCCTTCGGGGCTTTGCAAATGTACCCTTCGACTTTTCTCCAAGGGTCCACATACCCTTCCGCCTTTTCAAAAACCAACCTTCGGCTTTTCTGCAAGGGTCCTCATACCCTTCAGACTTTTTGAAAAGATCCCTTCGAACTTTCTACAATGGTCCACTTGCCCTTCGGAACAATTGTAACAGTCCACTTGCCCTTCGGACTTCTTGAGAAGTGCCCTTCGGATTTCTTGAACGGTCCACATACCCTTCGAAACAATTGTAACAGTCCACTTGCCCTTCAAACTTCTTGAGAAGTGCCCTTCGGCTTTCTTGAACGGTCTACATACCCTTCAGAACAATTTCCACGGGCTCTTTGTCCGAAAGATTTGTCCTTGCCAATATTTCCAAAAGAATTGTCTTTGCCAATTTTCCCAAAAGAATTCTTCAAGACCATTTCAGGTTCTTCATTCAGCATGACTTATAGACTTGGAAGAAGTAAAGTCATCTTAGAAACCCGATCAACTCACTTAGACCCATTCGGGTTTTTCACATTGCTTAACTTCTAAACATGAGAGAAGCAAAGTCACACAGATATCCCGATTACCTCTTCCTTGACCCATTCAGGTTTTCCACGTTGCTTATCTTATAAACATGAAAGAAGTAAAGTGCTTCTGAAACCCCGATCAACTCTTCTAGACCCTTTCGGGTTCTTGAGACAACTTGACTTATAAACATGAGACAAGTAAGGTCGTTGCATAAACCCAATTAACACTGCTAGGCATTCAGGTTCTCAGGACAACTTATAAAGTTGAGAGAAGTACAATTGTTCTGGAATCCCGATTTGCTCTACAAGACCCATTCGGGGTCTCAAGACTGCTTTACTTATTTTATAAGTAGAATCTCTTTATAAGTCCGATTTGCATTGTAAGTCTGTGCAATTCAACTTTTGACATTAATGCAGAATAGCACCTGCTTCCTTTGACATAAATGACTATTTCCAACAAACCCAATTTGCACTGTCAAGACCTTTTCGAGCTTTCTGGGCTACTTGACTTATAAAGTTTATAAGTAAAGTCTTTGGAGAATCCCAATTTGCACTGTGCAAACCCATTCGGGTTTTCTGACCTCCTCGACTTCAGACTTTCTCGGCTTGAAGACATCGGACTTTCTGAGCTCCAAGGTTTTCAAGGCCGATTACTTCCAACGACTAGTTCCTTGCTCTGAAGTTGACATCCGTCTGCACGTCACTGGACATTTTTCGGGAAGAAATATTTCAGGGTTTTTTGCAAGCTCTTTCCTTCGGGCTTTTCTCCCAAAGGAATTCTTTCGGACAATTTGTCCAAAGGAATTCCTTCGGACTTTCTATCGGCCTTTTCTTCTTGCTCGTTCCTTCAAGCTTCCTGCTTATGGCTTGGAAAGTGACCCTTCAGAACTTTCCAAAGGGCACTTGGAAGGGAAAGTGACCCTTCGGAAAAGTTCCAAAGGGCACTTTGGAAGAAAAGTGACCCTTCAGACCTTTCCAAAGGGCACTTGGAAAGGAAAGTGACCCTTCGGAAAAGTTCTGAAGGGCACTTTGGACGGAAAAGTGACCCTTCGGAACTTTCCAAAGGGCACTTTGGAGGAAAGAAAAGACCCTTCAGAACTTTCCAAAGGGTAATCTAAAGAGAGAGAGACCCTTCGGAAAAGTTCCGAAGGGCAAACTTTGAAGGGAAAAGACAAAAGAAGAGAAAGACCTTTCCAAAAGAGACAACACTTGGGCAAAAAGGGGGAAAAAACACGGCTGAAACAAAGCTTCCGAAGAAGAGAAAACAACGGGTTTCTTCACAAGTCCATAATTGAATTGAAAACAGACAAGAGATGCTGAACTTAGCCAAAGGAAATTGCAAAACTGGGTATGAAAATTGGCTAACAGGACCTGAGAGTAATCAATGAGATCATCCTCAAACTCCACACAGCTACCCCAGACCGCCTAAACAGAATTTATCACTGCTGTAAAAGACTAAAAGACCAAAGAAAACTTAAGGTATTCGGTCAAAAAGGTTGCATGCAGCTTTGGGAGGAGTCTTTCCTTTTTGAGACAATATACCTCTCTATTCACTGCTCGCTTTATCTCAGAACTGTCAGCATTAAAAAACTATTGCCACTTCTCAAAAACTTGAGGCATTTCGTCAAGCACTTTGCATACAACCTCCATTCCTGAAAATCTGAACAGCCATAATCCAAAATCCTGCTCTTCTCTGAACAGCCATAAAGCAACCTCCATTCCTGCTCTTCCAGAATTGAAAAACTGTTGAATGCATTTGTTGTACAGTGTCACACCACGTATGGGAACCCAAATCTTTTAACTTTGCAAATATTGCATGAAAAGGCTATCTCATTCAGTCATTTGGTCAAACAATTTGTGTGCATCTAGCAAAACAAAACTTCTGCACTTGTCATAGCTTGCTTTGGAGTTTCATCGAGCTGCGTAGCCCAAGAATGCCCTGGTCATTTTGGTTTTTAATCCTCCTGGATGAAGACCCTTAAAAAACACTTTGTTGTCCACTTTCCTCTCTCTTCAATTCCAGCCGTAAAAGAATGCAATGTCTGCTTGAAGTTAATGCCCCTGTACCCTACCGGATTCGATCATCTGCTCAATCCAGCTGTGTCTACTCATTCCTATCTGATTATGCACCCAATTTGGAAAGCCCTCATGAAATGCCAAGACAAGCTAAAAACTTAAAAGGTTCCAACTCAAACAAGGCCTTCACAAAGAGAAAGGGACAGGGGTAGTTTTACGGCAGCAGTTGATGTTATTGAGATAATAAATATGTGTATGTGTGCATGCGTGCGTGCATGTGTGTTCCAGATTGGATTTTCCCGAACTTTGTTCAAGAATTCCGGATTTCAGATTTTTCTGCCCTTCCGAACGGAGCCGGATTTCTGAACTTGATAACTATGACAATTATGAATGTGTTTTTATTTGGCTTCCAAAAATTGCTGTAGTTTGTAAAAATTGATTTCATTAGGCAAGGTCTGTGTCTAGTTCTACTTTTTGACCCTGCATTACAAGAGGTGTACTGTCCTTACAAGCAGAAGTATTCTCAGTCTCTATCATAATATTGTTCAAAGTCTGTCACGTACTAATATAAGTTGTCTAAATAAATTTGAAATTTCTGAACAATCATGCAATTATGGCATAAATTCTGGAAGGCTTCCTGTTGACTTGTGTACCACCTTTTTAATTTCAATACTTGTGGCCTGGCCAATGCTATTGTGATCAAGATTTTTGTATGAGAGGAATAGATCCAGCATGAGTATATACTATTTGTTAAGGACAACGCTTCATGAAACTGTTATGAAATTCCTTTGTTTCATTTATTGATTTCTTGAGCTCGGCAGGTATAAGCATAACATATGATTTGACACTCTGCACTATATGGTCTCCAAGGAATGTGCAATGTTCTTACTTCTTAGGCAATCTTGGGAATCAAGTAAATCTTCTAAATGGACAACAAAGACCAAAAATATGAAAATATAGTTATCAATGTATTGCTTATGCTACAGTAGTGTTAAAGATTCTTGACTCGTGAGATTTATTACTAGGGAGTGAGTACAATGTGTTTTGGATTTTCAGCCCACATGCCTTTTGTGTACCACTTGCCTCAGCAATATTTTATTCCTGAAGTCAGATTAAGCATGTGAATCAACCTGCTGAAGGGTTAAGGACCTGCTACCTTACTTTGTTGATAGGACCCTCCACTTACACTACTAGACATACCACTACAGGGATAAGCTTGCTAAAGTAACCAAGCCTTGGGCTCGTTCATTATTATGCGGTGGTTCCCAGCTAGATAACCTTCAGCGAAAAACCCACACAAACTATAAAGCTAGCAAGCGATACAAGCCATGATCCCAATCTGGGAGATTTCTTCCCTACCAAAGAAATCTCTAACAAAATAGTGGGTTAGAAAGCTATACAAGCCATGATCCCAATCAAGAAGGCTTCTTCCCTACCAAGGAAATCTCTAAGATGATCTCATGCCCTTGCATGTCTTGGGTACTATCTCAATTCATTGCAAGATCTGTCCGATAATGTAAAGGTGGTTGCATGGAAGGGTTTGATCAGGCTTACTTAGTGTAGCCGTAGCAGTTTACATAGGTAGTTTCAATAAATATGTGATGCTTGACACTTTTGGTTGTACCTGTGATGAAGTTTTATTCTTAGGCTGATATTATTACCTGTTTCCCTGTTTCCTTTGTATCTTGAACAAGAAACTCCCTCTCTCAGCCAAATTGGCATTAGAGATAGGGTAGACTCTTAGGCTATCCCTATAATGGGGTGTGTACTGTTGAATTACAACACTAGGACTTCAAATACTAGCACTGCTGTTAAGAACCTAAAGGAAAATTATATTCTTAACTAGATGCCTAGAATTCCTCTTGCAAGAAAGCTGCACTTGATATGAGATATTTCCTGGTAGTCTGTTGGATATCAGATAACCGGAGGGCCGTTCATTTAATCAAGCCGATAGGTGTAACCTACAATGAAAACCATGGGTGGTGGTGGAGTGTAATAGAGTGAGATATTAATAAAAATCATAATTATCATATTCGTCTAGAACCTGCCACAGGTTCGATTCGAACCGAATTTTCCTGCATGACCAAACAAGTTCGGACAAATTCGATTCACCATTTTTATTTTATTTTTTAAAATTAAAAAATAATAATAAATATCATGTCTGACCCACTCGCAAACTCCAAAGCATGTAAAAAATAAAACATAGAGCAATGCATAAATCCTAAACTGTGCAGCGATGGCGATAACAAAAGAACAAAAGTGAAATGTAGTTAAGGAAAATATTGAAAAGTGAAAACGCAAGCAAAGCTAAAAGAAAACAAAGGAAAATAGAAGAGAAGTCAGAAAATACGGGAAAGTGGAAAGCCCATTTGACCTGCTCTGCGACCTGTTTTGGATTTTTCGTTCAGTTGCCTTCGAACTTTGACGGCTTCAACTTGGGTCCTGGCTTGAACAAGGAACTTCGACCTGCAGGTGCAAACACCAGTCAAGCCCTAGGGAGAGATGACACCATCAGGGATCACCGCAGCAAATATGTTAAATTTTAAATGTTAATCTGTTTATAACTTTATATTTCATGCTTATTATTTATAAATTATAATACACTTGTTTACTAAATATTATAACAATTTGTCTTTGTTATAATACGCTTATTTATTTTGTATTTGTAATTTTACATTACCTATAATGTGTATTATATGTATCCTAAATATTTTTAATTAAATTTAGGTTTAATAACTAATTTGTTTTATTTATTTTTTTAATTTTAAAATTTATATTATTTCATATTTATTAAAAATATATTGTACTACTAGCTTTATTATCTATAAAATCATATAAATTAGGGATATTTTTATTTTTTTAAATTTTATAAAAAATTTGAACCAAACTTTTTGTCAATTCTGAACTTCCTAACTTTTTCCCCTTTCCGAACAACCCAAACTTTTTAAACATGGTAACTATGATAAAAATGGCTGACCTTATATTTGACATCCATTTGACCGCCATATGGGAAATCTTCTTCTTACTTGGAAAAGATGATAAAAAAAATCACGATATGTTGGGCATACAATGGAATTGGAAGCCCCTTTTTTTACCCAAAAAAATTTTTTCTACCCTGACACAATGGTGTAACTAGATTGAGGCCATCTATCACCAGCCAGTGATAAATTCACAAAAAAGATAATGAAATCGTTAATCAGTGTGGTATGTGACAAATCTAAGATAAACACCTCAAAATTAATACTCTCGGCATTTTTCAGAAACTATATTTTAGATATCTATACTAGTACAAAATATATTATTGACTATCTGTAATAAATTAATCAAGTTTTGTTTTGGATTAGCAGAATCGAAAGCTCGTGTTGTAAAAGTTACACACACAGAGCTTGTCCATTCCCATGTATAGGTTAGTTGTTTTATTGAGTATAAGACAGGGCTTGGATACAGATATAGATTAAACCTTAAAGTTGTAGGCATCTCTCTCTTTTGATCCATCCCTTCCATAGAAAAGGAGTTGCATTTATACTTGTACAACATTGATCTATATAAAATCAGAGGGTGCAATACAATTGGCTTCAAGGGATAAGACAAGGATTCAGAAGGGTTTAGTGCACTAAACCAGAGCATTTGCTTTAACTCCAAGCTTGCCACCCCTAGCTTACTGATGTTGATGACATTTTCAATATTGTTTTGTGCCTCTTTTTTTAAATATTTGTTCTGATGTTTTTCTTTATGCAAATTTATTTTTATAATCAAATCATACATACAAATTTTTTGCACCAGACAGATGGAAATTTGAATTTATAAGGTAATTAGTTATGCATGTATTTGTTTTGCAGTTTTAAAAAAGATTTAAATTTATGTAAACATTTACATATATATGTAAATATAAATACATCCAGCGAGCAATGGCCTAGCACAATGTACTCCTGGACCATGTTCAAGCCATGTTGGACATGATCCTCTGTCAAACCAACCATGTTAACATGAGCCACATGATAGTAAAATTTTGCAGAGTAAAAACCCCTTCAATACAGTGTCTAAGCCTAATGGTGTTCTAAGCTTGATGGCAACTAAGACTAAAGGTGTTCTAAGCTTGATGTTGCATTCCACATGATGCCTTACACTGATAGCAAAAAACACATGCAACTTCATCTCTGATCAAAATCTGAGGATAGCGAAAAACACGTGCAACTTCCTTGCTGATCAAAACCGTAGTAGTAAGAAAAGGTATGTGCAACCCAAATCTAATAGCAATTGGTTGGGATTCGAAAGATTATATATAAAAAGAAATTATAGGAAAATAAAAATCTAACTTTTGAATGTTTCCAAATAAAACCTTTGAACTTTTTTTGGAACTAGCAATTATCTTCTATTATACCCCAGAGGTGTGGTCTAATACAATTATCTTTCATGATCACTTGAGACCCCATATCAGAGCTTTCTGGGTGGATGTCAATAGGCCAGGTGCAAATCCTATGTAAATTTGACAGGATATATACATACACATTTGATGGTGTGTTTACGTAGACTAAGGATAGAAGTATAAAACATGTTTTCTGCATTTGGTAACAAATAATAATCCATTCATAGCATTTCCTCTGATCATCGCATTCAAGAGCACAATATCTTGGGATGCTTGCTTTGTCAAATAGTAAACGTATCATTTCAAAATTTTGAAAACCAAAGAGAAATGTACCTTCTATTATGATGCAATACTCATTTTTTTTACAAGACAGTTTTCAAATTTAATCCCTCTTGAAATGGAACTTACGCTTCCTTTTCTCTAGATCCTTTACATCATTTTCTTCATTGCATCAAAATTGCATTCTACCCGGTGAAGGTGGATGAATTTTATCTATTTAACACAGATCAAGCCATAAGTCGTGTTAAATTCGTTTGATCCTCTGAAAAGAAAGCACAGTGGCTAGGGTTAAATATTCCGGACAAATTTAGAATCTATTTCACTGTCGCTTGCAGAAAGATCGAAATATTTTTAATAAATTCAAAGCAGGTAAGCTCAACATTTGAAATTTAGAGCGTTTTGGCTTCAGAAAAATATAGCATTGGAAAAATTAGGGCATACCCGGAGTTTACTATGCTACGTTAGCTGAATCACTCCCCAATCCTCTGTTGCCACATTGGCCGAAAGAACATTCAGTAATGCTGTCGGACTGTGCTTTATACAGATAAAGAGTTTGTTGCCATTAAACTCGGGTTAGTTTACTGCGGATCTAGATGGTTGGGGTTAGTTTACCCTGATTCAAAGTTTGTTTGACATGTCGCAAATTCTTTTGTAAATCCCTTCCATAAAGGAGGCTATAAAAATATTTTTTTGTTTGTGTTTTTTTGACCATTGTTTTAAAAGATTATTTAAATTGATTTACGATATCTAATGGTCAAAAGAATTGAATAATATATGGAGTTAAAAATTATGTAAAGGTATTGGAAAGTACTGAATATTTTTTCGGTTGACTTTTTTTTTTTTCACTTGTCTTTTTTTTTTTTTTTTTCCTTTTTTTGAAAAGTGGTAGTTAAATGGATACAACCTATCACCACCCAGTAAAGTTTATTATTAAATTTGAATGGTTAGTTATTATTTTTTTTTAATGAATCAAAAAAATTTAAAAATAATTGAAAAACGTGTTAATAATATTTTCGTGTTTGTTTTTAATTTTTCAACATAAAATATAATTTGAAATCTAAATTATTTTTAGAATTTTAGCTATCAAAATTAAGAGTTTTGTTTTGTAATGTCTTTTGAATGTAAATTAAGTAATAAGATGTGCTTTTTCTTCTTATTATTATTTTAAAGATATGTAGGGTAATCAATAAAATCTTTAATGGAGTGGAAAGGTTATTATTAAATTTGAATTGTTGATTATTATTATTTTTTAATAAATCAAAATTTAAAAAAAAAAAATTAAAAATGTATTAATAATATTTTTGTGTTTTTTTTTTTTTTTTTTTCAATATAAAATATAATTTGAAATGTAAATGATATGTCACAATTTTACCAATTAAAATTAAGAGTTTTGTTTTGTAATGTCTCTTCAATGTAAATTAAGTAATAAGACATTAACAACATCATCATTATTATTATTATTATTATTATTATTATTATTATTATTATTATTATTATTATTATTATTATTATTATTGTTATTGTTATTATTGTCGTCATCGTCATCGTCATCGTCATTGTCATTGTAATTGTCATTATTAAAAAGATATTTAGGGTAATCAGTAATGTCTCTAAGAGAGTGGGGCTTAGACCTCAGTCTAAAACTAGGCGTCGCTACTATTTCCTAGCCGGTTGTGTAAATGCAAGGGTAATTAGTCCTCTATATCTTAAAGAATTAAAACTTGGGTGGGGCTAGCAAAGCACTCATGCCTTATCATTAGGGCACACTCTTGTGTCTGTTTCTTTTTATCATTACCAATCAATTTTTTTAAGAAACTCTATGTACCCTACCATGAATGGTAGCTAGGATATTGCATGCCCTCCATAACTTCGATGGGTTTGTACACTTATATAGTGAAAGATTATGAACAAGAAGTAGAAGCTATATTAGAAAGCACTATAATCAAACCAATAAAATATCCTCAAGACTCTACCATCCTCTGTCACATTTCACCATTTAAGCATGCACTTTATTAGCTCCTCTGAATTTATGTTTAGCTACCCAGACTTTAATCTCTGCATATTTTGATTTAGCAAAGTCACCAAATATACCTATGATTCACATTTGTCGTTGAGTTGTGGTATTGTGGCAAAAATTGGAATTGTTGTCTCATGATAGAAGTTATAGCCAATAGGAATAATTGTTTATGATGCCTCTAAGTTATTTTCGCTGCAAAGACTAGGTGTTTTGGTAGAAAACTCATATTTAAAGGCCATTGTCGTAAGTGCAGAGTTTGTTTCAATGAGTAACCAAGTTCTTTCACTGTTGTTGAGCATGTGCTTAGTAAAATTGGTGGTGATAATGAAACTGCACAAGCATTGCGATTTTCAATTCTAGCTACATATTATACCAAAAAATGGTTTGTTTCTATGAAGGAATTCACATTGATTAGGTCCAAGGAATAAATATTGCAAGTGCAGACTATATCTTGGATTCAGATGCAACTATGAATGGTTACTCACCAAAAAAAACAAAGTTTATCTTACAAATCAGGGATTTTTCAATCACCATACTAATTTTATGCATTGATTAATGTGGTAGGTTATGTGGACAATCTTAGTCATGCCACACATGTTTCATTTTTTTGTTACTTCCACACCATGCTTTTGATACTAGCCATGTATGATTGCACTTCCTACAAGCACTAAACACAAAATCATCAATTTTGTAATAATTACTCCTAGATTTATACAAAGGACAATATTATTGAAGTTTTTCCCTAGTTTCTAAAGGGAGAGAACACAAAATAAAGAAGGGAACTTTATATCTCCTTGATTTATCTATTCATCTTCTAATTCAACAAAATGATTTCCTTTTCTTGTACTTCGATTGGATTGACTAGACAAACTTTACCTAGGAGACTCTAGATGTTTAGAAGAAACTTTATGAGAGAGACTTTAGGGCAGGATATGGATCTTATTTCCATCCACATGATGAACAATATAAATTTGATTTTTGTCTTTAGGCATGGCATATTTAAGCTAGTCTAATTTCCATTTCATAGGTGCAGGAACACTATTAATGAAACCTTTATGTAATTGTATTGTGCCATTGAGTTTGTCTGCATATGGAAGATTTTCAATTATACCAGCTTAAATATGCCATGCCTAAAGACAAAAATCACTTTGATATTGTTCATCATGTGGATGGAAGTACAGGAATAATATTAATGAAACATTTATGTAATTGTATTGTACCACTGAGACTACGTGCATATAAAAGACTTTCAATTATAGCAGGATGTATAGTATTTGTTATGGATTATAAGACCTGATTATTAATACTAACATATTGGAAGGGACCAATCATATCTACATAAAAAAATTAGGAAAATACTCCCCAACAATCTATACTACCATATTTTACTTTTTTACAACCCTTATCTCTTACATTGTTTGATAGGATAAGACAAAACTCATAACACACATGTCCATCATTTAACTAGGATAGGCTAGACAACTGACAAGCATGGGAAAATTTAGACTATCAACGAGCAAAAAAACCTAAATAATGAATAGATTATATATTTTTTGGGAATTAATATTTAATAAATGCATGAATTAGCCCAAAATGTAAACTAGACATCTTGGTGACTTCTAATATAATTGATTTCAGTACTCGAAAGGACTGGAATTAGATTTGTTTGATAATTATTTTTAGGTTTGTATTCAAGATTAATCTCAAAAGACTTCACATGAGGTTTAATAAAGGACTTATAAGTACTTTTATACAAAAAATTTCCTAACAATTTTTTGATGATTTGTGTAGAGATGTTCAACAAATTATAACATACATGGGAACTGTACATTCCATGAGTGATTCCTTAGCTTTTGTCAAAAACTATGTAAAGGTAGTTCGTGAATATGTAAATAAATACTTAAATATTATACATTCATCAGCTAATAAGATTGATAATATTTATAGTTATGTCTATACTATTGATATAAATGTAAATAGTATAGATGACAAATTTGGTCAACTAATCCAAGGTGTTACATGGATTAAAAATGAAGAAAAGAAAAGGCAAGACCAACCATTACCTTTACCCTGGCTAATCAAAACTAAATAAGGTCTCCAACATAGCAACGTGGTGGGATATCATTGAGGAACATGAAGATTTGTATGATCGGGATAAAATATATGAACCTATCATATAAGAAGTTAAGGATGAAGAGGATGAAACTAAAGATTATGGACTAGATGAATTAGATGTTCTAGCTACTAATTTATAAAAATAAGAAAGTTCTACTTTCATGCAGATACCCTGGACACCTTCAGATGAAGGAAGTTCCAATATCAAAGAGGAGGAAGAAATAGATATCCAGGAAGAGGTCAACAACATTCACATTACAACCAACCTCCTACGGTCAAACCTCCAAACTCATTGCCACTTGCCTTCCCAAAAAAATTTAAGGCTAGTGATAGATGGATTAAAGATAAGTTTAGTTTTATACTCTCAGAAGAATTAGTTATAATCCACTAAACACCAACATGGGATAAATACCCATATACTGAAGATGTTAGTGAGGAAGAAGTTTATGATTTTGAGATAGAAGTTTCTGATTGGAAAACTTCCCGATACAAAATGAGATGGGGAGAAGAATGTGATTTAGAAGAAGGAACATATCCTTCAAGATAAAGACCATAATGTTTGGATCCTACCAAATGTAGTTTGGTATGCTCAACCACTCCAGTGCCTTAAGAACCAAACCCTGCATATATTACCTAACTTATAAATGATAGGTATGCTCAATTTTTCTTCATTCAGCTTAATAATAAACAAATAGATGCTTAGGTAGATATTGGTACATCTCTTACTTTTTGTAAGATAGTTATATTAGATGACTGAGAAGAATTAGATGAATGACATAGTTACAAGTCCTTATATGGTTTAAAGTAATGGGTTTACGTTTAATAAATACAAACATTAGGAACCCATGGTCATTCAAGATATGATATTTTACTATGATTTATTTTCCCACGATCAGCTGCCAGTAGACTGCTTACTAAGTGAAGTGTTCATTGATCAATATTCTCCATGTGTAAGTACACCTAAGAGTGTTTTATTTACCATGAAAGGAGAAATAATTTTAGCTCCAAGATTAGTATGTGCCAATTAATAATATCATAGTAAAACAACTCTTATTCAGAAAATAGATAATTTTATCCTTGAAGAGATTGAATAAATAGGACAAAAAATTAAAACTAATATTTGTTCTAATGACCCACAAAAATTCTAAAACAAATCCATGCCTACCATAGAAATAAGTCTAGTAGAGGGAAAATAAATGAAGATCGAGAAGAAAAATCCAATCCCAACTCATGATTATCAGGACAAAGAAAAAGCCATCAAATAAGTATTAGATGTTGGTTTTACAGAACCAAACACATCTCCTAATTGGTGTTATGCTTTCATGGTCAATAAGCATTCTAAATAAAAGAGAGGAAATAAGACAATGGCAATCAATTATAAGCCATTAAATGTCATTATTCTTCTTTATCCATTTCCCATTCTTAATAAATCATATATTTTACAAAAAAATGCCAATTGCAAGTACTTTTCTTAGTTTGACTGTAAATTAGGATTTTATCAAATCGGAGTAAAAGAAGATAGGCCAAAAACAACTTTCAATTGTCCATTTGGTCATTATCAATGGAAAGTTATGCCTTTTGGTGTCATGAATGAACCTACTTATTTTCAGAGTTTCATGGACAAGATATTTAGAGGTATGACAAAAATTATTTGTGTTTATATTGAATATATTTTGAATTTTAGCCAAACACTTGAAGACCACATGCAACATTTGAAGAAAAGTTATGACACAACCATTACTCCATGCATCTAAATTCGCTCTTTTATATTATTCTCACTAATATTCCTATTAGTTGATACTAATTCCACTTAATCTAATTCATCTTGCTAATTTATCCACTTCCTAGTCATTTGTTTGATGTCCCCTTTTTCACATTTCTTCATCTACTAACCTTATTCTATCCCGCTTCATCATCAATTCACCTTGTTGGGTGAATATTTTGTCACCAGCTAACTGATGGGCAAAATAGGTTGTTTCAACCACAGCATAGGGAGATTTATCGGCCAAATATGTAGGTCGACCACATCAAAAGGGGACAAATCTCTCCTCTCATCAAGGGGAGGTTCCCTATAAATATAAGGTACTATATACTATATATATAAGCTAAAAATAACACTCAAGGGTAGGACAACACCATCCATATCTCTTTTTTCAGAGATGATGTTCACAGACAAAGGAGAAATCCTGGGTGATTGCTAGAGGTACTTCTCTTTTTCAGAAATAATACTCAGTCAACAGCCAGATTCCTTCTTGGGTAGTAAAAGTAATAGGGCACAGTAATACAGTAGGATGAAGTGTAGCACAAAGTCTCCACCTCAACTGCCAAAGAGTGAAATATACGAAGGACAATGGGGGCACAGAGTCATCCCAAGATCCTTTACACAGAAACAGAATAACAAACATGTTAAAGACAATTGTGGCAGCACAAAGTCTCTCCACAATCGACTTCAGGACGCCTTCCTGATTACTTCCACTAGTTCTACTTATTAAATTAAATGGACAAGAATGCTTATAGGAAATAGACATAAGAATAATTTCCTAAATAACATAAACTATTTCAGCACAAAGTCTGAAAGGTCACTTGTTTTCTCATTCAAATAAAGAAATATAATTAACAATCTGAGCTCAAAGTCTCAGGAAATGCCTTTCAATTTGGGAAGAGTTTTGTTTCTATAATAGAGAGATCTCCTTTACATAATATAAGTTATTAAAATATATAACAACCAAGAAAGACTTAGCACTTTATTTCACAAAATGGTCCATGCTGCATTCAATGACTTGAATGCATTTTTAGTTCTGTCAAGGGGCCATGCTGGAAAAGGGCATCGGCCTTAACTGTGGCATGTCAATTCATCTCAAATGCCTCCTCCAAAGTATAGGCCGCCTGGTCCTCTTCTTGATATTTGCGCAGCTATCCGCTTCACCTTTACTCAATTGAGAAAAATAGGCCGCGTCCTTGAGTGCTCGTGTTCTCTGATGTCCACCTGGTGTACTATTTCACCTACTGGAATAACTTATGCATAGATATTTTGGGTCTTTCCCTCTTGTTCCCTTTTCTATTAACACATTTTATCTCTTCCTTGCGATCTAAGCTCTCAGGCTATCTCTTCCCTTTCTGTTGGCTCTTTCGGCTTCTTCTTCAGCTGGTCACTGAGTTTGTTTTCAGGTTTCGCGCCATATTTGAAAATAAATGGGCATTTCATTGCCTTGAATTTAACATCTGTGGGGATGTCCCTAGTCGCTGGTTGCTGAAACACTTTTAACCTTAAACCTTTGAATCATGAGAGTGCATTAGTTCAATGGTTCAACGATTCAGATGGCCCTATCGGCTCCTTGGTTCAATCGGTTGAACCATTTCTTCGAACTTGTCTCTGTAATCTTTCGTTCCCTTCCTTCACTCAAAGCTTCCTTGGGAACTTTGAACTTTTTGAACTGGTTGAACTCTTTGAACCATTTGAACCTATGAACCATTTCGGTTCAAAGTTCAACGGTTCAACAGTTCATTCTCTTTCTTTGAATCTTTTTATTCTCTAAGTCTTTTGAACTTTATTGAACCTTTAAAGCTTGAACCATTTTGGTTTAAAGTTCAAGGGTTCATTCTCTTTCTTTCAATCCTTTGAAGTTTCGAACTCTCTAGATTCTTTTCTTTTCTATTGAACTCGTTGAACCTTTGAACTTTGAACTCTTTTGGTTCAAGGTTCAACGGTTCAATGGTTCATTCTTTTCTCTTCGAATCCTTCGTTCTTATAAGTCTTTCAAACTTTGTTGAACTCATTGAACCTCTGAACTTTGAACTCTTTTGGTTCAAGGTTCAATAGTTCAATGGTTCATTCTTTCTTCTTCGAAGTCTTCTTTCATTTAAGTCTTTTGATCTTATTGAACTCGTTGAACCATTTTGGTTCAAGGTTCAACGATTCAACCTTCACTCTTCGAAGCTTTCTTTTCTTTAAGTCCACCAAATTTATTGAACTTTAGAACTTGTTGAAGTCTTCGAACTCGTTGAACTCTTCAAAGCGGTTGAACTTCTTTGAACTCGTTGAGCACTTAACTCTTTTTTGAACCTTTGAACTCGTTGAATCTTTGAACTTTTGAAGCGAGTTCAATGGTTCAAGGGTTCATTCCATTGTTTGAATCCCGTCACTAAGTCTTTTGATTGAACCTCAGCGTTGAACCAGCCTTGAAAATGCCTAAGTGTTGGAACTTCTTTCTGAGAAAGCCTGCTTGTTGAACCTGCGAGTTCTCTAGCTGAGAAAACTCGAATAATTGAAGAATTTGAATACTCAAAACATTTTTTAAGAAGGGAAGAGAGAATTTTGGTCTGCAAGACCAAAATAGTTGATATTTTGTCCCCAAAAACAAGTGACAGATTTTGGGAACAACACACCTAATCATCTCTTTATCTTAATCTAACCCCACTTACCTATTATTTGAAAATTTTAAATTCCCATGACCCACCGACCCACCTACACTAGCCTACTCCTAGCCTCTCCTACACCCCTAGTCCCTAATCACCCATCTAATCCATCCCTAAGCTTAATTAATCCCTAAGAGGATTCTAGAACCCTCCAAATCTAGAACCTTCTCTATTATAACCCCTCCTCTCTAGAAGCCTCTAAATCTAGAGGCTTCCAAGGAATTTTAAATTCCTTTTAATCCTCAACCCTTGATCTCCTTCCCCCAACTTCAAATCTCCACCCTAGATCTTTCCCTCTTCTTTTTATGTAAACCACTCCTCTCCTCCATTGGAACCAACTTGAATTATCATGCCATATCCATGTCCAATTAGCAATCGAAGAAGCTTATAGAGTCTTCATGCCAAATCAACCCCAAGCATCATCATCAACAATCTATCATCACACCATGATAATGTTAGATTTATGAGTCTAAGGTAATCCCCATCTCAATATCTTTATTTTAGAATAAGTTTTATCATGGTTTAGAGTGTTTAGCTTTAAGATTGTAATGTTGGTTTGAATAGTTTATTCATCTATTTGCATTAGAACTCAATGGTTCTAGAATTTGCATAAGTAGTTTGATGTCTGAGTGATGGAATTGTGTAAGTTTTATCAAATAACTCAAAAAAATCTCTACAAAATGGTGACCATGGTGGGAGTTTAGAACTAACAATCTTTTGTCTAATCTTTTACCTTGAGTATGTTTGGTTGAAAATGCAGGAATAGATCAAAGAAAAAAATATTTTGGTGGCTCCGAGTTTTATATTTTTGTTTTTTGTTCACAATATTCTTTGGTGTCAAAAATTATGAAATTATAACTGGGTAATAATTTGTGATCTTGATTTGTGACAAGATTTGTTTATGCATCATTTCTACCATGAGAGCATTCTCTTAAGTTTACAGGTGAAGTTGAAGAAGTCAAAAATTTGGCCCAAACTCTTTGAAATATTTGTTCGTTTGAATTTCTAGTTTCAGAATATGAATCTGCGCTATGTAAAAACAAGGTTACTTGACACATGCGTGAAAATTGTTTTGTCTACAATTTCTATTAGATAACACATGTTAAAATTTGACTCTTAGAATTTTATCTATTTAAACAACTTATTGGACTGGTCAGCAGTTGTAATTTATCAAACAATAAACTATTTTGTAGACAATAAAACTATCCAATCCATGTTTTAGATTAGAATCTATCAATAATCAATCGAATATAAGAATCTACGAAGGCAATAAAATGTATTGTATTTATAGCACTGGTTTTAAGTTTTTTTATGGATGGTTAAATTCATTTATCACACACAAAATTGTTTATGATGTCCATTGGTTTGCACTGCATTCTCCACTTCAGTCATCTTATAGATCTTTCTAGAGATAGAGGTTGTTTGTATTTCATATTACCCTTTGCCAAAATAGTAAACATACAGTGAATATAATCAAAATGTGGTTGTTTTACTGTACTAATTTTTGAGATAGTTTTGTTGATCAATCATTAATTAAAAAGGGTGAGCTAATCTGATACAACGTGAGGATACTCATCTCTTTTAAGCTATAGTTTTATTGTTTTTTTAACACAAATCTAGTTCAATCATTTAGCCAAACACTTTGTATGCAGTATTTGACAAAATCAACCATGCCTTGTGTCATGATGGATGTTTGTGCCTTCTTGTAAAGTTAAAAATCTCCCATTCTAACATGCTAGGAGAATGTTGGTAAGGGTTGTGGTGTTTGGTTTTACATTTGTGTATCTACCTCAAGGTTTCAATGCATTTTGTTCGGGTCCATTTTATGCATATCCTGTATTTGCTATAGTCTATACTTCTTTATGAGCTTCTGTCAAACATGTTAGGTGAATATTTTGTCAATCGGCGTACTGATAAACAAAATAGGTCTGATCAACCACAGTAGGAAGATTGGTCAGCCAGTTGTGTAGGTTTACCACATCAAAAGGGGACTAATCTCTCCTCTCATCAAGGGGAGGTTCCTTATATATATGTAGGAACTATATACTATATAAATAAGCAAAAAATAACACATGGGGGCAGAATAAACCATCCATCTCTCTTCTTTCAGAGACGATGCTCACAGATAAAGGAGAAAATTCTGGTGGAAACACTGAATGCACTTCTCTTCTTTTAGAAGTGTTCTTGCAGGAAACAACAGGAGTTTCCTTCAGGTAGCAAAAGTAACTGGTGACAAAAGGGCGTAGTAACTAGCAGGATGAAACAGAACACAAAGTTTCCACCTCAACTGCCCAAAGAGTATAACACAAAGGATAATGGGAGCACAAAGTCATCCCAGAATCCTCAACATAGAAAGAAAAAAAAAACACATACTGAAAACAATTGTGAAATCACAAAGTCTTTCCACAGTTGGCTTTAGGACACCTTCTTGATTACCTTCACTAATTCTGCTTGTCAAATTAAATAAACAATAATGCTTCTAAGAAATAGACATAAGAACAATTTCTTAAAGTAGCACAAGCCAAAACAGCACAAAGTCTGCAAACAACTTGTTTTCTCATTCAGATAAAATGAAATGAAATTACAATATGAGCTCAAAGTCTCAGTATTCTTCTTTCAACTGGGCAGAGTTTTGCTCTTGTAAAAATGAAAAAGTCTCTTTTACAAATGAGATATTACAATCTTATAGCAACTACGCAAGGATTGGTGCTTTTTTCCATGGGATGGCCCATGCTGCAGTCAACATCTTCAATGCGCCTTCAGTCCTGTGTGGAGAGACCATGTTGAGAATAGTGCGCTGCCATAACTATGGCGTGTCCCTTCATCTAATATGTCTCTTCCTTGGTATGGACCGTCTGGTCCTTTTCCTAATGTCTGTGCAGCTGTCCAATTTGTCTTTACTTCATGGAAGAAAAATAGGTCGCGTCCTTGATTTGGTGCGCTCAGAAGTCTACTTGATCCACTGTTTCACCTACTAGAAATAACTCTTTTGAAGATATTTCTAGTCCTTTGCATTGATCTTCTCTTCCCTGTAGCAATTTGAGTCTTCGGGCTCTCTTTTCAGTCAGTCGCTTGATTCTGCCTTTAAATTATATGCTTTATTTGAATTTCCATGGATATCCCTTTAAATTTGACATCCACGGGACCGTCAATGGTTGCCAGCTACTTGAACCATGTTGAACCTTGAACCCGTGAACCTATGAAAGTTCATTGGTTCATTATGTCTCTTTTGTTCTATCGCTTCTTGGTTCAATCGCTTCTTCGGTCCTTGGTTGAACCATCCGTTGAACCACCTGTTTGCTGCTTTTTCCTTGACTGAGGCCGCCTTTGAACCTTTGAACATATGAACCATTAAACTTTGAACTATTTCGGTTCAAGGTTCAATCGGTTCATTAGTTCATTCTGTGTCTCGCTCAATCATTGCTTCCTTTATCTTTCTAAGCTCTAGTTGAACCTTTGAACTTGTGAACTCGTTGAACCTTTTGGTTCAATCGGTTCACTCAGTTCATCCTTTGAAGCCCCTTTTTTGTCTAAGTCTTTAAAGGTTCCTTTCGGCATCTTTGTTCAGCCTTTGAAACGTCCCGAATGGAAGGTGTCCCTTCAGGCTTTTAAAACATTCCTTTCTCTGTCGCCAAGTGCCCCCCCCACAAGGGTACCTATCCTTCAAGATTTTTGGGTGGACTTCAGGTATTCAACTTCCCTGGTGAGTTCTTTGCTTCTTTGGTGGGCTTTTGGCTTTCGGGATTTTCTGTCAGATAAAAAGCCCGAAAGAATTATTTTGGACAAAAAGTCCGAAGGAAAGTTTCTGTTACTTAGCCTTTTGTTCTTTTCCATTTCTTCGGACTTTCTCTCCGAGTGAATTCTTTCAGACAAAAAGTCTGAAGGAATTTTGCCTTAAACATTTTTTCGAGAAAAATCTTCTCGAAAGAATTCTTTCGGTCTCTTTTACTTAGCCATTTCCATCGGACAAAAAGTCTGAAGGAATTGTTCCTTTTGGGCCTTCGAACAAATCCAAAGGAATTATGTCTTTTCTTTGACCTTCATTTGAACCAATGTTGCTTGCCCTCTGCAAGGGCACTTGCCTTTTTCGCTTTGGGGCAGCCCCTTGAACGAACCGATTGAACCAACTTTGGTTCAACGGTTTAATCGGGTCATTCTTCATTATTTGGCTAAGTCTTTTTTATCTTTTGCACCAAGCGCATTGAACTAATTGGTCGTTGAACCTGTGAACCAAAGTGGTTCAAAGTTCAATGGTTCAAGCTTTTGTTCTTTATCATTTGCTGATTGAACTCATTTGATTGAACTGAGGCGCTGAACCAATCTTGGAAATGACTAAGTGTTAGAAACTTGTTCTTTTGATTGAACTCGCATGCAAAAGCCTTTTAACTTGTTGAACCTGTTAATCCCTTTACTAAAAAAGCTTGAAAAAATGAGGAATTTGAAAGCTCAGAACAAATTTTGAGAAAGGAAGAGATAAATTTTGGTCTGTGGAGAGCCAAAATAGTCCGTAGGTTGTCCCAAAAATGAGTGACGTTTTTCGGGGACAACAAAATAGTCGGTGCCACTCTGAATCCACTCCCATTATGCATTGATGGATATTTGAAACCTTATTTTTTGAAGCAAGTGCCCTACTTTTTTAGCCCAATGCCACACTTTGTGGGTTGTGTCCTCATCCTTGATTATCACATTCATATTAACTATGGCTTTAAAAAAAATATAAATAAAAATCATTCTGGTCAATGTGTTCAAGTTTCTATGTTGTAAGACGTCAAGATCGAGACATTAAGGTTATAACTTTTTTAGTCTTCTTAAAAGACCCTACCCAATCAAAAGCAATTTATATAGGTATAATTAAACCATTGTATAGTTAGAGTTTTTCAATAACATTTTGAGGATTGTCTTCTAAAAATGAAATTTATGGATAGTTGAAAAATATCATAATGTTGATAGTAGTAAACATAAGTTTATAGTTTTTTTTTAGAACTTATTATAATAGTCACTTTAAAAAATTTGTAAATATAATATTTAAATCTTTTCTCTTTTATAAGCATAAAATTGGGGTAGTTTTTAAAATTGTAGGCACATGACTATCAAAGACAAAAACTATTAACTATTATCATCATTTTTGTAAACCGTCCCTCAAAGATCAACAATTAAAAATCATTAATACTATTTTTTTTAAATTGTTTATCAAAGACAAACTTATCAAAACTACTAACATTCACGTTGCAGGTTGCCTCCCAAGGTTGACAATCAAAACTATTGATTATTTACTTCGAAAAATTGTCCTTTTTTAGTGTATTTTTTAGAGTCATTTTGTGTGAATTTTGAGTCATTCCGAGCCTCCTGCAAGGCTCAAATTACCTTTAGCATTGGGGGCTCTACCCCTCGACCCTACCTTGTATCATGACAGGGAGCACTGCCCCTTGACCCCATTGGGGGCTGCCATCCACAAACCCCCACGTTGTGGCTTGTTCAGCCAAAGAAATTATAGAGCCAAATCACAATTTTTTAAGGGTATTTTTCTTAAGGCCTAGTAGACTAACATCTTGTTTCTTGCAAGGGTTAACCTAGAATATATTTTGTTTGGTCTAACACCTTCTTTTGTGGGTCATTATTTTGGTATAACATTGTGTCTAACAAGTTTCCCCTCAATATTATCAGTCAAACTACTGATCCTTGTGTTGCAGGTTACCTATTTTGGAGTGCCAAGGTCATACTACTAACTGTGTACCTATAGGTCGCTTATCAAAGACTCCTTTGGGCACTTTAAAAATCATTTTTTCAATCATTTCCATCATTTTATCTCGTATATATTATGTTCATCATTTTATTATATGTATATCTCTTCATCTTGTATAATTTTTCATCTTGTAAATATCTCACACTTAATCTTAATCAGTTAATTAATCTTTTCATTTGCCTGTTGTATCCCGAGGGCTATTATGGTGTATCTTCTCCTCCTTGCATCCTTGCAATGATTCCTGGAAGATCAAAACCACCTATAAACCCCTTCCCTTATTCTTGTCTAGGGGTCAGTGATGTGGATTTCATCACCATGCACTAGACCAAACTTTGTGTTCCAATAGAGTCTAAATATTAGAAGAGTATCATTAGGTGCCTAAGCAGAATTCCCCATAAAGGGTTTTATGCAGTGAGGGGCATTTAGGTTCCAATTTTACAAGATAATTAGATAACATCTTATATAAATTTGGGCCTTACTGTACCTTCATGTATATAAGGGATGCACCTATAGAGCTTATGAAAACCTACCATAGGATCTGTTAGCCATAACAGATGCCTCACTATCAAAGTTAGTATCAACTCCTAAGTAGCCATTGTGTGCAAATAGGGTCAAGAGGCTTTAGTCGATTCCATAATGGGTCACCAGCCTATAACCTCACTTTCAAAGTCATTTGATGGTGTCAACATCTGTTTACACACCCTTAAGTTTACTAATCATAAGTTTGTGACTTGCTTTCTTGGGTGTGTGTTGTAGACCTGTGTTGTTTGTGAGCTGAGTTAGCCTTCACTCAAACCTGTACACATCTATCTAGGTCTTTTCATACTCCATCTTGTATATACTTGCCTCATCATTTTGTCATCATCCTCTTTTACATACCATCTTGTATATCTTTGCATTGTCCTATCTCCCATCTAGTCTTCATCCATCCTACTCTAGTCATATCCACTTATCATTGATCATACTCCATTACTCACATATCCTAATCACCTCTAGTCCTCCACACCTTTTCCCAAAACCACCTTGTATGTCTTTGCCTTTTAAACATATCATTTCGTACATATCTCATCATCCTTTTATTGCCTTTAACCTATCCTATTTCCCATCTTGTCCTCATCCCCATCATCATTGATCATATCCCCTCATCATTGATCATTACCTCATCACTCACATATCCTAGTCATTGTCTTGTATATCCTTATCTTACCCTCTTTTATATATATTTGTTCTTTTGTACATCCTTCTAGTCACATCCTATCATAGACCCATTTATCACTAATCACACCCCCATTACCTATATATCCTAATCACACAATGTTTTGTCCTCCACATCTTTTCTTAAGTCCATCATCAATCCTTTGTCTTGACCTTGCCCTCTGTTAGGTTGTGGAGCTAAAAGCTTCAACCTTTGCAAACTAGGAACAGATGGTTGCTGAGTTCTACAGGAACCGGCGTCGGTAGCATGACCGACGTCGGCAGAATCAAGTGCAGAAGGCCACCGGCGACGGCAGGAAGTCGGCCGACGTCGACAGAACCAGACTAGCAGGGACCGGCGTCGGTCGCCTGTGTGTTCCCGAAGTGTTCGTTTCACGGACAGTTAGTTAAGTGAACGATGAGTTTGCATGTCAAGACCAGCCAGAGTCTTGGGCTGCGTGGATAATTGTCTAAATTAAGAGTCCTAGTTATTGTTTGAGTTAGGGATCTATTTATAGACCCATTGGCATGTATTGTTTAAGGCATGAGATAGAAAGGAAGAGTTCCTTCTAGTTGTAAGATCTATGAGTTGCAGGTTGTTGCAAGCTCATTGGGGATCTACATGTAAGTTTGGTCTTTGAATTGCAGGTTGCAGGTTCATGAGAGATCAGCTTGAAGTGCTATAGAGTGCTTGGTGTACCGGTAGGGTTATTACTGACTGGTTGGTGAGGTGAACACCAATTCTGTGTGTGAGTTGGTTGTTGGGACCGTTTTTGTGTAGGAGAGTGTGTGAGAAGAATTACTGTACACTTGAGGTGTGGCGAATCTCTGTAAGGTGAAAGAGTGTGGCGGCTCTTTGATGTATTCTTTTCTGTATAGTGTTAATACAAGATAGTGTATTGTCTCTCATATTCTGTGCTATTGGTGAATTCTAGTTACTTGTGTTTCTGGTTATTTCCGCATATTCAATTGCTTATATTTGGTAATCATACTGTGCTCTATCTGAGGAGCAAGATCCTAACGAGTGGTGTCAGAGCATGTTTGTTGTTCTAGATTCCTGACAAGTGGTATCAGAGCATGTTTGTTGTTCTAGATTCCTGACAAGTGGTATCAGAGCATGTTTGTTATTCTAGATTCCTAACAAGTGGTATCAGAGCTTTTGGTTGGGATACTAACAGATTGGTGTAGATCTGGGTAGTGTGTTTTGATTACAGGTTACTCACAGGGTTTCTGTTTGAGTGGGAGTTGAGCAATGGCAGAAAACAGTCAACTACGAATGGAAAAGTTCAATGGCAAGAACTACCAATTATGGAGGATGCAGATTGAGGACTATCTGTATCAGAAAGATTTGTACTTACCGTTGGGTGGGGTTGCTAGCAAACCCTTGGATATGAAAGATGAAGAATGGGAGGTTCTTGATCGGAAGGCTCTGGGATCTGTTAGATTGAGTCTTGATTCATCTGTGATTTCCAGCTTATCACAGTGTAAGACAACGGTGGAGTTGATGAAATCTTTGGCAAATTTGTATGAAAAACCCTCGGCTTCAAACAAGGTATTTCTTATGAAGCGTTTATTTAATTTGTAAATGTTGGAAGGTGGATCTATTCATAGCCATCTTAGTGATTTCCATGGTTTGGTAAACCAGTTAAGTTCAGTGAATATTGTATTTGATGATGAACTTAGAGCTCTCTTAATCTTGTGTTTATTACCTGAAAGTTGGGAAGGTTTGGTAATGGCAGTTTCTAATACTGTGTCTCCTTCAAAAGTCTTAAAAGTGGATGATGTTGTGAGTGTGATCTTGAATGAAGAGATACGCAGGAAAAGCACAGGTGAATTATCTGGAAATGCTTTGAGTGTTGAAGGAAGAGGAAGGCCAAGAGAGAGGACAGAGCGTGGGAGATCAAGGTCGAAGACAGGCAAGAGATCCAAGTCCATGTATGGCAGAATAACCTGCTGGAAATGTGGAAAGCAAGGGCACTTAAAAAGAGATTGCAGATCGGGTGAAGATCATCATGAAGAACATGGAGAAGAAGCAGATGTTGCAGGCTACGTTGCACAGGATGCTCTGGTATGTTCTTTGGATAAAGTAGAATCTTGGGTATTAGATTCTGGTGCCTCTTTTCATGCATCTCCACATAGAGAATTTTTTCATGAGTATGTCCAGGGAGACTTTGGAGAAATTTGTGTAGGGGATGGTAAGCCTTGTCAGATTGTTGGCAAAGGCAAAGTGAAGCTGAAATTGCAGAAAGGTGACACATGGGTGTTAAAGGAGGTCATGCATGTCCCAGTTCTGAAGCAGAATCTGATTTCGGTTAGAAGTTTGGGTGAAGAGGGTTGCACAGTAACTCTCACAGCGGACTCTTGGAAGGTTACCAAGGGTACACTTGTTATAGCTAGAGGTAAGAAAGTAGGTACGCTTTATCTATCTACTTGTTTTACTGATTCTCTTTTTGGGTTATCTACCTCAGCTGTAGATTCAGAGATGTGGCCTGATAGGCTTGGTCACATAGATAAGAAGGAGATGCTGGTTCTTGAGTCAAAGAATATGCTTTCGGATTCGGAAGGCATGGATCGTGGTTTCTGTATGCAGAATAAGAAGGTAAGGTTTCTTGAGGAATCTGATGTTAGTGACAAGAACGGGAAAGCCTTGGTTTTCAAGGAGAAAGTGACGGACAGAGTTCAGCATAAGGTGCAGAGGAATTCTGAGCAGAGCAAGGGTGATTTGGACAAGGTTTTGATCCAAAAAGAGCTCGCGAGAAAAAGTCAGGTCTCACAAGAAAAACACAGAGACCGACGTCGGCAGGAAAACCGGCGTCGGTGTCCAGACAGGGACCGACGTCGGCTATGTGCAGCCCGACGTCGGTGACTCGGGGCAAACAGAGACCGGCGTTGGCCAGGGGAAACCGACGTCGGCAGGGAGGCAGTCGCAGGGAACCGACATCGGTCGGCTGTAGACTGAGATGTGACCGGCATCGGTTACTGAGACGAATTTTGGGTGGACAGCGAGTTGTCATGGAGTCTCAAGCGCCCATATGGAGGACTGAAGGTGTAAGTAAGTTCTTAAATTCGTCATTTCCCTTCTTTACACTACTTGTTGCTCACTTATGGCATAGGACCAGGAAGTTATTGAAGAAGCAGAACAGGTAGATCCAGGAAACAATGGGAGCTTGGCATGGATGAGGATGTGATTCCTTGGAGGAGAACCAAACAGGTGTTTTGGGTAGTGTTGCCAGCTGGAAGTAAGCACTGAGAGACGAATGGATGTTGAGGATGAAGAAGAGCGGAAATGGATACGTGAGATGGAAGATCAGGGTATATGATCTTGTATTAGCTGCAGGGCAATGGAGGTTTGATCATTGTGTTTCTCTTTACCAGGTTGGATAATATTAGCTACATTATCCTATTTTCTGTATGATGTGCTTGTTGCAGGGTTACATATACAGGTATTGCTGAACTAAAGGTAAAGCTAGTTCAGGGGTTTGTCATGGAGAATCTGGGAGCAGCAAGATTCTTTGGCATGAGTGTGATCTAGAGACATGGAGGTCTTGTTGACTTTGTTTCAGGATGATTGTGTGAAGCCGGTTAGCACACCGATGGTTAGACAGTTCATAGAACAGGTGTCTTAATTCACACAGTGAGGTTGAGTGCATGGTATGTACTAAACCTGAGTTTTCCCAAGCAGTGGGAGTTGTCACAAGTTTGGAGTCAATCCGGGAGAGTAATACTGAAGGGCAGTTCAGTGGACCATCAGCAGGTGCACATGCTATGTAGGGTCAAGTTCTTTATTTACATGGTTGTAGATGCGGATGTGGCAGTTAATTTGGATGATAGGTTTTGCACCACGGATTTTGTGGTGGTTGGTCTTCAAGAGTGATCTTGAGGGATACAAAGCCAAGGAAACAAACTAGACGGTGTACAGGTACAGGTACAGGTTGCAGCTGTTTATCTCCAAGTGGGAGATTGTTAGGTTGTGGAGCTAAAAGCTTCAACCTTTGCAAACTAAGAACAGATGGTTGCTGAGTTCTACAGGAACCGGCGTCGGCAGCATGACCGACATCGGTAGAATCAAGTGCAGAAGGCCACCGGCGACGGCAGGAAGTCGGCCGACATCGGCAGAACCAGACTAGCAGGGACCGGCGTCGGTCGCCTGTGTGTTCCCGAAGTGTTCATTTCACGGACAGTTAGTTAAGTGAACGATGAGTTTGCATGTCAAGACCAGCCAGAGTCTTGGGCTGCGTGGATAATTGTCTAAATTAAGAGTCCTAGTTATTGTTTGAGTTAGGGATCTATTTATAGACCCATTGGCATGTATTGTTTAAGGCATGAGATAGAAAGGAAGAGTTCCTTCTAGTTGTAAGATCTATGAGTTGCAGGTTGTTGCAAGCTCATTGGGGATCTACATGTAAGTTTGGTCTTTGAATTGCAGGTTGCAGGTTCATGAGAGATCAGCTTGAAGTGCTATAGAGTGCTTGGTGTACCGGCAGGGTTATTACTGACTGGTTGGTGAGGTGAACACCAATTCTGTGTGTGAGTTGGTTGTTGGGACCGTTTTTGTGTAGGAGAGTGTGTGAGAAGAATTACTGTACACTTGAGGTGTGGCGAATCTCTGTAAGGTGAAAGAGTGTGGCGGCTCTTTGATGTATTCTTTTCTGTATAGTGTTAATACAAGATAGTGTATTGTCTCTCATATTCTGTGCTATTGGTGAATTCTAGTTACTTGTGTTTCTGGTTATTTCCGCATATTCAATTTCTTATATTTGGTAATCATACTGTGCTCTATCTGAGGAGCAAGATCCTAACGAGTGGTGTCAGAGCATGTTTGTTGTTCTAGATTCCTGACAAGTGGTATCAGAGCATGTTTGTTGTTCTAGATTCCTGACAAGTGGTATCAGAGCATGTTTGTTGTTCTAGATTCCTAACACCCTCATCACCCATCTAGTATAATCTCATCTTCGTATTATCCTAGTTGGCTCTTTAGGGTCTAAGCTATCCCCAACTCATTTACATTAGTCTCTATCATCCTCACCCCCATCCCATCATTATCCCTTCATCACCTATCATTATGCTTATTCACATAAATCATATCCCATCCTATCTTGAATAAAATTGGTTTAAGGTTCTGATCTAGTCTTCTTATCCACATCATCCAATCATCCTAATCCACTATCACTCATCCCATTCGTCAAATTTCTAGTTAACATCCTGCTAGCATCTTATCACTTTGTCAAATTTTAATCTAGCAAACCCATCATCAATCTAGTCTCTATCATCGTTGCCTACTCATAACTAGAACAAATCATATTGTGCTCTTGTTAGTTTGAATCTAGGCACCCATCAAATCCTCAATCTTTTTTCTAGCTTAACAACTAGGCATAATTGATAGGATATTAGTTCTTATTGAACCATCTATCTAAAATTTGACCTTAGTCCTATATCATCCTAATCACATTTAGTCCACCTCATCATCATCATCACCTATCATCTTAGCTCGATCATTGGACCCAATTTATTCAAGGAACCATACTTAATACTTATCCTTCCCTCCCATCATCCATCTCTTATCATTCATCACCCATGGAGTTAGACCCCACTTTCATAGACCAATACATAACTGCCAATAAGGATGAGAACCTTTTGTAACATATTCTGATGGGTGTCCCACTTCTCAAAGGTGTTAATCCCCTTCAACTCATTATACCTCCCATCTAAGCCCCTTTATATGAGTCTTGTACCAATCATCCACCCACTAGCCAAAAACCATCCATTGCCCATTCCCATACTAGCAAAGAGAATCCAATCTTGGCCACCTTGATTACTACCAGTCCATCCACCCAGTCACATGAACAATCATCTGATCTAAAACCCAATACTTCCACATCTAAGTCACATAATTAAATGGGTCCATATACCCCTCTTCCTATGTCCTTAGAATCCCTCTTCAAACAATCATCACCACTAGCATAACGGTCTATCCGTCTATCTAACATCTTGATCCCACTAAGCGTAAGCCCTCTTGGTATAAAACTAATCAATATTGTGCATATCACCAAACCTAAGGGCATACCATTAATCAATGTCATCCTTTCAAAGATTTTGTCTAAGAAATCATCAACCGTGGTGACATAATAATTGAGGATGAACCAGATGAGTCTCAATCCCTTGGTGCATAAGAAGAGGAATGCCAGGATTTCATTCTCAACTAAGCCCTTCCTTCTCCAAGCCAAGGTCAAGACACCATTCCCATATTCGAATCCTCCATCACAACTGAGTCTATTCCCCATGAGCCTAGCCCTCCCATCTCTCATTAATCGTTCCAGGGCCCTCTTTTTGCTGAATTCATTGCTCCTCCATCCTCTTCTCCTCATCCACCATATCAAAAAAACCTTGATAAGAGGTCAATTATGGATAATGAATCCTCTACTAAAAACATTGCATCTCATATATCAGAGTCAACATTAAAGCCAATACAAGTCTTATCTACATCACAATCATGTGCAACACTAATATCTGAATCATATTCTTTATAAAAAACATCATCCCTCATTGATATCTCAATAGATGTTGATAATGCCTATCTCTTTTAGGATACCTCCAATCCATCACCAGACATATCTTTTAATCCTAATCAGGATGATGGAGTCATAACCAAATTCTTACAAACTTTATCTATTGAAGATAATTAGAGGGAATCTTATCCTCCTTTGGATGCGCATACTGCAATTAGTCCTCATGATTCTTTTGTTGATCTCGAGGAGATTTTCTCTTATGTCAAAACTGGGTCTCCTAAGAACCCTTATGAAGACTATGTTTCCCCATCACCACTCATTGACCTTATGATGCCCTCTCTACCACCTTCATCTATCATGGACCCTTTTCTCCCCATCGATGATCACTTAATCACCTCCCTCCCTAAGGATGAATATGAACATATATCGTTGGAGCCTTCCTCAAGTTATATAATGTGTACCACAAGTATAGGGGTCTAATACCACATTCTAAAAGTCATAAATCATAGTCAATTCATCCTTGATCTTATTAGTCAAAATTAAGAATATTCCAATCATCGGCCTAATATAAATATGTCTTCCCCTAGTGAAGCCCAATATCAGGCACTAGAGGAATGTCAAAGTCAAAATCATCATTTATCAAGTCAAAAATCAATCTCCCCTAGTGAAGCCCAAAATCAGGCACCAGGGGCAGTAAAAATCAAAATAATCTTAAAAACACAACTAATCATCCATCAAGTGATTTGATCAAAGATGAATCACAAAGTCAAATTATCTTGGATCTCCTGCAGTCTTTTGTCAATTGTCACTAATCAAATGAAACATGTCCCACATCTCTAATGATGTATGTGACTGCTAGTCCTAATCCTCCATCACCCATCACCCCATCCTATCATGATCCTATCATTCATTTTAGTCCTAATCCTCCATCACCTATCATACCATCCTATCTTGATCCTATCATCGATAAAAATCAAGATCTAATTGAATCCATACCTCACATCACCTCCCTAAACAACATTGTCTCTTTTAGGGGTTATAAAGACATCTAGTTAAAATGTCTGGAGGATGTTAAATCAAGAATAAATAAAGGTCACCTAAACATCCAAGAATCCAGTCATAGTAACATGATCCTAGCATCACATATCTCCAAAATAGGCGTTGGCTAAAAGATCCATCAAATATCTACATCTTGCATCTCGTACGCACATCTAATAAATCATGATGCCATCCAAAGTCAAAAATCCTAAAAAAGTTAGAAAAAAAATTATAAAAAAAACATTTGTCCAATGGTGAAAACTAGTCTTCTGGCACCTTGGGAAAGAACCACAATGAAAATTGGTTTTTAATGTCATGGTAAAATAATCTATTATCTATATTGTCTCTCCACACTTGGGGTAAAATTCATCCATTTCATATCTTTTATCAATCCACCCATCCCTTGTCAATTCTTTCATCGACCTTGTCTGTGTCACTCATCCATCAATCTATCATCTGCCTGTTGTTTTAAAAATTAGCTCAGCTCATTTTTGGAATCAACCCCCCTGCGAAACTTGTCCATTTTTCCCTTTGTCTCTCTAAGTCTATTTTCGAGACAAGTTTTTCTCATTCTCATTCTTGCTCAACTGACACCATTCGAAGCTCGTAACATCTTTTCATTACATTTTCCCCAAAACATGAAAGTTGTTATGGTCTCGATGCGATTAGGGGACCAAGTTTTCACTTTTTCAGAGTTAGTGTTTTTTCTTTTGTTTTTGTGCACGGGCGACATTTTCTGCCGTCATTGCATTTTTTACCTTTGACATGCAGGAGCGGCAAAATTTGTCGCCCCTGCATCTGGACGTACACGGGCGGCAATTTTTGCCACCCCTGCATATTTCACCTTTGACATGCAAGAGCGGCGAATTTTGTTGCCCCTGCATGTCCTTCCCTTTTTTCCAGTGCAAGGGCGGTGAATTTTGCCACCCCTGCACTGCCTTATTTTTTGCACGCAACATTTATTGCTACATGTGCCAGGTTGTTGGGGTTGAATTTCACCCCATTTAATCTGATTTTAACCTCATTTTGCTTCATTCCTCCTCTCCTCCTCCTACCCTTTGCCTCTAGACGATCCAACAAACAGGTAAAAGTGCATTTTGGCAGATTTGAGCTTGTGGCGTGCATGGTTTTCCAGGTAGGTTTTGTATTTGGCATTTTTTTGGGGTCTTCTCTTTAAGTTTGCTTTCTTTTTTGTTTTTATTTTTCTTGCCGATTTCTCCCCTTTCTGCATCGGCCAACTCTCTTTCCTGATGTAGGGGGGGCAATGATTTTTGTCGCCCTCCATTCTTCTCCTCGAACTTTCCTAGTCTTTCCCAAGGGCGGCAAACTTGCCACATGAAACTTACCGCTCCCCACTTACCTGCATCAACAGTAAATTTTGCCACCGACGCAGGCCGAAAGTGCATGAGCGGTGAATTTTTCCACCCCTACACTTTCCAACCAAACCTGCACGGGCAGTGAAATTCATCGTCGATGCAGGTCGAACATGCAAGGGCAGTGAATTTCACCGCCCCTGCACTTCTCTAACAATTTTTCATGCACGAGCGGTGAAATTCGCTACCCACACCCTTTTTTCTTCTTCCCCTTTATGAAAGGGCGGCAAAATTTGCCACCCGTGCATGCCAACAATTCTTTATGCTAGGGCGGCGAATTCTGCCGCCCTTGCATTTTTCCTCCAAATTTCTCCAACTCTAGAGAAATTTTCCTCTTTTTTCATTTTTTTTCACCTCCTCCCCCTTTTTCCCTCTTTTTTTGACCTAGTTTCCGACCCGACCTTGTTAAGCACCCTTCCTTGGTCATGATCACCCAACGTGCGAATTCCCCAATTTGCCCACTGTTCCTTAATTACATGATCATAATTACAGTTCCCCTTGAAGATTCTCATTCATCAGAACCTACTCAACTAAGACTAGTTCCAATGTCTGAAGCTTCTTTGAAGAAGTCAAAGGCCATGAAGTACCGGTACCAAGGCATTTTTCTGATCACTTCGATCACCTCTAATATTGACGACATTAGAGATACAGAGATTGGCCATGTGGATATAGCCGAGTTCGTGACTAGAACCAAGGCAACAAACTTGAACTCCGAAATGAAGAGGATTATCGAGAGCAACATTCTGTTGGGATAAATAACTAGAAGCACACAATTGATTACCAAGCAACTTAACATGCATAAATTAACCAGAATACACAAGTAACTAGAATTCAGAAATAACACATGATATGAGAGACAATACACAACTTGTATTAAAACTCTTTCAGAAGGAAATACAACAAAGAAGGATGCCACAGTTCTTCTTCCTTACACACCTCTAGGGCTCCCACACCTCTAGGGCATAAACAGTAAATCTTCTCTCAAAGCTCTCTCTCTTAGGTCCCAACACCCAACTCAAACACAGAGTTGGTGTTCACCTTACACCTGTGCTCCATGCACTCCACAAGTGCTCCACGCACTCCACATGTACACAAACGTACTTCAAGTAGATCCCACCTGATTTTGCTCTTTGTCATGTTGCTATCTTATCTGATCTTGCACACCTGCAAATCAATCTGGTTCTGCACACCTGTGAACCTTGACCTTGCACACACATACACATGCAAATCAATGATCTTACTTACCATGTAGATCTTCTATCGTAGCCATGCTCACCTGATGACCAAGATCTTACATACATGAAGAACCCTGCTGATTCTCCAATCCAGCACCCACACTTGTTACTGTGGCACTAGGAGGAACACACCATTACTCTCTTCTCTCTGAAAGAGCTTATTTGCTCTCTTACTCACTAGCACACATTTATAATACAACCAATGAGTCTCTTAAATAGATCTCATGCAAACAATAATTAGACACTTAATTACAATAATTAAATTCGCAGCTCTTAGTCTAAAATTGGTTCTTGACATGCAAACACTTGGTTCATTAGCTAATTACCTGTAATACACGCAGTCCAAACCACATAGGTGACTGACGTCGATCCCTGTCTGCCTGGGGGTGCCGACGCCAGCCAACTTCTGACCGATGTCGGTTGCCTTCCTGTCTCCTCCCTGCCGACATCGGTTGGCCTAACCGACGCCGGTGATAGTAACACTCTGCAACCTCCTTCCCTGCTTGCATCAGTGAAACTTTTAGCTCCACAACCTAACAATCTCCCACTTGGAGATAAATAGCTGCATTGTACGTGTACTCCATCTAATCTATTTTCTGGCTTGTATCCCTCTTCAAGCTCAATCCTGAAGACAACCCACCACACAACCTATGGTGTACCTCCTGTCATTCGAGTACCCTGCCACATCCGAACCTACAAACCCATGTAGTGAAGTCATGACCCTGCATGTATACCTGTTGCTAGTCCCTCTCAAATACCTGAGAACCCACTTCCATGAATTGGCTCCTAACTCTCTGACAACACCCACTGCTTAGGTAAACTCAAGCCTATACCAGACCTCATTTGATTTCAGACACTGAACTGTTCAGCCCATAGTGTGCTCCGATTCTACATCCTGAACATCGCCGACACCTGATTCACATTAGCTCCCACTGGAGACAAAATCAGCCTGTGATCTCCCATGTCTCCCATGCCAAATAATTTTACTGCTTCAAATTCTTCATAGCAAACCACTGAACTAATCTTACCCTTAGCTCAGCAAAACCTTGTATGTACAAACTTGCTAACAAACATACCATCCACATATAGCAATAGAATGATGTTGCAATCACCATCCCCCTGGTAAGACAAACCACAGTAGTTACCCTGACATTGACTAAATTCATGCTTTGTCATCCCCCTGTCAAAACCTGTACCACTGTCCTGCAGCTTCCTCAAGACCATATGACCTGGTATTCCGTCTCACATGTCCATTCTCTCTATTCTTCAACTAAGGCATCCATTCATCTCTGTGCTTTCATATGGCTGGCAACCCTACCAAATCTCTCGCTTGGTTCTACAAACTATTCCTGCCATGCTCCCACTATTTCCTGGATCCTTCCTGCTCTGCAGTCAGCAACTAGTATAAAGAAGAGGAACAACGAATTTGAGGCTTACTTACCACCTTCAGTCCTCCATATGGGCATTTGAGACTCCTTGATAGCTTGTTGTCCACCCAAAATCCTTTGCAGTGATCGACCTCAGTCACCACACAGTCTGCATCCGACCGACATCAGTTTCTGTGCCTATCCTGACTACCAACCCTGTCGACGTCGGTGTCCCTCTGCTGCCAACGTCGGTCCTCGTGACCGACATCGATCTTACCTTCTACCGATGCCGGTACCTGTGTTCACCTTTGAGTGATTACTTTTTCCCTGCAAGCTCCTTTGAATCAAGTCCCATGTCCAAACTACCCTGCCCAGAAGTATCCAGCCCCATCCACTGGTCTCTGTCTGCCATCTCCTCCATAAACACCAAGGCTTTCCAGTTCTTAAGCCTATCAAATATATCAGTCTTCCTCTTAAGAACGTGCATCTCCTTCCTGCTCATGTGACCAAGCCTACGAAGCCACGTCTCCATAACAAAAGAAGAATCAGTAATATAAACAAGTAGATAAAGAGTACCTATTTTCTTACCACCATCTAATTCAAGTGCATCCACCATGAGAGTTCTTGTGCATCTCTCATCACCTAATTTTTTTGAAGAAATTAGCCACATCTCCAAACCTGGGACCTGCATGACATCCTTCAACACCCATGTGTTGGCCGCCTGCGATTTCAACTTCACTTCCCCTTTGCCAATAATCTGGCAAGGCTCACCAGCTCCTCTCCTTGGGGTTGCATGAAAAGAGGCAACATAATCTGTTATCCAAGATTCAAATTTATCCAAGAAATCTCTCAAAGCATACTGTGCAACAACCCTTGCAACATCTGCATCTTTAGTTCCTTCATGCTGATCTGCTACCAACCAATAATATTCTTTTACCTGCTCTTTCTTTCCATAGGACCGTAAGTGACCATTTGTGCTTTTCAACTCCTCCATTCTTAGCTTAATTTGATCTGCCATTGCTCTACTCCCACTCGATCAGAAACTCCTGAGAGTGACCTGTAACCAAACACAAAACTTGCTCTCTGCAACCTTAGCTTTGATACCACGTGTTGGGATAAATAATCGGAAGCACACAATTGATTACCAAGCAACTTAACATGCAGAAATTAACCAGAATACACAAGTAACTAGAATTCAAAAATAACACATGATATGAGAGACAATACACAACTTGTATTAAAACTCTTTCAAAAGGAAATACAACAAAGAAGGCTGCCACAGTTCTTCTTCTTTACACACCTCTAGGGCTCCCACACCTCTAGGGCATAAACAGTAAATCTTCCCTCAAAGCTCTCTCTCTTAGGTCCTAACACCCAACTCAAACATAGAGTTGGTATTCACCTTACACCTGTGCTCCACGCACTCCACAAGTGCTCCATGCACTCCACAAGTACACACACGTACTTTAAGTAGATCTCACCTGATTCTACTCCCTATTGTGTTGCTGTCCTATCTGATCTTGCACACTTGCAAATCAATCTGGTTCTGCACACCTGTGAACCTTGATCTTGCACACACATACACATGCAAATCAATGATCTTACTTACCATGTAGATCTCTTATCGTAGCCACGCTCACCTGATGACCAAGATCATACATACATGAAGAACCCTGCTAATTCTCCAATCCAGCACCCACACTTGGTACTGTGGCACTAGGAGGAGCACACCATTGCTATCTTCTCTCTGAAGGAGCTTATTTGCTCTCTTACTCACTAGCACACATTTACAATACAACCAATGAGTCTCTTAAATAGATCTCATGCAAACAATAATTAAACACCTAATTACAATAATTAGATCCGCAGCTCTTAGTCTAAAATTGGTTTTTGACATGCAAACACTTGGTTCGTTAGCTAACTGCTCATAATACACGCAGTTCAAACCACATAGGTGACCGATGTCGGTCCCTGTCTGCTTGGTGGTGCTGACGCCGGCTGACTTCTGATCGACATCGATTGACTTCCTATCTCCTCCCTGTCGACGTCGGTTGGCCTGATCGACGCCGGTGACAGTAACACTCCGCAACCCTTCGCAATTTCCTTCCCTGCTTACATCAGTGAAGCTTTTAGCTCCACAACCTAACACATTCATCTAGTTGCCACTTTCTCAGTAGCGGCACATCATACATAGTTCATCCTCTAGTGCACCCTGTTCTATAACAGAGAGACCAAATCAGTCTTTGATGCCAACGGTAACGTGATAATTTGGCTGGACCCTGAATTCATTGATAAAGTCTTCATGTGCCCTCCTGCTACTGAAGTGCTGAGAATTGACTTCGTCGAGGCACATAAGGAGTATGACAAGGACCCCGAAAGGGAAAAGAAGGTGATGAATCATAGACGGCTTAAGGCCCCCAAAACCAACTTGTCCATGTGGTTGTGGAATTTTCTAAGGAGTGATTTCATTGAAGAGGTTGGTGACTTGATCACTCTCCTCAACAGGGTGCGAGGTCTGCCGTCTTCTTCACAATTTCATGAGTGGATGTACCCTTTCATCAAAATCATCCTCCAAGGGAAGCAGGTCATCTTCTGGGGTGAATAGATCAGCAACGCCCTCCATGAGCAACTGACTAAGGTACAAACTACTTCAAAGTTCTATATGACTTCGTACCTGGTGTACATAGTGGCTTCAATGCAAACTTTTCCAGGTTTGACAACTGAAGGAGACATGAAGACCACCCCAGCCTACTCATATTACCCTCAGTTAACACTACAAGGATCAATCTGCCATTTTAGAAGGGTAAATGACACCTTCTTTGCAGTATTTTTGTGCCTTTTCGATCCTTAGCTCGAATATAAGAGAATATTTGATGAAGCCTGGATGATCGTCAACGACTATGGTTGTATGTTTCTACAATTTTCCTCTTTTTGCTATCTTCGGGTTGGCTTTTTCTAAGGCTATCCCTATATGCTCCCCAGGTTTTCTTCTGATAAGTTAGTCCTAATGGAGCTGTGTAGACAAATGGTTGTCGTACACACTAGACAGATGGAACTAAAAAAACCAAGTTTCAGGTTTCTAATTGAAATTGGCAGATACTCAATTTTGATAGCAGCTAAAGCCAAGGTCATGGAAACAGAGATGCAACTGGTTACTATGAAACAGTTTAAGAGGAGGGACAATTTTGACTACAGGGGTGTCAAGGACATGATCAGAAGAAAGACTTAGTTTCATGAGCCTATGATCGAAGACATCTGGTTAGACCTGAGGATAGCTGAAGACATCAAGAAGATGGACTACAATAGTCTGACCCTGGAATAAATCAAATATTTGGGGCTTGTAGATATTCCCTCTAATTTGGTCGATGATAAAAAATTTATCAACAGCAGGTACCTGGCTGAAAAAGTTGCTCTCCTCTTCCTTCAATTCAATGGTCTTAGAAAGAATTAACTTCTTTGAGGAAGAGATTCAAACCAATATTGGCTAACACTAATGATTGGTTAATAGCCAAAGGGATCACGCTGAAGGAGTTTATTGTAGGATCGAAGGCTGAATTCCAAGCGAAAATGAGGAAGAAGGCGAAAAACAGGACCAATAATAAAGGTGATGTTCCTTCTCCATCTAGGCCTCACAAGCCTAGAATCATCTTTGTTTCCAAAAAATCGAAGGTTGCAGAGGAGCCGGAATCAATGGCTAAGGGAGTTGCAGAATAAAGCTCCCAAGAACGGGCAGCTCAGTAAATGGAGACAGATGAGAGGCCCTCGAAGCAGCAAAAGACTGAGCCTCTACCTTCCCAAGAAGGGGTACAGCCACTTACAGACGTCTCTCCTTCACCACCTCTTTCTCCTATCAATGTTCCTTCTTCTGGAGCTGCCTCTCCTTCAAGAGTTATGTTTGGCAATCCTCAAGGCAATTCTAGAGATACTCTTTGCTCCTCTAGATCTATTCCTAGTCTGGCATCTTCTTCCTTCAATCTAGGAGAAAGCTCTACTCTTGATCAATCAACGGCCGGTATGGTTTCACCAGTTACTCCAATCGCGACCACTATTACCACTAGTAGTATAGACGTTACCATGGTAACACCAGCTGTAGGAACCGTTGCCACAATTGGTACTTCTTCTCTTCCTCCTTGGATGTCAACTTTCATGCCCAAAAGAAAGAAGCTAGCCATCTCTGTAGATGACTTTTATTTTGGCAAGTTAGTGTCGGTGAAAGCTAAGGCCCCTAAGAGACTAAGGATCCTTTCAAAATTGGTTGAGGAAAAGGGGAAGAAATTTTTGGAAATAACTAAGCCACCGTAGGACGCAACCCTTGAGGGTTTTGACATGAATATCTATTCCATTTCTCGTGTTGAACTTGGAAAAGTTACTCACGAAGGTGCAAAAAGTGATCTACAGTCTGCAATGGACATCATGGTCCAAAAATTTGACAGAGAAAAGCAGATGAAAAACTACTATAAAGCCAAGGCAGAGCAATTGACTGCAGTAGTCAGAAAATTCACCCTTGCCCCTAAAGCAGCAACCCCAGAGGCCTTTTCCATAGACAACCCTGTCATTCAAAAGGTAGAGAAAACCTATATGAAAGGGAAAGTGCTCGAGGATTACATTGAAAAGATGCACACTCAGAGAATTTTCTTACTTACAAAGGTTGTTGAGAAGACAAACAAGATGAAGAAAGTGAGGACAGACCTAGAGGACCTTGTCTCACTTATTTTTGAGGACATTGACAATACAAAGAAATATCTTAGCAAGTGGAGAGAAATGAAGGATCTAAAGAAAATCACCTTGATATCCATCAACGTTATTTCTAGCAAAGATTCCTATGTTGAGATCAAGGAATCACTGATATACAAGATTCAGGTACTTAAGGAGCTGATTGAAGATCTCAAGTCTTTCGAGGATGCTAGCGAGAAAAGCAACACATGCCTATTAAATAGACTGGAAGAACTGCCTTGTGACCTCACCTCCAGGGATAATCAATTTCTCTCAGCAGAAGAGATGATCCGAAGATTTAGAGGTATGATTTAAAGGGATTTTGAAGAAAAAGTATTCTCAATGACTTCTGTGGATAGCATTTTAGATACTCAATTGACTCTAGATAATCTAAGATCCAGGTTAACGAGTCATGCCAAGGCAATCACAGCATTGAAGGTCGCTATAATCAGGGCCAGGGTCATCTTCAAGAACACCATTGTGCTAAACAGTATAGGAATTCAGGCATCTATTGCTATGTACGATGCTCATCTGAAGATGTCTGGGGACAAGAGCTGAACCTTTTTCTCCTTCTCTCTTCTTCTCTTCTCATGCACTTTTGTCATGTAAAAGAGCATGCAATTTTGTAATGTGTAATTACATGTAAAAAATCCAGAAAAATATCTCAAAAGTCAAAGATGACTCATCTTTGACCAGGATATTTTTATATTTTAATCTTTTTAATTTTGAAAGGTTTCTCCCTATATATAGAGGGGACCTCTTTTGTAAATAGAGCTATGATAATTGAGAGCAAAAACTTTGCTGAAATTGAGACACTTCTCGAGACGCTGTGCTCAACTTGTAAATCATATTTCATTGAATGAATGAGAAACATGTTTATTTCAGACTTTGTGTTGAAGTAATTTGTGTTATCTAAGAAATTGTTCTTATGTCCTCTTTCCTGATAATCTCTTATTTATTTGGTTTAGTAAGCAAAGTGTGTGTGTTGATATTATCTGAGGATGTTTCTAAAAGATAGAAGAAAGACTTTGAGCTACTTTTATCTCGGTGATCCTTTTATCCTTTGTAGTTTTAGGCGAAGACTTTGTGCTTCGTTTCACTCTATGGTTACGTGTATTTTGAATCAGCGAAGGAGACAACATAAGACTTTGTGCTTACGTAGGTTTCTTTGTTAACTTTATCACTTACTTTAGGTGATTTTTTGCTCTACGCTGGATACCATTCCTGAAAGAAGAGGAATGTTCTTAGCCAACGACCAGGATTTCTTTCTCTTGTTCCTTGGACATCACCTCTGAAAAAAAAGAGAGGTGGATGTTGTTATACTACCCCGAGTATTATTTTATGCTTACTTATATATATACATATAACGCATAAATATTCATAGGGAACCTCCCCTTGATGAGAGGAGAGATTTACCTCGTCCAGATGTGGTAAACCCACACTTTTTGTGGCATAAATCTCCTTGTGTTGTGGGTGATATACTCATTTTGTCATCAGTTAGTTGATGACAAAATATTCACCCAACACTGCCATAATATTGTATTCCTTCCCCATCTTGACCTTTCAAAAGGATTGGAAGGTGTCTTGAGAAATTTTTTGCAAACATCTTTGCATATCCTCTAATGGACACTCAGGCAACTAAACATTTGGCTCCTTGACAATGTGGTCATTGGCACTCCCTAGTACATTCCTTCCTTGGTCTTTATATCCTTTTTATCATCATCCTCATCCTCTTGTCACTCATTCATTATTCCATCCATCTTCATCCTGGTTACTAGGATTGGTATTCCCTTTGTCAGTAACCTTGTTTGTACAGTGTACATACATATCCCAAAAAGCCCTAAAATTTGAAATATGTCCAAAAGCCCTAAAAATCATAAAACTTGAAAAATCCAAAAATTATCCATGATGTTTTATCTTATCCTAAATCCCATAGTCACATCCATCTCTATCCATCTCATATCATCCTAGTTATCATCTTTAGACACTATGTTTGGTCTTGAAACTAAATCAGGTTGGTCACCCATCCCACCATATCTTCATCGTCTTTTTGGCTAGGTATTATCGACATCTATAACCTTATCAAAGAATTTAATTTAGCACCCATCACTTCCCTATCAGTGCCTTTTCACACCTAGAACCCATCAGATCACCTCCTTGATAAGTGTGGAAGGTGCTTGATCCCATCATTATCTTTATCATTATCATTTCATACCTAGTATCCATCAATCACTCTTTGTTAGTATGAAAGGTATTTGATCCCATCGACTCCTAATCTTTTGCTAGATTGGACTCTTACAAGGTTTTATCTTTTAGTTATCCTTTGTCATATTCACATCCATATCCTCATCCACATCCTTATGCTAAACCTAGTCTCTCATCCAAGTCCATACCTTTATCCAAATCACTAGTCAATCCTCATCATTGTCACTAGTATATCCCCAATCCATGTCTATTTTTGATCCATAATCAAATTATAATCCAACCCATTAACTGATCACCTATCCCATCATAAGATAAGGAATTATGATATTACATGTAAATACTTGTGCGTGTTGCTTGTACGCTATGTGTTGTTTGACTTGTTTTCATCATGTATATATCTTATTTATCTTATGTCTGCATCGTGTCTCTTTTTATCTATTGGGCAATGAATGAGGATGCTATGAGGTCACCAAGACTACAATAATGCTTATAAGTGCCATAGATGATGCAAAGTTTGCTATTTGACCATGTACTTTGACATAATATCCCCTTGGTCATGCTCATACCATGGGGCATATTACCGAGTGCCATATTTAAAGAATTACTTAGACTATGATGAGCCTTATGATAGTTGTAATGGCTGGATCACCTACCCCCTCATCATTTATCCAATCATCTGATCATGCTCATTTCCCATCACTAATCTAATCCTCTTGATCCATTTGACTAACTTATAATCTTTTCTCCCCATCATCTATCATTATTATCTCAATCATATCTTCTCCCCCATTTTTTGGTCACTTGATCATATTATCTATCCTCTATCATCACCTATATCATATTCATGGATTTATCTTTAAGCTACACCCATTATTAATCTCATCAAATCAGTCTTATCATAGCCTACAACTCTCCCTTATATGCATCCTTACTTGGGATACATCTAAATTTTATGACCTTTTAATCATATCATCATGTTATGGTTGATTCCCCCATGGGATGTGTCGATAATCATGACATCCATCATCTTTACTCCATGTGCATGTGTGTTTGCCAGGGGCATCATCAATTTGTAGCTTACTACTCAGGTCGATCATCTTCTTCATCTTCTATCTCATACTTGGCATCCCATCCCCTCATCTATCCATTGCATCCCACCCCTTATTTCTTCTTTTGAGTGTCCATCCATCTTGTTCTTCCTTGCATGTGCCCTCAAGGGGGCATCATATCTGTAATCATACTTTCGGTGACCCTACTCCTCCCTATAATTTCACATCAGCTCACGTGTAGACTATCGATCCTGGTCGTCCTAATTTTAGACATCTTCCACCTGCTTATACCTCACCTACATCATATTCCTATCCCCCGTATATCCCTAGTCCATATTAAGCCTTTTACACACAAGACAGGCCTTTTTGGAGACCTCCCAAGAGCCTATTGACCACCCTTGGACCCTATTTGACCCAGTATATAGCTTGTGTGAAGGAAACCCATAGCCTAGGCTACATGTTTCCTTCACTAAAGCCATGAAATAGGCCACAACTTGGGCAGAACATGTCTAAAAGGCCCAAGATGAAGTCAAATGATAAAAAATAACTAGTTTTAGGTCATTTGGTAGATTTGGGTCGGGATATATGCCTCTTTCTCATTCATTTGAGCTCTCTCTCTTCTCATTCCATATCTATATAGATTTTTCTTCCCTCTCTTGAATCTCATGCCTTCTTGAATCTCTCTTGATTCATTCTTGGTACTCTTGAGCTTGATTGGGGATAGAGAATAACATATGCTGCTACACACTTGTTTGGAGACTCCATTGCTGCTTTAATTTATTCTTGCTTCCTTGTGGCTTGATCCCAATATTCCAAATTTGTCATTGCACCTAATTTTTTCACTTGGTTGGAGCTCTTACACCATTGCAATTTCTCACTTCACCTCCTCCTTTGCTCTTGGCTCTTGGTTTGGACTTTAGTTTGCACATAGCTTGGTCTTCCTCCTACATTGTTTCCTAGCTTAGATTCCTAGTTGGTAGAAAATCTGCACTTCATCTTTGAGCTTGATATGGGGGCACTTTTCTATGTAAAGTGAAACTCCAATGTTTGTGTAGTGTATATGCTAGGGTTTGAACTATTTTAATGAAATAGTTGTTTTGTGTATTGCTTAGAGTAGTATCCAAAATTTCTTGCATTTGTATATGTTTAAAGAATACTTTCATTACTTGAAATATTTGTTCTTTGCATACCATTTATATTTTTATAACCCTTCCTCATTGCATAGTAGAGATATACATACTCAAAACAAACTAGAAAACTTTCTTAAACATTCTCTCTCTTGCTAAACTAGAACATTGCATTGTTAGAGAACAATAGTATTGAATTGGAAGGATAGCTCAAATCTAGAATAGGCATGCTCTTGAACCCTTTCTTGGAAACATCTTTATTGATTAAAATGTCTTTCATTTGGCCTTAAAGTGCCTTAGCTTCTATATTTACATTCCAGTTGTTATCTCTCTCCATTCGGTATTATTGTTCTTGCTTTATTTATGCAATCCATAGTCTAGTCTTAACTACTTAACTTACTGTGGTTGAACCTTTTAGAGTAATTCTCATACTTTATGTGCCTATTCATGGAAGCCCAAACCTAGTTTTCAAGTTTGTCTATAGAAAATTGCAAGCTGGCAAACTAGATAGCCACTATAGATCTCATGTAGCGCATAGAACCCCTGAGCCTTCTATCCTCTTAGTGGTTTGCTTTATCACCCTACCAAACACTAGTGGTTTTATTCAAATTCTTGGAGATACAAGCTAACATGCCTATTGAGACCTCACATATGGTTTCACATTAGTTCTATCCTATTTAGAGCTCTCCTAGCCAACTCCCTTATGTTAGTTGTTAGGCTTTGCTTTTAGTTGTGTTTCAGCTCTCACCTTGGTTATTTTTTCGTGCTTTGGTCTTCTGTCTTTCTCCTAGTTGGTTCTTCGATGGTTTGCATTTTATGTTATCTTATGTGTTACTCATGTTTCATTGCATCCATGGTCGATCTCCCACCTTTGGGATACTAATCCTGATGAATTTAGGGTCTCATCCCTGTGCTCACTAATGAGCAAATCACATTTGTAATAGAATGTCATAGACACCATAGGACCCAAAAACTTCCCTTGACCCAAAATGGTAGTCTACACCCTCTCACATTTGAAAGGGAAGAAGATTGGCAAGACTATAACCAATGAAATTAGTCTCTTTTTCACTAGTCTTGAGCTTCATTTATCTGAGGATGTTTTATCTCAGCCTCATGTCATGCCTCATTCACCCATTTGAGGTGATGAGGATATCCTTGCTTAGATAGGGCCTTCGGAGGTATGTGTAATCATTAACAATTTAAGTAGACATCTTTATGTGAATGAAGTGCTTCCTTCTCCCCTTAACATTTAGCGACGTGCTTCCTCTAGAAATAGAGCCTGCACCTACTCAGTGTCGAGTGCCTCAACCAATTCTTATGTGATTTCCCCACCTATTTCTTGGTTGGAAAATCTAGAGCAAGAACACCCTTATATCTGTGTTATCAGTCATAGGTATTCTAACTCAATGAGGTATCCCCAGCCTGGGGATGCCTCCTATCTTCTTAGTCCTTTTATAGTTTTCGATGAGCATGTTGATTTCAATTTCCACTTACAAACTAGAGATCTGTGAGATGTGTATCAAGAGAATTAGTGGCCATCAATTAACCCTCATGTGATGGCACATGACCAACACCATGGAGATCTCAATCATCTCAACCATTTCTAGGAGTATGCCACATCTTCCCATCATCCCTGTGGGGATTGTCACACATCCCATGGCCATTATTCACCCCATGATAGAGATGATTCATGTCATGAGCATCCTCCTTGTCAAGGACATACTCGACATGATCTTGCACACAAATATGGTCATGGTGATGCTGATGGGCATATGCAACATCATCACCATCATGAGCCCCTCTTAAAGTTTGTCATTAGCCTGCTATCAACCGTGCTTATGAGGATCTCTGTCAAAAACCTCTAGCCCCTTGTGTGTGTGTGTTATTCCCCTTCCTACTCCTATCCCTGAACTACCTAATTTTAATGGGATGCAAGACTCCTATCCTACAAAGTATATTTCCATATTCATGATGGCGTGTATGGATTAGAAATAAAATGAAGGCATGATATTAAATCTATTCGTTCATTCTCTACAAGCTGAAGCCCTTGTTTGGTTTCAAAATCTGTCACCAGATTCTTTCTTTAATTCACAACTCCTTCTATATAACTTCCTATAGTATTTGGTTATTTCTATACCCTTTAAGCTCAAAATCCAATCACTCACTTCCATGGTGCAAGCCAAGGGTGAGTCAAACTTTGATTTTGTATGTAGATGGTGCTCAGTCATTCATATGTATAGGACCAGGTTCTCAAATGACCATATTTATGATATGTTCATGCAATCATTGAGGTAGGAGGTTCACCTTGAGGTCCTCAAGCATGAACCTACCTCTTATCATGAAGCTATTAATGAGTGTCTAAAGTTCAAAGTTTTTGAGGTGCGTGTAGGCATGTGGCCCATCCTTTACCAAATGTAATTTTCTTCACGTGATCACAATCATAATGTGATTGATAATGGTTTCACTAATTCTCCTCTTGAGAAGAAGGATAACTGCAAGGTCAATGCTTTGAGCAAGAAACTGGTTGAAAAGAAGGCTTTTGATTCAAGTACAATAAAATAACAGACATTGTTTCCTTATAACCCTACCAAAGTTTACAACTTCCATCGAATAAGGGGGAATGATGATAATAATTGTACCATTCAGAAGTCTGGTGCATAAGCCTCACCTCCATCTCAGAGTTATCCTTTTACGAATCCCAACCACAAGTTGAATGTTTTCAAAGAGCTTATGCCTAACCATAATAAGGAGAAGAAGAAGAAGAGAAAATAAAAGGAATAAGAGGCTAAGGCCCTATGTTCCCCTTCTTGCTCTTCCACTTCTTTCCACTCCTCTTCCTAGGCTAACTTAAGAGGGAAAGCCAGGCATGCGAGTAGTAAGGTTGTTTCTACTATCGACATAGCCTCTACTGGATATGAGTGATTTATCAACATGCACTCCAGTTAGGCCACTGATATTGTTGGAGAGACTACTGGTGTTGGGCCCCTAGTCTAACCTATAAGGGAAATAAATCCTAAGGTTAAATTTGACTTTAGGCATAACATTCCTCCCCAGGCCAGACAATGTCTTTACTCCATCATAGAGGAGTTACAGGACCTCTCAGCTTAGATCTTCATTTAGGACTTTCTTCACTTTTGCCCTGAGCAAAGGGGTCTCATATTTGATGAGCTTGGTCTCCCTCATGAGGACCCACTACATGATGATGTCAAATTTTTGTTCAACTCTGATACACATGAACACCCTTATCCTCCCATCTCAACTTTCAACCTAGCCTCTTTGCTAGATGCTTTAGTTATTATAAAGAGGGTTCATTTCCATCTCTACATTGAGACTTCTATTGATGACTGTCGCATCAGGTTGTGCTTTATCGATGAAGGAGTTGTGTTTAATATCATGCCCCTGCATGTGTTTAACAAGCTCAAGATCATCGGAAGAAGCTTTCTGATTCTTGCCATAATTATGTCAATCTCAAAAATGATATGGTTATGTCAATAGGGAATGTGAAACTCTAGGTCAAGTTTAGCCCCAAGATAGTCAGAATCAAGTTCTATGTGTTAGATCTTGATCTTTTATACAACATGATTCTTGGCCATCTTTGGACTATTACCATGCAAGCCATCATGTCAGCCATGCTTTGCATGGTGTAGTTTATACACAAAGGCAAGGTTCACACCTTGGAGGCTGACCCAGATCCTTGGATGTTTCTCTACATAAAGATAAAGCCCTCAGGTGAGGCTTTGATTGTCTCCTCATGGGGGTCTATATATTCTCATACACCCCTCATTTCTAAGTCTCATTTCCTCAAAAATGAACATTTGTATCCAACTAAGTACTGATCAATGTTCATTCATTTAGAGTTCAACATGCATCGACCTATTCCCTCTTCCACTCTATGGCACCAGGCCAACCCATATATTTTCAAAGATCTCTTCCAAGATGTTTCCCCAAATGTTGAGATCCCCCTTGAGATGTACTTTGCCCATCAAAATGTAGGCTCTCTCCATCCATCTCCTGCTAAGAATGCTAGGATGGTCAAGTCTGATCTTGAGTGTTGTTTCATTCATGTTACAATATGCAACCTATTCAAGGAAAGAAAGGCTTATACCAAGCTCATGCAGGCTTATTATAAGTATCATTATCCATTTGATTGTCTTGGATTAAAGATCTTTCTCATAAATGGAACAACCCTAGGCCTTCCTATGGTGATTGAACCTGAAGTGTTAGATGAGTCACTCCCTCCTACACTTGAGTGTTTCAAGGAAGGTAATGCTATGGATGTTGAAAGATCCATAGATATCAACTTTGGCACTTCAACAAGGCCTAAGATCATCAAGATCATTGCTAGCCTAAGCTTTTGAGGAATGGGATATTTTGGTCACCTTCTTATGTGAATTTTTAGATATATTCACTTGGAAATACATTGATATGAAGGGCATGGATCCTAACATAGTCATCTATAACCTCGTTATGGACAACATAACTTAGCCCATTCACCAAAAGTAATGACCTATGGCTCTTAAAATCTCCTAGTTTGTCAAAGCATAAATCAAGAAACTCATCTGAGTTGGCTTTACCTAAGCTATTGACTATCCCTGATGGATCTTCAACATTGTCCCCATTCTCAAAAAGAATGGGGCTATTCAAATTTGCATTAACTTTCAGGATCTCAGTATGGCATGCCAAAAAGATAACTTTCTTATTCCTTTGATATACTAGATTATTGATTCCACCACTAGTTTTGAGATCATGTCCCTCATGGACAGTTTCTCTGGGTAAAACTAAGTCTAGATTGCACCCGAAGACCATCACTAGATGATGTTCTCTACCTCATGGGGTACCTTCTGCTATGCCATCATGCTTTTTTTTCTAAATAATGTTGAGGCCACGTATCAATGTGCCATCACCCACATTTTCCATGACCTTATCCATAATATTATTGAGTGTTATGTCAATGATCTCCTCAACAAATCCTGCAAGTAGGATGAGCATGTGTGAGACCTTATAATAATATTTGAGCATATATGAGAATATCACATTAGTCTCAACTCTGAGAAGTGCATTTTTAGCATTTCAACTAGAAAGCTTCTCAACTTCCTCATCTCACAGAGGGGCATTGAAGTGGATCCCGATGAGATCAAGGCGATCCTTGAGATTCCTCCCCCATGTAACCTCATCTAATTATAGTCCTTCCTAGGAAGACTCAACTTTATCAAACATTTCATGGAGGAGTATGCTCACAAATCTAAACCCCTCACATGTCTTTTATGTAAGGATACTCTGTTCTTGTGGTCTACTGAAGTCCAAGTGGCTTTCAAGGAATTGAAGTATCTACTTCATAATCCTCCCATCCTAATGGCACCCCTTGAGGGGTGTGAGTTAATATTACACACCTTTGTCACTAATACTTCCATCAAGGGCATGTTGTGCCAAAAGGATGACACTAGCAGGGAGAGAGTTGTTTACTACATCTCTCGCACATTGGTTGGCCCTGAACTCAACTATTATCTTGTTGAGAATCAGTGCCTCTCTCTCATCTTCACCACAAATGAGTTACAACATTACATGTTAGGCTAGACTACCAACATGATTGTCCAGTCTGATCCACTTTATTACTTGCTCAACAAGACACATCTTGTTGGCAGGACTGCAAGGTGGGTCATGTTTCTTTAGGAGTTCAACCTCTTTATCATTAATGAAAAGTCTACCAAGGGATTGGTTGTGGAATACTAACTTAATGAGTGCCCACTCCCCAACTTGAATTCGGAGCTAGTTAATAATGCCTTTCCTAATGAGATGGTCTTCTCAGTCGATCGTGTTGAGGTCTCTGAGTGTGATTGATGTCAAGATATTATCTGTTACCTTACAAACCAATCATATCCCAACATCACATATTCACAAGAATGTTATTGGATTCATAAACTCACCATTTTCTATGTCATCATTGGTGGCATCTTGTTCAAGAGGGGTCTTGATGGTGTGTTGATGTTGTTCCTCACCCCTGAGGACATCCCTCTCATACTTGAGGAGTCCCACAATCGTGGTGGCCACCTAAGAGGGCAAGCCACTGCTTAACGTATTATCATGATGGGCTACTACTAGCCTACTCTTATTAAGGATACAATCTAGTATGATAAGAAGTGTAAGATATGTCAAGTCATAGGGGATGTTATCAATGCCTTGACTGACCTCTTACACCATATTTTAGTCACTTGGCCCTTCTTGATTTGGGCTCTCAACTTCATAGGTGAGTTCAAACTTGCCTATTCTAATGGCCATCACTGGTTCATCACCACCACTGACTATTTCATGAAGTGGGTTGAGCCCATGCCTCTCAATAGCATGTGTGGGAATATTGTCACCAAGTTACAACTTATTTGTAGGTTTATGGTTCCTGCTATGATTATGGTTGATAATGGCCTAGGTTTCCAAAGCCCTGAGATGAATGAGCTTCATGAATGCTTTGGGTTCAAGATTCATTTTTCCTTTACCCATTACCCCCAAGGAAATGGGATAGCAAAATCTTCAAATAAAACTTTGAAGAAGATGATTCTTTGTATCGTTACCAAGTCCAAGAGAGACTGGCATCTCATGCTCTATCTTACCCTTTGGGCCTATCAGACTAGCTTCTAAACAATGACAAGGGCAACCCTATACTCTCTCATATATGGGTTTGAGGTTATTTTTCCCTTAGAGGTATTAATCCCTTCACTACAGGTTAAGACATTAAGTTCTCTTTTTGATGAGGAAGAATGTACTGCTTGCCTCGCTGAGTTTGAGTAGTTAGATGAGCAATGCCTTGCCACTCTTGAGTATAACCATGCTTACTAGCACTATTAGTACCACCAATTCAAGAAGTTAGTGTGCCCTCATATGTTCAAGTTAGGTGATACAATCCCTATTTTTTATAAGGAGCACCATAAGAAGGGTAAACTATCACACAAATGGTTTGACCCTTTTGTCATCACCACCTCTCTAGAAAATGGGGCTTTTCATCTCTTGATCCTTGAAGGTGAATCCCTATGACACCCAATCAATGAGTTTTGTCTCAAGACATTTTATGTCTATGGCCTATGTGGCTCTCTAAGAAAGTCACCTATGATGGTAAGGTAAACCTTTCCTCTCTTCTCTCACCACTAACCTCTGTGCCACTAATATTGTGTGTGTACGTGGGTTCTTTATTAATAGTTCCTACTATCTAATCACATGTATCTAGTAGTCTATATCATATAAAGCATACACATTACACACAAAATCATATATACACATATGTTAATAATGAGAAAACTATTGTATATATATCACAAAAAATACATGTTTTGCTCTAGGTACATCACATGGGCTTGTAGTCCCTAAAAATTGCCACATGTATGGCTACATATACGTGCCCAGTCATCCTATGACTAGGTAGTATATTGATGGTCATGCTCCAAGTGGAGATATTGATCTCTACCTCTATAACAATCAAGTTACGGTCTCCTCCAATGCAACTAACCAATCTATCCTAGCTCCAGGTGCCTTAGCTCCACTAGTATGCTCTCAAGCTACCTTAGCTTGTAGCTGATCGATCTCAGCCTTTAATCTCACTAGTCTCATCTTGGTCTCCATTGCATCCTCCTTCTGGTTTGTCACTGATTCCTCATATCATACTGAATTGGAATCTACCTATGGAATCCTATGTCATTCTCTTATCAACTCGAGTGAGGCTCATGCACCCACATGCCAAAATCAAGTATGTGGCTCTACCCCTGTTAGCAGATGTGGTACCTGCTTTATCAGTAGTGTCCTTGTCACATCAAAGAATAACTCCCTCAATAGTAGGTCTATCTGGGGTCCAGTCTAACTAGGCTGGTCTCTTTCACACATACATAAATCACATATGTTAGTCATATATCTGATCTTGCTAAGTATGAGTATCAAGATGAAGTAATATCTAACAAATACACTTCTCTTACCTAGAAGTGTTGATGGCTTTTGTGGCTCTCTTGTTGTTCATGATCCTCCTAGTGGTGGTGGTCCTCATCATGGTGGCCTCTCCCCATCATTGCCCCCTCGCTCTTCCTCAACTTCCTACTAATCTCAGCCCTAGTTAGCTTGAGCTGTGTCTATCTCCTTCGCCTTGCCAAAGCTTGTCTCCCCAGATGATAGTATGATCTCTATGGACCTCAAAGCTCCTCCCATCCTAATTAGGGCTCTACCCTAGCATCCTCTAGCCATGCTATATACCTGTAGGGATCTCATATGTAGCTTGATAATACGTTTGGATCCAAGGTGGTTTACATGGGCCCTATCCTCTCTATGAACTATGCATCTAGTGTTATACCCTCTTTTAGTGTAGGGTATGCCTTGTTACCATATGGTGTTCTCGACCATGTTAGTGGGAGCCTCTCGTAGGCTTAAGACATGAGTAGACTTGGCTATGTGAATATGCTCAACCTTATACACTAGATGTGATCTAGTTGTTGGTATAATCCACCTACTATATACTAGCCCTAGGGAAATCTTTGTCCTCCCTCAGCTCATTGGACAACTCCTATCCATAAAAGTGGTAGTTTCATGTACTATAGTTGACATAGAGCCTATCGACCATAGTCCCTACTATCACTATCTGAAGAGTGGGTACCCCTAGGGACAATTATGTCATCTATACTCCATGGTTGTTCTGTTACGGGTGGGATCCCATCAAGTAGAGCTCTGTTGCTACTATGTCCTACACCAGTGGTAGATTTATTTATTTTGCCCATTATCTCTACCTCATAGAGTCTACATACATCATCTATGCTGAGGATGACCTCTAGCTCAAGCCTCAACTCGAAAACATGTTTCTTGGGTACCCATGTAATCACCATGCATTCACCAGGTCCTTAAAGTAATGTAGTGAGGGTATGTGTACTAGCTACCAAAGTCCTACACTCTACAGGCAATCTTGGTCCACTACTAATAAAGTGTTTGCCTCCTCAACCAACCATACTAGAAATCTTTCCCAGTTATTCCCCTCACACAACCTATTTAGATGTGTTGGCCTCTTTCTTACCTATGAAGGTCCTCCCTCCTCTGGTAGGCTAACTCCTCCATGTGTCTACACAAGTAAGCAAACATGCAAATGAATTAGTAAATTAATCAAAAAATGAGTAAGAGAAAGTAAAAAACTAGTAAACTATTGTGATTTTTAATCTATTTGCCTCTTTTTTCTCCCTCCTTTCTCATTTGGGACATCCCAGGCTCCTCCAAGCTCTCTAGGGGACTATTTTGGCGCTTTACTACCGAAGGCCACAACTTTTTGGGTAAATCCATGGCCTAGGCCTACCCAGGCCTCAACTTGCATTGGGACGCCTTGGAGAACCCTAGGGCTCTTTGTTTCTCTCTCTATAGAGCTGCTTTTGGATCCCCATTAGTCCTAGTTTCTCCATGTCATCGAGATCATCATTTTTACTGCTTATTCTACTCAATTTGTCCATCAAATCATCCAAAACAAGTCAAAATGATTTTAGGGCCTCCCAAACCCAAAAATGAATAAATTTGACAAAATTCATTCATAATACTTACTTGTACCATCTTATGCATCTCTGTTGCTCTCCCATGTCCTCATATGCTCTGCTCAGGCTTGAGTTGCTCGTGGGCTCTCCTCTAGCTCTCTCAGAGTGAAATTAAGAGTGAAAATGACATCTTTTCTCTCTTCCCCCCCTCTTTTTAGCCTTTTTTCTTGCTTTTTGTGGGCCCTTTTTGGGGTTTTCACGCATTTTTGCATTTTAGACCATGAAACCTCTATCTTAGAGGTTTTGACACATTTTAAGCACATTAGTGGCCTCTAATTTTTAATCCAAGGCTTCCTTGGGCCTGTTATAGGCCTATTTTGGTTCCCAAGACCCCCTCCATGTTCTTGTTGACCTCTCAGGCCCATGTCTCATCTCTCAGACACCCAAGGATATAAGTTACTTATTGTACTTCTTTTAGTTAGTCATTTCTCTGCTTTTCTATAGTTGATCCATTCTAACGCCCTCTCTATCTTGTTCATCATGGTTATAAGTAGGGTTGTCAGTGGGCTATAATTATTCTGGCCTTGCTTTGGTCTTGCTGATTGGACTTCATCTTCTTTGAGCTTCTCCACACTTTCCCTTACCTCTCACCACAACTGGTGTTGGTCAACTGTTATGATTATGGCTTGATTTCATTATTTGTTTCCCTTGTGAAAATCACTTACACTACTTCACTTTGAGATCGCCTTTCTAAAGTCATTAGTCTTACATCCTCAAACCCCATTATGGTGCACCTCTCAGTGGTGATTCATATTGACGGTGGAAATTAGGGAAATCTAGGACCAGTGGTTATGGCTTGGGTTATCGATGATCAGTAAGGCCATGAGCTTATTGTGGTTGGTTTCTTCCTTACCAATGAGATGAATAATGACATCAAGTATCATGCAATCATTGATGCCTTGATCGATACCCATGATTTAGGCACGTGCTATGTGCATTTTATGATCTAACTCACTCTTAGTAGTGTTTCAAATCACTTGTGTCTAGGTTGTCCTTAATTCTAAATTGTTCCCCCTCTTGAAGGCAACGTATAATTTTCTCTCTTTCTTTAAGGATGTCTTGTTCACTCATATCCCTCACAAGGAGAACACTATGATTGATGCCCTATTGAATGTCATTATTGATAATATGATTTTATTTGATGTCACTTATATCCCTTCTTTGTATGAGTTAGAGCTAGAGCTAGAGTTGGATTTTGGATTATGCAACCTTTGTACTCTCACCCATGGATCACACCATCAACTTCTTCCATCACCATCTTTATCCAATAAGTACAAGTAATGTTTCCTTTTATATTTTAAGCTCTTGATTTCCTTTTATTTGGTGTGGCTTCCAAGTCCTACACAACACTCTTTATTTATTCAAACACTGAGTGCTTGTACCTTGGGGGCATATGTAATCATACTTCTTATGACCCTTACTCATCCCTATGGTTACACATCAGCTCACGTGTAGAATACCAACCCTATTTATCCTAATTTGAGACATTCACCACTTTATTAGACCTCTACCATATCATATTCCTACCCCCCATACATCCTTAATCTATATTAAGCCTTTTGAACATAAGACAAGCCTTTTTAGAGACCACTTAGGGCCTCTTAGGAGCCTATTCACCAACTGCTCTCAGTTATTCCTGCTTCTTTACGGTTTGATCCCAAGCTTCTACATTTGGCATTGCACCTAATTTGTGCACTTGGTTGGAGCTCTTACACCATTATAAGTTCTCACTTCACCTCCTCCTTTGCTCTTAGCTCTTGGTTTGGACTTCAGCTTGCACATGGCTTGGTCTTCCTCCTACATTACTTCCTAGCTTGGATTCTTGGTTGGTAGAACATCTACACTTCATCTTTCACCATGATATGAAGGAACTTTGCTATGCAAAGTGAAACTCTATTGTTTGTGTAGTGTATATGCTAAAGTTTGAACTATTTTAGTGAAATAGTTGTTTTGTGTATTTCTTAGAGTAGTTTCCAAAGTTTTTTGCATTTGTATATGTTTAAAGAATACTTTCATTGCTTGAAATATTCCTTTTTTGAATACCATTGCTCTCTTTGGAACCCTTCCTCATTGCATAATAGAGATATACATTCTCAAAATAAACTAGAAAACTTACTTAAACATTCTCTCTCTCTTGCTAAAATAGAACATTGCATTGTTAGAAAATAATAGTATTTAATTGGAAGGATAGCTCAAATCTAGAATAGGTATGCTCGTGAAACCTTTCTTAGAAATGTATTTATTACTGAAAATGTCTTTCATTTGGCCTCAAAGTTCCTTAGTTTCTAGATTTATGTTCTAGTTGTTATATCTCTCCATTCAACTTTGTTGTTCTCACTTTATTTATGTAATCCATAATCTAGTCTTAGCTACTTACTTTACTTTGGTTAAACCCATTAGAGTAATTTGCATACTTTATGTGCCTATTCATGCTAGCCCCAACCTGGTTTGTAAGTTTATATATAGCTTGCTGAAAGCTGGAAAACTGGATAGCCGTTATTAATATCCAGTAGCCCATAGAACCCTTGAGCCTTCTAGCCTCTTAGTGGTTTGATTTAGCACCCTATCAAACACTAGTGGTTATGTTCAAATTCTTGGATCTAAAATATCCACTAACATCATCTACTAACTATCATCCATGAAATGGTTTTTCTTTGAAATACCATTACTCCTTCTACTTTGCTCCACTCACAATGCTCTTTCAAAAGGGGGAAAAATATATGCATCTAAATTCACTCACTTATATTATTTTCACTAATATTCCTATTAGTCAACACTAATTTCACTTAATCTAATGTAGCTTGCTAATTTATCGACTTATTCATTTGTATAATGTCCCCTTCTTCATATTTCTTCATCTACTAACCTTATTCTATCCCACTTCATCATTCATTCACCTAATCATCTCTTTATCTAAATCTAACCCCACTTACCTATTATTTGGGGATTTTAAATTCCCATGACCCACCTACCCACCTACACTAGCCTACTCTTAGCCTCTCCTACACCTCTATTCCCTATTCACCCATCTAATCCCTATCTAATCCATCCCTAAACCTAATTAATCCCTAAGAGGATTCTATATCCCTCCAAATCTAGAACCTTCTCTATTATAACCCCTCCTCTCTAGAAGCCTCTAAATCTAGATGCTTATAAGGAATTTTAAATTCCTTTTAATCCTAAACCCTTGATCTCCTTCCCCCAACTTCAAATATCCACCCTAGATCTTTCCCTTCTCTTTTTATTTAAACCACTCCTCTCCTCCTTTGGAGCCAACTTGAATTCTCATGCCATATCCATGTCTAATTAGCAATCTGAGAAGATTATAGAGTTTTCATGCCGAATCAATCCCAAGTATCATCATCAATAATCTATCATCATGCCATCATAAAGTTAAATTTATGTGTACAAGGTAATCCCCATCCCAATCTCTTTATTTTTAAATCGGTTTGATCATGGTTTAGAGCATTTAGCTTTAAGATTGTAATGCTGGTTTGAGTAGTTTGTTCATCTATTTGAATAAAAACTTAATGGTTCTAGATTTTACATAAGTGGTTTGATGTTTGAGTGATTAAAATTTTCAAGTTTAATCAAATAGCTGAAAAATATTTCTACAATTACAACTGGAATAATGTTTTTTGAAACAAAGATACATATTTTTTTGAATATACTATAAGTTCATTGGTATGGAAATAAAAGCTATCAAGTTAAAATTACAAGGATATATAAAAGATAATAGTTTTGAATTGCCTAATAAAATAGAAAAGAAATGACTCCAAGCCTTCATGATAACTATCAACTATGTAAATAGTTTTTATGCTAATAATGGAGTAGATAGGTTTTGTCTTCGAGGTTTGTTAAGAAATAATAGAAAATATGTGTGGACTTATAAACATAGCAGGGGAATCTAACCCATTGAAAACAAGGTTGTAAATCCCCCTGAATTTTGTGTGTCAAAAACTAGTAATTTTGTGTTATATATTGATGCTTCTGATACTGCTTAAGGAGGAATTCTCTATTGTATAGAAGACAACCAGGAATTTGTTTGTGAATATGCTAGTGGTGTGTTTTTTCATGATGTCAAGAAATGAATTTCTTCAGACAAAGAAATATATGTTTTAAAAAAGTGTTTAAAAAAGTTTGCTCTTAGATTAATGCATTTAAAGCATTCTATAATTAAAACTAATTACACTAGATTCATGACATTCAAGGAGAAGGATCTTGGTAGAAAGGATGGAAGGGGTAAATATGTCCATTGATAGGAATATTTTAACATATTTAATTATACTAAACATGTTTTAGGCAAGAAAATGTTGTTGTGTGGTTAAGTAAAAATCTTGATCTCTTGTATGAACCGTCCTCAAGGTCCTAAAAGACCACAATTATCCATTAATAAGGTAAAATGTGTCAGATTTAATGCTCTATCACTCCCATTCCAAAGAAGAATTTTTAGATATGGAGTTATATAGTGTTATCATAGAAGATACATGTATTTTGCATAGGAATTAGTATCTTCAGAAGCCTGAAATATTGAATCTTTTGGTTTGCTTAATCCTTAGTTATCAAAAGACAAGTTCTAATTTATTGTTCCAAAAGTTTTTCGATCTTATTTACATGACAAATTATAAATTGAGTGTGAAAATTTAATAAAAATTGAATGGACATCTAATCATATTTATAAATTTGTGTGGCCCTCCAATTCTTTGACTCCAAGGACCACACTTAAATGAAATAACCATTACTTCCATTGTCATATGAAGGAGATTAGTGTGATTCTGAAATGTAACTTTGTATGAATTCTCATCATACTCTTCGTACTCCTTATTAGGAATTTCAAATTTTCTTCAAAATCACCTGCAAGTTTAGACCGATATCTCTAGAAGATGTAATAAAAGAAGCAAAAATATTTTTGGTTGAAGGACATGGGTCAAATCAATGGGACCCAAGAAGCCTGTTCTCATCTGATGATGGTAAAAGACTGGCACATGGTCATGATATTATTTATTCACCAAATGATTATATCCCATCGGCATCTTCTTAGTTTGCATCTATTTATTGAGTATAGATCTCTTTATGTCAATTATGTACATTATTCCTAGATAGTGGTGTTTACTTTTCCCTTAGTGGGAATCTCTTTTAGTTATAAACCATATGGATGTGATAGACAATTTTAGCCAGTAAGCTCTGATAATCCTCACTCCATTGTTATAAATAAAGAATAAAAGAAGTATAGTGGGCATCTTGAATTCAATATAAGTCTTAAGTTGAGTCTTAAAATCCTAGAGTCTAAAATTTCTTTGTAACCCAAAAGCTTTGTATTATAAAGTATTTTAGTGATATTGGGAAGTCATATCCATTTGGCCTTAACCTCCACCGTTGTTTCCACTGTTGTTTCATCCATGACAGACTAAGACCTTGACAAACTTTGCATTTTGTGGTATCAGAGCCATAGAGCCAAAGATCTATCAAAATCTAGAATTATGTTCTATTTTACAAGTTCACAACTTGCTTGTTGCCTTGTAATTCTCTGTATCATGTCTAAAGAGCATAAAAGACACTATTTTATTATTGTAAAAGGTGTTATTATGATTTTAAGTCTTTAAATACCCAAACACTCTTATGCTCCCAATAATTTATTACTAAAGAATGGCATAATTATCTTGTGTTGTTGATAATAACCCAAAATATTTAGATTCTGAATGAAGTCAAAGTAGAAGGATTTTATAGTGTTGATCATCAAGACCTATCTGAAGAGGTTTTTGAAACCGATGAAAGCTCTAGTTTAGTTCCATCAATAAATATTACTGAATAAGGTTTACTAGGTACTCTTGTGAATTATAAGCCTCCTAGTATTAAGCCATCTAATGTCTATAAGAGTTTTCAGCTCGAATCTAAAGGTAAAAATTTGTTAGGAAAGTTTTATATAAAATTACTTAAAATTCCTTTGTTAAAATTTGTGTGAAATCTTTTGAGATTGCTCTTGAATACAAATCTAAAAATAATTGTCAAACAAATCTGATTCTAGTTCTTTCAAATACTGAAATAAATTATATTAGAAGTTACTAAGATGTTCAGTTTGTAAATTTTTGGTTAATTTATGTTTTTATTAAACCTTTATTCCTATAAAATTTAAAACTTATTCATTATTTAGCCATTTGTAATCATTTACAGTCTAATTTTTCCCATGCTTGTCAATTTTCTAGCCTGTCTTAGTTAAATGGACATATATGTTATGAGTTTTGTCCTAAACTATTAGAGGAGGAATAAATAGATATCCAAGAAGAGGTCAACAACCTTCACATTAAAATCAATCTCTTGTGGTCAAACCTCCAAGCCCATTACCATTTGCCTTCCCAAAAAATTTCAAGGATATTGATAGATGGGTTAAAGATAAGTTTAGTTTTCTACTCCCATAAGAAATAGTTACAGTCCATTCAACACCAACATAGGATAAAGACTCATATATTAAACATGTTAACGAAGAATAAATTTATGATGTTGAGATAAAATCTTCTAATTGGGAAACTTCTTAATACATAATGAGATAGGGATAAGAATCTGATTGGGAAGAAGGAATACATCCTTGGAGACAAAGACTAAAATTTTCAAATCCTACCAAATGCATATTGGTATGCTCAGCCACTCTAGTGTCTTCATAACCATTCACCCTTAATGGATTCTTTTATTAACAAAACACAAGATTTTCATTACATTGAACATATAACAAGGATCCAAAGGAAAAAGTCATGGTAGCAAATAAAACTCCACTTAAGCCTTTATCTGAAATGACGACAAAGGAAGTCATCCTTGTAATAAAGGCTATACTTTCCCATACATATTGGTCTAGGATCTTAACCATAAAGTTTATATATTTTAAGTATGACAAGCAAGCTTTATAAATAAAGAAATACCTTACTATTTTTGGGTGTTATTTCTCGATGGGATAGTGCACGGTATGTATGATTATAAACATAATTCAATATCTATTAAAGATGCCATCCTTTATACAAACCTCTATAATTGTTAATTCCTTGCATAATCCTTGATAGTTTTTAAAATATATCTTTACGATATTGATATTTATAGTTAACTTGTAATCTTATTAACATATTTTCATGAATAATGTTTTAGAATCGTGCACCCACTACCTACAAGTTTACAGTCATATACATTATATTATTGTCACTAACTTTAATAAATTTGTGTTGTGTGAGTCTAAAGGCATTTACCCTTTTTGACATGTTCTTTTGAGAGTAAATTTGGAAATTATAGGAGTGATATCCATACCATAGAAAGATGTCCTTAAAGTCATTTTGAAATCTTCATTGACACTATTATACATATAATTTCATCACATATGTCAATGTTATTTGAACCTTTCACTGAATTAATTTGACTACATAATACATGATAAATATAACCAATATAATATGTTGTTTAGATTATTGTATTCTTGTTAATGGTAGAAATAAATGTCATTATGTGTTTGTACCTCAACAAAATAAATTTACAACAAACATTCCCTTGATAGAAATACATATCATTATGTGATTGTACCTCAAGAAATAAATTTATAATAAACATTCCGTGTATACACATAATATTTTCAACTTTTATCAAATACTAATGCTTTACATCTTGCAGGAACCCATTGAGACTCAATATCTTTGAGTGAACACCGTAAGGGGTGCACTAGGAAAGGGGTGGGTAGACTTTGGTGTTTTGTAGGATTGTTGTTCCTTATTGCCACATTATTATTACCAATCTACCCAGCTCCTAAAACCATTCCCTAAGTTATTACTCCTCACTTGCACACTCCTCCAGTCTTTTTCCTCTTTTCCCACCTTAGTACCTTTTGTTAGTTAATTGTTTTGGGTCAACTGGGTTGATGCTTTACGATATTGGGTAATTTTCACTTAGAAGTTATTTTGACCCTTGGCTGACTTAGTTCAAGACCTAGTGAATAATTGATTGAAATTGTATAGGGTCGACTGGGTCAACCAACATATTCGAAAGGGTTTAGGGAAAGATATACCTATAAATATAAGATAATTTCATCATTATTTCAATAGGCAATGAATAGTTATCATTCACTCATGCTTCTCTACAATTTGTTCTTCCACCATTTTACTTGAGGAGTCTTAGCTTAGGGTTTCTACTTGGAGAATCTAGTCTTGTGGATAAGTCTTGGATGCTTTGGCCTTTCTTAGTGATCCTTACAAACCACAACAACCTATTATGAATCCATATTGGCCAAGGAAGAGATTGAATCTCGACGGGTTCACATTTAGGTAAGTGATCTCTAACTTTGCTACTCTCTTTAGTAGATAGAAGTAGCATAAGTATTGGATTTGAATAATATTACTCTTCATATTCCATGTATTAGGGTATTACTCATACTTAACTTAATTGAGATTCTCTTATACATGTTTTGATTTTTTATTAACACCTCATGTTATGCCACAATATTTGGTGAGCAATAGATTAGATTTACTCTCTTGTTATTATCATTGGTGAAATATGAAAACCTAGGACCCCCTCAGGGTTATTATGTGATTGTGTTAGACTAGAGGCTTTGTAACTCTCCTTAGCATGGTGTATTGTGATAAATGATCCCCTAATAGGGTCTAGTGAATCCTCATATTGGTCATTCTCTTACTTAACAAATGTATTCCTAATCAAAAGTATAGGTATGCTTTATCTTCTCTGAGCCAGTATTAATTTATAGACATGATGCATTTATGATTACATTCATTCTGGTGAACCTAATGTGAAGTAACCCTTGTAGGATTTATTCACTTATTTCATTCTTTTATCTTTATTTTTATCATATATTTTCTATACTAAGTTGACTACATCAACCTAGTTCTAATTTATGTGCATAGGTTTTCAAGTACAGGCTACTGAATCGATTTAGTCAACCCAATAAAATTTTACATATTTTTAAATATCAAGTTCAACAATACTAGGTTGACCCAATTGACCTTATACATTTTTAGGCATCTTGTTTATCATACTATGTCGACCCTATACATTTGAGGCACTCAACAATAGGCTTTTGTAAAGTTAGATCGACCTAGTCGACCTTGTTAGTAGGATTTTCAAGCATTTATCAAAGGTTCTTTGACAATAATCTCACTTTTTTGCATCTTCAGACCCACTAAGGTTCCTTTCTATCCTTTATTTTTTCCTTATAGTCTTTCTTTTCAAAGTTTGCAGTCTTTAAAACTACCCTTATACAGTCAACTAGATCGACCTAGTTTTGTACTCTATGTATTGTCTGCATAATTGGATCAACTCTATCGACCTTGTTCATTTTCAAACCTTGCTTTTGTAGTATAGAGGTGACACTGTTGACCCTATTATGTATTTTGTGTATACACTGTCAACTATATTGATAATGTTTCATGTTTTAAAATTGGAATTAACCTTTATATGCTAGTATTTAGTCTCACACTTTCATTTCTTATTGTTTGAATGCTTGGAAAAAATCACAAAGTCTAATTAGGTAGTTTTAAATATACCATTTAGTTGTACTATTTTTTATTCTATGTAGTCATGACCAAATCATAAAATCTTAAATAAGCATTATAACAATTGTCTACCCATGACCAACCTACTTGGATTTCATCACAAAGGGGGAAGTTGACTTGATTTTTTAGCCAGGTATAAACATATGGTTAATAAGATATTCTAGCTAAGCACCCAACACCCTTATCACTATTGTGAGTGAAGAAAGGGGGTTGGCCCTGTTGGCCCATTTTGGCCTACATACAAAGCTTCTGCTTGGACATATGAGCAAGTTCTAGATGGAATGGGTTGACTAATAACTTGGAAGCAGGTGTAGGTTTTCAATGTGAAAAGGATAAATAGGTTCTCATGGTGATCATGAACTTCATGGACATAAATTAGGGTTTATAGGTCTTAAAAACTCATTTGAAGCCTTGAAAGTGCAAGCTCAAGTCTAGAGAGACCAGACCATCATGGCACGTCATGCAGAAATGAATGGGTCAACTTGATTGCACATTTAATATATACACTAAGAAGGCCTATTAGAGCCAAAGGATTGCATGGACATGAATTTATTCATGCCTAAATCATCCTATGCAAATTTGGTATCTTGATGAACTTACTATATCAAGATATAAGCCTTTAAAGTTAGACTTGCAGAGTGAAATGTGCATGCAAACATCAAATTTGGGCCTCAATAAGTAGCCATTTGGATTCAAAAATTCCTAATAATGAACATGATGATGCTAAGTGGTATGATCTCCTGAGATCATAGTAGTTCCAATGATGAGTGACAACAAGACAAAGTTAATGGGCTCAAATAAATCTATGGTGCATGTTTAATTGTATGATCAAAGATCAATGGTGAGAAGATGTCAATAAGTCAACAAATCGTAAGAGAAAATGCACAGGTGATAAGTGTCTTAAGCATATTAAACTGGGAGAATATTGATAGCTCATGTCCATTCATATATAGAAAGATCACAGTGCACATAAGGTCAACGAGTCCATGCTCTTAAGGATGAATGCAAAGCTACCATGTGGTGTAAGTGTGTTAAATCATGGATATGATCATAGGATCCCATGAAAGAATAAGGAGCTGAAGAATGTCATGATCTAGAAGGCCTAATTTGAGATCAACAACTAAAATAAAAAATCGAAGCTAGGAGACTTTCAGTGGAGGTCGATGAAGTTATTTTTGACCCAAGCAAGCAAATGCATGAGAGCTATGTTCAAAGATGATCCAAGTTGAACTAGAATGGATACTTCAAGGATCAAGCATCACCATTACAACTACATGGAGGTTGAATAGGTATTTTAGACCTAATACAAATAAAAGGGTGGCAACTATTGTTGAACGAGATTAAACACTTGGTAAGCTTCATTTCATCGACATTAAGACTATAGGAAAACCAATAATTGGGATTGGTTTTCATCTATAGTAGACCTAGGTTTAGATTCTAAAGAGTAAATATATGTGATTATAGAGAAGTGTTTCCTCCTTTTACATGGTATTATCTTTAACAAGTAGGTACTAACAACTGATTAAAATAGATATAAGCATGGCTCTATCAAATTCAAGTTATGAAGGTTTATCCTTCATAAGCAAGTCAAGTAGAAGATGGTGTAGAGTCCTAATGACATTAATGCATGAGGAGATCGAGGAGGTGGTATAACTATTATCTTGATCATTGATGACTCCTTCATTCTCCCATGCATTTTCCCCATCTCTCTCATTCCCTTATGCTATAAATGCAGGCTTCTAAGCCTTGATTTAGATCCCTCTCTTGGGCATGACTAGTCTCTACCAAGATTGATCTTTGTAACCTTTTGAGATAAATAGATGACTATTTTAGATTTCATTATTCTAGTATAGTGTATTCATGTCAATTGATTTGCATATGTGGTAGAAATATCTCCATTGTCAAGTCTTGATCTCACCTAGCTACTTGTTTATCTTGTTATGTAAGTCATGTTTAGTGTTAATGTAATTTGATTGAAGTTAGCATATTTTTACATTAACTGGTTAGTGCCTTGAATCGGGCGTTTCCATCACTTCCCTTAGGTTTTGATCACTTGGTGAACCTTGGTATGAAATATTGATGCATAACAGACATTTGGAGTTGTAGATTCAATATTTTGCTTGTCTTATTAGTGTTTTTAGAATCTCAAATAGTGTGGATGAGCAATCACTTTAGGTGTATCACCAAAAGTATCTTAGATATACCTTTCAGTTATCTTTCTCCCACTTTTCACCCTAGTAATTATCAAGTTTTAGTGGAAGTGAGATAAGTGATACATCATAGGATCTAGCCTTGTTAAAAATCCTAGAGGTCTGACCCAAGTTTAGGTGACCCATAGCCTAGGTTCATTCCGATATTGGACTAGATTTGATTAGAAGAGCTGAACAATGATTTGCTTAGCTAGGGTGCCATCTAGGTCTACAATAGTTCTGGCTTACCGATGGGACCAAGATCTAAGAGAATGGAAAGATTATTGGTGTGTGTTTCCCCTAATTAGCTTTTGGAAGCAAGCAAGTTAGCACCAATGGTGACTTCAAATCAAATCTTCTGGTTGTAAGCAGCCCAGGTATGTCTCATTGAAGATTTTGATCATTGTTTACATCTCATTTGACATAGGAAGTTGATATGAATAGCTACGATGAATACCCCTATCATGAACCTCCTTATCAACATTATTATAAACCAGGTTATACTCCTCTATAGTCCTATTAAAATGCCCATAAATCCTATGAACCATGACATCCGTAGGGTCCTCTGTTTCCCTCTCCATTTAGACATCATGCGTATAGACAACCCTATGAGGAAGGTTATAAAGAGGCCTATTAGGAAATGTCTTCCTATTAATTCTAGTGTGACCCTTACCAACCATATCATGATGCCTATCAACCTAAAGAGGACCCTCATGAGTCTTGTCATGAGGAATATGATAATCCCATTGATTACACACAAAGATACTAAAAGATAAAGTGTGATTTTTTACAAACTAAAGTTGGTCTTGGTCCCTATCATTACCCTCCCCTCCTTAATTATTAACATCTTATATCAAGTCCTTATTAGCATCCATACCATAATTACTAGTTAATGAAGATATTATGAGAACATGGGATGATGAGTATGATGTGCTCCATGATCATATCATGGAATGGTTAAGAGGTGATACCCAAAGTTGTATGTAGAGGTTGGAAATGTTTGATGGGATGGAAGGAACCCAATTGGAGATAAAAGAGCAAATGGACTTGGCAAAGAAGTGCCTTCAATGCTAAATAAATAGGCTAAGGATATGGGAAGACAAAGAACCTAAAAATGAGTATGTTGTTGTTGAAGAGCCTCAAGGAGGCTATTGGCAAGGTGAAATTTTTGATTATGTAGGTATTCTTCCTTATAATCATCCCATGAAATCTCACACCCATGAGCCTATCCATCAACCTTCCATCCCACCCTTTCTCGAGAAAGAACCCATTTTGAGGGAAATAAATGAAGAGGAGAGAGCTTAAGCTACAACTAATCAAAAAGATGTTCCTTCCATTGCCCAACGCAATTTGCTTTCCCTACAAGAGTTTCTTCAAGAGTCAACCATTCCCAAGGTTTTAAGTTGCAAGAAGGTTCCCTCCATTCCCAAAACCATCCATGAACCATCCATCATACCTCATACTCCATCTCCAACTCATCAGCCTCCCATCACATCTCATCCTTCACCTCAAACCCATGAGCCTATCTATCAACCTTCCACCATACCCCTTATTTAAAAAGAACCCATCTTGAGGGAAATAAGTGAAGAGGAAAGATCTCAAGTCATAGCTAATCAAGAAGATGTCATGAGTTACTATGAGGAATAAATCACCATAGGGACTCCCCTTGGTGAAAAGAAGAACAATCAACCTTATTGAATGAAGAGAAACATATTGAATATTATTTTGTAGTTATCCATGAGGAATATGGCTTATGGCAAAGGTTTGATGCCATATGCAAGTAATTTGAAAAATTGGGACATGAAGGTGAATGTCTTTCTATTGGTCATGAGCCTACAACCATGGAGTTTGATGTAGTTTCTACCCAAGAAGTTATGAACATAGAGGATGACGTGAAAGAAAAAGTTAAGATTCCTTAAGGACATTCAAGAGCTCTATTTGAGGTTGAATCCTTTTCAGGGATGTTAAGACATGGTGAAGTGAAGCTTGATGTTTCCAAACATCAAATATATTCTTTCATAGAGGAATACAAGGTTGAAAAGGTTGCCATATCTTTAAGCTTGCAGATTAAGGGTCAAGTACTTGAGAAGGTAGATAAAAGGTTTTCCATAAAGGAAAATGACCAAGATTGGGTGGACTATACATATCTCCTTGATGAGCTTGAGGAACTTGCAATCGAGAAGAAGCCTAGTCTTATTGAGGGCACCATGGAAATCAAGAAGGTATGTCTTATTGAATCATCATTGGAGGTTGTAGTTGAGGAGCCAGATGATAAAGTTGAGACTGTCTAGATGCAATATAAGTTCATTTCTATAGCTGACCTAGTTGGAGCTGCTCGGTTCTCAATGAACATCATGCTAAAGAAGTTGGCAAACACCATGAGGAAGATGGAGGTATCAATGTTAAGGTTCAAAAGGTTACATGCCTCATTCTATCCCTCCTTCCATGATGTAAAAGGCTTTTCAAACATCTCTTTTGTTCTAGGAGGAAGTGTTTCTTTCAGGTTAGTTTTGTTTAGTCTAGTTAGTTTCCCTTTTGTTTTATGTTTCCCTTCAATAAGTGCCTTGGGCATAGTTATTATTTTTCTTCTTTTGGTCCTTATTGCTTCAAAAAGAGTTCTAGAGAAGGGATAACCTTAGGTCAATTTCTATCAGATAGAAGAGGAAAGAATTGAGACTCTATGTGCCCAATGGATCAGTGATGGCAACCAGTCTATTGTATAGTAGGAATGCAAACCCAAGATGTTGCCAGAAATGTTGGCCAATTTTTGCCTACGTATAAAGCTTCTACCTAGATATATGAGCAAAGTTATGGATGGAATGACTGGACCAATGGCTTGGAAGTAGGTCTAGGTTTGTAAGGTGAAAAGGATTAGTATGTTCTCACAATGATCATGGCCTTCATGGACATAAAACAAGTTTCACAGGTCTTAGAAACTCATTTTGAGCCTTGAAAGCACAAGCTCAAGTCTAGAAAGACCAGACTGTCATGCAAAAATCAATGGGTTAGCTTAATTATAAATTTAATATATGCACTTGGAAGGCCTTTTAGAGCCAAAGGATTACATAGACATGAATTTATTCATTCCTAAATCATTCTATGCAAATTTTGTATCTTGATGAGTTTGTTATCTCAAGTAGAAGCCTTTAAAGTTAGACTTACAAAGTGAAATATACATGCAAACGTCAAATTTGGGCATCGATAAGTAGTCATTTAAATTAAAAAATTCTTGGGAACAAATGCAAAGATTCCAAGTGGTATGATCTCATGAGCTCACAATAGATCAAATGATGAGTGGTAATAAGATAGAGTCAACAGGCCCAAACAGATCTATGATGCACATTTAATCATACAATCAAATATCAACGACAAGAAAAGGTCAACAAGTCAACAGATCTTAAGAGAAAATATGTGGGCGAAAAATTTATTAATCATGTTAAATTGGTAGAAGATTTATGGCTGATGTTTAGTCATACAGAGAAAGATCAATGGTGTACGTAAGGTCAATGAGTCAATACTCTTGATTATGAATACAAAGCTGCCACATGGCATAAGCATGTTAAATTATAAAGCCGATAGTAGGATCCCATGAAAAAATTAGGAGCTATCAAATTTCATAATCTATAAGGCTCAATTCAAGATCGGTGGCTAAAATCAAAAGTTGAAGCCAAGAGACTTCTGATAGAGGTCGATGAATTTGTTTTCAACCTAGGCAAGCAAATACATAAGAACTGAGTTTGAAGATGATCCAGATTAAACTAGAATGGATATTTTAGGGATCAAACATCACCATTAGAGCTCCATGGAGGTAGAATAGGTATTTTAGACCTAATACAAACAAAAGGGTGGTAATTATTATCGAAACCAGATCAAACATATGGCAATCTTTATTTCATCGACATTAAGACTATAGGAAAACTAATAATTGGGTTTGGTTTTCATTTATAGTAAACTTGGGTTCAAATTTCAAAGTAAAAGTTGATATGTGTGATTATGGAGAAGTGTATCCTCCTTCTACATGGTCTTATCTTCAACAAACAAGTACATGCAGACATTTAAAATAGATATAAGCATGGCTTTGTTAGATTCAAGATATGAAGGTTTTATCTTTACAAGCAAGTCAAGTAGAAGATGGCACCAAGTCCCAGTGACATTAGTGCATGAAGAGCTCAAGGAGTTGGTACAACTATTGCCTTGATCATTGATGACTCCTTATCCATTCTCTCACGGATGTTCCTCATCTCTCTCATTCTCTTATGCTATACATGTAGGCTTTTAAGCCTTGATTTGGATCCCTCTCTTGGGCATGACTAGACTCTGTCAAGATTGGTCTTTGTAACCTCTTGAGATAAATAGATGACTATTTTAGATTTCATTATTTTGGTATAGTGTGTTCATGTCAGTTGATTTGCATATGTGGTAGAAATCTCTCCCTTGTCAAGTCTTAATCTCACCTAGCTACTAGTTTATCTTGTTATGCAAGTCATGTTTAGTGTTTAATGTCATTTGATTGAAGATAGCATGAGGATACGTTAACTAGTTAGTGCCTTGAATCAATTAATTCCATCAGTTCCCTCAGGTTTTGATCACTTGGTGAACCTTTACATGAAATATTGATGCATAACAAACATTTGGAGTTGTAGATTTGATCTTTTACTTGTTTCATTAGTGTTTTTAGAAGTTCAAATAGAGTCGATGAACGATCATTTTAGGTGTATCACCAAAAGTAGCTTAGATTTCCCTTTCAATTATCTTTCTCCCCCTTTTCACCTAGGAATTAGTAGGTTTTAGTGGAAATGAGCTAAGTGATACATCATAGGAGCTAGCCTTGTTAAAAATCTTAGAGGTCTGACCCAAGTTTAGGTGAACCACAACTTAGGGTCATTCCTATGTTGGACTAAATTTGAGTAGAGGAGCTGAACAATCCTTTGCTCAGCTAGGGTATAATCTAGGTCTATAATAGGCCCTAATACCAAGCCTTTACCATTGCCAATACAAATCCATTTTAGCTGAAACATCCTAAAACCATCCTTAGATTGCTTTCTAGTTCCTTGCTTATAACCAACTTCCTATCACATTTAAAACTATATTTTAATAAACTAATAAAATTCAAGTTGACCATCTAGTTAGCTTTTACTTTTCAATTTGATTGCTTGCTCTTTGCTCAATTGTATTTTTTATTACAAAAACTTGCATTGGCTAATGTTGGTACAAGGTTTTGTGTTATGTGTATCAATTGGATCAACTTCATCGATTCCATTAATTATTTGTTTCTCTTCAGTTCTTGCTTTTTTAGATACTTGAAAAATTATTCTTGTCTTAGAGCATGGTCATTTCATTTGACATAGTCTATTGTAGATTTTATCATTTTTTGTATCTACTATACTGGGTTAACCTAGTTGACCATGTACACTTTTTTAACCTCTATTTACTATATTGGATCAACCTAGTCAACACTATACTATTTGTAGACCCTGTTTCCTATGCTAGGTCGACCCAATCAACCGTGTACTTTTTTCTTCTTTCTCTATTTCTTGATTGAGTTCTCTATTTATATTTATTAGCATTTTGTTAATATCTCTAAAGCATCATGTCCCCTATCAAAATCTTCTTAAACAACCTGAATCTATTTAGACACTATATGGGGTTATCTTTGTTTCTTATCTTTTCTACCTCTTTTCAAATTTTGGAGAATCTTGTGATGCCCACCCCTACATCCACTTACCCTTTGGGGCATCTTGCAATGCCCACTCTTATTCTACCTGACATGATACCAAACTAATTCAACTCCAAGAAACCTTTTGAGACACATAGGCTTATCTCTCACATGCTCATCATTGATATAGCCGTTAATGTGGGAATATTTATTTCTTTTAATGCTTTCTATATACATATATCTAACACTTTTTATACGTTACTTATATAGATATATCCCTATGCTACAGTTCTCTCTTATAAAAAAACCTTAAAGTCCTTCCTTTTTAGTCTTTTGGTTTTCCCTTTCTCTCATGAGTTGCATTGTCAAACCACGGATAGGACCTGGTCTTCCTCATGATGTACCATAATATTATTTATTTTAATATTCCTTTTACATACTTTTTGGCATCCTTTGGATTTCACTTTTATGAGTTGCATTGTAAAACCACAGATAAGACCCGATCATCCTCACAAAATACCATCTCTTTCTTATCTCATTTATTTTTGATATGCATTTTTGCACCCTCATGGGTTTCTCTTTTATGATTTGAAGTGTAAGACCATGGATATGACCTATATTTCCTCATAAAATTACCATCTTGTCATTCATTTTTTTAGCAGAGGTGTTTTTTATCCTTGTTCTCATCATTAGCTTTTGCTTCTTTTGATAGATGGAATTTGCAGAACAATCTATGTTAGCATGTTTTCATCTACTTCCCTTATTCTTATGATAAGGAATCACACTTTTTTGTCATTATATCCCTTTCTTTTCCCTTGTCACATTTTTTATGATTTGAATTAATTCAAATTGTTTCATGTTTCACTCTTATTGATTTCCTTTCCTTTCTTTCCATATTGGCTAAAATAAGGTCGAAGTCAAGATAACACTTTTATTTTACCTAGATTTATGAGACTCTTAGACCCCATGCTCTTTGAAGTTCTCTCTCTTAGAAATGAAGTCCCAAGTATTCAAATGAAAGTCATCTTTAGCACCCATGTTTAGTTTTCCAAATCCATATGGAGGAGGAATAGAAAAAACAATCAAGAGAGTTAAAAGCCAAATCATCTCACACAAAAGGCAACATATAAATCTTCAAAAGTGAAAATCACACCAAAAAATGTGATTCCAAGCACATCTCCTATCTCTAATCGAATCTCAAACTCCATAGTTGGCCTCATATAGAGCTGAGGTCCCTTGGGGTATGGTAGGCTAGTAGATTTGAATAGGATATTTCAAAAAACTCTATGATGCTACCTACTTTCTCACACAAGTACCCAATCTTCACAATAGACCGACAACTTTGTAAGGGGTCCTAAGGAATGGGGAACATGTTGTGGGAAGGTAGGTCCATTGTGATTTTCATGCATATAGCCTTCATGAGATGATCTACATACTACATTTATTGACCTAAGACTTGTGTAGCTAAGATAAGTTATTTAGAGTCCTTAAGATTGACAGTCCTCTTATTTTGACAAACCTAATTTGAGTGTCTTGATTTTGATAAAGAGTTCTTCTAACTTGATTTTTCCTTCATCATCCCCTCCACCCATTTCATTTCCCCCGTTGATAGGCAAATTATGATTCCAAATCTATTTTTCCTCTTCTCTAATTCCTTGTTTTTCACCTCTTAAAAATGTGCTAACACTACTTTGTTTCAATTTTATCTATCCTTAGAGTGAAATAACATGTTTGAGCAACTATGCATTACTTTGTTTATACCATAAAATTACATTTCTAGACTTTTTTTTTTACCATTTATCATTGTTGTATTGTCCTGTTATTATGAACACCTGAGTTCGTACCCTTTTTCCATTGTTGAGTGAGGTTGGCTTATTACTTCTCACTCATTAGTGCTATTTTCCTTATTTTTATTCACATTTTCCATTAATGATTGAGATAAGGATGTTATTGCTCACTCATCAATGTTATTTTGCCATTTTGTTATTACTTTTTACATCATTATTTTATTACCATCCTTTTTGACATGTATCCTTGGTTTGACTTGGTGAGTTTGTCTTTCTTACTTAAGGTTTACTGGTTTGAGCTTTTTGGTCTTTAGTAGCCTTTGATTTTTAGTTACTCAATTTACTCTTATTTTTGACTTGTTAATTTGGTCTAACATAGCACTTGTTACCCCATCTTTCTAAATTCCTAAGTATGTCCCATCTTCATAGCACCAATTATCTTGGCTTTCCTGCATTTGTTTATTTTTGCTCTTTAATTTTGTATTCTTGGGTGGGTTTGTCAAAAGTAGTTTTTGTGTCCTACATAATCAAAACTAACAACATAATAGACAACCATCTAATGATAACGGTAAGTCAAGGTATGCATCACATTTACTTTTCAGTTATTTCCCTTTTTAGTCATTTACTTTTCATTTATTTTTCTTTTTTCTTCATTTACATTTAGTTATTTTTGTTTTAAAGTACTGCACATTTTTTTAGCATCAACGTTATGTGTTCTTATGTTCTTTCTCAAAGTACCATCCCTTGTTTCACCTTAGTGACACATGATGAGATTCGAGTGGGGCATATGTATACACATAATATTTTCAAAATTTATCAAATATTGATGCTTTACATCTTGCAAGAACCCATTGAGACTCAATTTCTTTGAATGCACACCCTAAGGGGTGCACCGAGAAAGGGGTGGGTAGACCTTTGGTGATTTTAAAGATTATTGTCCCTTATTGCCACATTATTACCAATCCAACCAGTTACTAAAACCATTCCCTAAGCTATTACTCCTCAATTGCACAATCCTCCAGTCTTTTTACTCTTTTCATCCCTCTTTTCCTCACCTTGGTAACTTTTTGTTAGTTGGTTATACTAGGTTGTCTAGGTCAACCTTGTACTATTTAGCGTAATTTTCACATAGGAGCTATTTTGACCTTTGGCCGACCTAACTTGAGACCTAGTGAATAATTGACTAAAATTGTATAAGGTTAACCCTATTGGTCGATGTATTCAGAAGGGTTTAGGGAAAGATCTACCAATAAATACAAGATCATTTCCTCATTATTTCAATAGGCAATCAAGAGTTAATATTCGCTTCTACTTCTTTATAATCTACTCTTCCACCATTCTACTTGAAGAGTCTTAACTTAGGGTTTCTACTTGGAGAATCTTGTCTCATGGATAAGCCTTGGATGCTTTGGCCTTTTTTCATGATCCTTACAAACCACAATCTCTTATGAAGCCCCATTGGCCAAAGGAGAGACTGAATCTTGATAGGTTCACATTTAGGTAAGTATTCTCTAAATTTTCTCCTCTCTTTAGTAGATAGAAATAGCATAAGTATTAGCTTCAAATAATATTACTATTCATATTCCATGTATTAGGGTCTTACTCATACTTAGCTTAATTGAGATTCTCTTATACATGTTTTGATTGTTTATTAACCCCTCATGTTGTGCCACAATCTTTGGTGAGCACTGGATTAAATTTAATTTATTTTTATTATCATAGGTGAAATATCAAAACCTAAGACCACCTTAGGGTTATTACATGATTGTGTTAGATTGGAGGCTTTGGAACCCTCCTTATCATGGTGTATTATGATAAATGATCTCCTAATTAGGTCTAGCAGATCCCCATATTGGTCATGCTCTCGCTTAACAAATGTATTCCCAATCAAAAGTGTAGGTATGCTCTATCTTCTTCGAGCCATGATTGATTTATAAACATGATGCATTTCTAATTGCATACATTCCCTTGATAGAAATAAATGTCAATATGTGGTTATACCTCAATAAAATAAATTTACAACTAACACTCCTTAATAACCATTGATATATTTTCTTAGATTCAAAAGAACCTAATTCGTGAAATATACAATAATATATTAATCCCAATCTAACAAATTTCAATAATTTTTCAATCCATCATCAATAGTACCTTGTTTACTTGACGAGTATAATTACATGTTTTCAATTTAAAAATGCCTTTAAAATAAATATAATGTATATAAAGGTAACCATGTTACATCTTAAAAAAATTGAAGGAAAAATAAAACATAGCAAAAAAAATTAAAAAGACAAAAGTATAAAATAGGAAGTGAATGGCTGTCAAATAGATAATTTTGTGATTAAATAACCTCATGCTTGTATCTCTAGGTGTTCATTCCTGAAATGAGAGGAATAATTTAGATATTTGTAAAAACTAACCAAGAAAGATATATTTCCATAAAAAAATAGTATATTCATAAATGTAGTACATCCAATATAAATAGGGTGAATGGCAAGTTAAATCCATTTGTATGGGACATAACTACCATATACCTAAATATAATAACTAATGATTAAATAAATAAACTATAACAAATTTGGATCACAAAAGACCCAACAAAATCCCCCTTGATCTAAAGGGGTGTGGAAGATGAAATATTTGGAGCAATGACTCTAAAGTCATCAAAGAAACTCCATCACAACTGCAACTAGTGTATTATACCTCTAGTACTGACCAAAAACATGATGTTTCTCCGTAAAGATGTCCACCATTATGAGTTTGGAAAAAAATGGTTGATGAAAATGATCAAAACCTTCTAATCCCTAGTGATCATCATACCATACTGTAGTATAACATGATGATACATGTCCAACTACATCAACCCAATAAGGTCTCACATAGGAACCCATTCAAGTGACAAACATGTACTCTATATGGCATATTTCCTTGATGTCCAAAAAAAATTTGACAACCTTTGTGCTCAACATTGAATGTGCTAGCAACCCCTATCAACTTGTACTATCACCAACAATTGATTGAAGGCCAATCGATGTTAAATATTCTCCTCTATCAGATGAGATGTGAGAAGTCATGCATCAAGAGAAACAAAAAAATAACTCTGGATGCTCTATGTCATCAATATTAGGTATATAAATCCAAAAATATAACTAAAAGTAATAACACAAGCCAAAAAATATTACTATAGTAGATCTTAGTCTTGAGCCTAATAGCTCGCACAAGATGGGTGAACCATTGATCACTTAGAACAAGTTGTTAAGTCCATCACAACCATAAAACTCAACCATATAGGATGCTTCCTGATCAGAGGATGTGTCAGAATAGCTAGAATAACTAGAATTTCTACCACTAGAATGATCCACATAATTTGCTTGATGTTTCTTTTTACGTAGAGAGTGAGGTCGTCAAGAAGGACACACACCTAGAAGATGTCCAATACAACCACATTTAAAATAGTGGTATCTTTTCAATGTATATAATATATTGAAGATGTTGATTCATTGGAAGAACCACTGGAGTGAGAAGAATGCATATGATGATTTCTGTATTTGGGAGACCCTAGAGAGTGTTGATGTGAATGTTGTGGAGACCATTGAGAACAATGTGGAGAATGTCTCTATGAGTGTTTTAGAGAACGATTTCAAAAATATCATTATACATGGTGATGATATCTATGATGGGACCTATTCTTTACATAGTGAGCCTCTTCAAGAGGCATACTTTTCTTCTTTATAAATTGTCTCTCATGCTGTGTCAACAACTCATAGATGAAGTCAAATGTAGCACCATTAAGCTTATCACTAAGCTATAACATTTCAGCAAAATTTGTGTATGTAGAAATAAGGTGATTTAATGTGGTGGAAGTGAACATGTCATCATCAATTTTACCCCCTATAATACAATACTATTATTTTAGAGTTTTCTTGTGAGAGAGATATTAAAAAATGTCTTCATTATCTTCCAGTTTATTGTTCAAAAGCTACATAAGAAGGTCAATATTCTTATATGTAGTTTGATTGTCATAAAAATCCTTTAATATTTTCCATTCATTAGTTTTAACCACCTCAATATGAATGATAACATGTTCAGTGCCAGATGATTTCAATAGGGTGAGTGCACGCTTGTCACATTTTTGATATTCAACTAATTTCATCACTTTAGTTGGTGTTGTGGTCTCTTTCTCAGTGATTTCCCATAAATCATTAAATATGATTTTGTTCTCCATGTTTCTACTCCATTATTTATAGTTTTTAGGTGACAAATTTCCATTTTTAGATATGAGACTAACAATTTTAGCCACGATGTTAGAAGAGCAATCAAGTCAATAAAAGTGAATGCTATTATTTTTACTTTACCTTAAAAAAGATTCCATTTAAAAGGTTACAAGGATTCTCAGACTTGTAAAAAAATACACCTTATATCACCTTTACAAAGCCAAAAAATTAATTAAAATATAAACAAAACGTTTTGAATTCTGGACTCTTTTTTGTACAAGGAACTAACACAAGTACTACAACTAACTTGCCCTTTGACAAAGTTGAATACAAAGCGGTAAGATATTACCTATGACCTTGATTTTCTAGAAGAAAAAATTAAAATATTACATTTACCATTATATTTTATCAATTATTTTTACTTGCACTTTTGTGGGGGGATTGCGGAGGGACCCATGTAATGGAAATCAATGGAAATAAAACCTAAATATGCTTGTTGTCCCAAGACAATACATGTGTATCTCAATTTTTTTTTGAGAAATGCATAAGTGGAAATGATAATGGGTAGAATGGTACACATGATAGGTATTGAATCATCTTATTTGTTAGGTTTTACTATACCAAAGGTGAAAACATTAGAATGATATCAAATATTGATGTGCTAGTCAACTAGTCTCTAAAGGGATCACTGTGGCTGATGATATTTTGTTTGGCATGTTGCATGGTGGAGATGATGCACATAGGGGTAGATTTATATGATTTAGATTGTTTCAAAATCATTTTCAAGATAAACCCTAAGCAGTCTGACTATATGATCGTTGTTGGTACTCTCACGAACAAGATGGCATAATGAATAGATTAGGCTCATATCGCAATCTAGCAACTTGAACAAAATTTAGCCTTGGTAAATTTTCAATGCCATATAGGTATGTATGCCATCAAAAATCTATAGGATTTATGATGAACTATGAAAAATATTATTATCTCTCTCCTTTACTAGCACTCTCCCAGTTTATTCAATCCTCTTGCATAACTTCTTTCAACCGGTATCTGATACCACTATTCAAGCTTGAAACAAGAGGAGTAATTCAAATATTCATGAAAAATAACCAAGAAAAATATATTTCCATTAAAAAATCATTATATTGAAAAATTCAACACATCTAATACAAATAGGGTGAATGGTAAGTGAAATCCATTTATACGTGACATAACTACCAAATACCGAAATCTAATAACTAATGTGTAAGTAGATAAACTATAAAAAATTGTATCACAAAAGACCCAACACTAGACACGTAAAAATGGTTCAAATTTTTAAAAAGTGAAAGTTTGTTTTATTAAAAATCAAAATAAAATAAATAAAAATATAAAATAAGAAGTGAGTTAAATAGTTAATTTTATGATAATTTTGTATACATAATATGTATGTAGATTGGAGAATCTCATATTTGTAGGTCTAAAGTTAATAGAAACCTAAAAATGATTTGTTGATTTTTATTTGGTGTTATTGTATAAGTATTGGTGCATGTGTTTATGTCTAGGAGATTTGGTTTAAATTAGGTATTATTCAATTATTTTGTTGATTTTTTTAGTTAAAACTTTCTTTATCGCTCCTCTTGTTATCTATTTGAATTATTCTTGAATTTCCCTATCATGTGTCTGAAAGATGATTTGGTTTAAATTAGGCATGGCTCAATTATTTTGTTGATTTTTTGGCTTAAACCCCTCTTTCTTATTCCTCATGTTATCTATTTGAGTTATTCTCTAACTTCCCTCTTATATATCCAAACCAGATCCTCACACTGGTCCTGACACTTTTCCTTTTACTCCATTTTAGCTTGATAAGCTCATCCACCTTCCCCATTTTTAGTTGTTTTAATTTGACATGCACGTAAATGTCACCAAAGTTTGAATTCAAGTCATGTATTATTGGTGCAAATATTTATTTGTGCACCTTTAGTTAAGTTGACTTAGATAGTTAGATTTTCTACTAAGGCTAGTTAGTGTGTAGTTAGATTGTACACATGTCCAAAGTTGCATCTAATGTTTACCTACCCACATGTTCCACCTTTATTAAATGCCACATTTTATGTATCTAATATTAAAAGAGATGTAAGTCTTTGACTTTGTTATAAATACTCTTCTCCTCGTTTGTATTTTACATCATCGGTAATACATACACATAGATGTTGAATATTATACAATCTTCTCAGTTCTCACTTTAGTTCTTTTCTTCTCGCTTATATCATGTGTGAGCTATGCTTCAATTCTTCTTTAACCTTGGCTATACCTAATCTTAATGTCTATAAATAAATAAGAGATTAACTTCATTCGACATATAAAACACTTCGCATTTTATAACTAGTATTTTATTGTAGAGCACTTTTGTTCCACTTGCTAAAGTTATTTATGTAATGCAAAATTTGTTTGTCGATGTCTTTATTCCAATCCAAAGAATCTAATAAATTACTAAATTTTTGTAACACAAACCCCCATAATTTTTTTCCTTGTCATTTTATGTCAATAATGTTTAGCTTACTTCACAAAGACATGAGTCACATCACATAAAATTAGGGCAATGAAGCAAAATACCAAAAGTAGGTGAATATTCCCAAAAGATCAAGTTCCATATGATAGTTATTTACTATAATGTACATGTTTGTACAATCCTAATAATTTTTGATTAGCATTTATATGGCCATGTTGCCTGTCTCAAATCAATTCCATATGTCAGTGTGATAGTTGTGTTAGCTTTGAATGTGCATACCTAGGCATATATTACGGTAATAAATATAATGACAAAGCATATACAATATAAGACCCTTATATTTCCCTTATTTTCATACATGTTTGATTGAGGATTTAGTAAGGCATCATTGTTGTGTTTTTGCATGTTGTGTGATGCTTAATTAGAGTTAGTTCATTTTTAATACAACATTTTGGTGAACCCCAATTATCTTACACATTATATGGTTTCATTCTATGGTGAAGTTTGTAATTAATGAGATTCAATTAATGTGCATTCTCCTAAATCTAAATGTTTTGCTTTTTTTCTTAATTGTGTTTGATCCCAAACCACTGGTCCTTTCTAAATTTTGAAAAAAAATTAAATTCAAGTGTAATTGGTCTTGTGTGTATGGTCTACACCACTAGGCCCATGATAAAGGAAGTCGATCCAATAACTTATTTTATAAATTACTAAGTTATAGAACATTTAATAAAATTGGCATGAACAAAAGCAAACTATTACACATCCAAATGCATCAAATTAGCAAAATAATGCTATTTCTATTCAATAAAACATAATAGGGTATGCAATTATGATATAGATAAATAAATTTCAATTAAAGTGTGACACAAATACCCATAAACCTTTAAATAGGATAATAAACATGCAGAAAATAATAATTAACTTAGCTAATTAATTTTACAAGCTATAGTGCCCTGATAATGGTGAAGGTAAGATGAAGTATGGTAAATTGTGTTTTATTTGGTGTCCCGCTCCCTTGGGATTCATGAAATTCAATTTTGATTGAGATGCAAAGGATAATCTAAACCGAGTTTGAGGGGGATGTGTTTTTAGATATGATATAATAAAACCAAATATATATTTTCCCATGGGTATTGATAAATATACAAAAAAAGTGTAGGGTGTGTTCATGTTCAAAGGGATTTAAACAATAATTATCAAAGGTTGCAAAAAAATAGTGACTAAAGGTGAATATAGGTTTCTGATAAATTTGATGAAGGAAGGTAAAGTGTTATCTTGAAGACTAAAAATAATAGTATATGAAGCCAACCATATGATAAACAAGCTTAAAGAGTTCTCATTTGTTCATATAAAAAGAGAAAGAGGTAAGGTGGAAAATAAGACTATCAATAAGGGGGTCAATTTCATGGATTCGATGAGTTCTCAAGATAAGTTTTGGGAAAGGTATTTTCCTAGTCACTTAATTATTATTAAATGACGTGGAGCACTACTTCTATAAGGCTCCCTTAAATTTTAATAGATAATACATTAAAATATTTAAACTAAGAAGAGCCACAACTTCCCACCTCTATATCATTAGCTAAAGTAATAACAATGATATTATATGTCCTTGGCATAAAATCAGGATTGAAAGGTGACCTGACACATGAAATATGAGAAGTCAAACCCCTTAAGTAACAATAATGATGAAAACTATGGGAAGGAGGTGGTGAAAGAAACCAAGCATCCCTTGTCATTTTCTTTATGTACAAAGAAGTTGTTTTGCAAAGGATTAAATAGTTGTATAGAGGTAAGATGTATAATTATTCTCATGTAACTAATAGAACATGGAGGAAGGAGAAAGGGAAAATTATGGCCAAAACATCCATCCCTTTCAGGATATCAAGGCACTCCTCCTAGGGTGCTTCATTGAATGGTCTAGAGAAATTGATTAGGGATGGTAGGACTAAAAGTGGTGAAGATGGGATAAATTCACAAAATCTTATGGATTGATTCAACACTACCCTTTACCATTTTATCCAAAATGATGTTGTAAGAAGTTAGCTGATGGGGTGTGTTAAAATTGGGCAAGAGAATGAAGAAGACATTTTCATGGTTCAAGAATCAATGTAGAAGATGATGAAGGACATGGGTACGATTAGACAAAATATATAACAATAAAGAAAACTAATAGTTGTCGTGTTTACTAAAATAAGTATATTGTTTTAACTAATCAACTTGTGTAATATTTTGGATATTCATAGGTGCATAATTTGTGTGTGGATTTTGCTATGGGTTGAATCTTATTTAAAAAACCATCAAACAATTTAATACTAAAAAATTAAAATAAAATATAAAATGATATTAGACCCTGAATAATATCAAAGCCATTAATATAAGAGATATGTGTTGAAGTTATTATCTGAACTAGACACATGGTTTGTAATAAAAATGAAGTGTTAGTGATATAGACGAGATTATAGTATGTAATAAATATATTGAAGGCATAAAGTGGATTTAATTTGATGTTTTTGGTTGAAATCTAAAGAGGGTAATGCTAGATGCATGATCACTTGGAAACATAAGTCATTTGAGACGTAAGAGAAGCATAGGCACAATAACAAGTGGTACATGAGAAGCTTTAAAGCACTCATAGAGTGGTGCACTAGTGGTGTGGATGATGAGAAGTGTGAATTTGTGGATCTACACTAAATGAGTGTGAAACATGTTAGACTAGTGTGTCATGTACTAAAAGCATGTGATGTTCATGTGTGTGTAATGGCATAGTAGTATAATAAGGCACATTAACAACATGAAGTTTTTTATTGGTGCTCAAATATGTAGAAGTGTGATATGAAGGAATGATTCATTTTTTAACGTGTGATGGTGTTTTGTAAAATTATTAACATAAATTATTGACATTGAGTTACCCATGTAGTAAGGCATGGCATTAAAATATTAGTTGAGCAATTCTGCTAGGTTTATAAAGTTACAAACCCATAATCTCAATATAAGAATTATAATTACGATGTGGTTTTTATGATTTTATGCACATGGACCATTGGTTTATATTAGGCTCTTATTTACAATTTCTTATGCTTTTATCTCTTCTTTCCTCTCTATGTGGCCGTATGCTCCTTTTTTCTTCTATTTTCTCTCTCCCATGTGTTTCTTTGTGCTTAAAAATTCATGTATTTTATGTCTTTCATTTTTTGTGGTCTTTATCCATTTTTGAAATGTTTCAATAATGGTCTAACCCTTATTGGAGTATTTTTGCTATGTACCTAGGGATATGATATATTGATGTATATGGGTTGATGGAGATGCCGACATGTGGCACACATTCCCTTAGTTATATGGGTACATTATATTAGGATAATAGAGTAACTTATGGAAGTATTACATTGGGTAATGGTTGGCCTACATTAGATTAAGAGGTTACCCATCCATGGGTTAGATAGATGTATATATATAGGAGATGAATATCATGGTAAATATATGAAGTAAGCATTGAGTCTTCAATTATAAGAGGATATTGGAGGTTGTCCCCTTGAAGAGACATTGTGGAGTTATTCCTTCCTAAAGGAGTATTATATGGTGTTTCCCTACCTTAAGGGTATATCTGTATATATTGAATATCAAGATCATTACAAGTGGTATCAGAGCTTCGATTTGGGCAATTTGTGTGGAGTGAAACCCTAATTTCACTATATCTTCTGAAATATAGGGAATTTTTACTTGAAATTTTTAATGGAGATGTAAGAAAATATAATAGAAGCGTAGTAAAAATTTCAAATTTTTTTGATTCGTTTTGAGGGAGTTATTTCTATTTTAGGGTTTATAATAATTTTGCTATATCTTCTGAAATTTAGGGAATTTTTATTTAAAATTTTTACTGGAGATGTAATCAGATATAAGAGAAGTACAGTAAAAAATTTTGAATTTTTTGAGTTGTTTGGAGTGATTTTTTGTGATTTTATGGATCAGTTATTGATATTTTAGGGTTTCATGAACCTTAATTTTTTTGTGGATCATGGAGTTGCAAATATTTTCAGGGGAAGATGATATTGATGTTAGAGAATGGTGGCTCCTTTTAGAGAATAATTTTAGAAAAACTTTTAGGCAAAGACAATTAACTACTTTTTTGTCTGGGCCTGCACTAGATTGGTTTGATCAGTTGAGCTGTACAGAAAGGTTTTCTTCATGGAAAGAGATGGAACATATTTTTTTAGATCGATGGGCTAGAAAACAAGAAGTAAAAAAAGAAGAATCAGTAAAATAAGAAGAAGAAATAGAAGAATCAGTAGAAGAACAACAAGAAGAAGAAGTAGAAGAAGAAGAAGAAGAAGAAGAAGAAGAAGAAGAAGAAGAAGAAGAAGAAGAAGAAGAAGAAGAGGAAGAAAAGAAGGGTTCAAATAATTTGGCTCCAAAAAAATTCGAGTCAATTTTTCAATTTCATGGATACATTCAAAAGAAGAAGATAGTTGTGTCCATAAACCCTACCAGCAAGTATAACTTCATTAACATGAATGTGGCTAAGCATCTACATGTTCAAGCAAATAATATCAAAGAGGTTCAAGTAGATGGTAAGAAAATTTCAATGTTTGAATATCTGAAGCTCATTATGGAAAAATATGTTTTGCATTCAGATTTTTATGCTTTGGATATGGATGATATGGATATAGTCCTTGGATATCCATGGTTAGAGACTTTGGGAACAATGAATATCAACGTTCAAAAAAAGTTCATGAAGTTTTGGTATAGAAAAAAGAAGATCACTTTACAAGATATCATAGTGAAAAAGGCACCAATAAAAATCTAGTTAGATCATAAGGATGAGATTGAAACAGGTGATGAAGATTGTGATGAAGATTCAAATGATATAGATAAAGACACACTACAAATGAGCACTTCATCTACTCAAAAGACAAAGAAGGAAAATGTGGAAGAGGTAGAAGCAAAGGTGGATAAGGTCAAAGTATTGGAAAAGGTTGAGGTATATAGACACCCACATCATCATGAGAGGAAATAATCATGGAACCAGGTGAGGAAGTGTCATAACAACAATCATTTTGTCTATATAGGAAATAAAATTTCCAATCATTATGGATATGCATGGAATCTAAAGAAAAAATACTATGGCACATGGAATGAATGGGGGAATCACTATGACTATGCATGGAAGAATACCTACTATGGTCATGGTTAGAATCAGAGTAGCGCAGTGGAATATGGTACATGGAATAAAAAGAGGAATAATTATGCTTAGACACAAAAGCAGTATAATTATGATCATAAACGAAATCAAAGGAGCACAATAAAATTTGGAAACAAGCTTGGAGAGCTATCACCTGCCAAGATCACATATGGATGGCTAGATGATCAAGATTGGAGACAAGTGTGCAATAATTTGAAGCACACTCATTATTTGGTTTCTTCCTATGTTTCGGGGATGAAACATGTCAAGGAGGGAAGGAATGCTATGTACATAGGGATATGATATATTGATGTATATGGGTTGATGGAGATGTTGACATGTGGCACACATCCCCTTAGTTATATGGGTACATTATATTAGGACAATAGAGTAACTTATGGAAGTATTACATTGGGTAATGGTCGGCCTACATTAGATTAAGAGGTTACCCATCCATGGGTTAGATAGATGTATATATGTAGGAGATGAATATCATGGTAAATATATGAAATAAGCATTGAGTCTTCTATTGTAAGAGGATATTGGAGGTTGTCCCCTCGAAGAGACATTGTGGAGTTATTCCTTCCTAAAGGAGTATTATATGGTGTTTCCCTACCTTAAGGGTATTTATACATATATTGAATATCAAGATCATTACAATTTTGAAATTAGTCAATTTGTCTTTGTAGGTCCTTTTCCTCATGTTTCAATTCAATCATTACTTGGGCCTTATTTTTTCCAATTTTCCTTTATTTTCTTATGTTGGATTCTATGACAACAGGTCCATAATTTGAACTTGATAATTATATAACCCTAAGGTAATTTAAATATTATGAAACATGCACATGAGATCCTAAGTGATGCAGGAGAATCCAAGTTCACATGTAATCTCACATCAACCAAAATATGCTAGTTTACGAATATTGTCTAAATCTTATTTTGTGCAAGTTTATTATTATGCCTTTATCTTTGTTTATGATTTTTTGCAAGATTTAAGCTGTGTGCAAACATATTTGTATTGTTTTGTGCCACCTTTAAGTGCATGTATATGTTTGTAATGTTTTGTGCATCTATTTTAATGCATTGTTGTTACTATTATTTATCTAAATAATCTTTAGAAGCTTTACGTGAGAGATAATGTTAACCTTTTGCACAAGCACAGTCTTGGAGAGCAATTCCATAAGTTTCTAATATCTTATTGATCAGTAGAGCATTCATTTGGGTCACTACAAAATTTATCTCTTCATCAAAGAAGCAATAAAAATGATGAAATTTCTTGGAGTTTATTTTTCACTGCACAAACCATGTGATGATTTTCTATTCATTTGGCGCAATGTTCTTAAGTGGACAAGGATAAAAATGTAAGGGTTCCATCATAATTATTGGTTATGAAGTATTATGACTTTGTGTGACTATATTTGTGTGCACTTGGTTGGGGCACATATATCCTAGTGATGTGTTATGAAAGGAGCCATTCCCAACTATTTGGAATTTAATTTTAAAAGTCATGGGAAGCTAATTGGATTCATTTAATATTGCTTGTGATGTAGTAAGTTATGATGTGTTAAGTTGTAACATATTAGTGCCTTGGAATTGTGAGAGACATTTTAGATTTGTGGCACAATAAGGTGTGTTAAATGTTGTTAGTGGGTGTAAATCCCTTATTGTAAGTAGGTAGGTCTTGTGCCTATATAAGCATGTCCTAAACTTATGAAAGGTTTATTGGCCAGAGTATTAGATCTTAGTAATTTTATTGGGTGATTATTCTGAGAGTTAAGTTACACTTGCAAATATTGTGAGTTAGCAAATAGAGATTTGTGGATCTAGTGTTATGACGTATCTCATTGTGAGATCTCTAATGTCATTATTTTTATCATGCATGTTGTATTTCTTATTGATAAAATATAATAAAAAATTGAGTTGTGTTGGATGCATTTTATTGTATATTTCATTCTATAGTCTGAGGGTTGTATGGTATAATACATTTTTTAATTGAGATCCCTACCACAATTACATCATCTGCTATCAAATCAAGGTTTTTAGTCCTTGAGTTAGTTTTGCTTTCTATATTTGTGAGTGTGGATAAAAAGTGGCTACATAAATCATACATTAAAAATTTTGGGTAGAAGGTGTAAGTGAAGTTATTGATATTTATTTTGAAGGAAATGGAATAGAAAGAAGGCTTAAGTGGTAGAAGGCAAAGAGTGGTGAGAGTTCCAAGACTTGTATATTTAGATGGATTAATAAAATATATGCACGCTTAACTAGAGGATATGGAAATAATGTAATTCCAAGGTGTTTTAGTAGTGGATGATTAAAATTATGCACAAGTCATTGAAGAAGCACCTGAAGACTATGATGCAAAAATTTTACTGAACCTCAAGATCGATTCTTATGAGTTGTTTTAAAAATCACAAGTAAACCAAAGCTGGACCTTGTAAGTTATTTTGGAAGCTTTAGTCCTGAAGAGTTCATTGACATGATCATTGAATTATAAACATACTTTGAACCTGAAAGTATAGAAGATTCCAAGTGAGTTAAGTTCGTCGGCACAATGTTGAAAGGTCATGCATACTTATGGTGGAAGCATGTTCAAATTGAAAAATTGCACAAAGGCAAAGATAAGATATAGACTTGGAATAGATTCATTGTGAATCCAAAGGATAAAATCATTCATGTGGTTTATATTATGAGTTTGTTCAAGAAGCTTTAAAAATTGTGATAAAATGAGATGGGTGTGAAAGATTACACTAGGGAACATTACAGACTTATGATCAGAGTGGATCATATGGAAGATGAAGCTAATAATATATGTATGTATATGGATTGCACATGAAAATTCAAGATGAATTTGGTATGATTAGATTGTGATCTGTTGAAGAGGCCTTTTAGTGTGCATTGAAGGCAAAAGAGAAGATATCATGCAAACAATAAGGAGTGGCACAAGGAAAATGAATATTCACATATGGACATGGATAATGAAGAGGAAGTGTAATAGGTTATTCAATGCAATTGTAAGTTGGAAAAGTGAGTAATTTATAGTTTAATCATGTTAATACTGAGAGAGGTAGAGGGAATTTCAAAGGAAGATGATCTTATGGATGAGGTAGAGATCATGGATTCTATGGTAACTATTTTAGATGTGGTGAGCCACACCACAAAACATTTGAGTGTTAACATATGCATGAATGAAATAGGAAAACTTAGGCAAGTGCACATATCACTCAAGCAGATGATAAAGTGTTGTTTCTTTTTATAACATAGATGAAATAGAAAGTGGAGAAGCTTTCATGATGAAGAGGGTATTGCTAATATTTTTGTATAGAGAAATAATTTGTTAGAACCATTTGAAAATCTGGAAGTAGGTGTTGCAAATTGATTATTGATAGTGGCAACATATATAATATTATTTCACAAGAAATGGTTGATAATTTTGGTTTGAAAAGAATCATGCATCTGAATCCATACAATTTTTCATTATTTTTAAAGGGACGTTAAGTTTTGATGAATGGACAATGTCTGGTATGTTTTCAAATAGGTACATATAAAGATGAGGTTTTTATATGACATAATGCTTGTGGATGTTTGTTATATTTTACTTGGAAGGCCTTAGTAATTTAATGATAAGGTAAAACATGATGGCCAATAAAATCAACATACATTGTGGAAACATTGAGTAACACATACAATAAATCCATTGAAGGTTAAGTGTGAATAAATGGACAAGAGTCCAAAGGTTTTGATAATTTTGAGTAAGAATTTCCTTAAATAGATGAAAGAGCAGAGAGAATGTTATGTGTTGATTTCTAATCCAATGCAAGTGAACACAGGCAAAGTAGTAGAAAAAATACTTCCACATAAAGTAAAATAGATACTAAGTGAGTTTGATGAGATTGTGTCTAATGATCTACTAGATGGGTTACCACCCATGGGGATTATAAGTCATCATATGGATTTGGTATTAGGTTCATGTTTACCAAATAGAATGACACATACATTAACTTTCAAGAAGATTGTAGAGGTGTAAAGATAAGTTCAAGAACTATTGGACAAAGTTTTAATTAGAGAAAGTTTGAGCCCATGTGTATTTCCAACAGTTTTAGTGCTTAAGAATAATAGAGAGTGGAGAATGTGCACTAATTCCAGAGCTATTAAAAAGATAACCGTAAAGTATAGATTTTTCATTACTGCACATGGATGATTTAATGGATTGCTTAAGTAGAGTGAGATACTTCAAAAAAATTGACTTGAAGAGTGGGTATCACTAGATTCACATAAGGGAAGGTGATGAATGGAAAACATCATTCAATACACAATAAGTATTATATGAGTGGTTGGTTATGACATATGAGTTAAATAATGCATTGAGTACATTAGTGAGATTGATGAATGAATTTATTAAGCCATTTTTAGTAAGTTTATAATTGTGTATCTTTATGACATATTGATTTTTATTAGAACATATGAAGAACACTTGTGATATTTGAGCCAAATGCTAGAAAAGTTATGAGATGAAAAGTTGCTCATAAATTTGAAGAAATGTAGTTTCATTTAGAAAGAATTAGTATACTTCAGATTTTTTATTTCTTAATAAGTTTTAAAGATGGATCCAAAGAAGGTGTGAGCTATATTGGATTGGGCATCACTGAAAAATACATTTGAGGCACCTAGTTTTCATGATTGGTGAATGTTTACAAAAAATTCATTAGGAATTTTAGTGGGACATGCATAATAATCACTGATGTGATGCACAAAGATAAAATAGAGTTTTTGAATATAGTAGAAGCATAACATAATTCTTAGTAGTTGAAGAAGAAGATAATTGAGCAGTCAGTGTTACATTGCCTAATTTCAATAAGGTATTAATAGTGGATTGTGATATGAGTGGCACAATAATATGAGCAATATTGAGTCAAGAAGGAATGCCTATCATATATTTTAGTGAGACATTAAATGATGTGAAGTGAAAATATTCAATGTATGACTAGGATATATATGCAATTGTGCAAGCGCTAACAAAATGGAGACATTATTTGGTTCCTAAGGAGTTTGTATTGTATGCATACCACCAGGCACTGAAATTCATTAATAGTAAGGTTAGGTTAAATAAGATATATATGAATGGGTCAAGTTCCTATAGAGCTATTCATTTTTGTTAAATCACAAATATGGAAAGTCAAACATAGTCATGTAGTTCTTTTGTTGAATGAAATAACAGTGGAAGTCATATAACTTGATATTATGAAGCAATAATATGATAATGATGATTATGTTCAAGAAGCATGAAAAGCATGTGTAGAACTAGTGAGTGAAGATAGGACACCATGGTTAAATTATTTTATTCAATATGGATAGTTGGTACAAGGAACAATTTTATGTATACTAAGAGGTTCAATTCATGAAAAGTTAATCAAGGAAAATCATAGTGGAGGTTTGGCAGGTCATTTTGGTGATAAAACATTAACACAAGTAATGGAAAATTATTTTTGGCCATGAATGAGTATATACATGCACAAGTATGTTTAGGAGTGTAAAGTTTACCAATTGGTGAAAGGGAGAAGTCAAAATGCAGGGTTGTATCAACATTGCATATTTTGAAGAAACCATGGGACGATATAAGTATGATTTTTATTTTAAGTTTGCCTAAAACATAGAGAGAAAATGATTCTATATTTGTAATTGTGGATAGATTTTTGAAGATGACACATTTTGTTGCTTGAAAAAATCAATTTAACAAATATTTCTAGTTTATTCTTTAGGTATATTATAAGGTTGCATGGTTTGTCATACATCATAGTATCAAACATATATTTGAAATTTGTTGGACATTTATGCATAACTTTGAGGAAAAAATTGAATACTAAGTTATGGTTTAGTTTAATGTGCCATCTTAAAATAAATGGACAATACATGCAGTAAACAAAAGTTCAACTAATCTATTGAGATGTTTAATTGAAGAAAAACTAGGAATATGGGGTAATATTTTGGTACAAGTTAAGTCTGCATATAATAATTTAGTTAATAGAATTACAATGAAGACACCATTTTAGATTGTTTATGGTTTAAGTCCAAGAGGAGTTACAAAATCATGTTACATGAAAAGTGAGTAAGAAAAAGTGTTGACGTAGAGTATTTTTAAAATCATATGCGATAAGTTCATGAATAATTGGAAAAATGTAATACTCGATACAAACAATGCGTAGATGTGAAGAGAAGAGAAGAGAAGTGAAATATAAGGCTAAAGAATTAGTCTTAACATGCTTGATGAAAGATACATTTGTAAAGGGTACTTATGATAAGTTAAAATGGAAAATAATTTATCCATGCAAAGTGTTGTGAAAGCTTATGAAGAACACATATGAGATAGAGTTACCTGAAGGGATTGATTTATTGCCTATTTTCAATGTGTCTAATTTGTATCCATATTATGAAGGACATAGTAGTTAAGGCATACAATTAGATTATAAAGAAGTGGATTCGATAGCGTAGATGCCTAAAAAAAGAACATGATAAAGTAGAGTAGGTAATTGACACATGAGATAGAGAGACTATGTGTAGAAAGGAATATATAAAATATCTGGTAAAATGGAAAGGCCTAGGAATAGAAGATGCGACATGGATAAACACACCATAATCTATAAAATAAGGAATATAATTAGTAGAGATCTTATAAAGTTCTTGAATAAGATCTCATGTTTATTTTTTACTCGTGGTTTATGATGCAAGAGGATATGGGTTCATGTGCAATCTTGCATCAACCAAAAATATGTTGGTTTAGGAATACTCTTTAAGTGTTATTTTGTGCAAGTTTATTTTTGTACCTTTATATTTGTTTGTAAATTTGTACAAGCCTTAAGTTGTGTTAAAGTGTATTTGTTTTTTTATGTGCCACCTTTGAGTGTGTGGTGGTCTTGTGTAGCTTGAGATCATGTATATGTTTGTAAAGTTATGCATGTTTGTTTTCGCTCACATATGCAACTCTTATTTATCTAACTAAGCTTGTAAATATTTTGCACAAAATATACTGTTGACCTTTTGTGCAAGCACATTATTACATATATTTTTGAAGTAAATCTAAAAGTCTATGATATATTATTGAGAAATAGAGCATTTATTTGGGTAACTGCAAAATTGGGTTCTTCACCATGGAAGCAACAAAGTTGATGAGATTTCTTGGAGGTGTTTATTTTTCAATACACAAGTCACATAATGATTTGTTGGTTATTTGGGGTGCATGTGGTAGTATGAAATAATGTTCTAGAGATGACACAAGGATAATGACATAAGGGTTTTTAGCTTAATTATTAGTTTTGAGGTCTTGCGAGTTATTGCTAATTTATATGTGCACACTTGATTGGGGTGCATATATCCTAGTGATGTGTTATGAAAGGAGGCATTACTAACTATTTTATTTTTAGTTGTGAGAGTCATGGGAAGCTGATGTGGTCTCATTTAATATTTCCTATGATGTATTAAGCCATGTTGCATTAAGTTGTAATGTATTAGTGCCTTGGAATTCTGAGAGACATTTCATATTTGTGGTGCACTAAGGTGTGTTAAATGTTGTTAGTGGGCATAAAACACTTAATGTAAGTAGGTGATGCTTGTCCCTATATGAGAATTCCCCTATAATTTTACAAGGGATGTTGGTCAGAGTATTGGAGCTTAAGAATAATTTTGAGAGTTAAGTTATGTCCATAAAGAATGTGAGTAAGCAAGTAAAGATATGCAAATATACTATTATAATGCATCTTGTTATGAGATTGATATTGTGATTGTTGTTATTGTGCCTATTGTATTTTGTAATTTTGAAATTTGATAAAGATATGAGTTGTGATTGATGCATTTTATTACATATTTTGTTATTTATTCTAAGGGTTTCATGGTCTAAGACATCTCTTAATTGAGACCCCTGACCATGATTGTATTTTCTATGCCCTTAACCTATAGTGCATCTAGGGATATGTGTGGTCGACTTGTGACTTACACATCTTCATATTATCTTTTTTTATTTCTTGATGTTCTTAGTATGGTCAGCCTATGGAATAACCATAGATAAGTAGAGTATATATATGAGGTAGTAGTTAGTCTTTTATCATTGTATTGTGAATTCTATTCATACTGCATTGTTGTGGAGGTCACCCTCAAAGTGGCTTAGTCATAATATTCAAGAATTATACTATTTCACCAATTATTATTGTGGATCTACATATTCTACTCTTAATTCTACCATATATAATTCTACTATTACGAATCATATAAGTAATTTACTTAAAAGTGGTATTATAACATCAATTTGGTTAATTTTCTATGGCATATTTTTTTTGGATCAAGTGTCCTGAGAATTAGAAGGATGAAAAAACATAACTTGTGATCTGTGAAGAATTTATTTATTTATCACCACAATTTTATTTGTGAGGTTTTTAAAAAAAAAACATTTTTTCTAGGTCAAAAAAAGTCTAGAATTTTTTTTACCTTGTACAAATTAGTAGTCATTAGATTTGTCTATGTGAGTTGATCACAATGATATATTCTACTGATACAATTTTTCATGTCAAAAAATTTCACCCTTGTGCACAATAGCAGTAGTTGGATTCATCTCAGTGAGATGATCACAATGGTATATTCTACCAGTACATTTTTTAGGGCTAAAACCCTTCTAGGGTTTGTGCATGGCTGGTCCAAACACTAGTGGATGTGAGAAAGGGAAAGAAACTCTGGAAACTCTTCACAAGGACAACATGAAATCTTAAACTTTTGATTTGTCTATTTTGGAGGTAGTTCAACAACATAAGTCAAAGTTGTAGGGCATTGTAAAAAAATGATTTTGATACAGTTTAAGAGGAATTATAGGTTTGAGAGGGAAATTGGATAGTGTGAAGTATCAATTACAACAAATATCTAAGTAATTGACCAAGTTATCAGCTCAACCACTCAAAAATAATCTTCCACAACTTTAGTTTGGTTCTCCTACTCCAAACAATACCAATACCAATTCTGGCCCTATGCTAATGTTGATAAAAGTAGAACTACGTAAGTTTGATGGTATTGATCCACTCATTTGGCTCACTCAAATTGGAAATGTATTTAATTTACATCAAACTCCATGTTCACAAAAAGTGGTTATGGCCTCTCACTATCTGGAACCTGAGCCATTCATTTGGTATCATTGGTTATGTGCTCAAAAGAAAAAGAAGGGTGTCTAGTTTCATGGTCAGTATTTTTTGAGGAGTTACATCTCCACTATCGCAATAATGTCTCTAAAAATTACTTCAGTCAACTAGCCAAGTTGTGCCAAACTTGGAATATTAAGGACTACATTCATTAATTTCAAAATCTCTCTTTATGTGTGGTAGACATCACTTAGGAAAATCTGACTGACCTATTTTTGGGTGGCCACAAATATAGCATCTAATTGGAGGTTCACATGTTTCATCTCAGTACTATATCTGAGGCCATACCAAAGACATGCATGGTTGAGAAAAAAGAGCTGATCATATGAAGACCTTTCACCAATGTTTGTGAATGCATCTTTCCAGCACCATCATTTCATCAACTTACCTTATTAAAACCTCAATAAGTAGAATAAAAGTATGTAAAAGGTTTGTGTTTTCGCTACGAAAGTAAATGGAGCAAAGGGCATCGATGTGTTGAAAAGTTATTTTACATTAATGGTGCCAATGATGAGGAATAAGATGAGGAGGCTTCATGGGAAGGTTTAGAAGAACTTGAGGATGAATCTAAAGATTCTCAACCTACTATTTCTTATCATACACTTTCAGGCATTAGTATTCCTCAAACTCTTAAGATGGTGAGATTTTTGAAGAAGTAGAAGGTGACTGTGTTAATTAACTCTGAGAGTACACATAACTTCATCAATAGTAAGTTGGTTGCTTGTTTGAATTGTTTCATTTACCTAGCTCTAGACTTCTAGGTCATGATTACAGATGGTGGTACGATAAACTATTCTATAAAATGCCATAGCATTAAGCTTGTTATAGGAGACTATTTTTTAGTTTCCCTTATTTTTTCTACTCCTATAGGAGGAGTTGACAATATTTTGGGAGTGCAATGGCTCACCACTTTGGACATTATTAAGATAAATTTCCTGGAATTATTCATGAGGTTTTTATTGGTAAAAATCAGAGTTGAACAACAAAGGAAGCTGAATACATAGAAAATAATTTGAACACAATAATATTATTATAGTATTCTCTCTCTCTCTCTCTCACACACACAATATATATATATTCAAAAAATTACAATGTTTATATAAGAAATACATTTTCTGTATTTAGCATGGTGAGATCCTTACAATCTCTCACATAAACAATCTCCCAACTAACCAACTCACTATATATGAATATATTGTTCCTACAATATATTCAAATAACTAAAAAACTAAATAAAACTAACATGTATATTATTTTTATTATTCATAACAATAATATACCACATAAACACTATTAACATATTATTATTTAACTAATAATAATTATGTTATTACAGATTAATAATGTGAACACACCTTAACATTCACCCCCTTGTGAACATTATTAACCCCTAGTCTACACCCCCTTAATATGAACATGGGGAAAACATCTCTCTCATATCTACACCTGTACTCATGATTCGGTTATTTTCACAGGATGTTCACAAACTTTACAAATGGTTTTACAAATGGCTTACTAAAAACCAAAATTAGATGGTTTTCAAGTGGATTACCAACAACCACAAACAATGGTTTTACAAGTGGCTTACCATAAACCACAAAACAATGGATTTTGTTGATGATTAAAATTGTGTTGTTTCCAACACCAACAATGGGAAGTTTTAGGAATGTGGGACTTGCAACCTGAAACGACCTCCATATTTTAAAAAAGCTGGCTCTTCTTTATCTCAAGTGTATAATGAGGAAAGGGGTAAGAATTAAATAGAAACACCAATGCAATGAAAGAAAATCTAACTATGGTGATGCACCTAAATTTAATTCGACCCTTAATTCTAAGCACAGTGAATCTATCTGTAGGATTCAATTACATTAAAGAGCAAACAAGGCATGATCAATGTAAAAAATGAAAATAGATAGGATCAAAGGCTCACAACATAGATGACTTTACAATAACACAAAAAATATCAACAAAGGAACATAACTCAGTCTTCTTATTAATTTTCTAGTCACATAAAAGGCACAGAGACATGCACAATTATACAAACTTTCTAACTCAAGAAAATAGAACAAAGGCAAATGATACTCCTAGTCAAAGCTAAAAGGTCTAAAACTTATCGACAATAATCTCTTGTAGAAAATTCTCTCTATCTTTTGATTCTTTTTCTGGCGATCTCTGCACCCATATTTATAGCATCAGACTAGCTCTAGATTGTCTGCATGTTCCCAATCTAACGGCCTAACTGAACTCTAACTAAACTGAAAGTGTCTAACTAAAGATATTTCTTAGATCTAAAATGTTCCATCTCCTTGCAAGTTCATTGGCTAAAATAGATACACAGGACGCTTTCTACTATGAAACGGGTGAGGACACTTGACAGTATCTATTTTTCCACTTGCACACCATCTTATTATTCAGGTGACACCAGAAAATGACACTTGGCAGCTTTTGAGGCACTTACCGAAAACACACGACACTTTCCACGTAACTTATACTCTTTATTGTGTCTTTGCTCAAGAGTATTCTGTCTTTGACATCTGTCACAGTCCGCTTCTTCAAACCTTAACAATTTACAGAGAATGGGACCCACAACACTTCTCGCTCAAATAGCTTCAAAAAGGAAAATGGGGACATGTGTCGCATTCTATGTATTTTTAACAAGGGACACGTGGCAACTTTCGTTTCTTTTAAATACCTTTTGAGAATCCTATAAAAGGTGACACGTGGTGATCTCTGTAGGGCTCTGGCTATAATATAGAAACATTCGGGCTTCATTTTTAAATTCACACAGATGGTGATCCTTGGTGACTTTCGTTGGCCTCAGAAACAAAACCCAGGTCCCACCACAGTCTTTACTTATCGATGAAACAAAGTGAAGATATTTTGGATGTTGACACATGGTGGCTTCCGCTTTCTTCAGCTAGGGATACGTGGCATCTTCCATTGCTTTTAGAAAAGCATATTGAAACCTTCCACAGTTGATACTTGGTGCCTTCCACTTGATCCTGAGAAAAGCTTATTGAAAGGAGCTTTTGAAATTTGTAAAGAACATGAGATGCAGATGTTGACACTTGTCGCACTCTGTTGAGTTACCACGGGACATGTGGCACATTCTAAGCAACTTATAGAATTTATAAAATATGCCTCGGCCGATGACACTTGGTAGCTTCCATGCGACTTTGATACTCTTAGACAAAAATTAGGTGAAAATAAACTCATGCCTGTGCTCTGAGTCAAAAACTTCACTGTCTCGAACCAAAATGCATAGGGACAAAACTTGGAGTGCACAACTAAAACTCAAAAAATGAAAAATGTAGAGTTTTTACTCTACAGTTCTTGGTGACTCCGAGGAATTTTGAGCCTGCTCAAAAAGAATAATCCACAATCTCCTGCTTGATTAAATGTGACAAAAAAATCACAACTTCAGTAAGGCTGTCTGATAAGTACACCACTCATCATCAAATAATCCTTGCTTATTTTGCAATTTGTGGAAGGCTAAATCAAGATTGATGATATCCTTGTGTGATTTTTTTTGCAAAATATGAACTATAGCCTTCAATTTAAATTCAAGTTGGGAAAAGGGAATCAAAATAGCTTCTACTTCTGGCACTGATGAATCATCTGTTAAACCCTGAAAGACTACCTGATCATTTTGCCTGGCTAACAAAAAAGGTTTAATCGCATCAATCATCAACACAATGTTGCTATCAAGAAAAGGGGAAGGAAGACCCAATTGCACCAGATCTTCAATGTGTTGTTTCATATCTTTGATTCCTTCTTTCACCACATCTAGAAGCTCTCTACAATTGATTGCTGTGGAGTTACAATTGAGAAATTCATTCACTCTTTTAGCAACGATCATTCTATCACTAATCCCTACTGCTGACAAGATTCTATCAGTTGCATCATATAGCTTTTGTAGCAACATTTGAGAGTCAAACACTCTCATAGAGATAGTAGACAGAGTGTCTTCAACTGAAGTCTCCACCTTTTCACACAATTTCTGTGCATTTAGTAGAAAGGTTAGAGAAGGTTTGAGCTGAATAATCTCCTCAGAGATTCTTTTCCATATTGATTCATAAAGCTCCTTAACCAGATTCAAAACCCCTGCATTCTTTGGCCTATTATCCAACTCAAGTGTCTATTGTTCTGTCATTTGTCACTCAGCTTGAATTTGGGCCTATATAACAGTGGTATTATTCTGCTCATTCAACAGCTTTTATTGAAGTTGAGTGACCTATAGCACGCTATCCTCACATTTTTCCTGAAATGCTACCTTTTCCTGCCTTAAGGTTGTCACTACATCTTTCACCTACATTAGCCCTGCTTTTAAAGAATCATTTTGGGCCTAAATAGCCTAGTGAGACTGAAGAGAAATAGTATCTTGCAACTATTTGTTAAGACTCTCTATTTCATTATTCTTGTTATTGATTTCTGTAGTCAAACTGCTACAGTTTGCCTTCTCTTGGGCTAGATTAGCCTCCATCTTCTATAGCTTCTTTGATATTTTCAAATAATCCTCAGCTACTATAGAAGTGAATTCATTTAGCAGCTTGACCCTATCTTGTGGTCTGAAAAGGGACATGTCTATAACCACTACATTCATTGTGTAATCTTTGGGCTGCATCTGCTCATTTGGTTTGACTATATTGGGTGACAAATGGGTCACCGTTAGTTGTTGCTGGATTGGGTCAAATTGTTACCTCAGATGTGGTGTATCTAGGGATTTATTATCTTTGATCCTTTTTTTAACCATTCGGGCTTCCCTGGCCTTCCTAACAGCATTTTCTTGAGTTTGGAAGGTAGAAGGAGAGGCAATGTGCCCACATGCAAAAGGATAACCTTGTGGCAAGCCATATGGAATAGCCAAATGTTGGCTAGGGGAAATCTGAGGAGGTACTTTCTTTGGGATAGAGGGGGAAAAATGAGGTAATGATATGGCCTGAGTATGGATAGATGGGGAAAAATGAGAAATGGACATAGCAGAGGTGGAAGGGGATATTATTTGGCCAGATGGAATCATCACCCTTATAAGAGAAGAGAGAGATTGAGAAGAAGAAGGCGAAATAATACTTACCTAAGGAGCAACCGAAGTATTTCTTGGTTGGTGTTGTGAGGGTTCTGCCCTCTCCTCTGAATCAAGTTGAAACCTCAGCCTCTTATGTTTCCTTGGTGTTTCTTCTTCTAGCTGTGCTCCCTTCTCTTCAACATTTACCACTGCTGCTAGTGGTGATTATATAAAACTGGGAACCCCAAAGGTTGACGCTGATGGAGAAGCTTTTGGTGGTGAGGATACCACACTCTTTTGTTTTTCAATGGTACTGAGAGATTGGGGCCAAATAGTTATAATGACTATAGCTAAGGTTTGTCCTGGGGTTTGCAATATTTGACTGGATTCTACTCTGGCTTCTGGCTCTCCACCCTGTGTCTGCAAATTGCTTGTCTCAGGGCTAGAGTAGGCGATAGATGACATTCATCCCAGAGTTCCTCCCATTTCTTATCTGAATCCACATTTTTAAATGAGTGAGTTATCTCACAAATCTCTTGCCTATATTTCCAATAGGCTTCTATTTTCTTAGCATTCCAGTCTTTATTCTTTAATGCTCTTCTTAAACCAGAAGTCATTTTGATTTTAAGATCAAAATCCCTTTGCTTAACATAAATTTTTTTCCATGGCCTATTTTCTTGAAGGGGCAAATCCATCAATTCTACATAAAAATCAGGAATATCTTCCCTAAGATTTCTTCTATTTTCCTAAAAGGGACGGCCCTCATGCATAATTCTGGCAACAACCTTATTATTTCTGACCCATGAAGTTATGAATTTATTGAGGTCATATCCCCATTTATCTTCAATTAAAGAGAAACCCAGGAAGGCTAGCTTTCTCAGCAACATGATCTCAGCATCTATGACCTCTAGGGCCATGTTGTTTGTTACCCATGGAACATCATACATTTTCTTCTTTTTTTTCCCAGTGCCATATTCATTATCTACCATAGACACCTACCTGGTGACCTCTAAAAATGCTAACCTAAGGGTCAAAATCTTAGGTAGCAACACTAGTTCTCGACTAAAACCATGGACTCTATAAATAGTATGATGGGATCCAAAAAAGTAATCACAAGGAATAGTTCAATTGGTCATAAGGCCTAAAAAACTTGGAGTCAATCTATTTACAACCGGCTTTGGGATCAGATGACAAAAAATAGGGGCAACAAAAAGTTCAAAAAATTCATATGGGTCACTAGTTTTGGACAAGATATGTGTCCATGCAGACACAGGAATGGTTCTATGTAGACCGAAGCTTGGGTCATACATATTTAGATGCATGTATTGGGAAAAGATGCCAGAGTTTTGATACAACATAAGGTGAAATAGATAAGAAGAATACCTAAAAATCCCTTTAGATCTGAACTGGATGAGTTGTTCCACCATTGAATATGCAATATGCTCAGAGAAATCTAGCTGATATTCCTGAGTCTTGTCAATAATTTTCAATCTGAATAGAATGGCCATTTGTTCTTCATAGATAGTTATATCAGCTTTCATTCTGAAAATGAAAGCCATCATGGAAAGTGCATCTTGACTAGCTTGTGAAAATTGTGATATTGTTGTTGGCAGTGTCGGCACAATAGTATCATCATCACCTAATTGCAATTTTGATTTTAGAAACCTTAATTAAGTATTGACATTTGCCCACATTTTCCACATTTTGGCAATGGTGGGAAACGTGGCTGTCTTGTCATGATATAGGGCTAACATGTCTCTAATAGCCTTTAGTGTAATTTGCACTGTGAATGGACCCTGTTGTATGGTATTTGAGGGTGCATGAAATAATTCGGAGCATATTTCAACCAAGTTAGGGAACGGATGTACACCTGGGATAATGAATTATGCTAGTTGGGAAGTCCATATCCTCATTGCAAATGTTTCATATTGTCCAACCTTGGCCCTTTGAATACACCTTTGATGTGCCCCTTCTCTTAGAGTCTTGCTAGGCTTTTGAAGAATTGGGTCCATGATTCTGTCTGCAAAATCTTTCACCTTTGCTGGGTCATTTGCATAACCAACTTTAGAGACTCGAGTTCGTGGATATGTCTTTAAGAGTTGTGCAGGGGCTGAAGCATATGATTTGCTTGTGAGAAACTTATCAATGGATTCGTAAATTCCAGACCCTTGTTGTGAAGACTGTGCTCCCTCCATATCTATATCTTATACTTGGAAATAGTGAACTGTGGTAACAGGTATGGAGCGTTGCAAAAGGGAAGGCACTCTCACTAAGCAAGTTTGCTATGAACTAAAAATGCAAGTAGCAGGGGTTTTCTAGTAGACACGGGAATGTTTGAGACATTGTAAGCTTTAACTCTTGTCATGAGGTATTTATTGACCCATCAAGTCTCAAAATGGCATTAAAATCATATAACTGTTAGCAAATCTTACTAAATCTTCATGGGATAACGAGTTAGACACGTCATGAAAGTGGCTGCGCAAGGTACCTTGAGGAATTTAAGGATTTGGGAGATATTTAATGTGTTGAGAGTTTTTGAAACTTTGAAAAAGGCTCTGATCTATGGCTACGTGTTCAAAGAACACTTATTTAAAAGAAAGAGTGGGAAAAGAAAGCAACAAGGAAAGGGAAAGTATCTAACTATAATACATTAAAGACATATCTTAACTGAAATGTTTCAAGTAGATCCCATTCATATGAATCTCTTTAGGTTTACCTTCCATTGTTTCTAGCTCAAATGATTTTTTTTGTTTACATGCATGAATTTTCTAGGGGCTAGTCCACAATGCTTCAAATTTAGTGTGTTGACCCAACTTGACAGCTCTTGCATCCCATTTCAAAACAATTAAGCCTACTTCAAAATGGGGATTTGAAGTCCTTTTATCGAAGCAGTCTTTAATTATTTTTTGATACTTTATTAATGAATCATGTGCTGCATCCCTCTTTTCTTGAACTTTCAAAAGTTCAGCAAGTCTGACCTACATGGGGCCATTTTTCTCAATTTCAATTTTTTTTATCAGCTGGAGAGCAAGAATCTCCAAGCTTAGGGGTATTACAATAGGCTTACCATAGACAAATTCATATGGGGACATTTTTGTCACCTGCTTAGGTGTAATTCTATCAGCCCATAGTGCTATATTAAGCACTTTATGCCACTCTTTATGATGATCAGCCCCTATTCTTTTGATGGGTCTAATCAGGTTCTTGTTGGTTGATTCTGCCAAATTATTACCCTGAGGGTAATAATTAGAGGAAATTTTTAGATAGATTCCATGTTTAATGCAAAGTCAGATACTTTAGACCCTAAAAATGCTTTAGCATTATCTGAAATTATGGTTCTAGGAGCCCCAAAGCGAGTAGTGATACTCCCTAAAAAATCTAGGATCACATTTTCTGTTGCTTCTTTAAGTGGCACTACTTCAGTCCATTTGGTGAAATAATCTATGGAAGTTAGAATCCATTTATGACCTATACTAGACACTAGATTTATCATTCTAATGAAGTCAAGACCCCATTGAATAAAGGTTTCATCAACAATTATATGACTAAGGGGCATTGTTGCATTCCTTCTCATCCCCACATAATATTGACAAGATTGACACTTTTTAACTAATTGATAACAGTCTGTAAATAAAGTAGGCCAGAAATAACCTACCTCACTTATCTTTATAGCTGTGGTCTTTGTAGAAAAATTTCCACCTGAGACTCCATGATGCATCTCATGCAGTATTTTCTTAGCCTCATCTTTCTCTACGCATCTTAAAAGTTTGCCATCAGAATTTCTTTTGAAAATAACTTGTTCAATTAAAACAAAATGGAAACCTTGCATCCTATAATATATCCTCTTATTTTGAGGGAGTTCTCTTGGGTAAATCCCATATTTCATAAAATGAATCCTGTTTGTGACCCAGGAGTTTTGATCAACCTCTTGTATCCTCAATACAGTTTTCTTTTTTGTTTTTGAATCTGTTTCTTTAGGTATCATCTTTTCAAGCTCTTGAGTCATGTATTGGCACAACCCCCTTCCTCTGACTAACTTAGTGGGTTTGACCTCTACATAATACTTAAGGATCTTTGTTATCTAGTTTGCTCTTTTTTCAATAATTTCACCCTCCATAATGTATTCTCTGACACTTGGGTGAGCCACAAGTATCAGAATCTTACTTCCTCATACCATATGCCTGAATTTCTTGAGGGCTTTTACCATAGCATATGTTTGTTTCTCCACAAAGTTGTATCTAGTTTCATACTCCCTAAGAGTCCTTGAGAAAAAGGCTATTGGGTGCTCTCCCTCATGTCTATCATCTTTCTATGTTAGGACAACAACAATACTCAGCTCTCCTCCATAGACATACATTACAAAAGGCTTAGAAAACTCTAGATTTCTAAGTACTGGGGCTGTTGAGATAGCTTTCTTAAAATCTTCAAAGGCTTGCCTTCCTTCTGTAGTCCACTTGAAAACTAGATCTTTCTTCAACAAGAGTGTCACCGGTCTTACTAGGCCTGCAAAGTCAGATATGAACCGACTGACAAAATTAATCTTCCCTAAAAAAGATTGAACTGCTTTCTTATTTACTGGAAGGGGCAAGTTCATTATAGCTGCAACTCTCTCTGGATCTATGGAGACTCCTTTAGATACTATATTTCCCAATAATTTGCCTTAAAGTACAACAAAGATACATTTCTTGGGATTCAGGGATATTTCAAATTCTTGACATTTCTTAAAAATAGATTCTAAATGATCAAAATGATCAACAACATTTTTAGAAAAAATAGTAAGATCATCAAGATAAATCAGGATGATTTTATTTATAAGTTCCCCAAATGCTACATCCATAGCTCTTTGAAAAGTGGCTCTAGCATTTGACAGGCCAAATGGCATCTTAGCATATGTAAATGTTCCCCATTTGGTAGTAAAAGTAGTCTTGTATTGGTATTCATCAGCCACCCAAATCTGATTGTATCCAGAAAAACCATCTAGTAAGGAAAATCTCTCTGATCTAGCCATAGTCTGTAAAATTTGTTCCATAGAGGGCAAGGGATAATGGTCTTTCAAAGATGCTCTATTCAGGTCTCTGAAATCTACACAGAGTCTTATGTCACCATTCTTTTTCCTGACTGGTACTAGATTTGATACCCAGGTTGAGTGTTTGATTGAAAAAATTATTTTAAAATCTAAAAGTTTTTGCAACTCATCCACCATTAGAGGTTCAATCCTTGGATTCACTGGCCTCTATTTCTGTTTGATGGGCTTAGATCCTTCATTTAGTTTTATTGTGTGCTGAATGATGTCTTTATTATATATATGAAGGTCTTCATAGCTCTAGACTATGACTCTGTCATATCTTTTGCATAAGTTAATTAATCTTTCACTTTCCTCTTGAGTTACAGAATTTCCAATTTTTAATTTTCTCCCTTCACTCACCTCTATATCAGAATAATTTGCTTTATTTACTTGGAACCTTTTCCTTTCCAGGCTTACATCTTCTGGATCAAATAGGTTTTCTAAAGTGATCAAGCATTTGGAAAGCTTATTAGTCTTCAATTGTATAACTTGGTCTCCATATGCCTCTTCAATTTTGGGTTGCAATTGATCAGCAAACTCCTCTGATTGTTGTAAGAATGAGAGTACATGAGAATCATTTTTAAATACTTGCCAATTTTCATCATTGTCTGGGATAATTGGCCTTACTATAACTTTTACTGACTCATTGTTAATTAATAGGCTAGTTGCTGGATCAAACTGTGAGCTAATCTGTGCCATCCTATCAGCTTTAGAATTTTGAATCCTAGGAACTACTTCAATATTGAAAGCTTCAAAATCTTCTATTAAGTTTCAAATTTTATGTCTATAGGATCTCATCCTTAAATTTTTTTGTTATTGCCTTTTCTCTGATTTGCTTCACTACTAGTTTTGAATCTCCTTTTACTATCAGACTCTTTACTCCCTTTTTTTTGGCTAATATGAGCCCATGTAATAAGGATTCATATTCAACATCATTATTAGTACAAGAAAATTGGAAATAGATAGCTCTCAAAATTTTCTCCCCATTTGGAGCAACAAGACAAATTCTTACTCCAGCACCACTTTTACTTTTAGCCCCATCAAAATTTAAGGTCCAGATTTCTGAATCTTTTTCAGATTCTTTAGTAGTTGGCATTTCTTCCCTTAAAATATTTGGGATTTTATGGTCTTCATCAAAAATGACATAATTGCCCAGACTAGTAGAGTCATAATTTCCATATAGATCACTATGCATCATAGCTAATAAATGGTTATTTTTCTCTTCTTGGTCATGTTCAGTCTAGTCACCCAACTCTTCAACAAATACCTTTTCTTCCTTATTTAGCATAGCATGATCTGCCTCTAATTTTGAGGTTGGTTCATTAGTGATGTGATCCTTAAATAATGGCTCATATAGTATTTTCATCTTTGAACCATATTTGGTTTTTAGGATGAGGTGAGATCAATCATGTGACATATATCCTCCTATCTTGGTTGTGAAATCTCTGAATAAACATAGGCCAATACAGTGGGTATATCCATGACTACTACATCTTGATTGACAATTATATTGGGATAAGTATATATTTGCAATGGGAGTTGTTTAATTCTCCCTATTATTTGCACTGATTTGCCATCTAGCTGCATAACTCCTTTAGTAAGTGGCTCATACTTTATCTTTAAAGCATCTGCTATTTGCTTAGGAATTATTGTAGTACTAGCCCCTAAGTCTATCATCACATTATGCAATAGTTTCTTTCCAATTGTCAGAGTCAAATAGAAGGGCTCTGGTTTGGATTTACTTACCTCTGCTGCATTGTTCAAAAGGGTTATTGTCTTCAGAGGAATTGTGTCCTTGAGCTTTTCTTTATCAGCAGGTCCTTTTTTGGTGCCAGTATATCTAAGCACTGCTTGGCCTTGCAGAGCTTCTTGTAATAGTGTCTTTTGTTCAAGAATAGCTAATATGTCCCATATTAACACTTGTGCTAGAGTCCTTTTTAGTTGATCCACCACATTCATCAGTCTCAGAGTTTGGGTTCTTAGAAAATAAGGATACCTTGCTTTTTATTGAACTTGTCCAGGAACTACTTGTTTTTGCACTGGATAATGCACTTCTTGTCTAACAGTTGTGTTTCGATGACCTTCAAATGGAGGATTCTCTATAACTTCATTATTTTCAACTTCAGGCTATTCCATTATTCTTTTCTTTGATCTGGTATAATAGTCTGATCGCACCACTAGTTTTTTAGAAGTAGAAGCTTCATTCAAGAATACTGACTCTTCATCTTCAACCCATGAGAACAAAGCATGTTCTGGAGCTATTTTTTCTTCTTGTTATAAAGACATACCTTGCATTTGAGCCATCAAAATTGAATTTTACATACCAGGGGACTAGTAGGCTTAAGTGTTAGAAGTATTTGCAAATTGTCCATCCATTCTTCTTTGCTGTGCTACCTTTTGTTGTAGATTACCCATGGGACAATCTCTAGGTGTATGGGCATTATTACAATGGAAACACCAAGCATTGGTGCCATTTGCATAATTATTATACCCTTGAACAATCTCTCTATTTGGATTGGGGGAATAGTCTGTGAGGGTGTAGGGATTGCACTAATTGGTTTGCTGGCTGAGGGTTATTTTGCCTTTGATGACCCTAATACTGGTTTGGCTGTGGTGGAAATCTATTTCCTGGGTAGCCTTGATATTGGGGTTTAGATAAGGATTATGCTGTCTTTTTATGTTAATAAACTCATTAGAAAATGTCCTTAAGATGTTCTTGATATCATCCATCTCAGATGACTGGGCAGAGACAAGTTCTTTAGTAGGTTGTTGAGGGGCTATGGAATTAGGGGCTTCTTGAGGCAACGGTAAGGAAATCTCTAGAAACATGGGCATGGGAGGCCTTAGGGGCAACTTTCTAGCATCTATTAAATTATTTTCAGCTCTGACTGTGTATTCATAGGCTTCTGGTAGAGTCTGACCTCCAAGTGACTAAATCATTACTGATATATCTAAATTTAAAGCTTTAAGATAAAAGACTATAGCCATACTTGGTAATGGTCTTGCTATAGCAGGAATTATTTCCCAAGTCTTTTGAAATCCTGAATTGAAGTCAGTCATTGCTTCTTATGGTGCCCTTTTGATAGTAATCAATTGTTGTAACAAAGAAGACTTATCACCCTTTTCTTCAAATCTTTCAAAGAAAAGATCTCCAAGTTGATCCCATGTAGATATTATATTTGGGGTCAAGGATCTGTACCATTCCAGACCCTTTCCTTTAAAAGAAGCTGCTAACAATCTTATAGCCACATTCTATTGTGTGACCACATGTATAACACATACATCAAACACACCTGAAGATGTTTTTCAGGTGTTTTGAAATCTTGCCCACGAAATTTGGGCAAAGCTTTCAGGGCATTTACTGGAATAGGATCCCAAGTGGCTAGTGGTATTGGGAGAATCAAAGGACTGTTAGTGTTCCAACTTGCATAATTCCTTGGGGGTATAAGAGCTCCCATGTTTGCTCTTGGTATTGGTATAAATTGATTGACCCTTCTTCTTGGACTAGTTATCAATGGTGGAAAAAGAATACCTAGATTTATAGCAGATTGAGATCTTGTTACTGGTCCACAACTCTGACTCCTTGTAGCTCTCTTGCTCATACGGTCTTGAAATGAATTCAAGATGGTGTCCCATCGGGCGTGCCAAATTTTTTTGATGATTAAAATTACGCTGTTTCCAACACCAACAATGGGAAATTTTAGGAATGTGGGACTTGCAACCTGAAACAACCTCCAGATTTTAAAGAAGCTGGCTCTTCTTTATCTCAAGTGTATAATGAGGAAAGGGGTGGGAATTAAACAGAAACACAAATGCAATGAAAGAAAATATAACTATGGTGATGCGCTTGAATTTAATTCGACCCTTAATTCTAAGCACAATGAATCTATCTCTAGGATTCAATTACATTAAAGAGCAAACAAGGCATGATCAATGTAAAAAATGAAAATAGATAGGATCAAAGGCTCACAACTTAGACAAATTTACAATAACATAGAAAATATCAACAAAGGCACAAAACTCAATCTTCTTATTAATTTTCCAGTCACATAAAAGGCACAGAGACATGCACAATTATACAAACTTTCTAACTCAAGAAAATAGAACAAAGGCAAATGATACTCCTAGTCAAAGCTAAAAGGTCTAAAACTTCTCGAAAATCATCTCTTGCAAAAAATTCTCTCTATCTTTTGATTCTTTTTCTGGCGATCTCTGCACCCATATTTATAGCATCAAACTAGCTCTAGATTGTCTATACATTCCCAATCTAACAACCTAACTGAACTCTAACTGAATTAAAAGTGTCTAACAAAAGATATTTCTTGGATCTAAAATGTTTCGTCTCCCTGCAAGTTCATTGGCTGAAATAGATACATAGGACGCTTCCTACTGTGAAACAGGTGAGGACACTTGGTAGTATCCATTTTTCCACTTGCACACCATCTTATTATTCAGGTGACACCAGAAAATGACACTTGGCAGCTTTTGAGGCACTTACTGAAAACACACGACACTTTTCGTGTAACTTATACTCTTTACTGTGTCTTTGCTTAGGAGTATTCCATCTTTGACATCTGTCACAGTCCGCTTCTTCGAACCTTAATAATTTACAGAGAATGGGACCCACAACACTTCTTGCTCGAACAGCTTCAAAAAGGAAAATGGGGACAGGTGTCACTTTTTGCATAATTTTAACAAGGGACACGTGGCAACTTTCGTTTCTTTTAGCTACCTTCTGAGAATCCTACAAAAGGTGACATGTGGTAGTCTCCATAGGGCTCTAGCTATACTATAGAAATATTTAGGCTTCATTTTTAAATTCACACAGATGGTGATGCTTGATGGCTTTTGTTGGCCTTAGAAACAAAACCTAGGTCCCACCACAGTCTTTATTTATCGATGAAATAAAATGAAGATATTTCAAATGTTGACACGTGGTGGCTTCCACTTTCTTCAGCTAGGGATACATGGAATCTTTCGTTGCTTTTAGAAAATCATATTGAAATCTTTCGCAGTTGCCACTTGGTGCCTTCTACTTGATCCTGAGAAAAGCTTATTGAAAGAAGCTTTCAAAATGTGTAAGGAACATGAGACACGAATGCTGACACTTGTCACGCTCCACTGAGTTACCACGAGACACGTGGCCCGTTTTGAGCAAATTATAGAATTTATAAAATGTGCCTCAGTCGATGACACTTGGCAGCTTCCGTGCAACTTTGATACTCTTGGACAAAAATTAGGCAAAAAGAAACTCGTGCCTGTGTTCTGAGTCAAAAACTTCAGTCTCGAAGCAAAATGCACAGGGACAAAACTTGGAGTGCACAATTGAAACTCAGAAAATGAAAAATGTAGAGTTTTTTACTCTATAGTTTTACAAGTGACTTACCACAAACCACAAAATAATAGTTTTACAAGTGGCTTACCATAAGCCATAAAATAATGGTTTTACAAGTGGCTTACCAGAAACCACATCATGATATGCAATTCAATTACTAGCTCTGTTCACTATCACATTTTAAAGAAGTTATAGAAGATTTTTAGTTCACATATTACAAATGTGAACATGTATACATCATCTATTTTTTATTCACACAACTAAAATCAAACACACAACTGAAAAGAAAATGCACCACTAAAGTAGAAGTGGCCCCATCACTAGTGGCTAATAAAAGGTGATGAAACCTCCAGCCTCCATTTCTTTTGTCCTCCAGTATAATAAGCTGCTTACTCAGACAATGAAGATTTGAAGCTCAATTATTTCCACATTGTTTATCTCTTCCCTTATGTGAAACACACTTATTACATACCTTAATTGAATGTCGAATTCCACTAAAAATGTGTTCATAAAGCAATTTTTAAAATATTTTATTGACAATGGAACCTAAAAGACTTGACTTTAGATTTAACACTTTTGAGATATTTGATGAATTTTAACTTTTTATACCTTGACTGAATTGACACATTCACATTTTGGCTAAGACCAAAAATAAACATGACTATTGAAAAAAAGGACTAATATTGATCAATCTAAAGACTTCAAAAAACTTAATAACAACCATAATAATGACAATTTACCTTAACCATATAGATACTAAAACATTTCTATGACAAATTGTCAATATCCCCTCTTTCAATATAGCTAAATGATAAAGCTCACCATATTCTAAAACCTTAAATGTAAAAATAAAGGACTAAATAAATTGAGAAGACCTATAAACATGACTTTAAGACTTTAATTCAATCCTAAAGCTTTCTGAATAAAAAAATATGGAACACATTAATAACTTAAATCCTAAATACCTAAAATATCATCTTTTGACATGCATGTGCTAATGAGTATGGACAATAAATTAGATGGAAGCTTCAAATGTGCTACCAAAACAATGTTCACTGCATATAACCTGAGAATAAAATGTATGATTTGCTTTGTCATTAGGATATAGAGTTCAAGGAGAATGACTTTAAGAGTGGCAAATTCATGTTAAATTTTATTGATGTTGTGATAAATGACTAAATTTCCACATCTTTAATGAAAGTAGAGCTGATGTGTCACTCATGAGTATACTATAAAGCAAAAATTGATCGATGTGAATTACTCAGATGTACAATAGGGGCACATTGGATTTGACTGGTAAAATGGATTGATGCAAAGATGAGAATGAGAATAGTGATGGACATAAAGTCATGCACGAATAGATCTAAATTCCATATGAGCATAGTTGCTTGTAAATACTGATGGATGAGCACACAAAGTTGTATACTTAAAAGGTTTGTCGAAATAGCTTAGATGCAAGTGGTCAAATGACCAATAGATTATACAATATAGTAGATCTCCATATTGTGTCCTTAAAATGGTGTCAGACTTTAGATAAAGATGAAATCTAGATAGAAGACAAATAACTATAAGCTTGGGAAGAATTGCTGATCTAGTGTCTCTCCTTCTTAACACACATTCCACTCAGGCAAAATTCTGTAATGATAAAACTAATCATGCTCCTTATAGAGTGTACAAACTATTATTGCATCTGAGTTAATAAAGAAAACTCTCAATAACAGGGGCAATATATTGACAATGATACCCCCTTAGCATATTATAACAAAGACATGCTAAACCCACTCTGATACCAGATATTGGTAAAAATCAAAGTTGAACAACAGAGAAAGATGAATACACTAGAAAATAATTTGAGCACAATAATATTATTATAATATTTTCTCATACTATATATGTATTTGAAACATTACAATGTTTATGTAAGAAATACATTTCCTATATTCAGGATGGTGAGATCCCTATAATCTCTCACATAAACAATCTCCCAACTAACCAACTGACTACAATATAATAAAATAACTAACAAATTAAATAAAAGTAACCCATATATTATTTTTATTATTTATAACATTAATATACCACACAAAACTCTATTAACGTATTATTGTTTAACTAACACTAATTACGTTATTATAAATTAATAAAGCAAACACACCTTAACAGTTCCATTCAAAAGGAAGGACTTTTGAACTACATGGATTACAGGGTAAATCTCCACAATTGGTTAGTTCCCACCAGATGATGAAGATTCTCAAAAAAATTTCAAAACGTTTTGTGACATGCTTATTTTCCATGGGGGTTCAACCAACCAAGGAGTCTACACATCCTAATTTACAAAAGGTGTTGGATGACCATTCTATTATTTTTGGTGACATGCCAAAAGGACTTCCTCCAAGTCATGCACATGATCATGCCATCAAACTCATTCCAAGAAGTACACCACCTAATATCAGACCCTAAAAGTATCCATATTCCCAAAAGAGTGAAATTAAAAATATGGTACAAGAGATGTTGGATGCAAAAATCATCCAACATAGTCCAAGTGAATATTCCTCCTTAGTGGTCATAGTGCAAAAGAAGGATTATAGTTGGAAGATGTGCCTAGACTATAGAGAAATAAATAAATACACCATCAAAGATAAGTTTCCTATTCCTATAATTGATGATTTTCTAGATGGATTTCATGGTGCTATTTATTTTAACAAGTTAGATCTTCACTCTGGATATCATCAGATTCACATCTGTAATAAAGACATGCTTAAACCAACTTTCAGAACTCATGAAAGCCATTATGAATTTATGTTCATACCTTTTGGCCTCCCAAATACACCATCTACATTTCAGAGTTTGATGAATACTATTTTTAGGCCATTTTTGAGAAAGTTTATATTAGTGTTTTTTGATGATATCCTCATCTACAACAAAACTTGGGAAGACCATTTGAAGCATGTGAAATAGGTGCTTTTAATTTTGAAATGACATAAAATTTATGCCAAACCTTATAAATGTGATTTTGATGTCCAAGAGGTGGATTACTTGGGTCATATTATTTCACATGGAGTGAAAGTTGATCTTAAGAAAATCCAAGCAATGATGGAGTAGTAGGTTCCCAAGACCCTCAAGAACCTCCACAAATTTTTGGGGCCAATTGGTTACTATCACATTTTTATCAAAAATTATGGTAGAATTGTAACCCCACTTACCTCTTTACTGAGGAGAGACTCCTTTTAATGGACTAATTCAACTACCAAGGCATTTGAACAGTTGAAAATAGTAATTTACAAAACTCTAGTTTTGGCTACTCCTGATTTTTTAAAAACTTTTGTTGTGGAGTGTGACACATTAGGGTATGGCATTGGGATGTACTCATGTAAGAAGGTATACCCTTGGTATTTTAATGTCACCAAATTAAGGGAAAAAATAGGCTCAAACCAACATATGAGAAATATATGATGTCTATTTTGCATGCAGTGAAGCAATGGAGACAATATCTGATGGGTCATCACTTTTAGGTAAAGAATGATCATGATAGCATCAAATATTTTTTGGAAGGATGCTTATCATCTAAAAAACAAAGAAAAATGGGTGACTAAAATGTTAGGTTATGATTTATGAAATAGTGTATAAGAAAGGAAAAGATAATGTGGTGGTAGATGCCCTCTCTCAGTGGGATGTATCAGTCGAGGCATTGTTATGCACCATGACCATGTGGTAGGCAGATTGGTTAGAGGAAGCAAGATCAGAATGGGAGAATGATAATGCTTCCAAAGATTTGATTCATAATATTTAATAGGGTTATATTGAATCTAAAAAATTTACATGGAAAGGGAACACATTATGGTATAAAGATAGATTATACCTTTGTAAGCATTCTCTCTTCAAACATAAAATTATTTAGGAACTTCATGCCTCTCCACTCGGAGGAAACTTGGGATTTTTGAAAATATATCATAGAGTTAAGTAAGATTTATTTTGGGAAGGACTCAAAGGGGATGTTCAAAAACATGTGGTTGAATACATGGTATGCCAACAAAGTTAAGGTGAAACCATTAAGACCCTAGGTCTTTTGCAACCTTTATCCATTCTTAACCAATATTGAGAAGATGTTTCCATGGATTTCATTATGGAGTTACCAAGGTATGAGGGTAAAAATGTTATCATGGTAGTTGTGGATCAAATCACCAAGTATGCTCATTTTTTATCCTTATCACAACCATTTGTTTCCAATACAATAGTTTTTACTTTTCTCAAAACAGTTCAAAAATTGCATGACACTCCAAAGATCATTTTAAGTGATCGAGATCACATATTTACTAGAGATCACATATTTAGTAGTAATTTTTAGACTAAATTATTTGCATGTTTGGGTACCTAATTGGCTCATAGTTCATCCTATCATCCTCAATATGATGGATAAACAAAGGTAGTCAACAAATGTCTTAAAAGGTATCTTTGTTGTTTTGTTTTTGACAAATAGGACAAATGGGTTCATTAGCTGCCACTTGCTAAATGGTGGGTATAACACTTCTTTTCACACTTCTTCCAAGATGTATCCCTTTGAAGCATTATATGGGTATCACCCCCCATCCATCACTTCATTTTTTATAGTGCATTCTAAGGTTTGAGCTGTTGAGGAATGCATTCACCATTTACATGAGGTGTTAGTCAGTTGGTGATAGAATTTAGAAATAACATAAAATCGAATGAAACAATAAGCAGATCAACACTGTAATGAGTGACATTTTGAAATGGGTGATTGGGTCTTTGTGCATTTGCATCCATATAAATAGATGTATCTAAAGCAATAAAAAAAGCATAAAAAGTTATCACCTAAGTATTATGTCCCTTACCATATCTTTCAAATGATTGGTAGTGTGGATTATAAGTTAGAATTACCCCCAGACACTTGCATACATATGATATTATATGTATCTTGCCTAAAGAAATTAGTTGGACATAAAGTTTCCACTCAAATTGAGTTAGCTGAATTAGATGAAGAATGCAAAGTCATTCTAGATCCCTAGGAGATCCTTCACATGCACACTAAGTAACTACAGACCAGAGCCATTAAGTAGTATTTGATCAAATGAAAGAGCTTGCATTCTGAAGATGCAATTTGGGAGGATGAAGAATTCCTATAGAAACATCTTAGTTTAATCCAATGTTGAGGATAATGTTATTTTGAAGGGTAGGGGAATGCTATACCCTTATAACACATCTAGAGATATGTGAGGCCGAATTGTGGCTTACACATCTTCATATTAGCTTGTTGTATTTCTTGATGTTCTTAGTATGGTCAGCCTATGGAATAACCATGGTTAAGTAGAATATATATAAGAGGTAGTGGTTAGTATTTTATCATCATATTGTGAATTATGTTCTTATTGCATTGTTGTGGAGGTTGCCCCCTCAAAGTGGCAAGGTCATAATATTCAAGTATTTTGATTTTTGCCAATTATTGTTGAGGATTTGCTTATTCTGCTCTTAATTCTACCATATATAACTCTACTATTGTGAATAATCTAAATAATTTCCTTACAACATCACTAAGCTATCAAATGAATATCTATTATATAATTACGAGGTTTTTCCATTCTATATTTTTTGCATACTTGTACCAAAAGAAGGCTTGTTTGAAAGAGGATGCAATCTTTATTCTATGAACTTGCATATCTTAGGATCAAGGGTATGAACTAGATACACATGATTTCTTAATGAAATACATTAGAGTTAAGTGCCAAACTTTCATACTTTCATAGAAGTAGGATAGGGACTTGCTGAGGTAGGCCTCTTAAACAAAACACATTTTTTTAATGTTCTCTTATTGTGGATTTGAGCCCTAACGAAGGAGAGAAGATTACAATTTTTTTATGCATCTGTTCATATATTTGAGTGAGTTTAATGTGAATCACCTATTGACAAAGGGTTCTAGGAATTTTTAGACCTATGGGGTTATTTTTAAAATAGGTCAACCTCTTTCAGGAGGACTGCTACTTTTAGAGGATTCTAATTTTTGTCTAACCATTGCCATGCCATATGAAACTAGTTGCTACCACATATCATCATCTAGTTTTTAGAGTTTCTTTTTTATTATTCTAGGGCTTCCTTTCTAGTACAATCAATGTTTATCAGAGCCTAGGTAAGTCAAAAAAATGTATTTATCTATCAATTTCCTTTCTTTTTATTTATTTTAATCATTTCCATTTCAAAGTACTTTCAATCATCTTCCCTTTTCACTAGATAGGTCTAATTAATTGTATATTATTGTATTTAGTTATATTTTATTAATGTCAAACATTATCTTAGTTGGTGTAGTTTTTTAAACACTTGTGTACCCTCCACTATAAAACATTTTGCTGAACTTGATCCTTTAAACCTCCCAACCTTAGAGTTTCTTATTTTTCACACTTTTAGGATTTGATTGTGCCTATTTCAACTTTAATTTCCAGGTGTTCATTATTTTATTTCCCTATTAGGATTTATTCTTGCTTATTTTTTGGTTGTGAAAATTTTTAGATTACTTTATGGTTTATATTAGCAAAATGGATTTATGTAATGTAAAGTATACATCTTTGTTAAAACAAAACATGCATGCCTTAAATGGTTGTGATTATAATTTTAATTGAAATGAGATGGATGATAATGAATTATAATGAAATCACTAAGATGTTTCACAACAATGAAATAATATATCACATAATTAAGATACAAATTTTAAAATCCATGACAATAATTGATGAAAGTGAAGAATACTTGATAAATATGACTAAGCCACTATGAGGGGGCAACCTCCACAATAATGCAATAAGAACATAATTTACAATATTATCCTCAAAGAATAACCACTACCTCATATATATAATCTAATTATCTATGGTTATTCCATATGCCGATCTTAATAAGAACATAGAGTAATGTGACAAAATAATATGAAAGGTATGTAAGCCACAAGTCAGCCACATATATCCCTATACACGTTATAGGTTAAGGACATAACATGCCTGCCCCCTTTAAAACAATATTGCCCTTAATGTTGAATTAACTATGGATGATGATATAGAAACTTAAACTTGGACACTTTGTGTCAATTTTAACCATCATAGAGTTGTTCACCAATCCACACTAACATCCCTAACCAATGCACTATTCATCACCCCTTAGACGATTAATCTCTTCTTCCACAACCATATGCAATCCTAAAAAAAAAAAATCCTATCATATTATTTAATTAATCCAAATTATTTAACTAATCCTCCCATAATCAAAAATTATATGGCTTTTGAATATTCGTATTTTATAAAATAGGAGAAATCCAAATACCCTCACATCTATTGTAGATCATCCCAAGGTGAGAAATAAGCAAATTTGTCTAAGAGGTTCATTATGACTATTTTTGCTATAAGTTGGGTGTGAGGGGTATTTTTAGGTCCCCTAGGATGTCTTAGATTGATTGAGAGTCTTAGAGTTGTGTGCTCATAGGTATTTTGATTTTCGTGCCAAAAAGCCTAATTTGAAAATTTGAATTGTTGAACTAAGCTTTGAGAGGTGTTTGGAGTCTTAGGTGAAATATAAGGGTTGGTAAATGTTGGTGAGGGTATTATTAGATCTTAAGAAGGTGATGTGATGTTTTTCAACATGAAATTCATTGTAAAAAACAATATGAGGCAAGAATGACATATGTGTAACTACCCTCCATATGTGGATTTGGAAAGAAAGAAGGAATTATTACATGTTTGGCATAATATATGAAGATAGATATGCATGTACAGATAATTAAGGAGGAGTAGGGTAGGAGGAGTGTATAACTTAGAATAAACTAGAGTAGAGATCTCCAAAAAAGATAAAAGAAGATCAAGACTAGGGAGAACTTTGTCTATACTAAATTTCTATATATGTCAGTTTGATGTAAGAACATGAATGAATGAAATAATAATTTAAGAGAGTTTTTGTGCTTTACCTAGCACTCCTTGTATGTGATCCTATATATATATATATATTTTTTTTTGAAGTGCATGAGTTCATGTCATCTATCGACAGGTGAAAGGTAATAATCATAAACTTTGAGAATTTTGTCTCTGTTGAGACAATCAAGAACAAAGGAGAATAAAGTTGTATTTGGGGTTTCATTCATTTATTGAAGATGAATATAAGTATAATGGACAGTCTTTGTCTAGTGAGGCTAAACCTTTGGGAAGTTTAGAGTACACTTAATTATCAAAGATTTAACCCAAGTCTCTATGATAATGCACATAGTCTATTTAAGAACAAGTCTACCAATACAGCATAAATAGTGACAAGTGTAGACATCCAATTCCTAACACCATTTGTGTTGAAATTGTCAATCTTACTTGATTTGCACTCAAATGCACAATTTAGGCCAAATTCACTAAAAACATGCTAAATGGTTCGAACTTGTCATATACAAGTGTTGATTTAGGCTAATGTATCCCTAAATGAGGCAATGCATTTTATGTGATTCCTAACTTTGATCAATTCATTTAAAGTCAAAATGATAATTTCACCTTTTTGTGCTTTGGATCAGTCTTTTATTTTAATTCATTACTACACGACATATACCTTTATTATTTTACATTGACAACATCCTAAATAGGAATATGGTCCCAATGCATCTAACATCACCTTCCAATTCTTCTTGAGTAAAATTAAAACCCAGTAATATGACTTTCTGACCATTTGATTAATTGAGGGCTAATTTCTAAAGAATTGCACAAATATTGATTAATCTTGTTTAAGGATAATTAATTCAAATCAAGAGCTTAAGTGGATTTTCCATGGAGGTTATTGATCATTTCAATATTGGAAATTGAATTTGAATATTTGCATCACCTAGTGACATCATTTATGGGGTGACATCCATAAGCCATAAATGCATAAAATATCTAAATTATGGGAAACCATGCCTAATTAATGTCCCTTCCTCCCAAATCATTATGAGGATATTTATGGATTTAATTCCAAATATTAGATTAATCCATGGACACACATCTCAATCTTGAGATGGATGATCATGGATGATCTTAGACCATTTCTAAAATCTATAAATAGAGGGGAATATAACACCATTTCCTAAGCTAAATTATTGTAAACTTATAATTCAACATTATCTCCACATCCTTTTATGTTGATCATTATGCTTTATTTGCAAGCTTCATTTGATAGGCTAGACTAAAGATTTATTTTATTAAGCCTAGGTTATGTATAGTGTTCTTGAGTCAATGAAAAAATAAAGTAGTCATTGTTGACAAAGACAAGAGCATTAGATCAAGGGGAGAACATGCTTGGAGCCACTCTTGGGTGGTGGAATTGATTTGGGAAGGTAATTAGTATTACTTTCTTTCAATTTATTCTTCATTATCATTAACAAACCCTACATGAATAGGTTAGCTTTGTTTGTCTAGTTATTTATGCATTTTCATGGATTTATTGACTAATGATTGACTAATAGCCTTTGTAATCCATCCTACATTTTGGCATGCTCGATGGGACTCATGGAGTCCATTACAATAAGGAAGACACTATGGCAATTTTAAATTTCCATTTTAGTCATTAAAAAGTCCTTTAACAACATTTTTATACTTTTTTTGCTATGTTTTTGTATACTTACAGGTTACACATTGATTGTCGACGGTTTGGGATAACTACCCATGTTTGGGTTGCAAGGGAAATACATTTATTTTTTTTCATTTTGAGCATTTTCTCAAGTTTATTTTTAAAAAATTGGGTTTTCTAAGTCTCTGGTCTGAACATAGCTTTGATCTGGAAGCCTAATTTTTGTAGATTTTATCCTAACATCATTTTTGAAGGATAAATTTATTGCCTAAGGGTTCACAGGTAACCGTTGGTGGTTTTTTTGACCTACAATAGTTAGAAATCGATTGATGATGGTTTGTAGGAATCAATGATGGTCAATAGTGACCATCGATGGTCACTGTGTTTTAAAAGAAATAGAAACTTGAGAGCACTTAAACCAAAAGTGCTTATTTCATTTGTAAACGTGCTTTAAATTTGAACAAGAATCTCATAATTTTTATACAAGACCCAGAAGGCAAGTGAACATTTGAGCTTATTTAAGTAGTTTTAACCTCTTTTTGGTGCTTAAAAAGAATTAGGAATCTTTCCATTAGTGCTTTAAAGGAAAAATTGCTTGTTTATGTTGAATGTTTTGTAGTTGTTCTTTAAATTTTTTTGCAACTTAAAGCTAAGGGGCCAAATAATATCACCAAACACTTCAATTTGGTGTTTTAAAACCAAACTCAATTCAAAGTTTTATTTTGAATAAGTCATTTATCATTGCTTATTTTATTAGATTTGTTTGAGAAAAAGGGAATTTATGCATGTATGCTCTCCCCCCATCCCTTATAAGGAACTTGTAGGATCAAAAGTGCCATTTTCATTACAAATTATGCCTTAGTCCAAAGGCATAAAAATGATGTTGTCAAGGTTCTCCCCAAGACCTGTATGGCTTAGGTGTTCTAGAAACAAACATAAAGACTTGTTACTTAGTTTTTTCATTTCATTCATTTTGGATTATGAAGGGGACTTCATTACCTCCCATGGTTTCTATAGGGAAGATTTGACCTGGGGCTTCATCTCCCAGCATCATCTTCAACGACTCTACATGGGGAGTTATACAAATTGGGATCACCCCACTAGGATGGTGGTTTGAGTGGTTAAACCATCTCTGTTAGTAGGAGGCTAAGCCTGGGATGTATGATCATTTTGGACATCACACTACATCGAGCAAGTGACAGATGTAGTGGTTTTGAAAAAGACTAGACCATTTCACAACAAGCCATTTGACATGGACCCAATTTATGTGTTGCTTATCTTGTGTGCCAACATGAAATTTAGTACATATGGGATCCTTCTAAATGGTAAAAAATTAAAGAGTTTTAGACAAACCCCACTTGCACCATAAATATTGTTGATGCGAGGTGCACCCCAAGGTCCCTGTCATCGTATTATAACTTGAGAAAAGGGGGTGCAAAAACCCTACTATATAATGCACTTTTATTTTGGAAACACTTAATTTCCTCTCAAGTGTACATATAAATATGGACTTCAACCATATCATGCAACCTTGTTAGTTTAGGACTTAAAATGATTTTTAGTTGTATTTATCTTATTGTTCTTAGATTACTTGGTCTTGATTTGAGTAAAAACTTGCTTGGTAACAAAAACATCATAACCAAAACACATTGTCCACAATTTCTTGAACAAGGAGGCATTACACTATCTAAGCGAAAATCAATATTTTTCTTGTTCAAATTTGTCATCTAAAATTTTGTGTCATATCATCTAATCAGTGAAGTTATGTTACCCATTTGTGTTTAGACCAATTTCCAAATTTTGCTTAAGTCCTTCATTTATAGTTCAAAATTCAAAACTGCACTTTTCTAAGTTCATAAGGTTGATGTGTTGAAATTAGATTTGCCATTTGCACTTGACTTGAGGGAACTTGGGTTCAATTTCCAATTTGGATTGAGGGCCGTTTATAGACTCATTATCTCACTGTCATCATTGGTGGACTCAAGTCATCTTATGTATCACTCACTCTTTAAGTCCTAGAACATATTTTATACTACCATTCCTATTACCATATGGTGGCGTTGTGCTGCCCGTTTGGTTCTAGTTTTATACTTAGGAATTCTTGCATGTTTTCACAACTTGAGTTTCATGGTTCACAGTGTCTCCTTCCTAATCCAAAGGGATTTTTTCTAATTTTATAGCAACAACTCATCAAAGTTGAACTAGATTTTAAGGTATTGATGCATCACAAAAATCTAGGCTTTGGTGTACTAGTTTTCACCTTGGAATTTTGAGTTATTATACCGTCTTCTAATCTATATGATTTCAACCCTACCCAAGGTTGAGCAATTTCATGAACACATTCTTCTAATTATGTGTGGTTCCAAGCCACCCTCCTTTTATACTCTCTTTGGTACCTTAGTAATTTGTTTAGAAGAAGGATCAAAATCCATACCTTGTTTAAAACATTGATCCAAATTTAGTCAAACGTATAAAATGACCCTTTTTAGACGTGACTCAAAGATTCACTCATAGTGGGGTCCCTTACATTCCTAGCTATGAGGATGAGCATTTTTATGATGGTCAAGACAATTCTGTTGTCTTTGAGGACATTCCTACAACTGTAGGATCTGAGGGGGATTATATTAAATATCAGGAGAACCAAGATGAAGCACTCCTTAGGTTGATAGAATCTAGTGCTAGACTACCCTCACATTTTCCTATGGAGAAATTTCACACCTTAGTTATAAATGAGAAAAATAATGACAAGAGTAAGATTTTGCACAATCAAACATACATTCTTCCTCTAACAATTGCAAGGAAATACTTGTAGAGTCAAAACCAACCGATCTAGATCTTATCAACAAGATTAAGAAAATAAGTAAATGGTATGCCGATCAACTTATCGTAGACTTAACTAAATCTCTAGTTGCTACTTCAAACCATAATGATGCTTCCAAGGAATAAGGAAATGTTATTAAACCTATACAATAAACATTAATTGAGAACTCAATAATTGATTAAGGTGTCTGAAAAGAACAGAGCAAGACACAAGAGGTTGTGAAAAATGTTTTGCTAGACATAGAACCCACATTATTTAATCATCAAGAACCTTTTGTCACTTTGCTCATCTAAACCAACACATACAATGGTGAATAGATAAATAACTCCCCAAAACTAACAAAACATAGTTGATTCAAGGTAATAGATTCCTAGGAATTGACAACTTACTTACTCAACTCAAGGAGTGAACCAAAACCAAGTTGAGGATCATAAGGTGTAAATCCCTACCAAATCCATGCAACTACAGGGGCACATAGCACCCCAAAAAAAATAAAAGGGGCACATACCACCCTGAAAATATTATCTTCCACTCACAAATGTACCAAACATGTAAGAGTGGAACTCTATGAAGGAGATTGTGACACAGTTGGAGATGAATAATAGAGTTAATAAATACAAGTTTGATGAGATATGTCCATATCCATTTGATCTATCTATTTTCCAAGTCCCCTTTCCATCTCATTTGGAGGCACAAAATTTTGATAAATACAAAGGAAAGGGGACCCATGTGAACACATTCAGGCATTTTTTGTTTATGCCAAAAAGTTGCTTATAGTAGCGTGCACTTGCTTTAATTATTCCCACAAAGTTTAGCAAGGCAAGCTTTAGATTGTCTAATTAATTTACTCGAGGGATTAGTTATGGATTGGAATGATTTGTCTAAAATGTTAAATAAACATTTATCATACAACATAAAATATGAATTGACCATTGTTGACTTGTGCAAAGCCAAACAATGAGATGAAGAAAGCTTCACCACATATCTATAGAGGTGGAGAGTATCAACGGCCACTTTCAACATAATTTTCTTGACAAATAGTTGGTATATATATTTTCACATAAATTACATCTCGAGGTCATACACAATCTATGATTAGATTGTGGTAATTCATTTGAGGAAATCATAGATAAGGGTGTACAAATTGAGAAGGCTCTTATTGCCAATGGCTTTGTCAAGATTTGACTGGGTCAAACATCAAATTAGACCCCATATTTTAGTTAGACACTTGCACAAGATAAGCCTAAAGGCTTTAACAAGAACAAGAACATGGTTGGAAATGGGGTGACTAAAACAAGGCACATATAAATGGTGCATGCTCCCCTGGCCCCAAATGTATAATTAGCTCCTCCTAATCCACCACCTAATTCATAAAGACAACCTCTATGGAGAGCAAACCACGATGATTTTAGGGTCTTTAGAAAATTGGGAGAACCAATTGAAATAGTGTTCCAAAAGCTCATAACAACTAACCTGATTTTATGGTCAGTACCAAGGACATTTCCTCAAGATCATCAAAACTAGATTGGTACTAAGAAAATGAATGGTGAAACTTTTAACCAATTTTTGGTCATAGTGCTTATTGTTGCATCCAATTATGACATATTATTGAAGATCTCATTGAGAGTGGTGAAGTTGAGATTAAGGTAGCCCCTAATCAAGACTCAAACCAGGATATGGGAATCTACAAGGACCCCTTTCCTTGAAAAAATCAACCACCACCAAGGAACAACCAAAACCAAGGACAAAACCAAGGATAGAGGCAAAATTAAAACCAAAATTAGGGTCAAAATCATAATCAGCATGAGCATAATCATGATCATAATAACCATACTAATAATGTGGGTTATAATAACATGCGTTATGACTATAACAATATCATGGGATACATTTTTGCAACCCATATTGCCACTGTTACTGCCAAATCATGTGAACCATCTCATGTTCCTCGTAGTATGGGACCCAATATTATAAGTCTAACACACTCTCCCTCTAGTAATACCACATTGAGTTTTCATAATTATGTTGTGCCTCCATTTACATGGGTTACTATTTTTAGACCCCACCCTTCCTCTAATTATAATGGCTCCTTGCCAACTCAAAATTGTAACAATGCAACTAGATGCCCATGAGTCACCCTTCAAGGCCCTTTTCCTTCATCATCTGATTATATTGGCTCTCTGTCACCTCTAGGTTACACAGTCATAACTAGATGCTCGTGAGTTACTCTCCAAGGCCCTTTGCCTACTTCTTCCTCAGAACCCAATGTAAACATTATGCCAATGGATCCAAGGTCAAATAATGTCCTAGCCATAACTAAGCCATCTCATCCCAATGTTGAAAAGGCTAATAGTCTATTAGACCAATTGAGCAAAACCCCTGTATATATTTCCATTCTGGGTATCTCATGAACATCTAAAGTCCATAGAACTATCCTAATCAACATTTTACAACAACCCACTATTCCCAATGATATAAATATTAAAAATTTCTAGAACCTTATGGGATATTTGTCTTCATTTTGTCAAGTAACATTTGATAAAAAATACATGTCTACACTTAGACCGATCCATAATAACCCAATTTACATTGAAATAATCATTGAAAACCATAAACTCAAGTGGGTTCTTATAGATAATGGTTTGAGGTTGAACATCATATCTCTTAATTTGGTGCAAATATTAGGCTACATTGTGAAAGACATTTAGCTTGAGATGATCACCATCAAGGCTTATGACAATGACGAAAGGGAGTCTACTAGTATTATTTGGTTACTAATCATTTTTGGGTCTATTTCACATCATATATTGCTTCATATTATGGACATTAAATTTCCTTATTACATACTTCTTGGTCATCCTCAGATCCATGAAGTATAGGTCATTCGCTCCACCCTGCATCAGTGCCTTAAGTTTCCCCATGATGGGATCAAGGTTACTATTCTCACTGATAAACAACCTTAAAATTATTGAAAACATCTCAAGGCTCATTTATGTAATTATAAATTTTGTTCAAGTTATGAATTCATTGCAAAGAAGATCAAGGCTATAGTTTCACATGCACCTCCATCCAATTATATCAACCCTAGTGAACTCATTTCCACTTAGGTTGATCCATTTCCCAGAGCTCTTGTGAAGTAGGTTGTTATTAAAGACATGGGCATTTTCATGTATAGTATTAAGGATGCCTTCCATGTTGCAAAGTTTCCTAAAAATCCAAAAACATTTGGTAAGCCTAAACCTTCAAAGAATCCTAATGGACCTAACATGATTTGGCAACTGAAGAAGAAATAAAGAAAGCCACCTATGGTTTTTGTACCTACTATTACACTAAAGAAAGATTGAGAGGCTTTTACCAAGGGAGACTTGTTATATTTTGAAGGCCTTATTGATTGCTTTCAGAATGCAAAGTATCCTATCCTTAATCAAATGATGGATCATCTTGATTATACAAGAAAAGGCCTTGGCCCATGAACACAAGGAATTTTAGAACCCTTATCAAGTAGATTTCCTAATTTGAATCATGGTCTTAGATTTATACTGCCTAGGGGTGACCTCATAACTTTTAATAGTGATTTTTTTGAATTGACTAACGATGAGACTCTTGGCAGCAACATAACATCCCATTATAGCCTTTTTAACGAGCTTACTGACATGGACCTATTTGATTCTAATGCCATTTTGGCCTTAACTATTGGAGCTTCCCATCCTGAAGCATGAACCTATCCCACCATTAGAGATTCCCATCCTAATTCAAGAACCTAATCTAGTGCTATTTCCCTTCCTAAAGCACAACACCATTTTTTTACCATTGGAGCTTCCTTTCCTAAAAAAAACCCTCATTGTTCTTTATGTCTTTGCCATCCCAAACTCATTGATTGGGACTAGAAAAATTTAGTCATATGGCTTGATGAGTTTCAAAATGAAGAATAAATTGTAGAATACATGGGCCTACGAGATGGCTTGCCCATTGGTAATGACAAACAAGGCTTTGATTTTTCAATATATCCTTCTGCCTACTTTAGAGATTAGGCAAACTTTTTTGGTCACAAAAAAATATGAAAAATCAATATCTTCAAGTGAAAACCTCTTTGAGGCACTCATTGATCAAGGAAAAAGTAAATAAAAAGATAATCCTTTGAGTGAAAACCTATTTTAGGTGCTCTCAGGTAGAGAAGTTTGATCATTCCCTTAAGACACAGAAGGTCCATCTTGCCCAAGTTCTATAGCCAGTACAAGAATCTCTTCAGAATAATAATTATTTGAGCACCTCACTCTTGAGTTTCCAGATGTTTTTTCTACTTGGTCCTTACATAAGATATTAGATTATGATTCATCACACTATCTAGAAATTTGGGAGGAACAATAAGAAGATGTAGTAGAAAAAGATGGTCAAGATCATACCTTGCATATAATTCTAGAAGATGGATCCACACTCCTTGTGTAAAACATAATAAAAGTGAACTTGGGAACCTATGAGGATCCCAAAATAGTTTTTATTAGATCTTCCCTTATTGAAGCAGAAAGTGAACAAATTATATCCCTCCTAAGGGATTATATTGACATATTTACATGGGCATACTCTGACATTCTAGGCTTAGACCCATATTTGGTTGTGCATCACCTTGTTGTCTATCTCGATGCCAAACCAGTCAAGCAAAAATTGAAGAAGATGCATCCACGGATCACCCTATTAGTTAAAGTAGAACTAGAAAATTTGTTAGGAGTAGGTTCCTTTAGACCATTGGATTACTTTGAATGGATTTCCAACATAGTCCTAGTGAGTAAAAATACCTTGGGTATATGTATTTGTACTGATTTTGGAGATATCAACAAAGCATGCTCAAAAGATGATTTTCCTCTACCCAACATCAACATGATCATTGACTCAATTACTAGGTATGAGATGCTGTCCTTAATGAATGGATTTTTTGGATATAATCAGATCAAGATAGCCCAAAAAGATCAACACAAGACTACATTCACCACTCTGTGGGAAACATTCTATTACTAAGTCATGTTATTTGGTTTAAAGAACACTGAAACCACATATTAATGTGATATGACTATCATCTTCCATGACATGATGCATGATATTTTTGAGGACTATGTTGATGATATATTAGCAAAACCAAGAATAAGAGCTGGACATCCTAACATTCTACGAAGAATATTTGAGAGGCTTCATGAATATAAAGTCTGCCTGAATCCTAAAAGTGTATCTTTGACATCACTTTAGGGAAATTACTAGGTTTCATTGTATCACAAAGAGTGATTAAAGTTGACCCTGCTAAGGTCAAGGCAATTTTGGAAATGCCTCCACTAAACAATCTTAAATAACTGCAAAGCCTACAAGGAAAGATCCAATCTATACATAGGTTCATTTCTCAATTAATGGATAAGTGCCACCCATTTACCCATCTCTTAAAGAAAGGGATTACATTTCAATGGGATGAATATTGTCAAATAGAATTTGCAAAACTCAAGATGTACTTGGCCAATCTACCAACCTTGAGACTGCCAATACCTAGACGACCACTGATTCTTTACATATCAACATTAAAACATGTACTGGGGGCACTTTTGGCCCAACATGATGATCATGATAAAGAACATGTAGTGTATTATTTAAGCCATACTCTGGTGGATTATGAACATAATTATATGCCTACTAAGAAGGCGTGTTTAGCTATGGTGTTTGCTACCCAAAAATTATGACATTATATGCTAAACAACAAAAGTATTTTCATTACCAAGGTAGACCCTCTCAAATTCTTATTGTCCAAAGTAACTCTTCAATGACACATGGCTAAATGGGTTATGATACTAAGTTAATTTGACATTGAGTATCAAAATTATAAAGTAATTAAGGAGTGGGTTATTTCTGATCAACTTGTGAAGCCCCTATCATAGATACTCGACTATTGAAATTTGACTTTCCAAATGATTATATTATGGTAATAGAACAAGCATCATAGGAACTTGAAAAATAGAAGCTATATTTTGATGGATCCTTTATATCCCATGGATTTGGAGCTAGCATATTGTTGATTACATCCTAGGGAGATCTAATTCCCAAAGCATTTCATATACAATTTCATTGTATAGATAATATGGTTGAGTATGAGGGCTTGATTGCAGGGATTCACCTTGCTATACAATGGGATATTCAGATCTTAAAATTTTATGGTGATTCCCAATTAATCATCAATCAGACCACTGATTAGTATCAAACTAGAGATGACAAGCTTGTTCCTTACAAGCAAATTGTTGATAATCTCAAAGGTCATTTTAAATCTATGTAGTTTGAACAAATTCTGAGGGCCAAAAATAGATCAGTTGACATAATGGAAATGATTGGTTCCATGATACAGATTGATGGTGGTGATAAAGAGTATCAGTTTCTAATTGAAAATATTCTTCAGCCTGCACATATTATAACAAATTTGGAAAGGGTATGTGTTATTATTGGTCCCAATCCCCCACATAAATTACCATGGTTCCAAAATTTTTATAACTACTTCCATGATCATGTTTTCCTAGCTGACCTATCCAATAATCAACATAAACTATTCCATTACTGTTTATCATGTTATACCCTCCTTAGAAAAATGATTTATCATAAAGGCTATGATGGAAAGCTTCTTCATTATTTATCTTCAGGAGAATCCAAGCTAGTGCTGAGGGAGGTTCATGAAGGAATGTGTGGGGCCCACACCAATAGTGTAGTCTTAGCCAAGAAGCTCCTCATAATAGGCTATTATTATCCAAAAATAGTGACTGATGCTTGAAATTATGTAAAGAAGTGTGTTCCTTGTCAGTAACATAGAAATTTGATACATGCACCTTCTTTACCACTACAACTGATCATAACACCATGGCTATTCTCAACATGGGGCCTTGATATCATTAAGAAAATAAACCCAACATATTCAGATGGCATAAGCATATCCTAACCACTATCAAGTATTTTACTAAGTGGATTGAGGCCATTCCTCTCACTTATGTCACTGATAAGTAAATAGCCAAATTCATCCATTACCATATCATCTATCGACATGGCATCCCAGCTCACCTTATATTTGATAATGGCAGATCTTTTATAAACCAATATGTAAAAGCTCTTTGTGTAAAATTCAAGATCAAGCATAAGAAATCAAATCATATAACTCGAAAGGCAATGAACAAGCTAAGGCACCAAAGAAAACTATTGTAGCCATTTTAAAGAAAATTGTTAATGATGCTGGCTGTAAATAACACTTTCAAATCTTTCCTACCCTCTAGGCTTATAGAACCAGTCATCAAACCCTAATAGGAGCCACTACATACTCCCTTGTTCATGACACTAAAGTTATTATCTTGATTGATATCGAGCTACCATCATTATGAGTATCATTGGAGCATATTGAAGATGATGAGGACTACAGAGTCTCAAGGTTGCAAGAACTAAAACTTCTTGATGACAAGCATTTATTTGCCCTAAAAAACTTGTAGGACTATTAGAATGGATTACAAAGAAGCTACAACTTGTGCATTCTCGCTCAAGAATTTGAGATTGGTGATTTGGTCTTGAAAGAGAACCAAAAGAACACAAATTATGAATGTAATAAAAAAGGTAAGTTTCATCCTAATTAGTTGGGACCATTTATTATCATGGCATATTATGGATCAGGGGCATATCGACTGGCTAAACTTAATGGTGAAGAACTTGTAGAGCCTATAAACATCATGTAAATTAAGAGGTTATATGTGTGAATAAATTTAAACCATTATCTACAAGACCCCTTACTTGGGGGCAACTTGTGCTAAATTAATTTTATCCTACCATTTTATACTACCTTAGACCACTCTCACATGAGCCCTATTAATTTCATGCCTCTAGATAGTGAAATTTTTTTGACCATTGGTACTCTGAATGCATTTTATCCTAACTTGTGTCATTCTCTTTGAGAACTATATTCTTTGGACCATTCTCCTTGTTAACCTCATTCTTTATCCCACATTAAACTGTCCTTATGTTAAACCCTATTCTTTGGACCATTCTCTTTGAGAAACTAATTATTTGTTATGTCTTGGGCTTGTTGTAACCCAAACACTTTTATCCCTGGACCAATTAAGATCTTGATTATGTCTCATCAACATTATAAACACTTCAATGCCAATTTTTATAAAGTAGTTTAGCCAAATTAGTATTTCAAAACTTCTTCTACAAATAAGTGAACAAGAACACCTTTTCAGCTTAGGATCTTTATCTACCACATGGTTCTTCAGATTGATTTTGTACTACACACTGTTCTATCATTATTTATTACTCTTTAGTGAACATTATTGTATTTTTAGGACCCTCACTATTGTTGATTTATGAGCATGTACCATTACAGCTAGATTCAGGTGTTATTGGAGCTCTTAGATAGTTCCTTGGTCCATTATTTATATCCATGATTGCCGTTGTAGCTAGCTTAACTATTTATTGGAACTTCTATTCTTGGATGAGCATCTCCTAAATTAGTTATTTCCCCTTGTACATATTTTATCCCAAAACACCAAAAACATTAGAAAATTATCCACAAAAGAACAAAAATATTTTCTTATGCTTTTGTATATTATGATCCTCACACACTTACCTTTTTGCAAGTAATTTATCCCATGTGCTTTCCATTTTGAAAGATCATTCTCATTCATCTCACCAATCTATCAATTACAAGACCATTCTCTTTTGTCTCATTGATTTTGAAGTCTTCCCTTTTCTTTTACAACATTAATCATATGTTTCTAATCATCATCTTTTTCTTCTATCCCACTTCCTAGGAGAATTACATTTGGCCTGAAGTTCATGTTGGAACATGCATCTATGGAACTATGTAGGAAATGCCCACTTCTCTTGTACATTTGGAGTCATCTCAGCCAACACCTTCCTTTTCTTCTCTTCCCCCATTTCTTCTGCCATTGTAGCTTTTTAATTAGGGAATAACTTTTGTGTCCCTATTTTTGTTACATTGTTGTAGAAAGTAATGCCTCCATTACACGTGCATGAATAATTATTTTTAAACCACATTAACCTAATTTTTATTTGTGTGTGTTTATTTGATTTTTATTGGTGTTTTTTAATTTTTCTTGGTGTTTGTTGTGATTTCTTGCCTCTTCATTTCTTTATTCTTCTTTTCTCCTTGTATTACTTCTTATCTTGCCTTGGTCTTGTGTTTCCTAGTATGTTTTTTCTATTCTCTTTTATTTTCAAGAACATCTTAATGATTCACATAGATCTTGATTATTTATATCTTGATTTAATGTTGTTAAGATGTTATTGCTTTTCATTTTTAAACATTTTTATTTCTACTTAAGTCTAGATTGTTCATATCTTGATTTAAGTCAGGTTCATTTATGTTTATATTTTCCTTTATCTTTGCTTTTTTGTTTAAATGTAAATAGATGTAACTTTGGTTTTGGTCATTATTTACCATTATCCTTAGTTATAGGTACTCATATTTGAATTGGATCTGTGTAATTGAAATGAAATGTCGTTATAAGTTATTATACTTATGATGCCTAATTTCTCTTGCAATAGCAAGGACTTTGTGTTCTAGATTTAAGTCTTAACATCAACACAACTTTGATGAACATATTTCAAGATCACTATGCATAAACTAGACTCAATAGGTTTATCACCTAAATAAGTGCTTAGACATGCATCTCTTTGCATACATTATGAGTCTAATCAGTTCTTGGTTAGTTTTCATCATCCCTCATTCCATTCTATCCCAATCTCGGGTGAACTACATTGGCTTGAGTTCCATTTGGACTATGTAGGCAACACTCAATTTATATTAAGGTCAACTTGAACACCATTAATTATTCTCTTCATCTCTTTCATCACTTTGTGCATTCTCGTATGCCTAATTTTTTATGGCTTTTTCTAGCAACCATTCACCATTGCATCTATGTTTGTGTTTGCTCATCTTTAATCTATGTATTATGTTATATCCTTGAACTAATTGCTCACCAATTTACCCATGCTGGGGCATAAAATTTTTACTATTTAACAAATATAAATCATCTCTACAGGGGCAAGCCATTATTTATTCTTTATTAATGATCAAAATTAGCCCTATTGGGGCAAAACAGTTTTATCACGATCCAATCTGATCTATTGGGGCACCTCTTATTATCATATTTTGGAGACCAAAATTATACTATTATTCTAATTCCAAGATCTCCACACTTTTTCCCATGATGGTAATGTTTTAGTGTGCAAGTTATCTCAAGATTGATCAATGCCATAAGTGCATAGCTTGTACTCTCAAATTGGGTACATTCACATTGTGTCGCTTATATGTTTGGATTGAATCATTTCCATTCTCCCCATCTTTGGGGCCCATTATACCTCTAATTATATTTTGATAATTGATGGTAACCATGTGTGCAATAATTAGATCATCTAGATGTGATATATTCTATGAGTTAATCTCTCACTTTCCTTCTCTTTTTGAGAGTCCATCCTTCTCTTTCCTCCTAGTTTGTACTCTTAAGGGGGTATCATGGGTCATTTCTAATTTCTTCTTGACAACTCTTTTATTTAAAAAGATGTTGCTTCGCCTAAATGTCTCACTATACCTTCTCAAATAGGGGGAAAATGTAGACATCCAGTTCTTAACACCATTTGTGTTGAAATTATCAATCTTACTCGATTTGCACTCAAATGCACAATTTTGACCAAAACCACTAAAAAAACACTAAATGGTTCAAACTTGTTATATAAAAGTGCCAATTTAGGCTAATGTATCCCTAATGGGGTAATGCATTTTATGTGATTCTTAACTTTGATCAATTCATTTTGAGTCAAAATGATGATTTTGCCTTTTGTGCTTTGGATCACTCTTTTCTTCTAATTCATTAGTACACATCATGTAATTTTGTTATTTTGTGTTTGATATATCTTAAATAGGAATACAGTCCCAATGCATCTAACATTGTTTTCAAATTCTTCTCAAGTCAAATTATAACCCAGTAATATGACTTTCTAACCATTTTGATTAATAGAGGGCCAATTTCTAAAGAATTGCACAAATATTGATTAATCTTATTGTAGGATAATTAATTTAAATCAAGATCTGAAGTGGATTTTCCATGGATTTGATTGATTATTTCAATATTGGAAATCGATTTTGAATATCTGCGTCACCTAGTGATATCCTCTATGGGGTGGCATCTATAAGCCATAAATACATAAAATATCTGAATTATGGGTACCCATGCCTAATTAATGCCCCTTCCTCCCAAATCATTATGAGGCTATTTATGGATTTAATTCCAAATATTAGATTAATCCATGGCCATACATCTCAATCTTGAGATGGACAGTCATGGCTGATCTTAGACCATTTCCAAAATCTAAGAATAAAAGGGCACAAAACACCATTTCTTAAGCTAAATTATTGTAAATTTATAATGTATAATTGTCTCCACATCAGTTTGTGTTGATCATTATGCTTTGTTTTCAAGCTTCATTTGATAGGCTAGATTATATAATTCTTCTATTAACACTAGGTTATACATTTTGTTGTTGAGGCAATGGAGAAGTAAAGTAGTCATTGTTGACATAAATAAGAGCATTAGATCAAGGGGAGAACACGCTTGGAGCCACTCTTTGGTGGTGGAATTGATTTGGGAAGGTAACTAGTATTGATTTATTTCAATTTGTTCTTCATTATCATTAGAAAACCCCAAATGAATAGGTTAGCTTTGTTTGTTTAGTCCTTTATGCATTTTCATGGATTTAGTAACTAATGCTTAACTAACAACCTTTGTAATCCATCCTACAACAAGTAAGTTGAAGTGTGGATGATTGATTGAAGGCTATTGAGTTAATTGAAACAAAAACATAGTATAGAGTGCATGTATGATCAAATTAATCCATTATTAGGGATCAAATATCTATCAAATATTTAAAGACAAGTGAAACCTTGACACATTATCTTGAGAGGACTAAAAAATCTACAAAATATCTTATTGGAGACTTATTATGATTGATCAAGGAGAATTAACAATTTAGGAAGATGAATAGGATTTGGGCACAAATTATTCAAGTGTTAAATGTGATTAAAGTTGCGTGGAATTCAAATTAACTCATTTTGTAAACTCTTAGGTAATACAATTCTAGCAAAAGAACCTAAAACTCTACAATTTGATTATAGATAATTTTTTATGATTGTTCAAGAATAAATAATGTTTGGAAAAGTTGAAGGCAAGATAAGAAAACCTTTAACAAGTCTTATATGCATTTGAATATCCTTAAAATTCAAAATATCCCTTTTGGTAAGCCCTTGGTCTTGTATAGGCCTGTCTAAACCTAGGCTAGGGTTTCAAATTTGAAAAGTGAATAACTTGAGTTCCACCCTTAATATTTCATGAAACTTGGTAATCTAATGTGGTTTGATGTTTTCTATAAGATTTTTGGGTTTTTGGATAAGTACAATATGATATAGTGTGGTCTCTAGTACTGTGTCTTTAGAATAGGCATAAAGAGACCTAATTGGTGAAGAAAAGAATGGAGTTAATAGGTTTACCTTGAAATTTGGGTCATGAAACTTATTATGAAGCTGTAAGGGCTTAATGGGTAGCTAAAAATGGTTTTAGTTTGTTTTAAAACTCTTTAGATCATTCAAACCTAGGAACTTTATCCCAAGATAGGGGTATAAGAGAAAAGGTCTTAAAGAAGGAAAGTGTTATTGTAGACATCCAATTCTTAACACCATTTATGTTGAAATTGTCGATCTTACTCGAATTGCACTCAAATGCACATTTTAGGTCAAAATCCATAAATTGCACTAAATGGTCCGAACTTGTCATTTACAAGTGCCAATTTAGGTCAAAGTATCCCTAAATAGGGTAATGCAATTTATGGGTCAACTAACTTTGATCAATTCATTTCGAGTTAAAATGATAATTTCACCTTTTTTTCTCTGGATCACTCTTTTCTCCTAAATTTATTGGTACCCACCATGTACCTTTATTATTTTGTGTTGGAAACATTCTAAATGGAAATATGGTTTTGACACATCTAACGTCACCTTCTAATTCTTCCCGAGTCAAATTACAACTCAGTAATAAGATTTCTTGACCATTTTGATTAATTGAGGGCCAATTTTCAAATAATTGCACAAATGTTGATTAACCTTGTTTAAGGATAATTAATCCAAATCAAGAGCTTAAATGGATTTTCCATGAGAGTTGTTGAATATTTATTTTTGAAAATTGATTCTTATTATCTGCATCATCAGGTGACCTCATTTCTTGGAAAGACATCCCTAGGCCATAAATGCCAAAAATATCAAAATAATAGGTCACCCATACCTAGTTAATGCCTCCCATGCCTCTTCAATGCCCCTTCTTCCAAGGGCATGATGATGATAATTATGGATTTAACTCCAAATATTAGGATTATCCATGGCCACACATCTCAATCTTGAGATGAATGGTCATGGTTGATCCTGACCAATCTTAAAAATATATAAATAGAGAGGCCATGGGTATGAATTTTAAGATTGAATATTATAAAGTTATAATGTTAAATTGTTTCCACAATCTTTTGCATTTTATCATTGATTTTGTTTGCAAGCTTCATTGATAGGCTAGTTTAGTGATTTTAAATAATGAGCCTACTTTTATGGAGTGTTCTTGAGACATTGGAGGAGTTTGCCACCTTTGTTGACAAAGACAAGGATGCTTAATCAAGGGAGAACATGATTTTGAGCCACATAGGTATCGTGAATCCATTTGGGAAGGTAATATGATGTTATTTTCTTTCATTTTATTTCTTGCTATCCTTTATAATTCCGATAGGAATATATAGGCTTAGTTAGTTAGTTCTTTATGCATTTTTCATTATTTATGGACTAATGTTTGACTAACTTGCTTTGTAATCCTCTCTATATCTTGGCATGCCCGGTGGGACAAGATGCATCCCACATATGAAGAAGATCATTTTGTAGCTTTAATATCTTCATTTGTATCATTAAAACTCTTGCAAATTATTTTTCTAACTTTATTTTGACATTTTTTTTTGCCATGGGTTTACATAGTAACCGACATCTATTAGTAAAATTGACATCAATTGGATAGCTTAACCGACATTAGTTAGTAAAATTGACATCAGTTGGATAGCTATCATTAGTCACATTGGTATAACCGATGTTAGTTAGATAATCATCATCAGTTAGAAAATGTAACCATTGTCAGTTATATAATTGATGTCAGTCACTATGTTTTTCTTGAAACACAGACCTGAGAGCTCTTTTTTTAAAGTTCATTATTTCAAACCTAAAAGAACCCCAAGGCTAAAGGACAGGCTAACATTTTTTTTGTAGGACCAAGCTTGACATTTGCTAAAAACATGTTTAGATCACCTTTTGCATATGTAAAAATCAATTAGGAACCTTGTTTTGGTGTTTAAAAGAAAATTAGATGTTTATGGTGAATGTTTTCAAAGTTTTCAACTAAGACCAAGGGGTCAAAAGAACACCACCTCATTTTCCATTTGGGCTTAAAAATGAACTCACCTTTTCAAGCTTTTTGTTTTCATTTAGTTGTTTAGATTAATTATTGTTTGGCAAAAAGAGGGATGTTATGTGTATGCTCTTCCATTTGTCCCCTTTAGGGAACCCTTGGAATCAAAAGTGCCATTCCTATTACAATTAGCCTAGTCCAAGGCTTAGAAATAAAGTCATCTAAAACACTCCCCAAAAACTCATCAAAGTTTGGGTGACCTTGAAAATGACCCTAAAGTTTTTCTATTTTATACTTTCTTTATTTTTATGTAAGCTTGGCTTGCGAGGGGGATGTCATTAGCTCCTACAAGCTCTTTAGGGAAGCTTTGACCTGGGGTTTCATCTCCCAACATTGACTTCACTTACTCCTTCTGAGTTGCACATAGGATGTATCTACATTTGGACATTGTAATACACTAAGCGCATAACAGGATGTAGTGGTTGTAAAAAGGACTAGACCTTTTTATAACTAGCCAATTCTGTGGTCACCCAATTTTCATGCTTGTCTTTTGTATTGTTTGATGTGAAAGTTATTGTGCAATTGATTCCCTTAGAACAATTTAAAAATTACTAGTTTATTAGACCCCACTTTTACATACCTTCTCAGTTTAAACTTAAGATGTTTTTTTTTTGTCATTAGCTTACTTAGTCTTGATTTGTGTCTAAAATTACTTGTTAACTCATTGAACTTAACCAAAACACATTGTCCTCAATTTTATTGAGCAAGGGATGCGTTTTGCTGTCCAATTAGAAAATTCACCTTTTCCTTGTTTAAATTATTATCAAAAGCTTTGTGTCATGTCATCCACTTTGGTTCAGTCATGCTACTCAATTGAGTCTAGATCTTTCACCCAATTTGTTTAAATCCTTCATTTATAATCCACATTCAAAATTGAACCTTTCTAAGTTTTAAGGGTTGGTGTGTCAAAGTGGGTTCATCATTTGCACACTAAGCATGTTCTAACTTGGGTTTAATTTTACATTTGGATTGAAGGTCATTTATTAAGACTCAAAATCACATTATCATCTTGGTGGACTCAAATCATCTTTTTTATCACTCACACTTTGAGTCTTATAACATATTTTATCCTACTAGAATCATGTGGCGACCTTGTGCTGCCTATTTGGTCGTAGCTTTATACTTAGTGATTCACGTATGTTTTTACATCTTGAGTTACTTAGTCCATTTTATCTTCTTTGTAATCCAGAGAGATTTCCTCTAAAACTTCTAGGGTCAACTTGTCAAAGTTGAAACTAGCTTTTATAGTATGGGTGTATCACAAAGATCTAGGTTTTGGTGTACTAGTTTTCACCTTGGGTCTTTGAGTTACCTTACCCTCTTCTGATCTATACAAATTCAAACTTACCAAAGGTTGAGTAAACTCATGAACCAAATCTTCTAAATTGTGCATGGTTTCAAACCACCCTCCCTTATAGTCTCATTGGTACTTTGGTTATTTGTTTAAAAGAGAGCCAAAGCATACTTTGTTTGGTTGCCAAACATTGGTCCAAAGTTAGTCAAACACATAAAACAACTCTTTTAGACATGACTCAAAGGTTCACTCATAATGGGGCCTCTTATGGCCTTAGTTATGAAGATGAGCAATTTTATGATGGTCAAGATCACCTTATTTTTTTTTGATGATATCCCTGTAATAGTAGGATCCAAAGATGATTGCAATAAATATCAACCCCAAGAAGATCAAGATGAAGCCCTTCTTAGATTGATAGAATCAGGTGCTAGACTACCTTTTGAATTTCCTACAGAACAATTGCATACCTTTGTTAGAGAAGGAGAACAATGATGGTAAGAGCAAGCTTTTGCATGAATATACATACCCTCTTCCTATAACAAAGGAAATAAATACAAACAGAGTTAAAACACACAAATCTAGATCTTATAGCTAAGATCAAGATAATAAGTCAATGATATGTAGATCAAATTATCACAAACTTAACTGACTCCCTAGTTACCACTTCAATTCACAATGATGCTTCGAAAGGACAAGGAAATGTGGTTGAAATTATGCAACAAATATTAGATGAGGACATTACCATAGTGGATCAAGGTAATCTAAATTAATAGTTAAAGACATAATCAGCCTTACAAATTATTCCATTTGACATGAAACATACATTCTTCAATCATCAATAACCTCTTGTTACTTTACAAACTCAAAAACCCAAACATTCAGTTCAAATTGAGGAAATCCCTCAGGACAATTTGGCTAGTTCTTTTCAACCACCACAAAAATTGGTAAATAAACATAGAAATTTCCAAAATCAATAAAGTACACAACAACCAAATTCAGGGAATGTTTTACAATCCAAGAATCAACGACCTATATTCTCAACTCAAGGAGCAAATCAAAACCAAGTCATGGATCAAAAGGTATACACTCCCTATATATCCACACAAAACCAAGGTCACATTCCACCCCAACAACAACAAAACTAGGGGTACATTCCACCCCAACAACAACAAAACCAAGGGCACATTCCACCCCAACAACAACAAAACCAGGGGTACATTCCACCCCAATAACAACAAAACTAGGGGCACATTCCACCCTAATAACAATGAAACCAGGGGCACATTCCACCCCAAAAACATCTTATTCAATCCATAAATACACCAAATATGCAAGAATGGAATTCTATGAAGGAAATTGTTCAAATATTGGAGATGAATAATAGAGTCAAAAAGTAAAAATTTGATGAAATATTCCATATCCATTGGATTTATCTTTTCTCCAAAACCCCTTTCCACATCATTTTGAGGCACCCAAATTTGACAAGTACAAAGGAAAAGAAGATCCACGTGAACACATACAAGAATTCTTCATCTTATGTCAAGAGGTTGCTTATTGTAGTGAGTACTTACTATGACTATTTCCATGAAGTTTAGCGGGACAAGCTCTTGATTGGCTACTTAAACTACCCAAGGGATCAGTTGCAGATTGGAACAACTTATCAAAAAAGTTTGTTAACCATTTCTCATATAACATAGAACATGAATTAACCATTGTTAACTTATGCAAAGCCAAGAAGCATGATGGTGAAACTTTCACTGCATATCTGCAAAGGTGGAGAGCATTGGTAGGCCACTTCCAACATAATTTTATAGATAAATAGTTCGCCGATATCTTTGCACATAATTTGCATCCTGAAGTTGCAAATAATCTATGGTTAGCTTGTGCTAACTCACTTGAAGAAATTATTGACAAAAGAGTGTAGATTGAGAAGGATCTTATTGCTAAGGGCCTTGTTAAGATTTTTACACAAGGTCAAGCATCTAATTAGACTAAATCACCAGTTCAAACAATTATGCAGGCTAATCCTAAAGGCTTTAACAAAAATAAGAACATGGTTGGAAATGGGGTGACTAAAACAAGACATGTACAAATGGTACAGGTTATGCCTCCTTCAAATGTACCATTAACTCCCCCAAATCCACTACCTACTTTGCAGAGACAACCTCCATGAAGGACATTTCATAACAATTTTAGAGTCTTTAGCAAGTTAGGAGAATTGATTGAAACAATGTTATAAAAGCTTATTGCAGCTCATTTACTTGTATGGCCAGTATCAAGTCCATTACCTCAAAATCAACCAAAACTAGATTGGTACAAAGAGAATGAATGGTTTAACTTTCATCATGTTGCTAGTCACGGTGCATATCATTGCATTCAATTATGACATATTATTGAGAACTTTATTGAAAGTGGTGAATTAGAAATTAAGTTGGCCCCTAATCAAGACACAAATCAAGATATGGGAATCTACAAAGACCCCTTTCCTTGACATGATCCACCACCACCAAGAAATAATCAAAATGGTCACAATCAAGGATAGAGGTAGAATCAAAACCAATAATAAGGCCAAAATCATAATGAGCGTAATCAAGATCATAATGCCCATACTAATAATGTGGCTTATAACAACATACCTTATGACTATAATAATACTGTGAGACATATTTTTGCAACCCACTTTACCACTATTAATGTAAAATCATGTCACCAATCTCATGTTCCTCGCAACATGGGACCCATCATTATAGGTTCAGCACCTTCTCCCCTAATAATACCATGTCAGGTTCATATCATCATGTTGCTACTTCATTTACATAGGTTACTAATCTTGAACAACATCACCTTTCTTCTAATTACAAAGGTTCCTCATTGACCCAAAATTGTATCAATATAGTTAGTCACCCGTGAGTTACCATCCAAGGCCATTTTCCTTCCTCTTCTAATTATAATAACTCCTTGCCACCTATAGGTTGTGTATTCATAAGTAGATGCCCTTGAGTTACCATCTAGGGCCCCTCACCCACTTCTTACATAAAATCTAATGAGAACATTATGCCAATAGTTTCAAAGCTGAATACTGTCCCAACAAAGACTAAAATAGTTCAATCCATACTTCAAAGGCCTTATAGTCTAACGGATCAATTAGATAAAACCCCTGCACAAATTTCCATATTAAAATTCTTGCAGACATTTGATGTCCATAAATCATTTTCAATTTTTTTTTGTAAGAGTCTATTGTGCTTAATGATATAAACCTTGATCAATTCTAGAACCTAGTTGGACACTTGTCTTCATTTTGGCAAATCACATTTGATCAAAAAGACATGTCCACCCTTGGCCTGAACCACAATAACCCATTATACATTGAGATAATCATTACAGATCACATGATCAAGTGAGTTCTTATAGATAATTGTTCAGGGCTGAACATCATATCTCTTAAATTGGTACGATGATTGGGCTAGATGGATAAAGACATTCAACCAAAAACTATTACAATCAAGGCTTATGACAACATCAAGAGGGAGTCATCTGGTACAATTTGGTTTCCAGTCATGGTTGGGTCTATTTATCATCACATATTATTCCATATTGTGGATATTGAGATTCCTTATAACATACTTCTTGGTCATCCTTAGATCCATGAAGTATAGGTAGTTCCATCAACTCTTCACCAATGCCTTAAGTTTCCCCATGATGGGATCAAGGTTACTATTCCCACTAATCAACAACCATATCAATGATAAAAACATCTTGTAGCAGAGTTTCATAATAATAACTATTGCCTAGGTTCTGAATTCATTACAAAGAAGAACAAATCCATCATTTCTCATCCATCTCCATCTAATTATATAGACCCTAGTGATCTAGCCTCCACTTCAACTGATCCATTTCCTACAGGTCTGGCCAAGCAGGTTATTATTAAAGATGTAGGCATTTCTACATACCATCTAAAAGATGTCCTCCATATTGCAAAATTACCAAATCCCCTAAAACATTTGGTAAGCCTAAAAATTCCTAGACTCCTAACAAATCCGATTAGATTTGCCAACCAAAGAAGAAACAACCAAAACCTCCTGTGGTTTTTGTACCTATAATTGCACCAAAGAAAGATTGAGAGGCTTTTACCAAGGGAGATTGGTTATGTTCTAAAGGCCTTGCTGATTGTTTTTAGAATCTAAAGTATCCTATCCATAACAAGATGATGGATCATCTTGACTATATAGGGAAAGGCCTTAGCCCACAAGTGCAAGGAATTTTAGAACCTTTATCAGCTAGAGTTATCAATTGGAATCATGTTCTCAAATTTAAACCACTAGAGGATGGCCTCATGACATTTGATAGTGACTCTTCTGAAGCGACTAGTAATGAGACTCCTAAAAATGACACAACATCCCATTATAGCATTTTCGATGAACTTGCTGACTCAGATTTGTTTGATTGAAATGCCGTATTCACCATAATTCCTATTGGAGCTTCCCATCCTGAAGCAAAAAACTATCCTAGTGGTGCTTCCCTTCCTAAAGTAGGACATTATATCTTTACCATTGGAATTTCCCATCTTGAAGCAAACCCTCACTATAACCTATGCCTTTGCCATCCTAAACTCATAGATTTAGATCAAAAAAATTTGGTCATATGCCTTGATGAGTTCCAAAATGAAGAATCGATTATAGAATACATGGGCCTATGAGATGCATTCCCCATTGGTGATCATAAGTAGGGTTTTGAATTTTCATTGGATTATTCTACCTACTTTGGAGAGCAAGGAAACTTTATTGGTCATATTAAAGAACAAACATCAAGATCTTCAGGTGAAAACCTCTTTGAGGCGCTTATCAATTAGGTAAAAAGTGAAAAAAAAGACAAGATTTTGAGTGAAAAAATATTTCAAGCACTCCTAGGTGGGAAAGTTTACTCATCCCCTCAAGATCTAGAAATTCCATCTAGCCCAAGTTCCATAGCTAGTACAAACATCTCTTCAAAACATCAAATATTTAAGTGTCTTGCTCTTGAGTTTCTAAAGGTTTTTGCCAATTGGCCTTTACCTGAGAAGGTAGATTCTAGTTCTTCATATTATATGGATATTTAGGAAGAACAACAAGAAGATATAGTAGAGTAAAATGATCATGACCATACATTACCTATAATTCTTGAAGATAGATCCACACTCATGGAGAGCACAACATAAGTGAATTTGGGAACCCATAAGGATCCCAATTTTTTTTTAAAAAAAAATCTTGGAGCTTCCCTTACTGAAGCAGAATGTGAATATATTATATTCATTCTTAAGGATTATATAGACATCTTTGCATGGGCATACTCTGACATGCTAGGCCTGGACCTAGATTTAGTTGTTCATCATCTTATTGTTCACCTTGATGATAAACCAGTCAAGCAAAATTTGAGAAAGATGCATCCACACATCACCCTTTTGGTTAAGGCCAAGTTGTAAAAATTGTTAGGAGCCAATTTTATCAGACCATTAGACTACTCTGAATGGGTTTCTAACATAGTACTAGTGAGTAAAAAGACCCTAGGCATACGTATTTGTACTTATTTTCATGATATCAACAAAACATACCCCAAAGATGATTTTACTCTACCCAAAATTGACATGATCATCAGCTCAACTGTTGGGTATGAGATGTTATCCTTAATGGATGGATTTTCTGTTTATAATCAGATCAAGATAGCCCCTGAAGATTAACATAAGACCATGCTCACCACTCCATGGAGGACATTCTATTACCAAGTCATGCCATTTGGTTTGAAGAATACTAGAGCCACATATCAGTGTGTAATGACTATCATTTTCCATGACATGATGCATGACATTGTCGAGGACTATGTTGATGATATACTAGCAAAATCAAGAACAAGAGCTGGACATCCTAACATTCTACGAAGAATATTTTAAAAGCTTTGTGCATATAAAGTCCACTTGAATTCTCAAAAATGTGTCTTTAAAGTCACATCAAGAAAATTGCTAGGGTTCATTATATCACAATGAGGGATCAAATTTGACCCTATAAAGGTCAATGCTACTATAGAAATGTCTCGACCAAATAATCTTAAATAGTTGTAAGGTCTATAAGGAAAGATCCAGTCTATGCATAGGTTCATCTCTTAATTGGTAGATAAGTACTACACATTTACCCATCTATTAAAGAAAGAGGTAGCATTTTAGTGAGATGAAGATTGTCAGATAACATTTATAAAGCTTAAAACATACTTGGCCAATCCACCAGTCTTACGACCTCCAACACAAAGTAAGCCACTGCTTCTTTATATATCAGCCATGAAACATGCACTAGGGGCACTTTTTGCTCAACATGATGATCATGGTAAGGAACACACTATTTATTATTTAAGCCACACATTAATAACCTATGAACATAATTATATGCCTATTGATAAGGCATGTTTAGCTATGGTGTTCACCACTCATAAATTGTGACATTATATGCTAAATAAAAAAACTATTATTATCACTAAGGTAGATACTCTCAAGTTTCTCTTATCTAAAGTAACTCTTCAAGGATGCATAGTTAAATGGATTATGCTCCTCAGTAAGTTTTATATTGAGTACCATAATCAAAAGGTAATTAAAGGACAAGTTCTTGCTGACCAACTTGCAGAAGCTCCTATTATGACCACTCAACCTCTCAACTTTGAACTTCTAGATGATTCTATCATGATGATAAAACAAGCATCACAAGAACTTGAATAGTGGATGCCCTATTTTGATGGATCCTTCACATCTCAAGGGTCTATAACTAGCATATTATTGTTCATGTCATAGGGGGATTTGATCCCTAAAGCATTCCATATACAATTTCAATGTACAAACAATATGGCCGAATATAAGGCATTGGTTTTAGGGCTCTATCTTGCTATACAATAGGATATTCAAAGCTTAAAGGTCTATGGATATTTGTAGCTAATCATAAATGAGACAACTAATCAGTATCAAACAAGGGATGATAAGCTTTTTCCTTATAATAAAATTGTTGATAACCTCAAAACACATTTTAAATCTCTACAGTTTGAGCAAGTTTCATGAGTCAACAACAGATCTGCCCATAATATGACAACAATTGGTTACATGATTCAAATGCCTGATAGTGCTAAAGAGTATTAGTTCTTGATTGAAAATCTTCTTTAGTCAGCACATATTCCATTAGATTCAGAGAGGATATGCACTGTTGTTGATCCTAATCCCTCACCTGAGCTACCATGGTACCAATATTTTTATAACTATTTCCATAGTCATGTATTTCCTGCCAACCTTTCTAACAACCAAAAAAAACTATTTACTTCATCACTTAACACATTATATCCTCCTTAGAAACATGATTTATCATAAAGGTTATGATGGAATGCTTCTTCATTGTTTATCTTTGGGAGAATCCAAGATGGTACTAAAGGAGGTTCATGAAGGAATGTGTGGGGCCCATACCAATGGTATAGTCCTAGCAAAGAAACTCCTCAGAATAGGCTATTATTGGCCCAAAATGGAGACAGATACTTATAATTATGTAAAGAATTGTGTTTCTTGTTAGTAACATCGTAACTTGATCCATGCACCTTCCTTACCATTACAGTTGATTACAACATCATGGCCATTCTCAACATGGGGTCTTGATCTCATTGGGAAAATTAACTCAACATCTTCAGATGGCCATCAGGACATTTTGACTGCAAGTGAGTACTTTTCCAAGTGGATTGAGGCCATTCCTCTTACTTATGTTATCAAGAAATAAATAGCCAAATTCATTTATTACCATATCATCTATCGATATGGTATCCTAGCCTATATTATATCTGATAATGATGGATCCTTTGTGAACCAATATGTGAAATCTCTTTGTGCAAAATTCAAGATCAAGTACAAGAAATCCACTCCATATAATCAACAAGGTAATGAAGAATCTGAGGCATTAAATAAAACCATTCTATCCATATTAAAGAAGATTGTCAATGATGCTAGCTATAATTGGCACTTGCAACTCTTTCCTACCCTTTGGGCTTATAGAACCAATCATCACACCCCAACTGGAGCTACTCTATAATCCCTTGTTTTTGGCACTGAAGCTATCATCCTAATCTAGATTGAGATCCCATCATTAAGAATATCACTAGAGCACATTGAAGATAATGAAGGCTATAGAGCCTCATGACTACATGAACTAGAGCTTCTTGATGTTAAGCATTTAGCTACCCTAGAAAACTTGCAGGCCTATCAGAATAGATTATGAAGAAGTTACAACAAACACATTCTCCCTCAAGAATTTAAGATTGGTGACTTAGTTTTAAAAGAGAACCAGAAGAATACGAATGCTAAACCTAAAAATAAAGGCAAGTTTTAGCCTAATTGGTTAAGACCATATATTGTCATAATAAACTATGGATTAGGAGCATTTCAATTGGCTAAACCTAATGGTCAAGAACTTTCAGAGCCCATGAACATTATACACCTTAAGAGGTTCTACGCATGAATAAATTTAAACCATTGTCTATAAGACCCCTGATTTGGGGGCAACTTATGCTATCATAATTTTATCCCACCCTTTTATCTTCCTTTGAACACATTTTATACTACCTTGGTCCACTTTTCATGATTCCTGATAGTAAAGGCTTTGAATCCTTGGCACTCTGAACATATTCTTTATCCCATTCTAGATTGCTCTCTTCGAGAATCATATTCTTTGTTATGTCTAAGGCATGTTATAAGCTTGAACACTTTTTATCCCTTAACCAATTTTGATCTCTATTATGTCTCATGAACATTATGAACATCCTCAGTAACATTTCTAAAAAGTAGTTCAACTAGGACAGTATTGTGCAGCTTTAGACAAGTGAACAAAAACATCTTCTTAGTTTTAGACCATTGCTACACTATTACAGATAGGTGAATGCTGATAATTCTTTTTTACTTTAGGTTGCACATTATTTTATATCACATTTGCTACTCTTTATTATTTTATGAAGATCCTCACTCTCACTGATTTGTGAGCATGGGCCATTGCAGTTGGCTTAGCTATCTTATTGGAACCTATACTCTTAGGATTAACATCTCATCAACTATATTGTCCAACCTTGTGCATATTTTATCCCAAAAATACTAAAAACATTTGAAATACTTTGAAAATACCAAAAACATTAGAACATGATCCACAAAAGAACAAAAACATTGTCTCACGCTTTTATACATTTGTACATTCTCATTCCACCATGCTATGCTCTTACCATTTTTTAAGCACAAAAACACCAATTCATTTCATCTTATCCCACATACTTAGCATTTTGTAAAATCATTCTTTCTCATCTCATCAGCTTCTTATTTATCAGACCATTGTCATTTGTTTATCATATCTTCCATTTCTTCTATAACATTAATCATGTTGGTCTGATCATCATTTTTATTCTATCCCATTTCCTAGGAGAACTACATTTGGCCTAAATTTCATGTTGGAACATGCATCCATGAAACTATGTAGGCAACAACCACTTGTCTGATACATCTGGAGTCAGCTTAGCCAACCCCTTCCTTTTCTTCTCTTCCCCCATTTCTTTTGTCATTGTTCCTATTTAATTAGGGAACAATTATCATTGTTCTTTGTTATGATGTGGTGGAAATTAATGCCTCTACCACACATGCATAAACATTTGTCTTTAAACTGTACTAACTTGGTTTTTTTTTGTGTGTGTTTATTTGAGTTTTCTTGGTGTTTTGTTGTGCTTTGGTACAACTCCTTTTATTTCTTCTCTTTTTCTCTTTTTATTACTTCTTATCTCCATTCTTGGTCTTGTGTTTCCTTGATTATTTTTATATTTGATTTTGCTTTTCTGTTCTGTGTTCAAGAATGCCTTGATGGTCCACATGGATCTTGATTATTCATATCTTGGTCTCATGTCGTTAAGACGTTCTTGCCTTTTATTTTTAAAACATTTTTGTTTCTACTTAAAATCATATCTTGATTTCAAGTTAGGTTCATTTATGTTTATCTTTTTCTTTGTCTTTTGCTTTTTTATTTAAATGTAAATCACTATAACTCTGGTTTTAGTCCTTGTTTTACCATTATCCTTAGTTATATGTATTCACATTTGAACTAGCTCAGTGTAATTGGAATCTTATGTCATTATAAGTTATTCATACTTATGATGCCTGATTGCTTTTTCTATAGTAGACACTTTATGCTCAGGTCTCAACATCTTAATGTCAACATCAGCTCTGATGAACGATTCTCAAGAACACTTTGCAAAACCTAAGCTCATGATATAGAATTAGGCTTCTAGGTAACATGCATTTTGAGCTTCTTTTTCTATGCTTAGATGTGCATCTCTTTGCATACATTGTGAGTCTAATCAATTCTTGGTCATTTTTCATCATTCCTCATTCCATTCTCTCCCAAACTTGGGTGAACTACATTGGCCTGAAGTTCATGTTGGAACATGAGTCCATGGAATTATGTAGGCAATGCTCAATTTTTATTGAGGTCAGCTTGACTATCTTCATTCTTTTTCATCTCTCTCATCACTTTGTGCATTCTCATATGTTTGGTTTTATATGGATTTCTAAGCCATTACACCATTTAATATACGTTTGTGCCTACTCGCTTTAACCTATATTTTTGGTTATATATTTGAGCTATTTTGATTTCCAATTGCCCATGCTGGGGCACAACATCTGAACCACGTCCAAATTAAATCAGCTTTATAGGGGTAAAATCATTATTTATTCTTTATCAATGATCAAAATTCACCCTATTAGGGCAAAACTATCTTATCATGATCAAATCTACTCCACTAGAGTACTTATTATATTCTCTTTAGAGATCCTGTTCTAGTGGTGCTTCCCTTCCTGAAGTAAAATGTTCTCTCTTTTCCTCTAATTCCAAGCTCTCCACATTAAATCCCATGATGGAAATATTTAGTTTACAACTTATCTCAGGATTGATCAATGCCATAAGTGTGCAACTTGTACTCTCAAATTGGGTACATTTATAGTGTGTCCTTTACATTTATGGATTGTATCTTTTCCATTCCCCCTATCTCTAGGGCCTATTATAATCCTATTTTGATCATTAATGGTAATTATGTGTGAAAACATTAGCTCATCTGGATGTGATCTATTCCATGGGTTAATCTCTCACTTTCTCTCTCTTTTCGAGAGTCCATCCTTTTCTTCCATCCTAGTATGTCCTCTCGAGGGGGCATCATGGGTCTGTTCCAATTTCTTCTTGACAACTCTTTTCTTTGAAAAGATGTTGCTTCACCTGAATGTCTCACTATTCCTTCTCAAATAAGGGCAAAATGTAGACATCCAATTCCTAACACCATTTGTGTTGAAATTGTCAATCTTACTTGAATTGCACTCAAATGCACATTTTAGGTGAAAATCCATAAAACACACTACATGGTTTGAAATTGTCATTTACAAGTTCCAATTTAGGTCAAAGTATCCCTAAATGGGGCAATGCAATTTATGGGCCAGCTAACTTTGATCAATTCATTTCGAGTCAAAACGATAATTTTGCCTTTTGTGCTCTTGATCACTCTTTTCTCCTAAATTCATTAGTACCCACCATGTACCTTTGTTCTTTTGTGTTTTAAACATCCTAAATAGAAATACAATTCCTATGAATCTAACGTTACCTTCTAATTCTTCTCGAGTCAAATTACAACTCATTAATATGATTTTTTGACCATTTTGATTAATTGAGGGCCAATTTTTAAATAATTACACAAATGTTGATTAACCTTATTTAAGGATAATTAATCCAAATCAAGAGCTTAAGTGGATTTTACATGAAATTTTTTGAATATTGATTCCTATTAACTGTATCATCAAGTGACATCATTTCTTGGGAAGACATCCCTAGGCCATAAATGCCAAAAATATCAGGATTATGGGTCACCCATGCCTAGTTAATGCCTTCCATGCCTCTTCAATGCCCCTTGTTCCAAGGTCATGATGAAGATAATTATGGATTTAATTATTAATTTTAGGATTATCCATGACCACACATCTCAATGTTGAGATGGATGGTCATGGTTGATCATGACCAATCTCAAAAATCTATAAATAGAGAGGTCATGGATATGAATTTTAAGCTTGAATATTGCAAAGTTATAATGTTGAATTGTTTCCACAATCCTTTTCATTTGATAATTGATTTTGTTTGTAATCTTCATTGATAGGCTAGTTTAGTGATTTGGAATCATGAGCCTAGGTTTTATGGAGTGTTCTTGAGACATTGGAGGAGTTTTTCACCTTTGTTGACAAAGACAAGGATGCTTGATCAAGGGAGAACATGATTTTGAGCCACATAGGTATGGTGAATCCATTTGGGAAAATAATATGATGTCAATTTATTTCATTTTGTTTCTTTTTATCCTCTATAATTTCCATATGAATAGATAGGCTTAATTAGTTATTTATTTATGCATTTTTCATTATTTATGGACTAATGTTTGACTAAATTACTTTGTAATCCTCTCTACAGTTGTTGGTTTGAGAGTTATGATCTATAAATTATGTCATTGGTTTGGATGTGTGAGAGATTTCAAATGGGTAGGGAGAGGGCCATAAGAGTGCTCATGAAAATATAAGAACATTGGATCTAAGTTTTGGGCTTTTAGGCCTATGTACCTATCTCAAAGAGTGAACAAGATACATGCAAGAACCAAAAGTGAAGTGATTAAATTTTTGGATCAGAGGATGGTGATGCATTCAAGGAGGATCATAGTGTAGAGGGTGTTGAAGAATGAGATAGTAATAATATAACTGGGAAGACCATGTATTCAAGAAGGCTTATAAGCCTAATGAGCCAAAAATTAGTCAAGAATGTCAAAGAGAAGCAAAGTCCTTACAAGTTGTAAGTAAAGTCAGAGATCATTGAAGGCATCAAGAGGAAGATCAGAGTCAACACAATGGATGAGGTATTTGTAAACATAGGCCTTGCATCAAAATCACTCAATCTCCCCCAAATCCCAAAGTCTTACACTAAATCCAATCAATAAAATCCCTATTAAATCCCCCTTCTTCTAAGGCATGTCATAACCCTTACCTCATCAATGAATCTCCTTATAAACTCCAACCTCTCACATTCACTCCTCTAAATCCCCTCATCTATGAGGATGAGGACTAATCCTCTACCCTTGATCTTCAAACAAGATCGATGGTCCTCATTAGTTTAAGAAATATATAATTTGAGAGATCACCCTCTCATTCTAATATCTCTCCTAAGTGCATCAAAGCTCTAAAAAATCTTGAGATCAAGTCCATCATTAATAAAACACCTAATCTAATCAAGCATCCATTTTGAAAGGGGTTACACTACCATTTTATCCATGCATAATCCACAAAGACTTGAAACTACATCCCATCACATCTGAGCAAAATCATACATTAAGAGGAGTTCTTATAATTATTGATAAGTGAAGGTATTACCCGCTTCACTTAATCTGAGGTATAAGATTCATTGATTACTTAGATATTTCATTTGGTCTTTATTTTTATTTGTTTAACATTTTGAAGTTGCTAACTTGTTATTCTTCATTTCATGTATATATTTTGGCACACATGGTGAGACAATTTTAGCTAATTAATCATCTTCATCATATAACCTTCATCCTCCATTTTTTTTCTAGATTTTTACTTCTTTGAAAAATTTTTAGTCCACACATCATCTCTCACAACACCCTTTTAGAGAGGTGGCAAATGTAGACACCTAAAATTAGACACTTCGGTTCGATTTTAATCTTATTACAAATCCACACTAACAACATCCCTTTAACTTCTTGTGAATCCACCAATATGTTTTTAGAAAATGTCTTAAGACTTATTCCACTTCCTTATCAAGGTCAAAATGAGAAGAAAGGATGGACACAAATAGGATGGATATGAGGATGGTAGGGATGTTTAAGGTTGAATGGATAAAGAAGGATGATTAGGATTGGATAGATAAGGATGGATTTAAATGGGATGGTTAGGATGAAGTATTTAGATGGGGATAGGGCTGCCCCAAGTGTTGAGGTACTTGCACACAATTAATTATTTATGCATTATATAGGAAACCAATTTTCATCATGGCAGTTGCCCAAGGAACAATAATAATGGTTTTCACCATTGGATGAATTATTTCTCTTTCTCTTTTAATTTTTTTTGTAAGCACATACCCAATATGGATATATTTTATATGAGGATCATGTTGTTGGTGTGGGTTTAATTGATGTCATCCTGATATTTGTAGACTATTACTTCTGCTTCCTCTAAAGCTCTTAACAATGTGTCATCATATTTTTTATGAAAGAGAGTGTCACTAGGAAAGGTAAAGTATGATAAGCATTGGATGAAGGATATGATTTGATGGTAGCTTACATTATTTAGATGGAGGATATGATTATGAATGGAGGTATAAATGTTATAAGACTAAGGGAATTGAAACTACCAATGACACACACTGTTTTTAGTTTTAGATGTTGCAAGTGTGCTCCATGTGACATGATTTTGGATGTTACGATGTCAGAGACATTTAAAAATTCTCTCAAGAGGACCACAAGAATTTTTTGCTCCTTAGGCTTGAGAGCTGCCATGATCTAAATGATTTTTGGATTATTGGCCATACCGATATTGATTCTAATAATTTATTCCTCAAGTGATGTAGAATGAAATTATTTGTTTATTGGTGCCTTGAAATGGTTTTCACCAACAAAGTCTTCTTGATTTTTAGGATTTTGATTTTGATTTTCCCATAACGCCTCAAAGAGGTTTTCACTAAGGGACTTTTATTCTTGATTTTGATTGTCTAATAGTGCCTCAGAGAGGATTTCACTAAGGGAAATTATTTTTTTAATTTTTAATTATTTTATGTGTTTTGATGGGGAATCTCTTCATGTTCCCTGAGATATGTTATTAGATCAAAGTTGATTTTTATTCCATCACTATGTTCTTCTAACTAGATGTTGTCTTAGATTCCCATTAATTTTACAACTTATGTGTCACTATGGAAGAAGTCTAATTGTGAGTGATTTTTTTGTTCTCAGTCGATAGGGAAGATTGGATATCAAGATAAGGAAAAGTATTAGTGGTGTAGAAAGGATGGGGGATGTCGATGGAAGGATTAACTAAAATATTGTCCTCATATATGTTACTAAATATCCTATTTCAATGTCATTAAAATCTTCCTTAAGAATTGTATAAGGATCAATGATGTATTTAGATGGATTTGGAGGAGGTGTGTTGTCGATGTTGTGAGATCCTAATTTTGATTATGATGTTGATGCTTATGTTGAATCTAATTATGATGTTGATGTGTATTCAGTGTATGATAATGGTGTTGATATTGATTCAAATTATAATTCTAATGTTAGTGTTGATGTTTTTGATGATGTTGACATTGAGGATTTGGCCATATGGAGGGCTTGTTGGATTGCATTATCCACAAGTACCTTTTTCACCATTTTCTTACCATGGATGTTTTAGGATGAAGGGATTACCATAAATGGGTGATTTTATGTGATGGGATAAAGATACTCTTCATCAACAATGGATTTTTTTAAGATTGGCTCATCAAAAAAGGGTTCATCAAAGATGGGTGGACTAAAAATAGGCTTGTAGAGGATAGGTGCCTTGAAGATATGTGGATGGTTGTAGAGAGGCTCATTGAAGTAAGGCTCATTGAAGATGGGTGATTTGAAAAAAATGGGTTGGTTATCTTAACCTTGATTTGGAAATGGGGGAGTTTGATCATGATCTAGAAAAGAATCTTAACATATCCCCACTTGTAGATTCTTAGATGTAGACACATAAAAGTCTATTTTTATGTCGCCATGGTTAATCAAATATTGGATGTAATTCTTGAATTTTACACATAGATTAATAGGATGTCTTTAAATCTAATGAAATTGTAGTATTCATGTTCTTGATACCATTTAGGTTTTGGTTTGTTCTCATCAAATGGATTGGTATATGGATACATGATCATATACACAACAACTAGTTGGACTTATAAGGGTTCATTGAGAGGATTATATTATCCTAATTTGAAGCCATGTTTAGAAGTGGATGGACTTGATTCTTGCTCACACAATGATCCTTAGAGAGGTGATGGAAGGATAATTGGTTTGTTGGATTTGTTATGGCTTTGGGGTCGAATGGATGTTAGATGTTTGGTTTAATTATTGTTGGATTTTTTATGGCTCTAAGGTCGGATTGGTGTTATATAAGGGTGCAAAAATAGATTTTCCTTTTCTATACTGATGGGGGATGTCATGATCAAGACTATAGATAGTGGATGGGATGTTTTCTTGGGATTGGCTAGCATGGGTGCTAAGGATAAGCTAATTTTGATGTGGAGAGGTTTGAATTTGCCTACTTAGGATGGAGATTAGGTTTTTAGGATCATAATTTGTAGGAATTTAGGCACCTATTTCTAAGATAAGAAAAAAGATAATTTTCAAATAGGTATTATTTAAATTGGACTCTATCTAAATTTTTTTTGGGTGCCATAAATCTAGATGGCAGAAAAGATGAATATTATGATTTCATAGGTCCCAATTTATAGGTGTGGGAGATTGAATGGAAATATGAGGATACGATTGGTGTATGTTTGCACTAGTTGGATTTGGTTAGATTAAGCTCATATTAGGTTTAGCTTAGACTGATTTAAATGATTTTATTTTTACTTTGAATTTAGATGTTTGAATTTTTGACCTTTGATGTTTGATGTTTGATTTTATTTTCGATTGATTTGATTTTTGATGTTGGAATCATGATGCTTGACTTTAAATTTTTATTTTAGATGTTTAATTTTGGACATTTGGTGATGGACTCTTCAATTTGATTTGAATTGACTTTTGAATTAATTTAGGATATTTGATTTGATTCTAGATTTAGATTTGGATTTGGTTGTTGATTGGATTTGAGTTTAAGGTGTGAGGTTTTAATTCAATATGGGTTTGGCTAACATGCACATAAGAACATGTAAGTCACAATCCCTATGATAGTGTAAAGAGGTGTGCAACACAATTAGTATCCCACATATCTAATCTCATGAAGTGGTGACTAGATTGGTCTCCCAACCCTCACTCCATAGATGTATGCTATGAGTATCTTGGGGGAGATCGGTTTCCCTTGCACTATTAACATTTATGGTGGATAGGTATTAAACTAGGATAAATAGGGTAATCTAAGGGCATCCTCGATATACCTTTCAATATGTGAGGCCCAAATCCATGGAAGATGATGATTAATAGGTTATACAAGGGGGTCTAGTCCCTTAAAGCTCACTCCATCAATAGAAATTCAATGGAGTGTTATCAAAAATCAAACCTTGAGGGGTGTTATCAAGGGTATGAGTATTGGAGCATGAAATCCCCTCACGTCATGACATGTCTTAAATCATGACACTACTTGACCAATATTGATAGATCCTCCCTCCATTTATATACCCCACCAAAACATAAGGTTGGCCCAACACTAGGGGATGAAATCTTAGTCATTAAATCCTAATGCCTTACACTTGGGGATCAAATCCAAGTGGCATAATCAAAATAAAATAGATGCACACTATCTCATATTCTAAATATCACCTTGTGGTGTGAGGAAAGAGTATATGTAGTGGTTACATAGGGATTATAGTAATTGATCTAGATCATTTATGATTCCCAAGTTAACCTCATGGCATGAGGGATGAGCATATGTGGTGTTAAATCACACACACACACACACACACACACACACACACACACACACACACACACACACACACACACACACACACACACACACACACACACACACACACACACACACACACACACACACACACACACACACACACACACACACATGCACACACACACAAAATATGAAATAAAAAATAATAAATTTTAAACCCAAATTGAAATATGTGAACAATTTTTAAACCCAAAATGAAATGTGAGTGCTTTTTTGTTTCGTTTTTGGTCTTGTATAGGTAAAACCTATGAAAAAGGATTATTAGTTTGATAAAAAAATGACACTACTTAGTAAAAAACTTACACAAGTAGAATAGAGATGAATCTGTCAATAACATGGCAAATTTGCCAAGATATAGTCAAATTTTGTCAAACCACAAGGTAATTCCACTATTTTATTGCAAAACACAGAAAAGTTAGAGAAAATACAATCTAATTTTTACACAATGTGATTTTTTTAATCCACATGGTCATACCACAAAAATATAGGGTGATTCTATCATTTTTTTTAAACACATAAATAATTAGTGAAAAATGATTCTATTAGTACTAGTGTAATTTTGCTAAAATACAAGGCAACTCCACCAAAATACAAGGTGTTTCCATCATTTTCCTAAAATAAAGAAATAATTAGACATGGGTGAATTCATCACTTTTTAGGGCTAGTATATTAAAATATAGTGTAATTCTGTTGATTTCCTGCAAACATGGAAACATAAACATATAGAGGCAACTCCACCACTAGTAGGGTGATTCTACTAAAATATAGGGTGATTCTATTGAAAACCTATAAACACTAAATTTTTTGAACAAATGATTCCATTGATAAACATGGAAAGTCCAATTTTTTCCTACAAACACAAAAAAATCATAGAAAATGTAATCCTGTTGATACACAGTGTCAATCCATTGAACCTCAAGGTGATTTTGTTTTTTTATTGCAAATGAAATAAAAAAATGATAGATGAAATTTCACTATTACCAAATAAATATAGTTGAACTACATGGTGGTATTGCTAAAGTTTTACAAACTTGGTTTATGACAAATTAATGTGAATCTGCCAACAATAATAGTGAATCTACCAATTTTGGGTGAAAATTTGCTAAGAGATAGGATGATTCTGCCAAAGTCCTAGAACACAAATTTAAATGGTTTTTAATAATTTTTGGATGAGTTTTGACTAAAAAAAACTTGATTTTTTTTGAAAAATATTCCATGATGATTTCAAGCATGATTTTAGGGTGTGTGGTCCTATCGGGCATGCCAAACGGTATACAAGAAATAAAGATTCAATTAGCACAATGCAAATTATTAGATAATTAAAAAACACAGTTTTTAAATGCTGACTAAGCAATGAAACATATATCTTAGATTGAACTAAAAGAGGGAAAAATAAAATTATGACCTTGACCTACCAAGATGAAGTTGTTCCCCATTTATTTTAGAGATTTACCTGGATTCAATTGGGATGTAAATGAAACTTTGTGGAGATATTGGTAACACTTCCCCTTATGAACTTTATGATTTGAATTGATGATAGAATGACTTGATTGAATCTTGTATGATGGATTTGAAAACACGTCATTGTATGATTTTATCTTGTTGAGATGATGGGGGTCACTCTCTATTTGTATATTTTAAGGATGGATATGAGCCATTGGTCTTGATCAAAGATCAAAGGTGGAGAATGAGTCCTCCTCATTAAATGAGGTAGGTTGAGGGGTAAATATGGGGGTTGAGATGTGTTGAGGATTCTAATTTATGAAGCATGAAGGTGATTTATTTTGGAAGAAGGATTTATTGCATATGGTTGTGGAGAAATGTATTTAAAATTGGTTTTTCTTGGTTAGGGTGTGATTGCATGGAGACTTTGAGGAGATTGAGTGATGTGAGGATTATTTTTTTTATATGGGTTTTTAGTAATTATGGATATTAAAAATCCATGAAATTTATTCTCATGAGAGGATTGTTAATTAATTGGGATTAATTAACCTATGAGATAGGAGGTAATTTTGTGGGATTGGGTATGGTTGTGAAAGAAGAGATTAGTTTGCTAAGGGGTGATAAATAGTGATTAGGTTAGGGATGTTAGTGCAGATAAAATAATGATTTAGGATTTAGGATGATGTTAGTATAGATTATGAGAAGATTAAAATTGGCACAAAGTGTCTAATTTTATGTGTATACAATTTCTATAGGAAAGCTTCATCCTCCCATGTGGTATATTTACAATTCAAATTCCTCCACTTGATCAAACACTCATTAATCTCTCTTGTTCAAAACCTTTTAATGTGTGTGTGAATGATATCCCTATGTTAAAACATGAATCTACCTTATTTATCAAGTTCTAGTAAATTATTCTTGGTAGAAACTCTTTACCCAGTTACATTTTTTAATCAAGATACATGAAATACCGAATGTATGCGAGTGGACTGGGATAGCTCCAAATTGTATGCCACACTACCAATTTTTTACAAGATCTAATAAGGTCCATAATACTTAGGAGAAAATTTATTATCCTTTTATTTTGATTTAAAGGCATATTCTTATATGGATACAAGTGCACAAAGACCCAATCATCTATGTCAAAATGTCTCTCTTTATAATGTTGATATGCTTGGACTGCTTTATTCGATTTTATGTCATTGATAAATTCTCTCTGAAACTAGCTAGTACCTCTTATTGATTTTGAATGTGTTATTCAATAGATTATACCTTGGGTTACACCTTCAAGGATGAAGTGATGGATGGGGGATGTTAACCATAAAGTACCAAAAATGGAAACATTTTGGAAGAGGTATGGAAGGTAATTTTATACCACCATTCTGCTAATGGTACCTAATGAACCCATCATTATTATTTATCTAATGCCAAACAAAAGAGACACCCCTCTATGCATTTGTTGACCACCTCTATTTGTCCATAAAATTGAGGATGATATGATGAGATATGAGTCAATTGAGTACCCAAACATGAAAATAAACTAGTCAAAAAATTACTAGTAAATATGGGATCACAATCACTTACAATGATCTTGGGAGCACCATGCAAATTTTAATTTGTATTGAGAAGCTACTATATCGGCTACAAATTAATGTGATAAATAAAAAAAATGAGCATATTTTGTGAGCCTATATAGAACTACCATGACCTCAAAAACCCTATAATTAAATCCATGTAAACCTCATCCCACCTTTGGATTAGGATGGATAAAGGTTGTAAAAGACCTAGTATCTTAATTGTTTCACCTTTATTTTGTTGACACACCATGAATTCTATCACAAATTTATGTATATCCCTCTTGATTCCTTTTTAAAATGAATTCTCCCTGATTATATGATAGGTTTTCAAAAATCTAAGTGTCACCCTATTAGAGATGCATGAGGCTCCTGAATGATCTTATGTTTGAGGATAGAATTCTTGCATAGGTATGTTATATATTTATACCATAATGCATTTCCTTTCCACTTAAATTTTTAGGAAACACCAAAAACATTCTAAATTTTTTTAATCATAACCTATGTATCCATGTCATCCCATTCAAATCTTGTGTCTTCTAACCAATATGCCTGCCAAATGGTCATTATGTAGAATAATGCCTCAACTGATTCATCCCTCTTAGATAGTGCATCTGCTACCACATTATTTTTTATTTTCTTATAAACTATTTCAAGTTTATATCCCAACATTTTAGTCACCCATTTTTGTTGTCTTCTGATGATAATCATTATTCCAAAAAATATTTTAGACTATTATGATTAGTATTTACCTTAAAGTGTCTACCCATCAAAGAAGGTCTCCATTTATTGATTGCATAAAGAATAACCCTCATCTTTTTCTCATATATTATCTTGAGCCTATTTTTTCCCTTGAGTTGATGACTCTCAAATGCAATGGGTCTTCTTTATTGCATGAGTACTTTCCCCATGCCATATATTGATGCATCACATTCAATAATAAAAGTTTAATAAAAATCAAGGATAGCTAAAATTAGAGTGGTGCACATAGCCTCATTCAAATTCTCAAATGCCTTAGTAGTTGTTTCATTCTAATATAAAGAGTCTTCTTAAAAAAGGTTATGAGTAGAGTTGATATGCTACCATAATTTTTTTACAAAGCTGCCATAATAACCTGTTTGCCCCAAAAATCCTTGAAAGTTCTTGCGGGTCTTTGGAAGTTACCATTCTATCATAAATTTGATATTATTAGGGTTGAATTTGACTCCTTCATATGAAATGATATGACCCAAGTACTCCACCTCTTGGAATCCATAATTAATTTGGAAGGTTTGACATAAATCTAATGTTGTGTCAAAACTAACAGTACTTGTTTCACATGCTTTAAGTGTTCTTAAGTTTTATTGTATATGAACATGTCATCAAAAAATACCAACACAAACTTCTTAAAAAATGCCTAAAAATAGTACTCATTAAACTTTGAAATGTAGATGGTCATTTGTGAGACTTAAAGGCATGACCATAAACTCATAATGGCCTTCATGAGTTTTGAAAGTTATTTTAAGGATATCCTCATCTCTGATATGAATTTGATGATACCCAAAACAAATATCTAATTTGATAAAATAAACAACACCATGTAATTCATCTAAAAAATCATTAAATATTGGAATGGGAACTTATATTTGATGGTGTGTGTGTTGAATTATTTATAGTCTAGGCATATCATTTAAGTGTGCTCCTTATTACACACCATGACCATCAGGAATGAATATTCACTTTGGCTATGTCTGATAATACCTACCTCTAACATCTATTGCACCATATTTTCAATTTCATGCTTCTAGGAATATGGATACATATATGGTTTAATTTTTAGTGTTTTACTACCTAAAAGTAGTCTTATGGTATGATCCTATTATCTTTTTGGTGGCAATATTTTTAGAATGGCACTAAAAACAATTGGGTGTTCATCAAGAATCACCTATAAATCAATATGTGTATACACATTTGTTGGTTGAACTTATATGGCAAACAATCATGCTATAAATCATTTAGCCCCCTTTTTAAGAAACTTTATAATTTGACGTGAACTAATGAGTTATGGAGATTTTGCCTATAATCCACATAGTTCAAATGTCCTACATGTAGAATGAAAGTGTACGAATAGTTCTTATAAATTAATCTCTATTGTACCCAAATTTGTGAGCCATTGTGCTCCTACAATAATGTTAGCCCCACCTATGGGAATAACAAACATAGGATAATCTAGCATGTAGTCTCAGATATCAAGTTTAATACTATGACATTTATCAAAAAGTTGATTGTGCCACCATTTAAAATCAAGACCTAAAATTTTAGAGTTGGGTAAATAAAACAATTCAAACGAGTAACCAATTTACTGTTGATGAAGTTGTCTATATTCCCTTAGTCAATCAACATTGTCACCTTTTATTTCTTGAAGAAACCCACCACCTTAAGAGTTTGAGGAGTATTAATACTTGAAAGTGTATAACAAAAGATAGTAGGGTGAGAATATTCATATTCCTTTTCTAGCTCTTCCATGCCCTCACATGAGGTCTCATCATCTTATTCATCTTCATTGGCACCTTTAATGTAAAATGACTTATTTTCAACACATTTATGTCCTTTGTTCCACTTATTATCACAAATTAAACAAAACCCTTTTGCATGATTTTATTAAATTTTTTGAGGGGTCAATATTTCAGGTTGAAGAAATGATTGTGTTATGGAATTTCATTCATGGACATTAGCGAAATTCCTTCATTTGACCTAATATTTTTCCTCTACCTTGCATAGTAATGGTATGGATTTTGATACTAAAGTTGGATTAAACATACAAACCTCAAATTGGATGTTATGCTTGAGACCACCCAAGAATAGGTCAATCATGTTGTCCTCATTGATGTCATCCACACATAAAGATAGATTCTAAAATTGATGAATATAATCCTTAACAATCCCTATTTGTCGTAAATTTTCTAACTAAAGTAGTTTTATAAGATGTTGTTATGATAGTGCAGTTGAATCTCCTTAGTAATCACCAACCAAGTAATAAAAAGACATTTCTTTTTCTTTGAGTGCACAATAACCTATACCAAATGAACTACTCAGGTTTTAGATATAGAGATGCCATGACCACCTTTAACACATGTGGGGTTTGATGTAGGTAAATTAATTTTTCTATTTGATTGATGAAAATGAATGGATTCTTACCATAAAACATATGAACTTCCACTTTTGGCATGATGTGCTTTAAACTAGTATTGGAATTGGAATTATTCTTATTGGGAGAACCTAAATGGAGTAGTGGTGGATTATTTTGTAGAATTTGAGCTGCAAGAGTGGTAAAATTCCCACCGATAGTTTCTAACTGATTCTTCACATCATAAATGTTCCTTTTTACCTCAATGATGTCCCCTTTAACTGTATGAAGATCATATTTATTCACTATTCTTTTCATATCTTACTAAAGTCAGTGAACTACCTCATAAACCAAAGGATCTGAAGTTCTAGAGTCCATATCATCTTTGTGAGGAATTTTTGGAGCGTCTTTCCCTTTTGTGAGATAAAAGTGTTAAGGCTAGCCATGTACAAACCCTAGGATGGACAGTTTTGGGCCCAAAAAAGTGTACCTATAGATTATACTATTCTGATCATCTCACCAAGACAAATACAATGATTTGTAATTTACACAAGGGTGCAAAAAAAGTTTCAAACCTTTTTATTTCAAAAAATAAAGATTTTGAACAATATGGGGAAAAAAATCCAATCTCTCTTTTTAAAAATAAAATAAAATTTAATAATACTATGGTGATGAAAAAATTAAATTCTTCTTAGATCATAAGTTATGTATTTTCAATCCTTTAGCTCTCATGATAACCACAACACCATATATGAAAAATAACACCACAAAAACTTGCCCAAATTGGCACTTTGACACCACTTGTAACTAAATTACTTAGATATTTCACAACAATGGAATAATATATAGCAGAATTAAGAGTATAATAAGCATAACCACAACAATCATTAATGAAAGTGTAGAATAGTTGATAAATATGGCTGAGCCACTTCGAGGGGGAAACCTCTATAATAATGTAATAAGATTAGAATTTTCAATATGATTCTCAATTACTAATCATTACCTCCTATATATATTCGACTTAGCCATGATTATTCTATAGGCCGACCTTATTAAGAACAAAGGGAAATGTGACAAGATAATATGAAAGGTATGTAAGTCACACGTTAGCCACACATATCCCTAAACATGCTATATGTTAAGGGTGTAACATGAATTTACTAAAAATCTTAAGAAACATGTCATGAAAAATCCATCTTTTTTTTACTTAATTTATGAAAATGATGAAAGAATTAATTATTGTAAATACTTCTTGTGTGTTAGATGATACTTCCATGATTTATAGTTATTTTTCTCTTTATAATTCTTCTTGTAGTCCTCCTAGTACTCTTATGTTTCAAACCAATAACAAAGCTAGGCATTTACATGATCCATTTCATAATTTTCTTGCATCAACTAGTGAAGTAGTAACTATGATACATGCAATAGGCAAGTTACATCAACAAGTATATGTTTTATATCTTGATTATATTCATATAATTATAGGGTTAATTCTAATGTTATAAAAAACCATATAATAAGCTTGGGTTACCTCAAAAGGAAGATATGAAATTTATAAGGTTATGTGAAAAGCCTCTAAATGTCTTGAATAAGTTAATTGAATGCTACATAATTAATTTACCTCCAAAAATAAAATTTAATACTTGAATATCATTGCCTAATTTTTTTTATTCTAATGCATATTGATATTTTCATAGACTCCAAGGGCATTCTACAAATAGATCTATCACTTTGAAATTAAAAAAATAATATTTAATTAATATAATGGAACCCCTTAATTGTGTCATATTGTGTATTAAAGTGGGTCCAAATACAATTCTAAGTCAATTTCATGTGATACCTAATACTAGATCATATAATTATTTTATTGGTTGACCTTGGATACATTAAGTGAAAGCAATGTCTTCTATTATGCATCAATGTGTAAAATTTAAACATCAAGGTCGAGTCATTACAATTCAAAGGGATATAACATTTTCAAAAGTGAAACCTAAGGGGAAAAATATAGTTAGTCATGAACCAAAATAAGTATCAAAATTATTTCTTTAAAATAAGGTGCATTAAATACAAATTCAAACACTAGTTCCAATGAATATGTAATCATCATATAGTATGTTTCAAAGACAAACATCGAATTAAAATATGTTGCCAAGACAAACACTGTATCGTGATATGCCACTAAGATAATGATTGGATTACAAATAAAATAAATGTATCATAAACATTATTTATGTGCCAAATAATATTAAAAATTAATATGATGATGACTCATTTTATTTAAATTCACAGAATCCCCCACACCCTATTATTGATACTAGTAGGTCACATGCTTCAATGTTTATATCTTGTGATGATTATTTTGATTTTTCTAACATCATTGATTAGAATTTATAACTTATCTCTTATTTAAGAAATTGAATGATCTCTATTTGTTTGCTTATTTTCCTTAGGTGTTGCTTATAATCCATATTCATATATTCCTATCCATATATTTATATAGGCTATACATTGTTTACCCACATGATAATAATGGTATTATCAAGTTAGATTAAAGAAATAAATGTTTATACATATGATCATGGAGTCATATTTTATTAGTGAAATATTTCGTGCTCACTCTAGGGAGTATCCTGGATGACACATCCTAATAGTGCTTTATGTTATATATTTTCTAGTGTCCATTATCATGTTGAGTTTTCATATAAGTATGCATTTCTTATTATACCATGTCTAGGTTACACTGGTGTAATTGGTTTCATTTATGTTTATTAATATGTTTACTCTATATAATTATTATTTTGGGTTCCTCTCATATTTCTCCTCTACCTGATACCTTTGATACTTATTCTTATTGATTGTTGTCTGTATTTTATCTCCCTTATGATTGGTGAATGCTTCTTATTGTTGTATCATAATTTATGTCACATACTCATGGTTTTTTTATTTGTGTGATCATATATTTCTAACTTATCTACATGTGACATTATTTTTGTTGTCTATCTTGTGTTTGTGACATTGTTTTCCATTTTTACTCTATGTGTGGTGTGCTTAAACTATGTTTAGTATGCCTTACCTTATTTATTTATTTCTGTATGTTGTTATATGATTGGTGCCACAATATGTATCATGCACATTATTATTTATTGGCTATATTTTTCTTACCTATGTTTCCATAATTTCTACCATGCATATATTAGGGCAAGGCTCCATGTGTATGTATTATTGTGATATATCTACTACTGCACTATTTATATTGGGGTATATTTTTGTTGTGATTCATTACTTATACATTTTCCACATTAGGACATACTATTTTTTGGACCTTCATTGATTATATATTACCCATATAGAGGAACCCTACTATTGATTGTGTTTATATTTATTATACCTTACCTATATAGGGGGAAACCATTATTAGTTTTTTCATACATTGTTTAGACTCGAACACACATAAGTTAAGTTACCTATTACATATGTGATTTCATCATGATATCTTACGTATATGAATTATACCTAGACACACTTAGGTCAATTACGATTTACTTATTTTTCATGATGATATCCTATCAATATGATTTAGACATAGATACACATACGCCAAAGTACTTATTACATATGTGCTTTCATGATGATATCTTTTTGCAGATACTAAAATCTAGTATTATACACTTGATAATGTCACTTTTGACATACATTCACCATACATATGTATCATAATCTAGCATAACTAGCTATATAATAAAAGACAACCAAATCAATGAAGGACAATAACATCCCTCTTAGTTAGTAACATCAAAGGTTTTACCACAGGTTGATGTTAGTGACCTTGAGTGCATAGACATTCAATTCCAGATTTGAGTGACTCTTAGGCTTATTTACTATCCTTTCCCACTCTCAAAATTTATTCTCAATCAATTAGTGAACTAGGAGAGGTAAAAAACTTGATCTATTTAGTAATTTCTATATTTATCACAAGCCACTTGTAAAATCAGTTTTAGTATTTTACATTTACATTCATGCAATTGTCATACTTTACATCTAAATTGCATTCAAGTTTATATCTTAATTAGGCTTGTAAAATCCAAATTAGGGTAAAAAATATTAGTGAACATGTATACTAAATAGAACTGTAAAAAACCCTAGGTCCCCTTAGGGTTTCCTCCTTTTATCACTAGGGTTTCATATTCTTGTATTTAGATTTGGCTACAAATCTAATTTCTAATTTCTCCATCATATGTGGCCCCAATCTTAGGGTTTACATATATATACCCTAATATTTATATGTTTTCTTACCTATTATGATTAGGCCTTGTTTTTTTTCCCCTTTTATCTATTAGGGTTTGTTAAATTCATAATGAGTGACCAATCTAAAACCCCTAATATCCCTCATCTTATGGAATTCCTATCATCTATAAATTTTTTGCCATATGGTTATGATAGTGAATGGAAAAATAGTCAAGCATGTACAATTTATGATGTTAATTATGTATATGAATATAATTACAAAAGAAATGATTATGACTATATATAGATGATGTACATTTGGATGTTCATGATGTCTTTCCTTGCAATATTATGCCTCCATATATTGATACTCTTCATAACTTGGAAAATATAGACATACCTATTTCTCTAGTAGAATATGAATTTTATTCTCATTATCTAGAAATTATAGATGACACACACGAGTGTAATCTCAAAATAAAATGCACAATCCTCCTCCTCAACTCCTTCCACCTCCCATGAATCCTATTTATGGTTGTTGTATAAATATCAAACCTAAAAATGCTTATAATTAACAAAAATGAGATACTAATTTAAATTTTGGAGGTACTAAGTCCACCATAGGAGTTCATACCACTAATATTGCTAATATTCCTACATCTACAACTTTTGTTACATATGTGATGTGCACCTAAGGTGTGGGGAAAACACGATGCTTCTATCATATCTCCATGCCTATTCCTACAAATTTAGTCTATTCCAATCCTATAATGACTATGTATATTACATCATCAACCTTACCTATTATACGTGCACTCAGTCAAATATTATTAGAGTTGCATGCTAAGGTGTTTCAATTAGCGAAAGTTACTTCTAGATCTAGTAATCTGATCTATTCACATGTTTTATTCATAATGTATTAGCCCTCAAGATTGCACTTATCCTTTACCCATAATTTTTCTAGCACCTTGTTGTCCTCCAAAAAATAACAGTCATTTTTGGGACAACATTTGAACTATTTTGGTCTTACAAACCAAAATTGTCTCTTCCATTTCCAAAATTTGTCCTAGACATTCAAATTCCTCATTTTCCAAGCTTCTCAAAAAGTCTACGGACTCTACAGACACATTCATTTATACAGGTTCAAAGGCTTCTACAAGCAATTTCAGTCAAAAGAATCGATTTTTAACACTTAGTCATTTTCCAGAATTGGTTCAGAGCTTTGGTTCAATTGAAAATATTCATTGGCAAGCATCTGAGTGCAAAAAGAGACTTGAACCATTGAACCATTGAACCATTGAACCATTTTGGTTCAAAGGTTCAACGGGTTCAAGGTTCAATGGCAGGTTCAACCAAAGGAATAGTTCAATGGCTCGATTCAACCAAGTGGTTCAACTCTTTATTTTCACTCAGTTGGTTCATTCTTTTAGTTCATCCTTTGGTTCAACATCTACAGGTTCAACAGTAAGTTCAAAGACATTTTTCAAAGCTTTGTTTGAACCGTTGAACCAAAACTTGGTTCAACATCTTGGTTTAACAAATAGGTTCAACAACAAGTTCATTCACTTGGTTCAACCACTTGGCTCATTGGATGGTTCATCGGCTTTTGGTTCAAAGAGGCTCGACGCGCTTCATTGAATTGTTGAACTAGTTCAACATATTAGTTCAATCTTTTGGTTCAACATCAAAGTTCCTGTTGGTTCAAAGGCAAGTTCATTATGTTTGGTTCAATGTTTAGTTTATTGGCTCATTTCATTCATTGAACTATCGGCTTGAACCATTTTTGGTTCAACCGATTGGTTCAATGTCAAAGTTCAAAGGGATAGTTCAATACAAAAGGAAACTTCCCGAAGGATAAGTGCCCTTGTGGAGGACACTTAATCAATAAAATCACCCTTCTGAAGGGTCATTTTCAAACAAGCCCGAAAGGTAATTCTTTCAGAATGTTTAAGGCATTTAAAATTGGCTAAGGAATTTTCCCCAGACTTTTGTCTGAAGGAATTCCTTTGGACAAAAAGTTTGAAATAATTCTAAACAAATGCAGGCAAAGTTCGAAGACCAGTTAAAGACTTCATGGAACAACTTTCCACAGACTTCTGTCCATGGGAATTTTCCCCAGGCAAATTGTCCGCGGGGATTTCCCGCGGGACAAATGTCTACGGAAATTACCCATGGGAGAAAACACCTGAGGAAAATGTTCACGAGGAACATTCACGGGAGAAGACCCGGGGAAATATTTGTCCACGGGAACTGCCAAGGCAGAGGGCTACCGAAGGACCCCAAAGGGCAGGTGCCCTCATGGGGGACTCTCAGCGGCCAAAGTAAAGGGCCCTTTCTGACCCATTCAAGGATCACTTATTAAGGCCCGAAAGGGTAAAGTCGAAAGCCAAAAGAAGACCAAGGGGTGATGCCCCCAAAGACATCAAATTTAGGATAGTGAACTAGCCATTGAAATCACATTGACGGACATGTAAACGTCAATTTTAAAGATAATGAAATAGTCGTTGATCCTTTGAATTTACAGACCCAAATGCATTCCCATAATTCAAGACCAAAACCAGCAGAAAGCGAGGAAAGGGAGAATAAAAAATGAATCCAGGATCTGATTTAATTAACCAAAAAAGGAGGAATGATGAAGACAAGATCAGATCGCCAGGTGGACATTGAAAGTTGCAATCTTTCAATTGCATGGCTTGTTTATCTACATTGAGAAGATCAAATGGGTAAAATGCCCCAAAGTTCTAGCCTATTTCCTAATAGTTCCCAATGCATCATGATGTATTACTATTCTTGAGTCCTTCTTGAAGTGGCTATATAAGGGACTTTATTTCATTGTAAAGGCATATCTTTTTTGACAATCTGAATGAAACCCTACCCAAATTGAGAGGCATCATTGAGACTTTGTGCTTAGTCTGTTAATCATATTTTGTTACTGGAATAAGAAAGCAACAGACTTTTTCAGACTTTGTGCTGTGATTTCTTTGTTATTAAGGAAACTATTCTTATGTCTTTTTCCTTGATATATTTTCTATTCCATTAATTCAACAAGCAAAATTAGTAAAATTAGTTAGGAAGGTGTCCTGAAGAATCAATTGTGGAGAGACTTTGTGCCCTCATAGCTGCCTTCAGTGTGTTTTCTTTTCATTGTTGTATAAAGGACTTTGAGAAGACTTTTTGTCCTCATTGTCCTTCGTATATTACTCTTGAGCATTTCAAGTAGAGACTTTGTGCTGTATCTCGATTTTTTGGTTACTACGCCCTCAGTTACATTCTGCTTTTATTTCTAGGAGTATTCTTGTGGCTGGTTGAACAGTTTTTCTGAAAGAAGAGGAGTGCTGTCTGTCATTTCCCTTGAGTTTTTCCTTTGTTTTGCACACATCATCTTTGAAGAAAGAGAGATGGATGTCTTGTCCTACCCTTGAGCATTATTTTCTGTTTATACATATATATCATATCCACAGGGAACCTCCCCTTGATGAGAGAAGAGAGCAGTCTCCTTCCGATGTGATAAACTTACACATTTGGATGACTAATCTTCCTACTTTGGCTGATAAGACCTATTTTGTTTACCAATATCCTGATAGGCAAAATATTTAACCAACACACCTAAGCTTCCATTATATGATGGTAAAGGTGATCTAGAGAAACACCTTAGTTTTTTCCATGTAGCATATTTGAATTATGCATCTAATGATCAATTATTGACCAAAATATTACCAAGGGGTCTAAAGGATTATGCATTAACATGTTTCTATAATCTTCCTTTTCACTTAGTTTGAATCTTCAACCCTTTAACTAATTAGTTTCTAACACATTTTTCAGTCAACATTAGTGGAAATTTGTGTTGTGTTCAGATTAAAAAAATTAATTAAGAATGTAACGAACCTATCCATGATTATATGATTCATTATAGAACTATGATCTCTAAGATGGAAAATCATATGCTTTATAATGAGTTGAAACACATATTCAATAATTTTTTCTTGATCCATTATATGAATATTTCATGTTCAATATTTTGACCATTTAATTTCATTATCATTAACATTATTCAATATATCTCTAATCCTCCTAATATGAGGTCTCAAAATAAGATTTTTTTGAGACAAAAGTAGTAGATAATGCAATGCCACACCTTAATGGATATTCCAAATTAGAAATATTTTATAACCCATTTCAAAACCATGATATGAAAGAGAAAACATTAATCTAGAAGTATATATTACTTATGATGTTAACCAATATCGTATGAATATTGAGTCTTCCCAACCTATGACTAGTATTCTGTTTAGTGTGGATATTTTGACTTAGATTAATATTATGAGGGATTCCCTAGATGCATTATAGTAATAAATTATGTCTATATATTTAGTCACTTGAATATAAGATTGCACATGTCAAGAATCCTAAGCATGCAAGTGTCCATTGCATTTTTACCTCCTCATTATAGAAATTAATACCTCAAAAGGTTTCATATCAAATATGGGTTCCAAAAAACATACAAATACAACTAATAGTTCAATTTTTTTGAATAAGGATAATAAAAAACAAAGTGAAACTTTAAGGCATAGGATTTGAATCAAGTTGATCACATTGCCTCTTATGCATCCTCTAAGGAAATCAAAATATTATTGTGCCTATATTTGAATGCATGGGAATCATACTAATAAATTTTATGTCTTGAAGATAAAAATACAAATTATTATTGATAGTGGTGATCCTACATTATATACATCCATTGAACCACAACCTAATTCTAGCACACCTTTTACAATAAATCAATCTACTCAAACTATGATTCCTTATTCTAAGGAACAAGTGAAAAAATAACAAGAGGAAAGATTAAAATATGAAAATTTACAAAAGTAAAAATTGGGCAAGAAAGGTTACAACAAGAAACGTTACAACAAGAGAAGTTACAAAAATAAATATTGCAACAAGAAACACATGCTGAGAAATAAAGCATCATTAAAAAAAGTTTTCTCAAGAAAGAAGTTCAAAAGTAAGATATACCTAAAATTTTTAATGTCATAAGAATAGTTTCAAAGGAGGCAACTGAAAATAATTCCTCATATATTGAGCCTTTAATTCTCAGTCCTTGCATAGATAACATGAAATGCACCAATGTTGATATTACTAATGTTTATGGATTCAATTTATGTAGCATGACACTTCTATGATATATTGGGTATAACACTCAAAATTTGAAAAAGATTACTAAACCTAAGACTTGCATCAAACCTATTGAGTTTCTAATAACACTTGGGCTAAAATCATATTTTTTTATAGTTCAAAATGACCCTAATTTGGATAAATATAATGTAATACTAGTGAGATCATGCATAAAATCAATGGGAGACACACTTGGTAAGAATCAAGAGTATATTAAATTTGATCATGAATGTATGAATATACCCATTTCAAGAGAGGAAACATATTTGAATCAAGAAAATAATACATAAATCATTTCTCCAAAGATGATACAAGTACTAAAATAATTTCCAACACATGGTTCAGTTACTTATACACATATAATGAAAAATAAAGAATTTAATGTAAATCATGCAAGTAAAAATACCTGTAAGATTTCAGAACCAAAATTATAACATCAAGATTCAATTACTTATATTCATCCTCAATCACATTGAGTAAAATTGGCACAACTTGATACATGACTTACAAATGGGAATTCCTTATATGGGATCATTGGTTAACATTATTTTGATATTTGAAGATAATATTCAAAAATACAAAAAAATTAAATAATTAATAAAATTAGGACCAAAGCATGACATGATTACTATATTACACTATTTACATATATTATTTATCACATGTTTAGTAAAGGCATATTCTCTTTCATACACCCATACATTTCAAGGTGTATGAGTGTAATTCAAAATTTAGAGATCATACGTGGACAAATAGATGTTGAAATATCCTATACGTAGTGGCCATGATAATGCTAGGGGGATATTATTACATAGGTCACATTATCACAAGTTATATATTTATATGACCTTTTACCATGTTGAGCTACATATATTACTTACACTTGTCTTGTTTGTTACTCAAATATTACATAATTCTACATAGATATGCTACCTTTTATATGATGTGATATTAATATATATGGATAGCATAGACTAGTTTTTAATTGTTTTATGATTCATTGATTCTATTACTCTTGCATGATAGGTTATTCATTGCTTGTATATTGTGTGTGCCCCCTTGGCCTTGTTTATGTCCTTTGTGTGTGGACCTTGGCATTGTTTGATGCAACATTAATTTGTCCCTTGTGTGTGACATTTTTTTGTCCCTTGAATTGTGCCCTTGGCCTTATTTTTTGTGACATATTTAAGTTCCTTGATTGTAACACTTGGCCTTATGTGTGACATTATGTGCCTATGAGTGGATTAATCTAGAATTTCTCATTGAGCTTGGTTCACTTATTGAGTTTGTTTATATTTATGAATTTATGGGTATTTTAATCTATATCATGCACCTCCCCTTTGTGTGTGATTCCATGAATTACATCATGCACCTCTTTACTATGTAGGCTTACTCAATTCTTATTTATGTGATGGTTAATAATACATGCCTAATTGATACATCTATCTCGACATATCACTTAGATGATATGCATTACATATGTTACATACATTCTTTGATGACACATACATTACTATGATGACATATTATCCATATGTTCACATGATTACATCTTTATACAATACATGATAAAGTTAACTCTTCTTTTGAGATGAGTGACTTACAAGCTACGTCCCTCACCTCAAAGCGGGGTATATTAGTGGGATTATCATAGAGATACATGCCTTTATGAACATAAAAATATAATTTTAAAAACAACATGTAAATTTCATAAATTCAAAGTGGTTCAGATATTATATTGGTTTAAATATGTGATTGATATTTACACATTATTAAAATTTTGGGGACATAAGACACACATATGCACTCACTTTATAGACATGAGTTATAAATTACAAGTTCAGATATATTTGAGTCAATATGACATGTACGTGCACATAATTTACATAAACATACATTACAAGATTTAATATAAAGATACATTTGAGATACATGTTCTTAGATTTAACATATAGAAGCATAGAATCTTATATCAATTGGTACAAAAATAGTAGGGCATGATGCTTGTTCATGCATATATACATCATTAAATATTATTTTTGGCATATATTCAACAAGTCATGATAATTTTTCATGCACATTTACATTTTTTCATTGATCATTATTACATTTGTTTATTTCCAAAACATATTTCAATGGCACTGGGTAGTGAGAAAACTTGAATCATAATTTTGTCTACAATGGGCAATTCACTATTTTTGAGTTAATGTAAATTGAGGTTCAACAATGCTCAATAGACATGGTATTACCCATAGAGAATCCATTATGCGGTTCCCACCTTATCATCTTTAGGTTCAAGATCAAATATAGATTAGTTATTTAAATTAGTACAATAAAGGTTCATCGATGCTCAATGGTCTTAACACTAATTAACATTCGTGAGGGTTAGGGAATCTATATTCCAAACCCAAGGGATTTCATACATACACAAATTTGGGGCACAATCATCCAAAATCTCCATGTGCTTCAGTAAGGAAGCACAGTTCCCAAATACTCCAACAGAGAAGCATCATCTCCAAAAACTTATAAGGTAATGTAGTTTACTCACATACAAATTTACACTTCTTCCTTGCTCCTTTTTTTTTTCAATTTTCAATTTTAAATTTCACATATGGGCATTGACTACTACATTTTCATTGTAAGTTTTACACGGATCAAAATTGTACATTTGGAGCTATCTCCCAATGATAAAGTACATTATACACACTCATGTTTATGTTAACCTTTTACTCTAATATATGTATTAAATGTAACTACTAGAATAAAAGAATGGCATTTTTAGATACCAAAATATGGTATTAGACACTTGATAATGTAATTTTGACCTAATTTCACCATACATGACTTTTGCATGCATATATGCCTCTCATTCTCCATTTTTACCCATACACATGATTTTTATGAGTCCAACCCTCCTTATTTTATATTAATCACCTACAAAAACCTATTAACCTATGTCAAACTAGCTAAATATCTTATTCAAACATATCCAAATCATCAGATTTGCATTCTTGTCTCCTGGACACTAACATTGGGCTCAAATATTTTTGTTGAAAAAACTAACTTGAGGGTGACATTACCGATCCTCACCCAATAATGACTATTTTTCAAATCGAAATCATTTTTATGGATTTTCCCTTTTGCCTAACGTGTTGATGGCATGTGAGATTACCCAAAAAACTCATATAAATACAAATATAACCTAGATTTGGTACTCACTTGGCACTTATCTATCAAGCATATACACATTATTGCACATTGAAAAAATCTACCCTATCCTTCCCAAATTTAAAATTAGTCACTAGGAGTAGTCATTAGCCAAGTCTAAAGTACACCAAGCCAAGTCAAGAATTAATATTGCCTAGTATCAAAAGATATATTCTATGTGCATTCATATAACAAAGGAACACAATTACATACTCACATTAAGGGGAAGAACTATGTGTGGATTGACTTCCCTATTTTGATTATTTGATACATAGGAAATAATCAATAATCAATGGGGGTGATTTGGGTCAGTTTAGCCTAGTACACTTCCCAAGTTTTTATCGATTCTCACCCTTCACAAGTAGACCTAGGATTTCAAAAAGAAGGAAACTATTTTTTGGATTTTTACACACAATTAGGTGTTTATATGCACACACAAATGTATCACAAGTAGGCACAACTGATTATATAGTCACATAGAACTAAATTATCCTAGGACAATAACATACACCTGAATTAGTAACATTGACAATTTCACCCTAGGTTAATGTTATTAACCTTGCATGCATAGACATTCAGTTCCAAATACAAGTGACTCTTGGGCCTATTTCTAGCCCCTTCCCACTATTAGAAGTCAGTCACAATCAATCAATGAATTAGGAAAGCTAAATATTTTTAACTCTTTACTAATTTCTATATTTAGCACATGCCACTTTTCAAATTAGCTTCATTATTTTACATTAAAATTAATGCTTAATTGGCATACTTTATAATCTTAATTTACATTCAAGTTTCTATCTTAATTAAAATTGTATAATATAAATTAGGGTAGAACACTTTCTATGATATAATTATATCAAGGTTGTTTTTTACATACATGATTTAATGATGACATCTTTTCTAGTTATGCATCAAATCTTCTATTTTTCCTACCATATACACATGTGCTACTTGTAATCCATTTATTTTGATATATTTGATGCATTGGTTCATCCCACATCCAAAGGGGGTTTATGATATTTTTATTTTGTACTTTGTTACATTATGATACACAATAATCCTTGAGAATTATAAGACATATTTATTGATCTAAAATTTGGAAGCGATCCCCCATGGTTATAAGGCACACTTATTTCTCCCACTCTTAGAATAAGACCCATAGAGTTATAAGGAACACTTATTTTGGTCTCCTCAACAAGATATATACTCAAATATCATACAGGTGATAAGATACATATTTTATCAAGATGACTTCATAGTTCCTCTATAACTAAGTGTATTCATTCATATATTTCATTTATCTCATTAGTTTCAATAGTTCCTTGATTATTTGATATATATAGACATTTACTCACTTGAAAATATTTCCCTTATATTTGCACCTAGGTTTCATATCATAGACATAAAATCATGGATGGTTGTTCTAGGATCTTCATGGTTTTTCAAAATGGCAGTCATGATGCTTGTGTATATTATGAGGGGTACAAGGTTTATTTTATTTTTTAAGTGAGAGGAGTTGGAATATAAGATAAATTAACCTCTCTCCTTTTTAATTTAAAATCATTATGATTTCTTATATTGAATTCGAGAACTATTATAGGTTTTGGTCATAACATATTCTTCAAGCCCTCTCAAGACACTCATTTCTTTCAATTTGATATGTACACACAAACATATCAAAGTTGGGAATTATGTATACATATGATTTTTGTTTTGGGGTAGTTTTAGATGTTAGTTTGCCTTGAATTGGGGTATTTGTGTGTCTATCGATTATTTATCTAGAATAGTCTCTTATTAGAGCATGTTTTCTGTGATGGCCCCATTTACTACCTTTCCTTTGATTTTCTCTCTCCTTCATAGTTTTTCATGTGTTTCCTTACATTTTTTGGGTTTTCTTAGACTCTTTCCAAGATGTAGTAGTATGTTTGTAGTTTATCATGAATATATAAACACACTCATAGTTAACCATCAACAAATAAATATGATCATGGCTAACTAGGAGCATATAAATTCACTCATTGTCCCCTTTTCCTATAGGTCCCTCTATCCCTTACCTTCATTTTATCAAGTCTTTGTTCCCATTTTTTTCATATTTTCTACCCGATGTGTGTTCACTTATGTGTCAATAGCATATTAATTCATATGTGATGAGAATATAAAGTAATAAACTTCCAATAAAATTTTAAGAGTGATACACAAAAGTCTAAACACAAAATTAAAGTGTTTAAGTATGGTAACTAAAATCTGGTCACAAATACTTGATCATGTTTGATTCAATCCCTTTGATCCTTAATTAACTTATACACTTAATTAGTACACATTTTGATACCACAGTCTATCTTAAGTACAAGTGAATACATATTTTAACTAATAGTCATCATTCATTGAATATAGAAATGTTTAAATCACTGAAAACACCTCTATGCTTTTGTATGCCTTAATATGGACCTAATGTTTAGCACTCACCCTTAAGGGACAACAACACCTAGTAAGGATATGAGTGTCAGGTGCTTGTGTCCTTCTTTCACACTGGTGTCAATGTGTCATAAATGGTTTCTTTTTGAAATGAAACCCATCTTATGGTCAGCCTTCACATTTTTAGGATTTTTTGTGTGTTGTCATCCCCTTGGAATTGATATAAATACACAATCACTTCACTTATTATACAACTTGAAAAAATTCCATTCAAAGGATTATACAAAATTTCAAATTGAGAAAAAAATTCTTATTTTTATAATTTTTAGTGTGTCATACCCTTGGAATTGATATAAATACACATTCACTTCACTTATCATACAAATTGGAAAATTTACATTTAGAGGATTATACACAATTTCACATTGAGAAAAAATTCCTCATTTTTTCCAAATCAGGTTTCAATACCCTCAAGCAATCCTCAACCAAGTCTCAATTCATTTTTATGTATCCTTAAGTTTGACATGATCAAATATTCAAGCCTATTTTTCATTCATTCACATAGTCAAAAGAACACACTTGCACAAAGAATTTAAGTAGAAGAACTACATGGATTTTTGATCCCTCTTCAAAGTATTGGTATGTAGGAAACACTTAATACAATGGGGTATTGAGGTCTAGCACAAATCCACCTACTAACCCTTTTTACTCCTTCACATCACTTATATTTCATGTTGCATACAAGCTAGGGTTTTGATCTTTAAAAATATATTTATTGGCATCGTACACACATCAAAAGATAAAATCATCACAAACATTCATAATTTACACAGTTGCATAGGGTTGTTCCCTATTTTTCAACTATTTTCAAAAGGATGCCACCACTAGACTAGGACATCAGTGCACATCACTTGTGTCCCTACTGGGCATACCTATTTATGCATCTCCTCATGATCATCTTATGTGAATATTATAGGTTTTCATTGAAGTCATTGCTTATGTAATTTCATAGTCAACACTCTCAATCAAACAAATTGAAAATTAAGTATATATTTATTTTGTATAGTTTAGTCTTGTTTGCATTGTTTTTGTTTTTTCAATTCAAATTATTTGATTTTTATTTTTAAGTGTGATTAAAATACCCCACTATATTCTAACTATTTATAGAATTAGGATTAATCCAGCATATTTAATTCTATTCTTTGATAAAAAAATTTAGTGAACCCAATAATTGATTGAACATCATTGAAACCCTAAGTTTTTCTTAGGGTTACAAACTTCCAGGGTTTCTAATTTTATTCAATCTATTTCAGATTTCTTGCTTCCATTCATATGATTATAATATATCAAATGCAAACATCCTTAATGGGCAAAATTTTTAAATCAAGCATAACCTATAAACAAGAAGAGATATATGTTTATAGTACCATAGTTATTGAACGAAGGCAATTTTAAAAGTTAAAAAAATTACCATTGCTTTAATATCCAATCAAAAATGTTACCAATAACAATTGGCCAATAAAAGGCATGTTTGGCTCCTTACATTGTAAAACCTACAGTTCAAGGTTCTAATAGTCATCATCACTCTTTCATTATTTTCAAATGATTTATATTGGATACCACAGTCCATGCTATTCATAACCAACAAGGTAATAAACCACATCATGGGGGTAATCAAAATGTTCCTCCTCAAACGTCTCCACCTCCCACAACACAATTAGATACACATGGGCTAGATTTTAATTTATTTAATCATATAGACTTTTGTAACATTCACAATGTTATCATGTCTTCTTTACAATAATCAAATGATATGAATGTTCCTTCATGTAAAGATTATCAAATCTACTAATGAAGATGATCAATCCATCATTCATATGTCTCAATTATATGGTAAATTGTAACTCATGACTACATATTTAGAAAATTAAATAATTCCTACTATTCATCTTATATCTATGATTAATACCATAAGAGACCTCCAATGGAGAGTCTCAATTCTCAATTTACAAATGTTATCATACAATGCTACAATTAACAATAACATTATCAAATATCAACCTCTCACACAAATTATATTTTAATATCCTTATCCACAAGAATTCATCATGCATGTGTTACCTTTATACTATGGTCATGAAGACCCTTACAATCATGTAATTTAATATTTACATTCTTTTGGTCATTTGGATAAATACATATGCTTATTGTTAAAAACTTTCCAAAGAAGCCTAACATGGGAAGCTTGGGATTGGTTCTATAGTCTTCCCAATGGTTCCTTATCTACTTTCAATAAATTATAGGGCATTTTATTATTAGATTTTAATAAACACAATGTGCCCACATTACCATTGGAACATTTAAATTTTTTAAAGTAACACGATGACGAGTCCATTTGAGATTATATTTTTTATATTAAGAATACATCATATTATTTAACGTATCAACCTTCTAATTTTGAACTAAAATTTATATTTATTAAATGTATTATTTCTCCATTTAAAGAAAGAACATTACATAATAAATATGTTTCTTTTGATAGTTTATATCTATATGTGCACAAGTTTGCATTTCATCTAGTCAACAAAAATAAAAAATTAAATGCATCTTCTTTAAAAATAAAAAAATTAGTCAAAGATGCTTGTAACGAAATCAAATTTCCAAGAGAAGATCATCTAACACATAGTTGTATCCCAAATCCTTATATGCCACTTTTTCATAATTTAATCAATAATGTGGAAATAATTTGATGGACATTTTACACAATCAATACCAAATTTTCCACATCAAGATACACCTATAGTACTTTTACTTATGCTCTTGGAAAAGACACTCATTACATTAGCCACTACTAGGCACTTCTCAAAAACACATTTTTGTTACTTGCACAACATGCCCTAATTCTTTCAGCATTAGGGAACCTCTTTCTTATTTTTATAGATATTCATGCTTGTGCTCATGGCTCATTGGTCTTAGCACTCTCAAGTTACCTTAGTATCTCACATCAATTTGCATGTAAAATCGAGGTCTATGACCATCACCATTAGAAAGGCCACATTCGTTCGATAAAACTTAATATATAACAATCAATGTGAAAGTGGAGTATTGACCTCAAAATTTGCATTTGAAGCCTAGCTTGCTTAGTTATCTTAGCCCAATCTAAGGGGTCACTTTGGTTTCCATGCCATTCTATCCATTGATACCTTTTACATCATGATAACTAAATACAAATGGTAAAGTTTCATATAAATCACTTGGTCCTAAAGTGGAGTCTTATTGTACTTATTCATGTTTCTAGAAACTTGGTCTCTTTATTTCATAGCCCCTATAGCCATTTTGGGGGTGACCATGATTTCCATGCCCTTTCAACCTTAGAAACCTATCCCAACTTAATAAATAGGTTTGTGTGAGTCAATTTTTTATTTTGTACTTTGTCTAGAAACTACTTTAGACCTACTTATCTCACTTGCAATATATTGTTGAATCTTGCTAATAAACTCACCCTAATTCCTAGTTAGGTCTTTGTTATGTGTCTAAAATTTCCTAATTCATAATGACCTAATTGGGATTCAAAGCCCTAATTAGGTCTATCAGGTCTTAAATTACATATCCTAATTGTAATTATGCTTTCCCTTGAGTATTTGGTCTATGTTAAATTTTTCAATCTCTTGTAGACCTAATCAGGGTTCAAAAGCCTGAATAGGTCTAGGGAGGGGTCAAGTATGGGGGTCCTTTGTTATCTAGAGAAATTTCCCCAGTTAGGTATTTGTTGTTGTCATATAGATCCTTCCTTTGTAATTAGGTTTTGAAATGAGATTAGAACTAAGGGGGGAACTCATTTTAATTTAATTTATTAATTAGTGAAATCCTCCAAAATGGATTTATCTTTCATTGAATCCTTTGTTCATGTTGTAAGTAGATCCTTCACCAAGTTATAGATCTAAGGGGGTCATAAATCCCAATGTGTTTGTTGAACATAGTAGATATCTTGATTAGGTCTTATTTTCTTCACATATGAAATCCTTACTTAGTCAGATGTATGTTTCCCATTGAGGTCTTTAGCCTTAGACCATTGGCATCAGGTGGTGGGAAAACTTCAAAGCTTACAGTCTTCATGTGGGCCTCATTAGTGATGGAAAAATTTGGTAATGAGTTAGTAATGGTCAATAGTCAAAGTAATCAATAACTAAGGATTTATTGATAACTATGGTTAGTCGATAGTTTGTAAATAATATATGTAAACAATTGTAATCGAGGGTAGGGAGTCTTGACTAGGTCAGGACTATTACCCACCCCTCTCTTTTGATTTTCAATGGTTGCAATTTGGGTCCCAAGTCTCGACTAGGTAGTTAGGAACCTTATTGACCCCAATCTTTTTTAATGATGCTTTAATCCCCATAAATTATGTAAAAGCCTATCGACATTTTAAATTAGATGTAATTTCCTAGGTCCCAAGACCAATTAGGTCTTAGGGACCCTCACTTGCATTTTGAAACAATCACGAAGACCTATTCAAGTTTTGATGCCATGATTAGGTATAAACTCATTCAAATGCCCAATCTAGACCTATTCAGACTTTTTAAGTCAGATTAGTTCTTGTAAATTTTGAAATATCAAAAAGTATATTTTAAAACCTTGTTATGACAAAAAATACCGAATAGGTCTAAGAGGGTCTTTCTAAATCCTGAGTTAGTTTTTTTATCATAAATTTCACCTCTGGTGTCATTTTTTGAAACTTTTTGTGTCTTTAAAAAGTTGGTTCCATCATTGGATGCAATGGTACTTTTAGTTTTTCCCATTTTTTCCTATATGGAAACCTGTTCATGTTCTTGTAACAAGTTTTTATATTTGATCTTATGATTACATGTTTTTTATTTTTTTTTGGTCTTTTGTAGCCTATGAATAGTGAATGTGGCATGAATGGGGAGTGAGGGAATAACTAAGCATTGTTGATGGATGTTGGATGTCTTGGAGGGAAAATCCTCTGCTTCAAATACTAAACTTCTATATATTGGCTGAGTTTTATTATGTAAGGGTTGGATTTTATTCTCCCAAAATAGATTATAGAGACAATCACTTTTATTTTTCATGAAATTTATTTCTTTATTAGGGTAATTTTTCCCTCAATATCCCCTTCCTGATGTTATGCTAGAAATTTTCTAATTGATTAAATTTTGTTGAACTTCAAATTCGATTATCAAAATGAAACAACATTCTTCTTTAGAAGAATTTTGATGTATTGCTTTAAACCTACAAATTTTAATGGTGATTGTGGCATGCATTTCATTGTATATCATAATTATAAGCTTGCATTAGCTCTGTATATGATTGTGTGTTCTGATTGGATCAGAGACTAATTTTTTGAGTTTGAACGATTGAGAAATAAAATTTATTTTCATTTATTTCAGGGTTTTTCTTCCCTCTTTCCCCTCTTATATCATTTTTTATAAATATATTCATTTATGAAATCATCTATATGTAATCCATTGAAACATCTATCTTGATTGATATATTTTATCCATTTTTATTTCAGCATTGTTGAATGATTAAACCCAATGGAATGAACATTAAAAATCAGCCATGAACTCATTGAAATGAAACCCTAAAACACTAATTCATTGGGTAAGTGAATTTAAGTTTTGTCATTTCAATATCTACTTAAAACCAATGCCAATGAAACATAAAACTAGTATTACCCACTAAATTATTCAAGGACCCAAACTCCATTAAAACTAAGTTTGAGATTTACACTAGCATGCCCCTTGAATAGAATAGTCCATGACATCTAATTGAGTGAAATCAGTATGTCATGACCCAATAGATAAATACCTTGGGGATATCCCATCATGGTGCACCTTTTAGGAGAGGTTAGATGGGCTTCACCACCCTGAAATCCTAACATTGGTGAGCCATGCTAAATGACATGTTAACACACATCTTCTACATCACGAAGGTAAATCTTTTTGTGATTAACATAGAATCACTGGATATGGTACAAAACATTGTACTACATTACAAGAAAAAATCAAAATTACAAACATGAGGGTATTATTAGCATAGTAAAAAATCAATCAATTCTTTCTACTAATTAAATTAAATAGTATTACCTAGGATTGTAGTAATAAAAAAGCATGCTTTCCAAAAGGAGTTAAAAATCATGATATTTATACATGGAATTGATTTTAAGGATAATAATATTGACCCCACACCAAATGAATCTCATTTTTATGTGGGAATATTATCACAAATTGGATATAGTATCCAATACTTTCATCATAAGGGATATTGGAGAGAATATTTAGGATACATCTTAATTCTAATTGCTTGTGGCCCCAAAGTTATCCTTACAAAAAATTAGGTCATGCCTCATACATCTCAACAACCCTTTACATTGTAACCATTTTGGCTATACCTAATGGATAGAACAATAGATCCTAATCAACAAGGCATTACATTTTCTCATGAAGAACACTTAGTTGACATACTACATGAAGGTCATAATGATCAACAAGCACATGGAGAAGAAGAGAATGATATGTATCTATATGACTCTCTAACATTGATCATGATGGATATAATTGATTTGACAAACCTTGATAATTAATTATAAAAATAAAAACCATAAACATATAAAATAATAAAAAAACTCATGGTACATATCTTATGGTTTGTTACATCTTTCTCTTTAATTTGCTTGCATTCAAGATCAAATTATCCTTTCTTATATAGACTTGGATTTCACATATTTTTTGGCCTCTTGGCCCTCTTATTTTAAAATCCTAGATATGATTAGCTCAAAATAGACATTAATCATGTTCATATAGGTCATATTATTCATTGTTGTTACACCCTCCACTGACATAGACTCATCTTTTTATCTTGGACACTAGCACAAGATGTCCACACTAGTGTCTAAAATTATTATCCCCACTAGGCATCCTTATCATTTATATTTCTCCACCTATAAGTTACATTTATAAAATCATGATCCTTAATACTATCAATTTTCAATTGTCTCAGTCAATACAAATATGCAAGACACTATTTTTAATGTAAAATTTATACTATCCAAGCCATCTTGCATGTACATGCATTATATTTCACCAAACACATTTTTAACAAAATGAGAATGTATAGACACATTATGCATACTGTTACTATTTATCCATGCTTCTCAATATCACAATGGGGGCATCTTATTCATATTTCACTTCATCAAAATCTCTAAGTATATTGCTATCTTAGACATATGTTGTGAATTATTAATATTTCCCTCATCTTATTCTATTTTGTGACACCTTGTGTCATCTCAGTTTCATCTTTGCTATTTTCTAAAAATTTCAAAATTAAAAAAAAATCATAAATTCCAAAATACAAAATTATTCAAAATATTCAAATGTTCAAAATCAAGTCCTGAACATGGTTGGTGATCTATTTTATATCACTTGCAATATGTTATTTCTCTCATTATTAGTAGGTAGAATATTATTTCTATATCAAACATGTATTTCACTGGTATACATGAGTGTTGTGTAGGACATACACACTTTTCTAAGGATCAAGATGTTTGACGTTCCTCTACCCATTAGCCATGCTAAGTTGGGGGCATTTATCCACAAATGATAGTCTATATATGGTATTACTCTATAACCACTATAATTTTGAGTTTTATATTATACACATATGTCTTGCTAATATTTATATCTTGCATAGTGTACATGATTATGCTATTTTTTAGGATATGATCACATGACATTTGTGATAATTTATAATATATTTCTAAATATATGTTCCATTGATGTTGACTTTAATTGTATATATTATATAACATGATGTTTATATTATCTTTTCCCTTGGGCCTTGTGTGCAAAACTTGATCGATACATCTCTATAATTTATTGCATGTTGTATGTGACATCTAAACATGTCCTTGTCTTATCCCTTGGCCCTATGTTTGGTATGGAACATTTAAACATGTCCCTTGTATTCAACATTATCCATGTCTATCATGTGTGCAACTTTTAACTTTACAACATTTGTATATGTCCCATATATGTGTCCCTTGGCCTTGTCATTATGATTTTTGTGTGTGCTTATTGAGCTTGTTGATTTTGATAAGTGCCATGATCTATATCATGCACTCAAAACATTACATACTAATTCTAAATTTTTTTCCATGAGCTTCATTGATACTTATTATAGGCTTTGCCTCTTGAATAACATATGCTATATAAATCTTACCATGGAAACACATCTTCTTTACAAATGCCATAGTTTTCAATGGTATATCTTACTATGCATATTGTAATTTAATTTTTATTTTGATATGAGTGAATTTTTTAGGATCCATTCCCTCACCTCAAAATGGGGGAATTTTAGTGAGCTTTTCATGCATGAAGCCTTTATACAAAGGGTGTCAAAAATTAGTTTGGCATAAATACAGTTTCATAAGTTGTAAAATAGTTTAAAAAATTAGTCATTGGAACATATTATGGGGGCATATGTTATGCATATTCACCCTATTTTCATTTTACACATTTTATAGTTACAGTGATGGGGCATGATACAAATTCATTTTCAATAAACTATTTAGATTCATGATACACAACTACAACTATACATTTCAAATGGAACATAATATTGATTCATGTAGATACACATATTATAAATTATTTGTGGGCATGGTAGGGGAATGAAATCTATCCATTTTATTTTGAATGTGCATTAAAGTTACAATTGAATCATAAGCCATATGTAGTGGTTAGTTAAATTCATAGAACATGGTCCATAATTTAAAGATGATTGTAACTTTATAACTATGTGAGTGAATCCATTTGGATTCTAATCCATTTAATGTCTTAGGGTTAAAAAGACCAACTGAGTTATATTTATGTTTAGTAATTCCTCAAAAGGTATCACTACTAGTCTACAAGTTAGAGTTTTATCACCCCCAATATTCTCTAACGGTTTAACTAAAGAATCATCTACATCATGTGCTTCATGAGAGGCAAAAATTATCCAATTCTTAAAATAAGCATCACCATAAATTAAATTCACAAATTAACTTGTGCACTAAATTAGTGACTATTTTTATATCATACTCTATCCTAAGTACAAGTGAAGGCCTATTTTACATAATAATCATCATTCATCACATATAAAAATGTCCAAATCACTAAAAACACCTCTATGCCTTAATTTGGACCCAAAGTTTAGCACTTTACCTTAAGGGACCCCAATAACCAGTAAGGACATGAGTCTCAGGCACTTGTGTCCTTCCACACTAGTGTCAACATGTCATAAAAAAATACTTTTTGAAAAGAAACCCATCATGTGGTCAACCTTATCATTTATAAGATTCCTAGCATGTGGTCATCCCCTTGTAATTTATATAAATACATATTTAATTCACTTATCATATAACTTGGAAAAATTCCATTCAAAGGCTTATACACAAGTTCACATTGAGCAAAAGTTCCATGTTTTTTCTAAATCAAGTTTCAATACCCTCAAGTAGTCTTTGGCCAAGTCTCAATTCTGTTTTATGCATCCTTAAGTCAACATGATCAAGTATTTAAGCCTATTTTTAATGCATCCACATAGTCAAAGGAGCACACTTTCACAAAGCACTTAAGTGGGAAAATTACATAGAGATTTGACTTCTCTTTGGAGTACTCAATATAGTGAGATATTGAGGTATTTAATAACTCCAATCGTTAACCCCTTTTTACTCCTTCACATCACTTATTTTCTATGTAAAACATAAACTAGGGTTTTGATCTTCAAAGAAATATCTACTAGCATCATGCACACATTGAAAGATAAAATCATCACAAATTGGCATAATTCACATAATTGTATAGGGTTGTGCCCTATTTTTTAATTGTCTACAAAAGGACACCAGTGCCAAACTAAGACGTTAATGCCCATCACTTGTCCCTATTGGGAATACATGTTTATGCATATCTCGAGGATCATCTTCTAGGAATAATCTAATTTTTCATCTCAATCATTATTTTTACAATTTGACGATCAACATAATCACCTGAACGCATCAAAAATATAAGTATATCTCTCAATTACATAGTTTAGTCTCATTTACATTCCTTATATTTTATCAAATCAAATTGCTTACCTTTTTCTTTTATTTGTAAATGTGATTATAGCACCCTGCTATATTATAACTATTTATCACAATTATAACTAATCCACCATAGTTAATTTTATTCTTTGATAAAACATTAGGGTAGATTTATATTCAAAGTCTTCATGTTACATCATTTCTAATTGTTGATGTAGTGAAAGATCATATAAGGATTAGGACTCATATCACCACAATTTCTTGTTAAACTACATTGAGTATTGGTTTCCAATTTTCCAAAGGATAGGGCTCTAACTAAGGTAGACCTACCCATTTTTTAAGGTCTTGTAAGGTTTTGTAAGCTGATTAGAATTTCAAGGAAGGATAAATATTTATAAGAGATGCATAGTAAATTCTAAAAATTTGAGCGATGTTTTAAGAGCACAGGAGTACATGATCATATTCATAAAATTTATTTCAAGAAATGATGTAGTGTCCAAGATCATACTATCCCACACATAGTCATTCTAGGGGCATTACATTCCACTCTTAGTCAAAATTTCAAATTTATCACTTACTTCTAAATTTTATTGGTTTTGTTTGACTTGTTTTCAACCTCAAATAGTCTGCATATTTTCTTCAATTCACTATTCTTCTCAAAATCCTCTCTTTTCCAATTTTAATTATTCTATAACCTTTCTTTATCACAATTAGGTCTATTTTTTTGATAAAATTATTTCAATCTAAATCGCACATTATTTATGGTTAGTGTATTTCATTGTTGGTGTAAAACCACTTTACCA